>OY720159.1:55120400-56320400 GCA_963082805.1 Hemicrepidius hirtus | reverse complement strand
TAGTCTTTGCTCATTTTTGGGAAAAAAATTTCACCCCTTCAGATCTCGCCCCGATTTTCCCAGAATGTTATTTGGAGGGTATACACTTGGAAATTATGGGGCAAACTTCCCTCACCCCTTCCCACTGCTCCACACCTGGCTAGGAAACGTTCAGAATTGGGTTGTTCCAGAAAACTTTCGGAATTTTTTTGGACCAGATCGGAGGGGTTGAGAGATGTTTGGCACATATTTTTCAAGTCTTTAGGGTTCATATTAAATTCTGAAATTTTCCTAAGGAAATCGGAGAGGGTCAAAAAATCTTCGAAAAAAAAAGGAAAGACTATAGTCTTTGCTCATTTTTGGGAAAAAAATTTCACCCCTTCAGATCTCGCCCCGATTTTCCCAGAATGTTATTTAGAGGGTATACACTTGGAAATTATGGGGCAAACTTCCCTCACCCCTTCCCACTGCTCCACACCTGGCTAGGAAACGTTCACAATTGGGTTGTTCCAGAAAACTTTCGGAATTTTTTTGGACCAGATCGGAGGGGATGGGGGATGTTTGGCACATATTTTTCAAGTCTTTAGGGTTCATATTAAATTCTGAAATTTTCCTACGGAAATCGGAGAGGGTCAAAAAATCTTCGAAAAAAAAAGGAAAGACTATAGTCTTTGCTCATTTTTGGGAAAAAAATTTCACCCCTTCAGATCTCGCCCCGATTTTCCCAGAATGTTATTTAGAGGGTATACACTTGGAAATTATGGGGCAAACTTCCCTCACCCCTTCCCACTGCTCCACACCTGGCTAGGAAACGTTCAGAATTGGGTTGTTCCAGAAAACTTTCGGAATTTTTTTGGACCAGATCGGAGGGGATGGGGGATGTTTGGCACATATTTTTCAAGTCTTTAGGGTTCATATTAAATTCTGAAATTTTCCTAAGGAAATCGGAGAGGGTCAAAAAATCTTCGAAAAAAAAAGGGAAGACTATAGTCTTTGCTCATTTTTGGGAAAAAAATTTCACCCCTTCAGATCTCGCCCCGATTTTCCCAGAATGTTATTTGGAGGGTATACACTTGGAAATTATGGGGCAAACTTCCCTCACCCCTTCCCACTGCTCCACACCTGGCTAGGAAACGTTCAGAATTGGGTTGTTCCAGAAAACTTTCGGAATTTTTTTGACCAGATCGGAGGGGATGGGGGATGTTTGGCACATATTTTTCAAGTCTTTAGGGTTCATATTAAATTCTGAAATTTTCCTAAGGAAATCGGAGAGGGTCAAAAAATCTTCGAAAAAAAAAGGAAAGACTATAGTCTTTGCTCATTTTTGGGAAAAAAATTTCACCCCTTCAGATCTCGCCCCGATTTTCCCAGAATGTTATTTGGAGGGTATACACTTGGAAATTATGGGGCAAACTTCCCTCACCCCTTCCCACTGCTCCACACCTGGCTAGGAAACGTTCAGAATTGGGTTGTTCCAGAAAACTTTCGGAATTTTTTTGACCAGATCGGAGGGGATGGGGGATGTTTGGCACATATTTTTCAAGTCTTTAGGGTTCATATTAAATTCTGAAATTTTCCTAAGGAAATCGGAGAGGGTCAAAAAATCTTCGAAAAAAAAAGGAAAGACTATAGTCTTTGCTCATTTTTGGGAAAAAAATTTCACCCCTTCAGATCTCGCCCCGATTTTCCCAGAATGTTATTTGGAGGGTATACACTTGGAAATTATGGGGCAAACTTCCCTCACCCCTTCCCACTGCTCCACACCTGGCTAGGAAACGTTCACAATTGGGTTGTTCCAGAAAACTTTCGGAATTTTTTTGGACCAGATCGGAGGGGTTGGGGGATGTTTGGCACATATTTTTCAAGTCTTTAGGGTTCATATTAAATTCTGAAATTTTCCTAAGGAAATCGGAGAAGGTCAAAAAATCTTCGAAAAAAAAACGAAAGTCTTTGCTCATTTTTGGGAAAAAAATTTCACCCCTTCAGATCTCGCCCCGATTTTCCCAGAATGTTATTTGGAGGGTATACACTTGGAAATTATGGGGCAAACTTCCCTCACCCCTTCCCACTGCTCCACACCTGGCTAGGAAACGTTCACAATTGGGTTGTTCCAGAAAACTTTCGGAATTTTTTTGGACCAGATCGGAGGGGATGGGGGATGTTTGGCACATATTTTTCAAGTCTTTAGGGTTCATATTAAATTCTGAAATTTTCCTAAGGAAATCGGAGAGGGTCAAAAAATCTTCGAAAAAAAAAGGAAAGACTATAGTCTTTGCTCATTTTTGGGAAAAAAATTTCACCCCTTCAGATCTCGCCCCGATTTTCCCAGAATGTTATTTAGAGGGTATACACTTGGAAATTATGGGGCAAACTTCCCTCACCCCTTCCCACTGCTCCACACCTGGCTAGGAAACGTTCACAATTGGGTTGTTCCAGAAAACTTTCGGAATTTTTTTGGACCAGATCGGAGGGGATGGGGGATGTTTGGCACATATTTTTCAAGTCTTTAGGGTTCATATTAAATTCTGAAATTTTCCTAAGGAAATCGGAGAGGGTCAAAAAATCTTCGAAAAAAAAAGGAAAGACTATAGTCTTTGCTCATTTTTGGGAAAAAAATTTCACCCCTTCAGATCTCGCCCCGATTTTCCCAGAATGTTATTTAGAGGGTATACACTTGGAAATTATGGGGCAAACTTCCCTCACCCCTTCCCACTGCTCCACACCTGGCTAGGAAACGTTCAGAATTGGGTTGTTCCAGAAAACATTCGGAATTTTTTTGGACCAGATCGGAGGGGATGGGGGATGTTTGGCACATATTTTTCAAGTCTTTAGGGTTCATATTAAATTCTGAAATTTTCCTAAGGAAATCGGAGAGGGTCAAAAAATCTTCGAAAAAAAAAGGGAAGACTATAGTCTTTGCTCATTTTTGGGAAAAAAATTTCACCCCTTCAGATCTCGCCCCGATTTTCCCAGAATGTTATTTGGAGGGTATACACTTGGAAATTATGGGGCAAACTTCCCTCACCCCTTCCCACTGCTCCACACCTGGCTAGGAAACGTTCAGAATTGGGTTGTTCCAGAAAACTTTCGGAATTTTTTTGACCAGATCGGAGGGGATGGGGGATGTTTGGCACATATTTTTCAAGTCTTTAGGGTTCATATTAAATTCTGAAATTTTCCTAAGGAAATCGGAGAGGGTCAAAAAATCTTCGAAAAAAAAAGGAAAGACTATTATAGTCTTTGCTCATTTTTGGGAAAAAAATTTCACCCCTTCAGATCTCGCCCCGATTTTCCCAGAATGTTATTTAGAGGGTATACACTTGGAAATTATGGGGCAAACTTCCCTCACCCCTTCCCACTGCTCCACACCTGGCTAGGAAACGTTCAGAATTGGGTTGTTCCAGAAAACTTTCGGAATTTTTTTGGACCAGATCGGAGGGGATGGGGGATGTTTGGCACATATTTTTCAAGTCTTTAGGGTTCATATTAAATTCTGAAATTTTCCTAAGGAAATCGGAGAGGGTCAAAAAATCTTCGAAAAAAAAAGGAAAGACTATAGTCTTTGCTCATTTTTGGGAAAAAAATTTCACCCCTTCAGATCTCGCCCCGATTTTCCCAGAATGTTATTTGGAGGGTATACACTTGGAAATTATGGGGCAAACTTCCCTCACCCCTTCCCACTGCTCCACACCTGGCTAGGAAACGTTCAGAATTGGGTTGTTCCAGAAAACTTTCGGAATTTTTTTGACCAGATCGGAGGGGATGGGGGATGTTTGGCACATATTTTTCAAGTCTTTAGGGTTCATATTAAATTCTGAAATTTTCCTAAGGAAATCGGAGAGGGTCAAAAAATCTTCGAAAAAAAAAGGAAAGACTATAGTCTTTGCTCATTTTTGGGAAAAAAATTTCACCCCTTCAGATCTCGCCCCGATTTTCCCAGAATGTTATTTGGAGGGTATACACTTGGAAATTATGGGGCAAACTTCCCTCACCCCTTCCCACTGCTCCACACCTGGCTAGGAAACGTTCACAATTGGGTTGTTCCAGAAAACTTTCGGAATTTTTTTGGACCAGATCGGAGGGGATGGGGGATGTTTGGCACATATTTTTCAAGTCTTTAGGGTTCATATTAAATTCTGAAATTTTCCTAAGGAAATCGGAGAAGGTCAAAAAATCTTCGAAAAAAAAACGAAAGACTATAGTCTTTGCTCATTTTTGGGAAAAAAATTTCACCCCTTCAGATCTCGCCCCGATTTTCCCAGAATGTTATTTGGAGGGTATACACTTGGAAATTATGGGGCAAACTTCCCTCACCCCTTCCCACTGCTCCACACCTGGCTAGGAAACGTTCACAATTGGGTTGTTCCAGAAAACTTTCGGAATTTTTTTGGACCAGATCGGAGGGGATGGGGGATGTTTGGCACATATTTTTCAAGTCTTTAGGGTTCATATTAAATTCTGAAATTTTCCTAAGGAAATCGGAGAGGGTCAAAAAATCTTCGAAAAAAAAAGGAAAGACTATAGTCTTTGCTCATTTTTGGGAAAAAAATTTCACCCCTTCAGATCTCGCCCCGATTTTCCCAGAATGTTATTTAGAGGGTATACACTTGGAAATTATGGGGCAAACTTCCCTCACCCCTTCCCACTGCTCCACACCTGGCTAGGAAACGTTCACAATTGGGTTGTTCCAGAAAACTTTCGGAATTTTTTTGGACCAGATCGGAGGGGATGGGGGATGTTTGGCACATATTTTTCAAGTCTTTAGGGTTCATATTAAATTCTGAAATTTTCCTAAGGAAATCGGAGAGGGTCAAAAAATCTTCGAAAAAAAAAGGAAAGACTATAGTCTTTGCTCATTTTTGGGAAAAAAATTTCACCCCTTCAGATCTCGCCCCGATTTTCCCAGAATGTTATTTAGAGGGTATACACTTGGAAATTATGGGGCAAACTTCCCTCACCCCTTCCCACTGCTCCACACCTGGCTAGGAAACGTTCAGAATTGGGTTGTTCCAGAAAACTTTCGGAATTTTTTTGGACCAGATCGGAGGGGATGGGGGATGTTTGGCACATATTTTTCAAGTCTTTAGGGTTCATATTAAATTCTGAAATTTTCCTAAGGAAATCGGAGAGGGTCAAAAAATCTTCGAAAAAAAAGGAAAGACTATAGTCTTTGCTCATTTTTGGGAAAAAAATTTCACCCCTTCAGATCTCGCCCCGATTTTCCCAGAATGTTATTTAGAGGGTATACACTTGGAAATTATGGGGCAAACTTCCCTCACCCCTTCCCACTGCTCCACACCTGGCTAGGAAACGTTCAGAATTGGGTTGTTCCAGAAAACTTTCGGAATTTTTTTGACCAGATCGGAGGGGATGGGGGATGTTTGGCACATATTTTTCAAGTCTTTAGGGTTCATATTAAATTCTGAAATTTTCCTAAGGAAATCGGAGAGGGTCAAAAAATCTTCGAAAAAAAAAGGAAAGACTATAGTCTTTGCTCATTTTTGGGAAAAAAATTTCACCCCTTCAGATCTCGCCCCGATTTTCCCTGAATGTTATTTGGAGGGTATACACTTGGAAATTATGGGGCAAACTTCCCTCACCCCTTCCCACTGCTCCACACCTGGCTAGGAAACGTTCAGAATTGGGTTGTTCCAGAAAACTTTCGGAATTTTTTTGACCAGATCGGAGGGGATGGGGGATGTTTGGCACATATTTTTCAAGTCTTTAGGGTTCATATTAAATTCTGAAATTTTCCTAAGGAAATCGGAGAGGGTCAAAAAATCTTCGAAAAAAAAAGGAAAGACTATAGTCTTTGCTCATTTTTGGGAAAAAAATTTCACCCCTTCAGATCTCGCCCCGATTTTCCCAGAATGTTATTTGGAGGGTATACACTTGGAAATTATGGGGCAAACTTCCCTCACCCCTTCCCACTGCTCCACACCTGGCTAGGAAACGTTCACAATTGGGTTGTTCCAGAAAACTTTCGGATTTTTTTTGGACCAGATCGGAGGGGTTGAGGGATGTTTGGCACATATTTTTCAAGTCTTTAGGGTTCATATTAAATTCTGAAATTTTCCTAAGGAAATCGGAGAGGGTCAAAAAATCTTCGAAAAAAAAAGGAAAGACTATAGTCTTTGCTCATTTTTGGGAAAAAAATTTCACCCCTTCAGATCTCGCCCCGATTTTCCCAGAATGTTATTTGGAGGGTATACACTTGGAAATTATGGGGCAAACTTCCCTCACCCCTTCCCACTGCTCCACACCTGGCTAGGAAACGTTCACAATTGGGTTGTTCCAGAAAACTTTCGGAATTTTTTTGGACCAGATCGGAGGGGATGGGGGATGTTTGGCACATATTTTTCAAGTCTTTAGGGTTCATATTAAATTCTGAAATTTTCCTAAGGAAATCGGAGAAGGTCAAAAAATGTTCGAAAAAAAAACGAAAGACTATAGTCTTTGCTCATTTTTGGGAAAAAAATTTCACCCCTTCAGATCTCGCCCCGATTTTCCCAGAATGTTATTTGGAGGGTATACACTTGGAAATTATGGGGCAAACTTCCCTCACCCCTTCCCACTGCTCCACACCTGGCTAGGAAACGTTCACAATTGGGTTGTTCCAGAAAACTTTCGGAATTTTTTTGGACCAGATCGGAGGGGATGGGGGATGTTTGGCACATATTTTTCAAGTCGTTAGGGTTCATATTAAATTCTGAAATTTTCCTAAGGAAATCGGAGAAGGTCAAAAAATCTTCGAAAAAAAAACGAAAGACTATAGTCTTGCTCATTTTTGGGAAAAAAATTTCACCCCTTCAGATCTCGCCCCGATTTTCCCAGAATGTTATTTGGAGGGTATACACTTGGAAATTATGGGGCAAACTTCCCTCACCCCTTCCCACTGCTCCACACCTGGCTAGGAAACGTTCACAATTGGGTTGTTCCAGAAAACTTTCGGAATTTTTTTGGACCAGATCGGAGGGGTTGGGGGATGTTTGGCACATATTTTTCAAGTCTTTAGGGTTCATATTAAATTCTGAAATTTTCCTTAGGAAATCGGAGAAGGTCAAAAAATCTTCGAAAAAAAAACGAAAGACTATAGTCTTTGCTCATTTTTGGGAAAAAAATTTCACCCCTTCAGATCTCGCCCCGATTTTCCCAGAATGTTATTTGGAGGGTATACACTTGGAAATTATGGGGCAAACTTCCCTCACCCCTTCCCACTGCTCCACACCTGGCTAGAAAACGTTCACAATTGGGTTGTTCCAGAAAACTTTCGGAATTTTTTTGGACCAGATCGGAGGGGATGGGGGATGTTTGGCACATATTTTTCAAGTCTTTAGGGTTCATATTAAATTCTGAAATTTTCCTAAGGAAATCGGAGAAGGTCAAAAAATCTTCGAAAAAAAAACGAAAGACTATAGTCTTTGCTCATTTTTGGGAAAAAAATTTCACCCCTTCAGATCTCGCCCCGATTTTCCCAGAATGTTATTTGGAGGGTATATACTTGGAAATTATGGGGCAAACTTCCCTCACCCCTTCCCACTGCTCCACACCTGGCTAGGAAACGTTCACAATTGGGTTGTTCCAGAAAACTTTCGGAATTTTTTTGGACCAGATCGGAGGGGATGGGGGATGTTTGGCACATATTTTTCAAGTCTTTAGGGTTCATATTAAATTCTGAAATTTTCCTAAGGAAATCGGAGAAGGTCAAAAAATCTTCGAAAAAAAAAGGAAAGACTATAGTCTTTGCTCATTTTTGGGAAAAAAATTTCACCCCTTCAGATCTCGCCCCGATTTTCCCAGAATGTTATTTGGAGGGTATACACTTGGAAATTATGGGGCAAACTTCCCTCACCCCTTCCCACTGCTCCACACCTGGCTAGGAAACGTTCACAATTGGGTTGTTCCAGAAAACTTTCGGAATTTTTTTGGACCAGATCGGAGGGGATGGGGGATGTTTGGCACATATTTTTCAAGTCTTTAGGGTTCATATTAAATTCTGAAATTTTCCTAAGGAAATCGGAGAAGGTCAAAAAATCTTCGAAAAAAAAAGGAAAGACTATAGTCTTTGCTCATTTTTGGGAAAAAAATTTCACCCCTTCAGATCTCGCCCCGATTTTCCCAGAATGTTATTTGGAGGGTATACACTTGGAAATTATGGGGCAAACTTCCCTCACCCCTTCCCACTGCTCCACACCTGGCTAGGAAACGTTCACAATTGGGTTGTTCCAGAAAACTTTCGGAATTTTTTTGGACCAGATCGGAGGGGATGGGGGATGTTTGGCACATATTTTTCAAGTCTTTAGGGTTCATATTAAATTCTGAAATTTTCCTAAGGAAATCGGAGAAGGTCAAAAAATCCTCGAAAAAAAAAGGAAAGACTATAGTCTTTGCTCATTTTTGGGAAAAAAATTTCACCCCTTCAGATCTCGCCCCGATTTTCCCAGAATGTTATTTGGAGGGTATACACATGGAAATTATGGGGCAAACTTCCCTCACCCCTTCCCACTGCTCCACACCTGGCTAGGAAACGTTCACAATTGGGTTGTTCCAGAAAACTTTCGGAATTTTTTTGGACCAGATCTTAGGGGATGGGGGATGTTTGGCACATATTTTTCAAGTCGTTAGGGTTCATATTAAATTCTGAAATTTTCCTAAGGAAATCGGAGAAGGTCAAAAAATCTTCGAAACAAAAACGAAAGACTATAGTCTTTGCTCATTTTTGGGAAAAAAATTTCACCCCTTCAGATCTCGCCCCGATTTTCCCAGAATGTTATTTGGAGGGTATACACTTGGAAATTATGGGGCAAACTTCCCTCACCCCTTCCCACTGCTCCACACCTGGCTAGGAATCGTTCACAATTGGGTTGTTCCAGAAAACTTTCGGAATTTTTTTGGACCAGATCGGAGGGGATGGGGGATGTTTGGCACATATTTTTCAAGTCTTTAGGGTTCATATTAAATTCTGAAATTTTCCTAAGGAAATCGGAGAGGGTCAAAAAATCTTCGAAAAAAAAAAGGAAAGACTATAGTCTTTGCTCATTTTTGGGAAAAAAATTTCACCCCTTCAGATCTCGCCCCGATTTTCCCAGAATGTTATTTGGAGGGTATACACTTGGAAATTATGGGGCAAACTTCCCTCACCCCTTCCCACTGCTCCACACCTGGCTAGGAAACGTTCAGAATTGGGTTGTTCCAGAAAACTTTCGGAATTTTTTTGGACCAGATCGGAGGGGTTGAGGGATGTTTGGCACATATTTTTCAAGTCTTTAGGGTTCATATTAAATTCTGAAATTTTCCTAAGGAAATCGGAGAGGGTCAAAAAATCTTCGAAAAAAAAAGGAAAGACTATAGTCTTTGCTCATTTTTGGGAAAAAAATTTCACCCCTTCAGATCTCGCCCCGATTTTCCCAGAATGTTATTTAGAGGGTATACACTTGGAAATTATGGGGCAAACTTCCCTCACCCCTTCCCACTGCTCCACACCTGGCTAGGAAACGTTCACAATTGGGTTGTTCCAGAAAACTTTCGGAATTTTTTTAGACCAGATCGGAGGGGATGGGGGATGTTTGGCACATATTTTTCAAGTCTTTAGGGTTCATATTAAATTCTGAAATTTTCCTAAGGAAATCGGAGAGGGTCAAAAAATCTTCGAAAAAAAAAGGAAAGACTATAGTCTTTGCTCATTTTTGGGAAAAAAATTTCACCCCTTCAAATCTCGCCCCGATTTTCCCAGAATGTTATTTGGAGGGTATACACTTGGAAATTATGGGGCAAACTTCCCTCACCCCTTCCCACTGCTCCACACCTGGCTAGGAAACGTTCACAATTGGGTTGTTCCAGAAAACTTTCGGAATTTTTTTGGACCAGATCGGAGGGGATGGGGGATGTTTGGCACATATTTTTCAAGTCGTTAGGGTTCATATTAAATTCTGAAATTTTCCTAAGGAAATCGGAGAAGGTCAAAAAATCTTCGAAAAAAAAACGAAAGACTATAGTCTTTGCTCATTTTTGGGAAAAAAATTTCACCCCTTCAGATCTCGCCCCGATTTTCCCAGAATGTTATTTGGAGGGTATACACTTGGAAATTATGGGGCAAACTTCCCTCACCCCTTCCCACTGCTCCACACCTGGCTAGGAAACGTTCACAATTGGGTTGTTCCAGAAAACTTTCGGAATTTTTTTGGACCAGATCGGAGGGGATGGTGGATGTTTGGCACATATTTTTCAAGTCTTTAGGGTTCATATTAAATTCTGAAATTTTCCTAAGGAAATCGGAGAGGGTCAAAAAATCTTCGAAAAAAAAAGGAAAGACTATAGTCTTTGCTCATTTTTGGGAAAAAAATTTCACCCCTTCAGATCTCGCCCCGATTTTCCCAGAATGTTATTTAGAGGGTATACACTTGGAAATTATGGGGCAAACTTCCCTCACCCCTTCCCACTGCTCCACACCTGGCTAGGAAACGTTCAGAATTGGGTTGTTCCAGAAAACTTTCGGAATTTTTTTGGACCAGATCGGAGGGGATGGGGGATGTTTGGCACATATTTTTCAAGTCTTTAGGGTTCATATTAAATTCTGAAATTTTCCTAAGGAAATCGGAGAGGGTCAAAAAATCTTCGAAAAAAAAAGGAAAGACTATAGTCTTTGCTCATTTTTGGGAAAAAAATTTCACCCCTTCAGATCTCGCCCCGATTTTCCCATAATGTTATTTGGAGGGTATACACTTGGAAATTATGGGGCAAACTTCCCTCACCCCTTCCCACTGCTCCACACCTGGCTAGGAAACGTTCAGAATTGGGTTGTTCCAGAAAACTTTCGGAATTTTTTTGGACCAGATCGGAGGGGATGAGGGATATTTGGCACATATTTTTCAAGTCTTTAGGGTTCATATTAAATTCTGAAATTTTCCTAAGGAAATCGGAGAGGGTCAAAAAATCTTCGAAAAAAAAAGGAAAGACTATAGTCTTTGCTCATTTTTGGGAAAAAAATTTCACCCCTTCAGATCTCGCCCCGATTTTCCCAGAATGTTATTTGGAGGGTATACACTTGGAAATTATGGGGCAAACTTCCCTCACCCCTTCCCACTGCTCCACACCTGGCTAGGAAACGTTCACAATTGGGTTGTTCCAGAAAACTTTCGGAATTTTTTTGGACCAGATCGGAGGGGTTGGGGGATGTTTGGCACATATTTTTCAAGTCTTTAGGGTTCATATTAAATTCTGAAATTTTCCTAAGGAAATCGGAGAAGGTCAAAAAATCTTCGAAAAAAAAAGGAAAGACTTATAGTCTTTGCTCATTTTTGGGAAAAAAATTTCACCCCTTCAGATCTCGCCCCGATTTTCCCAGAATGTTATTTGGAGGGTATACACTTGGAAATTATGGGGCAAACTTCCCTCACCCCTTCCCACTGCTCCACACCTGGCTAGGAAACGTTCAGGATTGGGTTGTTCCAGAAAACTTTCGGAATTTTTTTGGACCAGATCGGAGGGGATGGGGGATGTTTGGCACATATTTTTCAAGTCTTTAGGGTTCATATTAAATTCTGAAATTTTCCTAAGGAAATCGGAGAGGGTCAAAAAATCTTCGAAAAAAAAAGGAAAGTCTTTGCTCATTTTTGGGAAAAAAATTTCACTCCTTCAGATCTGGCCCCGATTTTCCCAGAATGTTATTTGGAGGGTATACACTTGGAAATTATGGGGCAAACTTCCCTCACCCCTTCCCACTGCTCCACACCTGGCTAGGAAACGTTCAGAATTGGGTTGTTCCAGAAAACTTTCGGAATTTTTTTGAACCAGATCGGAGGGGATGGGGGATGTTTGGCACATATTTTTCAAGTCTTTAGGGTTCATATTAAATTCTGAAATTTTCCTAAGGAAATCGGAGAGGGTCAAAAAATCTTCGAAAAAAAAAGGAAAGACTATAGTCTTTGCTCATTTTTGGGAAAAAAATTTCACTCCTTCAGATCTGGCCCCGATTTTCCCAGAATGTTATTTGGAGGGTATACACTTGGAAATTATGGGGCAAACTTCCCTCACCCCTTCCCACTGCTCCACACCTGGCTAGGAAACGTTCAGGATTGGGTTGTTCCAGAAAACTTTCGGAATTTTTTTGGACCAGATCGGAGGGGATGGGGGATGTTTGGCACATATTTTTCAAGTCTTTAGGGTTCATATTAAATTCTGAAATTTTCCTAAGGAAATCGGAGAGGGTCAAAAAATCTTCGAAAAAAAAAGGAAAGTCTTTGCTCATTTTTGGGAAAAAAATTTCACTCCTTCAGATCTGGCCCCGATTTTCCCAGAATGTTATTTGGAGGGTATACACTTGGAAATTATGGGGCAAACTTCCCTCACCCCTTCCCACTGCTCCACACCTGGCTAGGAAACGTTCAGGATTGGGTTGTTCCAGAAAACTTTCGGAATTTTTTTGGACCAGATCGGAGGGGATGGGGGATGTTTGGCACATATTTTTCAAGTCTTTAGGGTTCATATTAAATTCTGAAATTTTCCTAAGGAAATCGGAGAGGGTCAAAAAATCTTCGAAAAAAAAAGGAAAGACTATAGTCTTTGCTCATTTTTGGGAAAAAAATTTCACCCCTTCAGATTTCGCCCCGATTTTCCCAGAATGTTATTTGGAGGGTATACACTTGGAAATTATGGGGCAAACTTCCCTCACCCCTTCCCACTGCTCCACACCTGGCTAGGAAACGTTCACAATTGGGTTGTTCCAGAAAACTTTCGGAATTTTTTTCGACCAGTTGCGAGGGGATGGGGGATGTTTGGCACATATTTTTCAAGTCTTTACCCTTCATATTACATTCTGAAATTTTCCTTCGAAAAAAAAGGAAAGACTATAATAGTCTTTCCTCATGTTTTGGAAAAAAATTTCATCCCTTCAGATCTCGTCCTAAGTTTCCCAGAATGTTATTTGAAGGGTGTACGCTTGGAAATTATGGGGCAAACTTCCCTCACCCTTTCCCACCTGCTTCGAAACTGTTCAGAAATGATTTTTTTTCTGAAAGCTTTCTGAATTTTTTTTGAACAGATGTAAAGGGTTGAGGGATGTTTGGCACATATTTTCCAAGTGGGTCGTCTATAAACCGATGAAAATTAACGGGAAAACCCCACTCCCAGGGGTGCCACTTAGATTTTAAAGTGGAATTGAAATTAAAAAGGCCACAGATTTACACATTCATTTAAAAACAGCGTGCGCTTATCTTTGGAAAATCTTTCTCTAATACTTTTATTAGTCCTGTAAAGGACTGGTTTGTTTACAGCCCTAAAAAGGACTCTTTTTTTTCCTCAGGACGGACGATCTTCAAGCAGCTACAGGCAGGCTGGGGGACTTCTCCAGTGTTGCACCAAGGAGGAAACTGCAGCAAACATTCTTCTCTACACCCTGTAAACTAAATATAATAATTGTAAATTGTAATAAATAAAGTCTTTTTATTCAGTGTTTCTATTAAGTGACTGCAAACTATGTATGGACTACATTTTTTGTGACTGCAAACTACGTATGGACTACATTTTTTGGGACTGCAAACTACGTATGGACTACATTTTTTGGGACTGCAAACTACATATGGACTACATTTCTAGTGACTGCAAACTATGTATGGACTACATTTTTTTGGAACTGCAAACTACATATGGACTACATTTTTGTGACTGCAAACTACATATGGACTACATTTTGTGACTGCAAACTACATATGGACTACATTTTGTGACTGCAAACTACATATGGACTACATTTTTTGACTGCAAACTACATATGGACTACATTTTTTGACTGCAAACTACATATGGACTACATTTTTGTGACTGAAAACTACATATGGACTACATTTTCGGTTTGAAAGAGACTGCGACCAACTGGCGGGCCAAGGATAAGGTGATGAGGGATTATAGTTCTGAAATACAGGGTGTCGAAGTTTCCTTTTATAGGAGGGTGTTACAAGCATGAAGAAATATTGTACAAGTTTTGTCAGGATAGAATAACTGACGGCATAGTTACGGGGGTAGGTGGTTCCCTCTTTTAAAAACGTAAGTTACGCCAACGACAAATTTAATTTTGTCAGTGGCGTAACGTATAGGGACCTACCCTTCCGCCAACTACGCCGATGGTTAACCTATTGGACAAAACTTGTCACAATTCAACACCCTGTATTTCAGAGACGGGGAGGTCGTGGAATAGTACGTAGAGGAAGTATTTCTCTGGTTGGGAGGCACGGTCTTGTTACTGTGTACTATTCATAATTTTAAAATTATCCGGAAGCTTTTTAAAATGGATATTTTTTGCTTTTTTCGCTTGTGGTAACTTCAACGGTGGATTTGAGACCACCATGCTAGGTAAAAGAAAAAGGTACCTATTTTCGTCTTACCCAGCATGGAGGGTTTCATATCCACTATGGAATTTACCATAAGTGCAAGGACGAAACACTTTAGACTTAAAAAATCAAAACAGACCTAAGGTTTATCATCCTCCGGATAATTTTAAATACAAATAAAAACGGTCTCCGAAGCAGAGGAATGCTTTCCCTAAAAATTTTCAGAATTTCAAGCGTAACTTTGTTAAAATCCATAATTATAGAAATATAAATATCAAATAAAATAATAAAATTCCAGTTAAAATCGATATTTTATTTGATATTTATATTTCTAAAATTCTTTCTATTTTTGACTACTGATGGTATCTTAGTTTTTTCCTTTTATTTACGAGGGGAATCGCCCTCTACGAGTTGTAGGTGCATTCTCAGTAAGTATACAGGGTATTAATAAAAAAAAGTGTTTGAAACTTTCCGGACATGATGTAGTATCTACTAACAAAAACATACGTCAAAAAAACCTTCTTAAAGAGAGCTACAGGTCTCCCTAAATGTTATCCGATGGGTTGTCGGATTTAAAATTAAAAATTAGCCTTCGATATAAAAAAGGTAGGTACTTTGGCTAAATATCAAAAAATCTATTTACATTCTCAAGCGTTACTTTCTTAAAATCCATGATTATATAAATAATAAATATTAAATAAAATATCGATTTTAACGTTAAAATCGATATTTTATTTAATATTTATTATTTATATAATCAAAAAATGTATCCGTTTTAGATTGTAATGCATTTTAATTGAAAAATTCTGAAGTGCTGTAATAATTTTTTAAATGCTTTATCGAAAACGGTTACGTTTATAGACAGTTAACACGAGTGAGTGTCTTTTTCTGTAGGAAATTGTGGTAATTAGTAACGGTTTCAAATTACTATTTTAAAAATGCCGCATAAAAAAGTTAGGGAGACAATTAACCACACTTCCCGCCCTTAGCGTCCTTAGGAACGATATTTTGATATATTTTTGTAGAAACGTGTTGACATATTTTGATGAATAGGTACTACGTGTCCTTAATAAAAGGATAGTTTTTTGGCAACACCCTGTATACTTAGGGAACATCGCACCTTTGCGCTTTTACGCTCTTGAATGGGTAGAACAATTATAGGAGGGGTATTTAAAATTACGGCCTTTAAGTTAGGAGTAAGCTACCAAACTGATTCTTTGTGGCAACCACAACTCCAACAATAATAGTAGCACTAAAAAAGTAATTAGGAGAAAACTATAAAGAAAAGTTGAACATTCCATTTTTAATATCCGCACTAAGCGAAACTTTGCAAGTTGATTAGATTATTATTTATGTAAAACCGTTAAACTAAGCGAGAACTATAGTTGAAAGAATGCCCATTGAGCCACCGGTATCTTCTATTGCATGCTATTAGTTTCAAACGAAAACTCCTGGTTACACTTACTTCAAATAATCAAAGTCAATTTTGAAACGTGAATGCTATGTACCCGTTAGGTATTTATCAAAGATGTTTTTGTCACTTTTAATTGTATCAGACATAATGAACAAACAACAAACTTTTGTAACCAGAAGTCTCGTTACATGGAGCATCTCCAATGGGTATTACTTCAACTATTCCAATTAGGAGGATTTTTTTAAAAGATGCATTAAAGAAAATCTAAAATTCCATTCTCTCCAACAGTACCTAGTTACCGATTTGTTTAGTGTTCCCCTAATTTATTTAAACAATTTTGTTTTACCGTTTATGGTAACCCATTCACAACTTAATGGCCGTAATCATTGGTGGGTCACACAAAATGCAAGAAAACAAATGAAATTTCAATAAAAATATCTTATGATTAATAGTACAATTATAAAGTGTTTTTTTATTTCATTCCTAGAAGCCTCCTGGAAGAGTTGTAACCCCATCTTCTTCAACCAACTGGCCATGTGTCTCCAAGAAAGCCCTCCAGTTTTCAGGGATAGGAAGTCTGCTGAATATTTTGCTCCCATCATGTGGACTGATAATTTCTTCAGTTTTCAAGGGGGTGGGACTTTCTCCAGCTGCTACTTTTCCTAATAGAGCTTCTTCTGTACTAGCAGACTCTGTAACAAAAATCAACACGGGAACAAAACCATTTACCAACAAATGTGTAAATAAAATGTAACATTATTGTTGAATATAAAAATGCAAATTGTTTGAAATACAGATTCAGCACATACACACTTTTATTTAAATTATATTTCTAGTCTTGAAATTTACAGAAATTGCAATGCACTTTATATTGTATCCTGAATATAGATGCTAGAATTCAATTATGGGGGAAACTTCCCTCAACCCTTCCAACTGGTTCGCAACTGCTTCGAAAATGTTCAGAAATGATTTTTTCCTGAAAGCTTTCTGAATTTTTTTTGAACAGATGGGAGGGGATGAGGGATGTTTGGCAGGTATTTTCCAAGTCTATAGCCTCCATATTACATTCTGGGAATTTTAGAAGGAAATCGGAGGGGGTGAAATTTTTTTCCTAAAAAAGAGCAAAGACTTTCCTCATTTTTTGGAAAAAAATTTCACCCCTTCAGATCTCGTCAGGATTTTCCCAGAATGTTATTTGGGGTGTGTACACTTGAAAATTATGGGGCAAACTTCCCTCACCCCTTCGCATTCCTTCCCGCGTGGTTAGAAAACGTTCAGAACTTAATTCCTTTTGAAACCTTTCTGAATTTTTTTTGAACAGATGGGAGGGGATGGGGGATTTAGACTCCATATATTACATTCTGGGAATTTTAGAAGGAAATCGAATGATGCTTGTGTCGATATGTTTGAACAAGTTTTCATGTTAGCAAGAGAACCGTTTTCAGAGAATAATTATTGGAAAATTAAAAACACCGAACTTAATTTAAAAAGTAAAAGTGATGTAAAGGGAGTGCCTTCTTTAGGTGATGGTAATTTAACTTCCGATATACTAGCCTGTATCGTAACTTTTGCAGCTCACAAAATAAAAGTATTATTTGAAATATAAAGGTGTCTTATTTAGAAAATAGATATAACGTGTATGTGTCTGGAAATGTATTATACAGGGTGTTCATTTGAAAACTTCCCACCCCTAATATGTCGGTGCACAAGGCTTTCTAAAGAAATCGCCGAGACACGTCAACAGTATTAGGGAGGGGGACATATTTTGACATAATAGTGACATAACACGTTTCATCCCCCTAAGCCCCAAAGCATCCCCTAAGTTTTTTTTAAATAGCAAGGGGGGTTATGTCATACCTCATTTGAAAGGTCTTCGAAATGCTTACATTTTGGCGCTTTGCTTTTTAAAATCGGTGTATTCGTTTTTGAGATATTAATGGAAACGTGTTTGAGTTAATTAAAACAAAAGGGAGCTTGTAAAACGAAATAAACCTAAAAAGTATTCCTTTTTTTTATTAATAATGTTATTTGTGTCTGATCCCTTTACTGAAAATAAAATGAAAACTGCATTGGTAGGTACTTATTGATAAAGTTGTTATTTGTAATTAATGTTAAAATTAAAATAAAAAAAAATGTTTTAGACAAATGTTGTAATAGATAATTTTATGATTTTAAAAAAACTTGATTTTCAAAAATCTATGGGGTGGTTATCAAAATATTGTGATTTGAAATTTTTGATCGCCCGCCATTTTGTTATTTGAAAAAATATAAAATAATTGTAAATACAAATGTTGTAGAGAACCGTAAGCTTATTTTGAAAACCTTTCGTTTTTTGAAATATTCCCTAAAATGAGGGAGTTATTACGATTGTTAAAAAAACAAAAGAACTCCAATAACTACGAACAGGGGCCCCAAATCAAAAATTGGAACTAAAAAAAGTTCTAACCGCTATTTACGGGTGTAACGACTTAATATTAACACCCTGTATAAAAGAACTCTGGATTAAATCGATGGGTAATTTCACACTGGCAATGGCAATTCTTAAATATTTTTTTGATCAAAATAGATGATTATTATGATATAAATAACCCTTGCATATTTTCAAATCATCCCCTGGCTTCATTTTGAAATTTGTATAGCCTTAATATCGCAAAATATTTATAAAATTCAAATTAACCTAACGACCTATCAAACTGACGTTTAATTTCGAATCACATCAATTTATTTTGGAATACGTTCATAATTTCATCTTTGTCTAACATATTACACCGTATTGATAAAAGAGAGATAGATCCATGAAACTGTTACAAAAAAAACAAGCCAAGCGAAACCTTTAATGAATTTTATACAGAGTGATGATAAAGTATCGCACAAAAATGATATTCTGGTTATTTAAGGTTTTTGCGGAAAATCCTGAGACCCGTCGATTTTTGTTTTTAAATCTCCATTTAGACATATAATTTTCAACCCCCCACCCCTCAACCCCTAAGTGCTAGCAACCCCAACTTTAAAAATTTAAATAGAAAGATACCCTTTGTGATACCTTTTTTGATAGGTCTTTTTATTCTTAATATAAGCAAAAAAAGTTGTTCAAAATCGATTGATAAATAACGGAGATATTTAACAAAATGTAATCAATGTAAAAAATGGGGTTGACATTTAAAAAAAATTATGACGTCACAGCGTAGAAATAATGGGCTATCAAAACCACACTTTTAGGTCAGGAAGTGCCCTTTTTAATGTTACCATTTACGGCGTGTTTGAGCCGTTTCTTGTCGAATATTGACATTTTCATTTGATTACATTTTGTTAAATATCTCCGTTATTTATCAATCGATTTTGAACAACTTTTTTTGGCTATATTAAGAATAAAAAGACCTATAAAAAGAGGTATCACAAAGGGTATCTTTCTATTTAAAATTTTAAAGTTGGGGTTACTAGCACTTAGGGGTTGAGGGGTGAGGGGTTGAAAATGATATGTCTAAATGGAGATTTAAAAACAAAAATCGACGGGTCTCAGGATTTTCCGCAAAAACATTAAATAACCAGAATATGATTTTTGTACGAGACTTTATCATCACTCTGTATACGCTCATTATTTTAACAAGGTTCTCATTTCATCTTTATCTAACGCATTACTATATATGGGTAAGAGAGTGTGAGACATATAAAAGTGGTGAAGGAAAAGGGTGGCAAATTGTACTTGTAGTTATGATTGTTCGGTTTAACAATGAATTCTTTCCGTCTCTGTCTTACAATAGAATAGAAATAGTAAATTTAAAGGGACGCACGCCTCTCCATTGATGGTTTAATTGGAAATGAAATAAAATTGAATTTAAAAGCGCGAAACGTTAGAAATAAATAAATACAAGGTAAATGAGAACGATACAGGGTGTTTTATTTAAATTGCCTTTGCCATTTTGAAATAATTATTTGTAGATAAAGGAAACTATAGGTATTACCTTGCATTCTTGATCAAAATTTAAGCGACCAGAACATCACGTTGTAACCATCCAGTAACCATCCCTGGCAATAGAACAGTACGCAGCGACCGATGCTCCAAAGACACATGAAACAAAATAAAAAAAGACTTTACTGATCTGCCTCTAAACAAAGGCTGTATATTTACTTACAGGGGGTTTTATAACCCCTCGCTTCAGTGCGATTCTCACTGGATTCAGAACCGTCACCTACCAATTTTATGCCCTAATGGCACCTGAAACAAAAAAAAAGGCTTTACTGATCGACCCCTAAATAAAGTCCGTAAATTTACTTACTGGAGGCTGTGTAAAGTGTAATCCATCTCTTCAGTGCAATTCTCACTGGATTCAGAACAGTCGACTATAATTTTATCGCAAACAGCCAGAAAAGCCTTCCATCATCAAAGTATCGGCATAGAAATCTTAATTCTTCTGATGTACCAAAACTCTTCTTTCGATGAAATATAAATTAATTTTTATTTTGCACAAAGTTTAGTGCAATTCTTAAGACTTACGAGTAACCTGAAAGATTAATTTGAAAAATAAAATAAGGGTGTCTTATGATACTACTTTCCCTATTTGGGAAATACTGCAACATATATACTTACGATAAATAAGGAGTAAGTACACTAAGGCCCGAAGGGCCGGTATTTCAGTTCGGATTTAAGCTTCAGCTTGGGTAAGCCTCGATCATTGCCATGCATACAATTATTAACAATAATTGTATCTACGGCTATATTCGAGGCTTAGCCAAGCTGAAACTTAAACCCGAACTGAAATACCGGCCCTAAAACGTTCACTGCCGCAAATTAGGCGCTGCCACCACAAAATACAACAAATTTGCATTATTTTGTGGCAAAAAAGAATCCGCATTGTAGACGCATTGATACGAGTCGAAAAGGCGCAAAGTACTTCGTACTTAAAATTCATTTCGATCAGAGCGTTATCAGAAAAATATAAATATACATCCCCTCCTGCTACCATTAAGGAAACACAAATAACGAATAGGTTTCGTATTTAAAAAAATATAAAAAATTGACTTGTTTCCTCAACAGTAACAGACAATTCAGAAAGCTTGCACTAATGTCTCGCTAGCGGAAACATAGCGCCACAAAAAATGAATCAGTAAACAATAACACATTAAATTATTATGTACTGAATTTAAAAGATTAACTCCATTTACTCGACTTTATTTTACTTTTGGCAAGGGTACAACAATTTATCATACCTACAGTTACTGTTGAATTAATATTTTTGCAAGCAATTCATTCAAATCTTTTAAATTCGATAATCGGAAATGTCAATTCTTCCAAGTTTTCAACCTACAGTTAGTAAAAAATAAGGGTGAGGGGAGGGCGCATCAGATTCGTATAAAAAAATCCCAAAATGAAACCCAAGAAGAAGAACATTTTCCGATTGCAAAAATCATCCCCTGTATAGGTAATATTTTTGCAGCTTATCTGTACATAATACACAAATACAATAAATACAAAAAAAGGACCTTTTTTTATTTACTAAATGAAGTTTAAAATTTGTATTCATCTCGCCAAAGTAGTACACGGTATAGTTTGAGTGCCCACGAGCCCCCACGGTGATGACTATAACAAATTGTACTGCAATAGGAATGGGGACACAATAGCAAATAGCACGCAAGAACGACGAAACAGTTCAGTAGTTTTGAAATGTAGGTAAATTACGCGGCCCTCCTCGATCCCCCACGCCCCCGTCCTTTCGAAGAAGGTCACCCCACCAGAATCTGTCACCTGCACAAAGTCATTCTATTTTAAGTTTTTAAACTGACCGGAGCAAAAAGCCAAATAGGCCTAACTTGAGTCGAACTAACTTAAAATCAAATGGAGCTAGGGAGGGTCCTCCAGAAACAGACTGTCCGCATCGGAGAAATAGGAAGCCGAGGCTCCTATGGTCTCCTGATGATAGGGAGGAAGTCCGTACGATACTAAGCCTGCAGACAACTAAAAAACGCTGTCAACCGGTAGTACGTACCTGGGATCGATACTGCAAAGGGACGCATCCCATCAACAGCTTCCGACTCGTCCACACGATAACCAACTGAAGCATCTCAGAGTAACCTTAGTACACCCCAGATCTACTCCTACGCATTGAAAAGTGGTTCTTGCTTCGGAACTTATTACCAACTACGTTATAATTGAGGCAAGAGGCATTAATCAAGCCATACCGTATTTCAAAAAAATTACTAAAAATGGTCCCCAAAAACCAAAATAAACAACAACAGTAAAGCCAGTTTGAAGTTCAATAATGAAGGGGGAAAACAAATCAAGACGAGAAACTCAAAAACGTATTCCTGAATTTTCATCCTGTTTTGTATGGTGTACGGGGGCGTTTCAGTTAAAACTCATCTGCAGTTAATTTTACAAAAAAAAAATGTTGTGTTGTGTGTGGCCGCAAGCATCAATTTATTTCTAAATTAATGCAAAATGCTTATACGCATTTTATTTAATATGTAAGTATTTGTTTAAACTTAAAACTGCTCTTATGGGTTATGCCCTTTTATACTCGTAATACACGCCAAACGAAGAACGCGGTCGGCCCAAATAGTCGCCTCATACGACAGGCAGGGGATACCCTGGGCCTATTCTTTCTCCGGAACCCAGACGGATAAATAAAATGAGTTAAAATGGCTAAACATGGCCAAACGAAGAACGCGGTCGACCCAAATAGTCGTCTCATACGACAGGCAGGGGATACCGACACACAAAAGTTAACCGGATATCGCGAAAAGTCTAAAGAAAAGCCGCATTAAATTAAAAAAAAATCAAAAAGGAAACGTTTACAAACTCAATTCTTTTTTATAGGTCCGTACCTGGTAAATATTAAATTCAGGCTAAGATCGCTCCTGAAAAACCTTACAACCCTAATCTTCGATACGGTAATGGTTGGTTCAGCAATAGCGCTGCCACCATTTGATGCACAAACACTCCCCGACGAGCGTGAAATTACGAGCAATAAAAGTAAGCATTTAATTTTTTATAAAATAAAAAACTGTTACAGTTTAGTCTGTAATGTAATTTTGATTGAAAAAAAATCATTTACAAGCATTTCCAAAAATCTTAATATGGTTCATTCATCTAGAACCTGCTGATGTGAAGTGTAGGTGATGTGTGTAGAATAGAGAATATCCATCGCAAGGGAATGTTACAGGATATCTCTTCAATTTGGTAACAGTTCTTATATTTTATAAAATATTGTTGTGAGTTTTAACTACTGGCCGTACTACTGTGTTTAAAATTGGTTTCCTACCTTAATTTTGTTGTCCGGTCTCTTCTGAAGCACACGAAACCAAATCCCCATTTCCGCGATCGAATTCCATTTCCCGCACTATCACTTTAGTTCACTTCAGTTCACTACACTTAAAAGTACAACGTTCACTTAAAACACTTCCGGACTGCGGTGATCCCTCCTCAGACATCCAAATACTGGCAGCAATTCTTTAACACTGAACTGCAATAAAAATATAATCTTAGAAATTTATTCAAAAAAAAAAACCATTACAAAAAATTATAATACATGTCTGTCATAACAATAAATTCAATCTTTTTTTTATTATGTAATGGAAAAATATTTCTGGTTACGACAAGAATATTATAAACGCAAAATGAATTGTTCAAGCAGATAAATAAAAAAAATACAGGGGAAGGAGACCCTTGATAAGTTATAAATAAATAATTTTCCCTCATGCAGAAATAAAATTTTTTTTTGCTACTGTTGAATAGAAATTGTTATCACAAGATAGAGGGTGTAGTTTGAAATTTCAAAGTGGGATTTCCTGGGATTCAAAATAAAAAGATGAAAAATAATTCTTCGTTCTCTCTGTTTATTCTTTGCATTTTATAAAAATAATTTCAAGGGTAAAATCAAAACTTACGTTCAAAAAATTCCACAGACTTTCTTTCATGCAAAAGAAAAATATGAATGCACTTAAGATGCGATAAGACATGTTAGGTTTGTATGATTCAAATTTATTTTTGTGGACTGCGAAGGTTAGATTAGGTAAACATTTCTGTATAATGATGACACATACTCCATATAACACCCTTATATAACAATTAGTAAACCATAAGGATGATACAAATTCTTTTAATTAATAATTAGTAAACCATAGGGATAATAAAACTGAGGGTTCCTAGGGTTATCGAAATTTTCTACTGCTAAGGGTTAACACCATCACTAAAATTATTTAGTACAAAAGGGGCAGATGGTTTAAATTTGAAAATATAAGGAGCAAACTTAATAAACTTACCCTTAAAGAACTTGGTTCTCTTTGTAAAACGATTTGTCTCATTGTTTGGATTTAATGAATGTGCAGAGGCGGCGAAGATGGTTCTGGAACCTTGACAAGATTGAAAACTGGAAAATAAAAAATAATAATTAATTCTGGGAATACTCTTATACAACAATTAGTAATCCATAGGGATGATATAAATTCTTTTGGTTTGGAATAATAACACATTTTACAAAATGGGTGTAATATACCCTTATCCAACAATTAAATCGCTTGTTTAAATATTTTCTTCACATTTACAGGGATGAAATAAATAAGGGTTGGTAGAGTTAACACTAACACTCAAATTGTTATAAAAAGAAAGTTAAAATTAAATATCAAAACTTACATTTATACTAAAGGCACAATGAAGGGTATAAAATTTAACATCATTCCAAAAATTATTTGTTTAATAGCAGCCGATATTATTTCTGAATGAATAGAAACACAATGGGCAGATCGTTGCAAATATGTGATAAGATATCTCTTTGCCTTTGTATGATTCAAATTTTCTTTGTTCACCTCGAAACGTAAGTTACGTAAAAATTCCTTTATAATGACGTGTCGTATTATAAACTTGATCCAAAACCTTTTTATTTAATAATTAGGAAAGCATAGGGATGATAAAACTAAGGGCTCGTAGTGTTATCGATATTTTCTACTACTAAGGCTTAACACCAATACTCGATTAGTAATAAGAAGAAAGTTAAAATTATTTAGTAAAAGAGGTGGAGGGTTTAAATTTGAAAATATAAAAAGTAAACTTACCCTTAAAGAACTTCGTTTTCTTTGTAAGACGATTTGTCTTATTCTTTCGATTTAGGGGCGGTGCAGGAGCGGCGAGGATGATTCTGCAACCTTGGCACTATTGAAAACTGGAAAATAAAAGATAATAATTAATAACTAATTAAATAATTAAATAAATTTCTTTTTATAAATAAATTTTCTGATTAAACCAAAGATTTTCCTAATAATTAAAACAAAAATAATTTCTGCTTACCTAATCAGTAAAAATTAATGAAAATTATTAAGAATAAATTTAAAGGTGTGGTTTAACATTTGAATCTTTAATAAAACTCTTATTGTTGCTTGCACAAAATCTTTTGCACTAGTGATGTGCATTTACAATTCGACAAAGACCTTCCAAAAATTTCCATATGCCTAGAGAGGGGTTTAAAATTGCACCAATCAAGGCACGGTATAGCGCTGTTATCTTATGACTACAAATTTACTGCAATTTACTTTAAAAAGAAGTATTTTTAATGAAATTTATTTTCTTAGTTTATGGTAAAAGTATTAAAATATCCAAAAAAAAAAAGGAAGGATACCAAGTCTTCTCTAATTTTTTTCAACCCTTCAGATCTCGTCAGGATTTTCCCAGAATGTTATTTGGAGGGTGTACACTTGGAAAATATGCGCCAAACTTCCCCCATCCCTTTCCAATGCTCACCACTTGGCGAGTAAAGTAAAAGAAATGGATTTTTTCTGAAAACTTCCTGAATATTTTTTGACTAGACGGGAGGGGATGAGGGATGTTTGGCACATATTTTTCAAGTGTTTAGACTTCGTCACAGTCTAAACGCTCCCCATGAAACCGCCCACTCGGTCACATCTAATATACATCCCGCATAAAAATAAATCAGTCAATTTCCGGTGTTAGAGGAAAACAGAAGTACCCACTTCCCGAGAATCAGTTCAGGTTCTACCCAAGATAACCCCTACTTAATTTTCCTCAAAACCTAGCAATTTTTTTAAATACCTTGTCACAGCACCATATCATTTTGTACTTTAACTTTTAAGGGTGCAATTGAGCAACCCATCAAAATAATTGATTTAATGTATACCCTCGAATTGGTTCGAATCGACTTTTATTTGTTAGTTTTGCATTGAAAACCTCCCGTAACACAGTCAATCCTAAAAATGTACCCCAATGGAAAATATTCCATAAGAAGTACAGCAGAAGAATATTTTTAACACAGAATAATTATTATTTTTTTTATTTTAGATGATAAACTAAAATTAGTGAAGAAGTTTGTCTTGCTGGTTAGTTTTTCTGGTGGATATAAATATTTTTGGGTTCCTTACATTGTCTTTAATTTCGTCGTTATTGTGGGACAATTAATTTACTTGTTTCAAATATGGGGGAATTTAATCAAAATGATGGGGATGACTGCAACATTTACATTAGAATTACAGGTTAATTTTTTTTATTTACACAATAAATCTTGACTTCCTGTTTTTCCTTCCTCGTTTTGCTTCTTCTTCAGAACCACCCCCACCACCTCCTTCCTTACAATTTTATTCCTTTCTAATTTAATCCTTACCTGTTTTCCTCAACTCAACCCCTCACGGTCTGGTCCTCAATCGCCACCCCGTCTTCCTTACACTCCTTACTCCTCTTTCTCCCCCCTTATTTATTCCTCCCCTTTCTCTTCATTCGACACTCCTCAACTTCCCTTCTTCGTTCTCCCCTCTCGATTGTTCTTCAGCTCAATAGGAACCTCTCCTTCCGTTACGCTACTCCTCCTTCCATGCCTACCCCCTCCCTCTTCTCACTTCATCCCTTTCTCTTTACACCCCTCTTTGTCCCTTTTAAAATAATTCTAGTAGATTTTAATTATTCTAGGTAGCGTACAAGCTTACGCTGATGTACTGGAAATCGAAGCAAATGATTGCAATGTACAAAAATATTGAAGATGACTTCTGGAATTTCGATGTTGCAGGAAAAAAATTAGAAAAGAATCTTAACAAACACATGAAGTTAATAATAAAAATCTTATGGGTGCAATTAGTAGGTAGTCTTTTTGGAGGTGCTGTGTGGACAGCATTTCCATTAGCAAAATCTCCTCCAGGGATCAGACAATTACCAATTCAATGTTGGTTCCCTTTCGATACCAACCCCAGCCCACTACACGAATTTGTTTATTTTATTTTGACTTTAAATGGAATGTTATGTATAATATCAATTGCAATTTTTGATTTTGCTTTTATTTACCTTGCACAACATTTGTTAGCACAATTTGATTTATTGAAGAGTCTATTGGAAAATTTAACTGAAGACGTGGTAAATTATGAAGATGACTTATACAAAGTTCATAGCGAAGAATTTCAAAAAGAAATTTATCGTCGAATGTATGTTTGTGTTGAGCATCACAATAAATTATTAAGGTAAGGTTTAAAATTTTAAAAAATCAAGTAAGAAATTTTTTTTACAGTTTCGGAAGAGAATTGGAAATTTCTTTTTCGGTTAGCATTGCTATACAATTATTACTGAGTTTACTAACTTTTGTGATAATTGGATTTATTGTTAGTACAGTAAGTAAGGTTTTGAATATTGCTTTCCTTTTTTTTTGTATTTTTGTCCTTTCAGGATAATGATGATTTTTCACAAACGTTCGAACTCGCTATTTTTTTTATGTGCATTTCTCTACAGTTAATAATTTATGCAATGCATGGAAGTGAACTTCAGGATCAGGTAAGTTTTACACTAAAGTTTAAAAAAAAAAAACATCAAGAAAAGCGAATCAACAGAAAGCCACAAGAGAGAGTTTGGAAGCGTTGGAAGATCGAGGCACCCTCAACCTTCCCACCTCTTGAAAACAACAGACAATTTCACCCCCTTATTAATTCATGATTTCCATTTCAGAGTTTAAGTGTGGCATCTTCAGCTTACTTTTGCGAATGGTACTTAGGAAAAGGAGCACTTAGGAGAGGTTTGGTGTTTTTACAAATGAATGCACAAAAAGAAATTAAAATCACAGCAGCTGGTTGCATTGATCTTAATAATAATAGTTTTGTGTCGGTTTGTACTCTTTAAATTAAATCCTTTTCGATTGAAGTAAATTACATTTTTTTTTCAGGTGTACCGTACTGCCTTTTCTTGCGTCACGTTATTACAATCCATTAATCAACATTAAATTCATGAAAAAATAATACGCAAGGCAATATTTCTTGGCACCCTAATAATAAGCACATACATTATGAAACACCCTGTATATTAATATCTACACTATATTAAATCTAAGCTAACAAGAACAACTAACACAAAAATAAAGCAGTAGGTAAGTATAGTAAGAATAACACCACAAAGTATTTTTACGCCCATAGCTAAATAAATATTGTACAGAGTGTTGCAAAATCAAAAAGAAATTCCAAAACCTTTGGTGTTATTGGTTCGGTTTGAAACGGTTCATTATTAAAACATGCATTAAGTATTGCAATAATAATTCCTGCAGCAAACCAATTATTTCCACGTTTGTACATCAAAGGGCCACCATCATCCCCTCCACAAATGTTACTGCTACTGTTTTTTACAGTAGCGCTACATATAGGAGGATTATCACTTTTTTTACATTGATCATTACTTACTACTGTATGTTCAATCCTTTTTTTTATCTTTACAAATTTTCCTTGTTCATTTTCTTCACCCCATCCTGACGAAAATACTTTATCACCGACTTGTACTCTATCGGATTCTTCTAAAGGTAAACAAATGGGTCTAATGTAATCTGTAATAAAATGTCTTAGAAAAAGTACCCGGTGTGAGGCTAGCAGCGCGTGGTGACGTCATCAACCAGGCAAGACACGTAAAATTCCAGCGTTATAGATTTAAATGGAAACGTAGCGAAAACCGCGCAAGATAGGGTAAAATAACATAAGACTAAAGTTGTGTAAAATTAAATTTCCTATAAAAAACTTCCAGAAAGTTTTTGTCTAATATTAATAGTTTGGGCCTGGGAACCGTCAGACTAAACATATGCTCGCGTTCTATTTTAACGGATTAACAAGCACCTTAATTGGCACTTTTGCTTTAAACGCGAAAACCGCACGAGATAGGGAAAATAATATAAAAACAAAGTTGTAGAAAATTAAATTTTCTATAAGAAACTCCCGGAAAGTTTTTGTCTAATGTTAATAATTTGGGCCTGGGAACCGTCAGACTAACCATATGCGCGCGTTCTATTTAACAGATTGACAAGCACTTTTGCTTTAAACGCGAAAACCGTGCGAGATAGAGAAAATAATATAAAAACAAAGTTGTAGAAAATTAAATTTGCTATGAAATACTCCCGGAAAGTTTTTGTCTAAAGTTCATAGGTTGGGCCTAGGAACCGTCAGACTAACCATATGCGCGCGTTCTATTTAAAGGATTAACAAGCACCTTAATTGGCACTTTTGCTTTAAACGCGAAAACCGCACCAGATAGGGAAAAGAATATTAAAACAAACTTGTAGAAATTTAAATTTCCTATAAGAAACTCTCGGAAAGTTTTTGTCTAATGTTAATAGTTTGGGCCTGGGAACCGTCAGACTAACCATATGCGCGCGTTCTATTTAACGAATTGACAAGCACCTTAATTGGCACTTTTGCTTTAAACGCGAAAACCGTGCGAGATAGGGAAAATAATATAAAAACAAAGTTGTAGAAAATTAAATTTGCTATAAGAAACTCCCGGAAAGTTTTTGTCTAAAGTTAATAGTTTGGGCCTGGGAACCGTCAGACTAAATCAACTTGCAACTCTGCACGCTCCTAAACATAGGAAGCCCTTACCTGTATAAGTAATTTTTTCTGCAAACCTCAACAGTAAAATACGACTATCTGGAAGACCCATTTTTGAATAAACCTTCACTTCAGTTGTTTCTGCACAATCATCTACCCCAAATGAAGTTTGTATACAACTCATATTTTTATTTTTATGATACTGTCCAAGGATTACTTTATCTCTAAAAAGATATAATTAAATTTGGCAAGTTCCAATAAAATTACTTACAAATGTAGGGCAGCACAATCGGAAAATGTTAAGGCGTAACGATTATTAAGTAAAACCCCAACGCATTTAATTTCCTTCCCTTGTAAATATGGATCAAATGCTGTAAGGGGAATATACAAGAGCCATGGAAGTAGCGGTTTCGTTATAAAAATAATCATCGGTGTGTTGCACTTGCATTCCGCAGTAACGTTTGCTAGGTAGAAGATTTTTTATTACGTAATCCCTACGGGAATCTGCTGTGGAATTTTCGCTTCCTTGATTCCTGTTTCCTAAATCCGGTTGATTTCCTGTATAATTTGAAAACTTTCCGCAACATACCATGAACTTTCCATTTCCACAACTTGAGGCTTCCATGAATTTTTTAACCGATTGATCCTCGCTTGCTATGGCTTCTTTAAAAACGGCACAGGAGAATAATGATATGCATTCGGCTGGTTCGCCATTTGGAGTTGTGCAAGACGGTGCTACTACAGCTAAACATTCAAAATATAAGTCCCTGGAGGACGTCGTCAAACTTCCCCCATCCCTCTCCAATGCTCACCACTTGGCGAGTAAAGTAAAAGAAATGGATTTTTTCTGAAAACTTCCTGAATTTTTTTTGAGTAGACGGGAGGGGATGAGGGATGTTTGGTACATATTTTTCAAGTGTTTAGATTTCATATAACATTCTGGGAATTTCCTAAAGAAATCGGAAGGGGTCAAAAAAATTTCCAAAAGCTATAGCCTTGCACTCTGAACAAAGAATTTCAATAAGGGATTTCCTGAATGAAATTGTAAAACTCTATAATTTTTTTAAATAGTTTCTACTTACATTTACTGTTAATTAAAATAAAACAATAAGAAAAAACAAGAACAGAAGTCTGCAAACACAACATTTTGCAAACAACTCCAACGACGATTCAATAATTTCTATAAATACCTTAAAACGGGTTTTAATCGCAAAGAGAGGGTCTAAGGTTAGTATGTTATAAACATGTTAAAACAATTGACATTATTATTATTATTATTATCGTAAACATGTTTAATGCGAGTCAAAATCTAAAGCAATCTTAGAATGAAAAAAATTAAGACATCTGTTTGGATTTATGTAACACAAGAAGAATACAAGAACGATTACCACAAAGGTGTACCTTGAAGAGTGGATTAGAAAGTTAAAACTTTGTGAGTTCGAATCTAGCTCCGAGAAAACTTTTTTTTTCCGAAAATTAAAATCTATCTCGTCCATGGGTGTTTTATAAAATTTAGAATCAAAATCGTATCCTTATTTACAAAATTACTTAAACATTATTTAAAAAAAAAACACTTGAAAGCCATTATCAAATTATCCACCTATCAGTTATAACCTTCTAAATATAAAACCATAAACCATGAAGTGTTTATTCCCAAGTGCATGTAATGTATCGTTCGTTATTATTTACAAAGACAATGTTTAATTTTTTTTTCCTATCAAACACTTTATATAAGTAGACGAAGTAACGGTAAGTAGTTTCAACAAGAATGTGTTTGTAATATTTGGGTCAGCAATGTGGTACCACTTATTACAGACTACCTGAGTCCGTTATCATACTCGTTTCTAGATAGAAGGAAAATGCACAAAAAAATTGTAAGACGTAAGAAATTATTTCAAAGTTTTATGAAACAAATATGGAATCGAGTATGCAGTTCATATTTTTTATGACTTGTTATAATATTTCAAAATTAGCGATTGTAGTAATTCGTACTTACTGCAATAATTCAATTTTATGGAAAAAAATAAATAATAAAAAAATTAGTTTAAGTAATTTTAACGAAAGTGAAGAAAATTTCTTCTTGTTTATGAGTAACAAAAGAAATGTACCGAAAAAAGTTTGTGTTACTGTCAGAATAATAATTAAAGTAGAAAATTATGTTGTCGTAAATTAAATGTTACCAGAAAAACTTTCTCGAAAAGTAGATTTGATGAACGGTTTTACTTTTAATATTTAAATACTAAATACAGAGTGCATTGTTTTAAAATAATGTTATGGTTCAATTAGAAAATAAACTTTCAAATATTTCATTCAAAGAAACGTGTGAATCAATGTTTACTGATTGTTTGTCCATTTTGTTTACTTCATTATCATTTTGTGTACTTATTTGTATCAACATGAAGAAATGACTGGTACTCAGAGTTTATTTATTTAACTATTGATTTCTATTTATTATTGTTTCGCATCGTACTTACTTTTCACTATTGTAAATATCATTTTCATAAGAAAACGGTTGGTTCATGGTCTACCAATAAATATTTAAAAAAAATAGTGAAACTTAAAAAAATCGTAAAAGTCGACATAGTCATAGCAGAAGGTTTACAACTACACCAAATGATAGCCCTTGTTTGTTTCTATTAGACAAAAAAATTTAAAGAAGTTCCAACTTAAAGGGTCGAAAGAAGAAATTTTTAAAGATAAGACCGAATTTTGAAAAATACAAATTCTTGTCGAAACTTGAAAAATTCGTAAAAGTCGACACATTTATAGTAGACGGTTTGCGACTACATCAAATGATAGCCCTTACTGTCTTCTATCAGACAAAAAAATTTAAAGAAGTTCCAACGTAAAGCGTCGAAAGTACAAATTTTTAAAAATAAAACCGTATTTTGAAAAATACAAATTCTTGTAGTAAATTAAAAAATTCTTAAAAGTCGACACATTCATAATACAGGGTTTACGACTACACCAAATGATAGCCCTTACTGTCTTCTATTTGTCAAAAAAAATTAATAAAGTTCGAACTTAAAGGGTTGACAGTACAATTTTTTTTAAAATAAGACCGTATTTGGAAAAATACAAATTATTGTCGAAACTTTAAACATTCGTAAAAGTCGACACGTTCATGGTACAGGGTTTACGACTACACCAAATGATAGCCCTTACTGTCTTCTATTTGTCAAAAAAAATTAATAAAGTTCGAACTTAAAGGGTTGACAGTACAAATTTTTTAAATTAAAACCGTATTTGAAAAATACAGATTCTTGTCGAAACTTGAAAATTCGTAAAAGTCGACACATTTATAGTAGACGGTTTGCGACTACATCAAATGATAGCCCTTAATGTCTTATATGAGACAAAAAAATTTAAAGAAGTTCCAACTTAAAGCGTCGAATGTACAATTTTTTTAAAATAAGACCGTATTTTGAAAAATACAGATTCTTGTCGAAACTTAAAAAATTCGTAAAAGTCGACACATTCATAGTAGAGGACTTACGACTATACCAAATGATAGCCATTACTGTCTTCTATTTGCCAAAAAAAATTAATAAAGTTCGAACTTAAAGGGTGGACAGTACAAATTTTTTAAATTAAAACCGTATTTGAAAAATACAGATTCTTGTCGAAACTTGAAAAATTCGTAAAAGTCGACACATTTATAGTAGACGGTTTGCGACTACATCAAATGATAGCCCTTAATGTCTTCTATCAGACAAAAAAATTTAAAGAAGTTCCAACTTAAAGCGTCGAAAGTACAATTTTTGTAAAATAAGACCGTATTTTGAAAAATGCAGATTCCTGTCGAAACTTTAAAAATTCGTAAACGTCGACACATTCATAGTAGAGGACTTACGACTATACCAAATGATAGCCCTTACTGTCTTCTATTTGTCAAAAAAATGAACAAAGTTCAAACTTAAAGGGTTGACAGTACAATTTTTTTAAAATAAGACCGTATTTTGAAAAATACAAATTCTTGTCGAAAATTAAAAAATTCGTAAAAGTCGCGACACATTCATAGTACAGGGTTTACGACTGCACCAAATGATAGTCCTTACTGTCTTCTATTAGCCAGAAAAATTTGAAAAAGGTCCGAGTTCCAGGATCGAAAATACAATTTTTTAAAAATAAAATCTTATTTTGAAAAATAGAAATTCTTGTCGAAAATTAAAAAAATCGTACAAGTCGACACGGTAATAGTAGATGGTTTACAACTACACCAAATGATAGCCCTTACTTACTTCTATTAAACAAAAAAAATTGAAAAAGGTCCGAGTTGCAGGGTCGGAAATACAATTTTTTAAAAATAAAATCGTATTTTGAAAAATACAAAGTCTTGTCGAAAATTAAAAAAATCGTACAAGTCGACACGGTAATAGTAGATGGTTTAGAACTACATCAAATGATAGCCCTTACTTACTTCTATTAGCCAAAAAAATTTGAAAAAGTCCGAGTTCCAGGATCGACAATACAATTTTTTAAAAATAAAATCGTATTTTGAAAAATAGAAATTCTTGTCGAAAATTAAAAAAATCGTACAAGTCGACACGGTAATAGTAGATGGTTTACAACTACACCAAATGATAGCCCTTACTGTCTTCTATTAGACAAAAAAAATTTAAAAAGGTATGAGTTGTAGAGTCGAAAATACAAATCTTTAAAAATAAATCTGTGTTTTGAAAAATATAATTTTTTGTCGAAACTTTGCAGAAATTCGAACGTAAAGGGTCAAAAATACAAATTTTTAAAAATGGTACTGAATATGATGAAATGTAGGCATATAAAATTTCATGCCCCACGTTGGGCGCCAAATTTTACTTCTTTCTGAAATCTGACTGCAATACGAAGGGAAGAAAAATGCAATACGGAACTTCATTCAAGGAAATGTTAATCGAAACATAGAAGGAAACGTTCGTGAATGCCTGATATAAAGATAAACAATAATTCCTGATTATGAATTTTGCAACAGTTCAGAAAGGTCAACCGACGCTTTTATTATTTATTGATAGATGCGAATTCGAACGTCGAACAATTCTGATGAAACTTCGGACTCATTGAGATGATGACGATGTTGGTTCTTATTGGTAATGATGCGTGCATATCCACATCGTATTGTTTGTCTTCATGCAAGCGAAGCAAAACGAACGGAAACCGCTCCGGGGGCATAGTTTACACGTACCTGTTTGAATCCACCTTTGTGAACGCGGCTTTGAAAGCATGTAGAACTATCAGATTTGTGCCCCGCGAACGCCATTGGCGCAATTCGTTCACGTGGGCTCCCCGGAGTTGCTTTCCAGTTTGTATTATTTTTTTATTGTTGTGGTTACCGCGCTGCTGGCGTTAGACGTGCAATTTACACTCGTGTGCTATTGCATTTTGAATCCGTAACGAAAATCCCCCGGGGGCATTTAATATGTGGCGAAGAGGAAGTCTGTGCCGGGGCGCATACAAAAATTAGTTCAAAAGTTCCTCCTTTTCCAAAGAAAAACTGTTTCTTGGAGTTTAATACGACGTGGCCGAGAATTAAACGTCGCTGGGTCACTTTATCAGTTTGTTTTTATAAAAACGAATTTGATAACGGAATATTCCAAGAAGTTCTTAGGGTTTGTCTGGTGTGGGCGCCATCGCCATTAATTTCTGCTTACAACATTCGACTTTCTTTTTTCCATCTACGTAGCGCGCGGAAGAATCTTTTAAATCCTTGAAACGGGTTCGAAAAAGAAAAAGGTTTAAAAAGAGTCAAAGAGGCGCGCCGTGCGTTTGTGCGTTCTTTTCAACATGGAAGAAGTGTTTGTAATCTAGTGTGTTATGTGGTTGTGTATAAAAGTTAATAACATTGGATGATACCGTTGCATGACCGTGTGAATGACTCTTCTTTACCATGGAGGAAATCGCGTTCAGCGACTGGCCCGGTCAACCGGTGGATTTGTCCGGGAGCAACCCTTGGCTACCGGCCTATGGCTTCCAACCACCCCATACTTTATTAGACAAGGAGGATTTTGTAGGGAATCCCGGTAAGCCTTCCTAGGTGACCCCCTAACATTTTTAACTCCCTACGAAATTCTAAATTCCCACCCGAAATTAAAATCAAACTCCAAGGGTAGCGTTTTATAAAAAACATGTGTCCCCCCATACACACGAACACTTCAAAAGAACTTTTTACGTGTTAAAAAATATACTTTTTATCAGATCAAGTAGGCAATGACTATTGTTACATATTGCGATTATTTTCTAATCACTCTGTCTAAGAGTGATCGATAAGACAAAAATTTATTATCGTATTTCTCAAGGTTGTTGCATGATCTAAAATTTATTTACTATACAGGGTGGCTTATTAAATCGTGTAAGATTTTCCCAAAAAAAACGGCGTTGTTAACCTAATATAATGTAATTTTCAAACCCTAGATGCAAGTGGATTTGGAAACCCCACTAGGGGTGAATTTTTTACAAAGTTTTATGTCCTTAAAATTTTTGTGAAGATGGATTCCTTAAGATCAACCCTTCAAATGCGAGACCTTCAAATTCTATGAAATTACAAAGCGAGGTGATATTTGGCTTTAATTTAAAAAATTAATTGGCCCACCCTTTACACAAGACTTTTTTTGGAATTTAAATGTATAATAGAGAAAAAAAAGGGCTTTATTTTGGTATAAACTCCAACCCTGTAGTCCTACTACGACGTCTTCTATGAATTTTTAAAGTTCATAGAAAAATTTATATTTTCAAAATTTGATTTTAATTTAAAAAAATTATTATTCCCACCCTTCACACAAGACTTTTTTGGAATTTAAATGTATAATAGAGAAAAAAAAGAGCTTTATTTTGGTATAAACTCCAACCCTGTAGTCCTACTACGACGACTTCTATGAATTTTTAAAGTTTGTAGGAAAATTTTAATTTCAAAATTTGGTCTTGATTTCAAAAAAAATATTATTCCCACCCTTCACACAAGCCTTGCAAAAATTTTGCATATATAATAAAGGGGAAGAAGGGCTATTTTTTTGCTAAAAACCTAAACCCGGTAGTACTACTGTAACGACTTTTTCAAAAAAAGAAAATTAAATCGTGAAGAAAACCCAATTAAACAAATTTCAACCAATTAAGGAATATAAATTGGTAAACCCAAGATAGAAATGATCTTAAACGTTTTTATCACTTACTGGGAAGTTATTATTGTTAAAATAACAATAAACTTTTGCTGTTACCAAGCACATTTTTTTCGAAACCTTTATTAGCCATCTCTGAATGGTAGGAAATTTGGTAATAAGCTCGACCATGAACAAAACCGATTTGTACAATCACTGCAACAACATTGACCTACAGGTAATTTTTATAAATTTTCCGTTATAAAAAAAACACAAAATCTTCATAGAGAAAGGAGACTGCAAATATTTTTAAAGGCCAGATTAAAAATAGTTGAAAGTTCAACTTAAATCAATAATCTTTTCATGATTTTTTTTTAATTCATCTAGGAAGAAGACGTGACATTAAATTTTAACTTAATTTAATAAATTTAAGTTAATTATATTTTCTTTTATTAATAAATGGATACTAAATTAATAAATGGTTTAAAATCCGTGAGAATCAAACGATGCGGGTTCGATCGGCAATGGTTCTTGACAATTTTTTAAAATATTGTCGAAATTTTAAAAATTCGTAAAAGTCGACACAGCAATGGTAGAAATTTGGCGATGACACCAAATTAAAGCCCTTATTTTTTTCTATTAGAAAGCCAAATGTGAAAAAGGTCTGCCTTGAAGGGTCGAAAATACAAATTTTTAAACATAAAAGGGTATTTTGAAAAATAGAAATCCTTGTCGAAACTTTAAAAATTCGTAAAAGTCGACACATTCAAAGTAGAGGGTTTACGAGTACACCAAATGATAGCCCTAACTTGCTTCTATTAGACACGCAAATGTGAAAAAGGTCCGACTTGAAGGGACGAAAATACATTTTTTTTAAGTAAAAGGATATTTTTAAAAATACAAATCCTTGTCGAAACTTTAAGAATTCATAAAAGTCACACAGTAATGGTAGGGGTTTGGCGATTACATCAAATTAAAGCCCTTATTTTTTTCTATTAGACACCTAAATGTGAAATAGGTCCGACTTGAAGGGCCAACAATACGAATTTTTAAAAATTAGAGCGTTTTTAAAAAAACACAAATTCTTGTCGAAACTTTAAAAATTCGTAAAAGTCGACACATTCAAAGTACACGGTTTACAAGTACATCAAATGATAGCCCTAACGTCCTTCTATTAGACACCCAAATGTAAAAGAGGTCCGACTTGAAGAGCCGAAAATACAAATTTTTAAAAATTAGAACGTTTTTTAAAAAACACAAATTCTTGTCGAAACTTTAAAAATTCGTAAAAGTCGACACATTCAAAGTACAGGGTTTAAAAGTACATCAAATGATAGCCCTAACTTCCTTCTATTAGACACCCAAATATGAAAGAGGTCCAACTTGAAGGGCCAACAATACCAATTTTTAAAAATTAGAGCGTTTTTTAAAAAACACGAATTCTTGTCGAAACTTTAAAAATTCGTAAAAGGCGACACATTCAAAGTACAGGGTTTACAAGTACACCAAATGATAGCCCTAAAGTCCTTCTATTAGACATCCAAATGTGAAACAGGTCCGACTTGAAGGGCCAACAATACGAATTTTTAAAAATTAGAACGTTTTTTAAAAAACACAAAATCTTGTCGAAACTTTAAAAATTCGTAAAAGTCGACACATTCAAAGTACAAGGTATACGAGTACACCAAATGATAGCCCCAACGTCCTTCTATTAGACACCCAAATGTGAAAGAGGTCCAACTTGAAGGGCCGAAAATACAAATTTTTAAAAATTAGAACGTTTTTTAAAAGACACAAATTCTTGTCGAAACTTTAAAAATTCGTAAAAGTCGACACATTCAAAGTACAGGGTTTAAAAGTACATCAAATGATAGCCCTAACTTCCTTCTATTAGACACCCAAATGTAAAAGAGGTCCGACTTGAAGAGCCGAAAATACAAATTTTTAAAAATTAGAACGTTTTTTAAAAGACACAAATTCTTGTCGAAACTTTAAAAATTCGTAAAAGTCGACACATTCAAAGTACAGGGTTTAAAAGTACATCAAATGATAGCCCTAACTTCCTTCTATTAGACACCCAAATATGAAAGAGGTCCAACTTGAAGGGCCAACAATACCAATTTTTAAAAATTAGAGCGTTTTTTAAAAAACACAAATTCTTGTCGAAACTTTAAAAATTCGTAAAAGTCGACACATTCAAAGTACAGGGTTTAAAAGTACATCAAATGATAGCCCTAACTTCCTTCTATTAGACACCCAAATATGAAAGAGGTCCAACTTGAAGGGCCAACAATACCAATTTTTAAAAATTAGAGCGTTTTTTAAAAAACACAAATTCTTGTCGAAACTTTAAAAATTCGTAAAAGTCGACACATTCAAAGTACAAGGTATACGAGTACACCAAATGATAGCCCCAACGTCCTTCTATTAGACACCCAAATGTGAAAGAGGTCCAACTTGAAGGGCCAACAATACCAATTTTTAAAAATTAGAGCGTTTTTTAAAAAACACAAATTCTTGTCGAAACTTTAAAAATTCGTAAAAGTCGACACATTCCAAGTACAGGGTTTACAAGTACACCAAATGATAGCCCTAAAGTCCTTCTATTAGACATCCAAATGTGAAACAGGTCCGACTTGAAGCGTCAAAAATATAAATTTTTAAAGATAAGAGCGATTTTTAAAAAATACAAATTCTTATCGAAACTTTAAAAATTCGTACAAGTCGACACAAGAGGGTTGACGATGACACCCAAATTAAAGCCTCTACTCTTTTCAATTAACCAGGTGTTGCATAGATGAAACCGTATATATCATAAACAATTAATTATTTATAATTATTATAATCAAATGCACAGAATAATAATTTAATGGTAATCAGAATTATTTATAATTCATTTTATTCGTCTGTTTGTTAAAAAACAAGTTTTCTTTCTACAACCTGTCCAAAACAATAACTATAGGAGTTATTTATTACAGAGTGTTTACTGGTTAATAAATAAATATCAAAGCAAGTCTTTTCTCTTACCCCAATTTATTCTTTTTTGACCACCCTATATAATATTGACGTTTCTGTTTTAAACACTCTGCAGGATCTACGAAAAACACTCGAAATGATATGCAAATGATCAACCCACCTTTCTCATCTGGCCACTTTTAAATTTTAAAATGCCAACATTACGTTTGAATTTGATTACGCAACCATTAGTGGGATAAGACTAGGTTCGAGTCATCGAAATGTTCATAAACGAAAGATAATACAAGGAACATAATAAACCCATCTATTGTGTCTGAAAAATATCAAATTTCATTCCTTATCTCAAGTAATTGAAACATAAAACTTGTTTATATTTTATAAAATGTTTTAAGGTTCCGCAAAATAAAACGAGGCACGTGCGGTGCTACTTCGGCCCCTTTTGTTGTAATTTGAGTGCCTTTCGGTATTTGATACTTACATTTCAATAAATTGTATGTGTTAACAGATCCTGTCAACAAATTGCCTTTTTGTGCTACTTTCCAACTAGATCCGCAACTAAAATTTATGAGCTACCCTAATCGAACGCAGGTGTTCAGGGGGTAGTAAAAACTTTTAAGAAGTCGGAAATAGAAGGTTTATATTTTATTTAGTAAAGGCAGTGATCGTAAAAGGAAAATTTATTTTGTCACTTAATTTTTTGTTAATTAACAGATTATGGTTGGAGGGGTGGGGGAGTTTGTACTAAGCAAGAAAAAAATTGTATGGACGAAAAATACGTGCCTCGCTAAAAATTCTTGATCCGTGGGTAGTTAAATTTCGATTTATATTTGGTAACAGTGATGGTGTCACATTTTTGTAATCGTCAAAAGGACGCTTGTCTCGAGAAGTGAAAGTTGTCTTTTTTAATCATTCTCGGACTTGTTTTAATTTTTTATTACAACGGAGGAGTCAACTTACATGTTACACAAACATAATTATCAAATCGAACTAAAACTAAGACTAGAAATAATTTTCTGGTTCAAAAAATGTGTAGGTGGTTGACTTTCTATTTAATGATCTAAAAAATTACGGTGTCATTTAAATTTTTAATTCGTGGGAATAATTAACATTTGGTCATTATCAAAATCTATTAGAGCAGCACCATAGAATTAATTTATTCTTTGTTTGGGAATTGGCCCAGAATCAATAATTTAAAAAAAATAAGTGGGGTTTTGTTAAGTAGTAAAATTTTTAGATACCTAATAATTAAGGGCGACCAAAGTTTGTTTGTAGTTTAAGTGTAACGTAAAAGTTGGCTCCCAAGTTCACCGAAGTGAATCGCCCCCTTCCTGCCGTTCACTAGAATTTCATTATTACCAGGTTATCAACTTCCGTTACCGTTTTAAACATTTGTTTCCTTCTTTACGGGTATTGCTTTCAGTATCTTTATTACTTGTCACTATTGTTGAAAACTAAAAATACGTGGGTGTCACAGGGAGAATATTCTATAATTCCTGTCAATTATTTTTGTACATGAACAAAAATAATAAAAAGATATAAAATCTTTCCTGAAAATTCTGAAGTTAATGACCTACGTTTTATGTGAGCTTAACATGCAACCATGTAACTGAAAACTTAACGTAATTTCAGAGATTTTAATCTCCCCCAACAAGGGTTTCTTGATTATTGGAAAGTTTGGTGTAAATATAAGTTTGTACAATTTTCCATAGTTTCCTGCATTTCTCTCAAAATTTTCCCAGATTAAGGGTATATCAATTTTATATCATTGAAAAGGGGATAAAATCCTCTTTCATTTAAGTTAACAAAAATAAAAATCCGATATGTATAGTAGTTCGAAAAAACAAAACAAAAGTTTGGTGTAAATTTTAATTTCGACACTTTTCCATAGTCTTTTGCATTTTTCTCAACATTTTCCCAGATTAAGGGTATATCAATTTTATATCATTGAAAAGGGGATCAAATTATCTTTCATTTAAGTTGAGAAAACTAAAAATCTGATATGAATAGTAGTTCGAGAAAAATAAAACAAAAGTTTGTTGTAAATTTTAATTTCGACACTTTTCCATAGTTTTCTGCATTTTTCTCAAAATTTTCCCAGATTAAGGGTATATAACTTTTATATCATTGAAAAGGGGATCAAATTATCTTTCATTTAAGTTGAGAAAACTAAAAATCTGATATGAATAGTAGTTCGAGAAAAATAAAACAAAAGTTTGTTGTAAATTTTAATTTCGACACTTTTCCATAGTTTCTTGCATTTTTCTCAAAATTTTCCCAGATTAAGGGTATATAACTTTTATATCATTGAAAAGGGGATAAAATCCTCTTTCATTTAAGTTAAGAAAAATAAAAATCCGATGTGAAGAGTAGTTCGAAAAAAATAAAACAAAAGTTTGGTGTAAATTTTAATTTCGACACTTTTCCATAGTTTTTTGCATTTTTCTCAAAATTTTCCCAGATTAAGGGTATGTAAATTTTATATCACTGAAAAGGGGATAAAATTATCTTTCATTTAAGTTGAGAAAACTAAAAATTCGATATGAATAATAGTTCGAAAAAAATAAAACAAAAGTTTGGTGTAAATTTTAATTTCGACACTTTTCCATAGTCTTTTGCATTTTTCTCAAAATTTTCCCAGATTAAGGGTATGTAAATTTTATATCATTGAAAAGGGGATAAAATCCTCTTTCATTTAAGTTAAGAAAACTAAAAATCCGATGTGAATAGTAGTTCGAGAAAAATAAAATAAAAGTTTGGTGTAAATTTTAATTTCGACACTTTTCCATAGTCTTTTGCTTTTTTCTCAAAATTTTCCCACATTAAGGGCATACAAATTTTACACCACTTGAAAGGGCATAAAATTATCTTTCATTTAAGTTGATAAAAACAAAAATCCTGAATGCTCAAACTTTCAGGAGTCTAACTTCAAGTCCTGACGTTTCCCTATCAATCGCAAAAACCATCTTCAGGTCATCTTAACTAATGACTGAATAAATCGCCCTAGATTTTTATTAACAAACTAAAACATTCTATATCGTGTTGTGTTTTGCCCAACTGCATACTTTACGTATAAATTCTGAAAGTTAGCGTAATAATACCAGCTTTTAGAAAATGGTGAGAAAGTTGCGTACCTACACATATTATGTGGTAGTATGTGCATGTATAGAATGTAAAATATGCATTTTAAAGCTTGTGCAACTGTATGCTCTTGTTCCGTTATGTTTCAAACAATGGAGACCTAAAACAAACCCATATATCTCATAGTTATTATTCCCTTGCAATAATTGTTGAACCTGCCCGATTCGTGACACATTTGTCCCACATATTTCTTTTAAATACTAGGTGTGTATGTAGTATGCAAATTATTGTTAAATTAAAATTTAATCCCGAATAACGGAACCGTATTTAATTATTAGCAACATTTTATAGTGAACAATAAGCGACAAGCGAAAAATCCTTGTCACGTTTGCGTTTTTAACGATTCGTATCCGTTTTGTTTCTAATTTCAACTTATGTAATGTAATCCGTATTATAATTCTGGAGGACTTTAAAAACACAAGGTTTATACATATTTATTAAAAAGGTATTTTGCAACAGACCTGACGGTTGCGCTTTGATGATTTTCACACTTTCTCTAACAATCTGGAGTTTCCATCTTGCTCTGCAGTAAACACCTTTGTAGAAAAAAAAGGCGGAGATCATACGGATGCCGGGATATCGTTTCTTAATTGTAGATCTACTACAAAAGCCTTTCGCTATAGAAAGTGTTGATTTTATATAATTTTTTTTTATTAAAGTAACAGCATTTTGGCTGCAAAAAGAGAAAGAAAAAAAACAGTTGTGGTTTAAAAACACTTCAGGGTAACCCTCTGTAATGCTATTTTGTTTGATTATATCCAATATGAAGTCTAAAATACTATTCTACATAGTTACGTTTTTAAAATTTTGAACATATGGGGTGGTCCAGAAAACCCTCAACAAATTTTCGGCTTATCAAAATCAGTTTTTTTCAGGAACCGTTGAGTTTATGGGAAAATGCTAAGAAAACTTTTTATAGATAATTTAAAGACCTTTAAACTTCATTTTAAACGTTTTTTCATAACTCGATCCGTTTCTGAAAAAATGGGGATCAATAGATTTTCAGTCGATTTTCGAGCAAACGCAGGATCTAGTACAAACCAATTTTTCTCAACAACTGTTAGGTTTTCAGGAAAATTATAAAGAAACGTTTCTATAGAGAATTTAAAGGGCTTTAAGTTTTGTTTGAAACATTTTTTCATAACTCGAACCGTTCCCGAAAAAAATGGGGGTCAATAAATTTCCAGTCAATTTTCACGTTATTAGGATCCATTAAAAACAAATTTTTCTCAGAAACGGTTAAGTTTACAGGAAAATTATAAAGAAATGTTACTATAGAGAATTTCAAGACCTTTAAGTTTCGTTTAAAACGTTTTTTCATAACTCGAACCGTTCCCGAAAAAAGGGGGGTCAATGCATTTTCAGTCGATTTTCGTGCTATCACAGGATCCATTCAAAACCAATTTTTTTCAGAAACTTTGACGTTTATGGAAAAATATCAAGAGAGATTTTTTATAGAAAATTTAAAGACCTTTCAGTTCTATTTGAAGTTTTTTCTCATAACTCGAACCGTTTCGGAAAAAAAGGACAATCAATGCATTTTCAGTCGATCTTCGCGCACTCTTAGGATCCATTAAAAACCAATTTTTTCAGAAACTCTGACGTTTATGGAAAAATATCAAGAGAGCTTTTTTATAGAAAATTTAAAGACCTTTCAGTTCTATTTGAAGTTTTTTCTCATAACTTGAATCGTTTCGGAACAAAATGAGAGTCGATGCATTTTCAGTCGATCTTCGCGCACTCTTAGGATCCATTAAAAACCAATTTTTTCAGAAACTCTGACGTTTATGGAAAAATATCAAGAGAGATTTTTTATAGAAAATTTAAAGACCTTTCAGTTCTATTTGAAGTTTTTTCTCATAACTCGAACCGTTTCGGAAAAAAAGGACAATCAATGCATTTTCAGTCGATCTTCGCGCACTCTTAGGATCCATTAAAAACCAATTTTTTCAGAAACTCTGACGTTTATGGAAAAATATCAAGAGAGCTTTTTTATAGAAAATTTAAAGACCTTTCAGTTCTATTTGAAGTTTTTTCTCATAACTTGAATCGTTTCGGAAAAAAATGAGAGTCGATGCATTTTCAGTCGATGTTCGCGCACTCTTAGGATCCATTAAAAACCAATTTTTTCAGAAACTCTGACGTTTATGGAAAAATATCAAGAGAGCTTTTTTATAGAAAATTTAAAGACCTTTCAGTTCTATTTGAAGTTTTTTCTCATAACTCGAACCGTTTCCGGGAAAACTGGCGACCAATCTATCGATATCAATTTCAGCGTTTTATTCTAAATCACCCTGTATAACAATTTCACTAAACAAATCGTAATCAAATTGTAAATTTAAAACAATTCGAAAGTTAACTATAAACCATTTAGCAATGACATTTGACTTAATAATAAGAATGCATGTTATTTCTTTGATCGTATTAGATTTACACCGACACAAATGTCCTTCAAATAAAAAAGTCTTATCCATACAACATTCGATTATTATTATACCACCTACTTACTGTACTCTAAGCTAGTCTCATTTTATTATTACTTTCATTGAATTTTTTTATTAACACGATCATTATCTGTAAAACACTCTTATTATATTTACTTTATTTTTCTGCAACTCCCACACAACAGTGACGCACATTTTCGTCATTTCCTCATTTAATAGGGAAAACGAAATAAATAACAAAGGTGTGATTTATAGAAGTATGGAGTAAGGTCGAAGGAGTGACTAACAAAGTTGATTACATACGTTAACATGTAATAAACAGAATAGGACCCGGTTCAAATTAAATTCGATATAAAATTTAAATAAAATTGACCCCTGAATCAAACACAACCCCCATCTATATCTATCTCTTTTTATTTTTGGATATCTATTTATATATTGTTTCGTTTTCAGATGCTGATTTGTTCCTGCAAGGAAGTGCAGAGCAGCACTACATGTACTTAGAAACGATTCAAGAAGAAACATCAGATGATTTACAATCAGAAAGTGATAAATCGGATTCACGGGCGTCTCCTGTGGGATGGTTGGCTACTGATTCTGAATCCGGCTCTGTTATACGTATCGATACAATAGGTTTAGGTAAATGGCATATTTATGTTGCGATGTTAATCTTAAAGAAACAAAATTGTAGATTAAACGATAAAATTAATGTCTAGCGTGGTGTAAGTGGTTGCGTGGGTTAAAATAGGACAAAATGAATGGATGATTGGCACAATAATCTAAAATTGTTGTTATTTTACGCTACTGTTTTGTAATAGTAGTATGAATGGATGCCTATCTATATTTCTGCAGGCAACCATTCATTCACAAAAATAAAAGTCGTTGCAGGAACGAAATAAATTTTTCTTTTGCGTGGTATACCATTTTTTTCAAAAACCGTTGCGTCTACAAGAAAATGCACAACGAGCATTATTATAGGAAATTTAAAGATCTTTAAGATTTATTTGAAACTTTTTTTCATAAATTGAACTATTTTTGATAAACCAGGCGTTGGCGTATTTTTACCGGATTCGCATACTCTACAGCATACAGAAAAAATCAATTTTTCTCAAAAAATTAAGTTTACAGAAAAATAATAAAAGCAAATTTTTGTAGATAACTTAAAGACCTTGCAGTTTTATTTGAAACATTTTTTGATATCTCAAATCGTTTCCGAGAAAAATGGGGGTCAAGTATTCTCAGTTGATTTTCTCCCCAAGACAGTAAGCATTGAAACCAATTTTTCTCAAAAACCGTTAAGTTTTCAGAACAATAATAAAAGAAAATTTTTATACAAAATTTAAAGACCTTTAACTTTTACTTGAAACATTTTTTCATATCTCAAATCGTTTCCGAGAAAAATGGGGGTCAACGTATTTTCAATCGATTTTCATCCCAAGACAGTATGCATTGAAACCAATTTCTCTCAAAAACCGTTAAGTTTTCAGAACAATAATAAAAGAAAATTTTTATACAAAATTTAAAGACCTTTAAGTTTTACTTGAAACATTTTTTCATATCTCAAATCGTTTCCGACAAAAATGGGGGTCAACGTATTTTCAATCGATTTTCATCCCAAGACAGTATGCATTGAAACCAATTTTTCTCAAAAACCGCTAAGTTTACAGAAAAATAATAAAAGGAGATTTTTAGAGATAATTTAAAGGCCTTTAAGTTTCATTTGAAACATTTTTTCATATCACAAATCGTTTCCAAACAAAATGGGGGTCAACGTATTTTCAGTCGATTTTCATCCCAAAACAGTAAGCATTGAAACCAATTTTTCTCAAAAATCGTTAAATTTACAGAAAAATAATAAAAGGAAATTTTTATAGATAATTTAAAGGGCTTTAAGTTTCATTTGAAACATTTTTTCATAACTCACATCGTTTCCGAAAAAATGGGGGTCAACGTATTTTCAGTCGATTTTCACCCCAAGACAGTAACCATTGAAACCAATTTTTCTCAAAAACCGCCAAGTTTACAGAAAAATAACATAACATCGTTTTTAAAGAGAATTTAAAGACCTTTAAGTTTTATTTGAAACATTTTTTGATATCTCGAACCGTTTCCGATAAAAAAAACCAAATACAATGCTTCATCGTAAATTAATTTATTTGCCAGGGCCGTATTTTAAAATTTTGTTTCCTAGGCAAAATCTAAAGATATTTTCTTCGCACCCTTCCAGTCTTTTGCAAATCATGGTATTAACCCTTCCACATAAAAATAGCCTCTACACGGGCGTAGAGCCCCTTAACAAACTTTTTCAAAAATGAATGAAATAATAATTTTAATGTCACTTTTCCATTTTTTTTAGATGAAATCGATAGTGAATCAGAAAGGGAAATTGCGTGTCCTGCAAAGCGTCGCCGTCAAGATAACACCAGCATGCTAGGTTGCAGCGACGACGACTCCAATTATTCCCTAAGCCGATCCAGTAGCCTTCTTCAATTCGAAACGTTAGAACGTCAATGCCAAGACATAAGCAGCAGTTCACCGAGCATCCTCTCGAGTTTCAGTTTCGACTCTTTAGAAAGCAACCGAAAAACCGATTTAAGCCCCGATAGTCTCGAACGCGAAGACGCAGAACCCGAATCCGATTATTACAAAACCTTGAAGGTGGATCTTGTAAGACCGAAACGTAACAAAAGTCGAGATTCTCTTCTTTACAACGCGACACGTTTAAGTGATTCGGATTCAAGCGAATCCACTGATAGTGAAAGGACTTTGGAGGCAAATTGCAAGTCGACTTTAAGTTTAAAAATGTCGAGAAGTTTTGATAATTTACATTTTCAAAAATCTTCGACTAGGGATAAAATGTCAGCGGAAAATCTAAGCGAGGATAGTGGATACAGCGATCATTTGTGTAACTTTGTAAAAAACAAATCAAGTAGTATTCCGAATTTAAGCGGATTTTATGAGAAAAAACGGGAAAATCGCGAAGCGAAAAATTCTTTTAACGCGTTCGACGCGTGTGATGTCGAATACACATTCCAAAACATTTCCTCGAATTTCGGATCAAGTTATCACGATTTAACGGTTTTAGATAAGTACGACGTTTCGACCGAATTTCGTAGTCCATTAATCGAAAGATTTATGCGAAACGGTGCGGCAAAATGGCGAACTCCGACGGTTTGCGATTTTTCAAGTCAAAGAACGGATGTAAATATAGAAAAGTTGGAATGTGTTAGATCTAAATATAATCCAGGATCGGCGAGTGAACCCAACTTACTGCAGCAGCCCCACAGTGGTATCCTGAGGTGTCCCGTAGACGCATTAATCCCGTTGCATCTCGAAGATCAACAGATTTATGGTAAACAAAGTTATTTCGAGAACAGTGTTTGTGTTTCTAGTGTACCTAAAGATCTTAATTTAGCGGGAGATTTAAAAAGTTGTAATAATTGGGAATTTTTTAATAACTCTTCCTCTATCGCCGCTAAGAATTGCGACATTGCAGATTTAACATCAAAACTGGATAATGTCATAATGAAAGAAATGAACGAGAATAGAATCCCCAAAACAGATTTTGCAAGTTTCGTCAAACAAGATTCTTGCAGCAGCTCTGATACACGAGAGGGTAGTTATTTCGAACCGGGTGACAACAAAGTTGACTTAAGCGATGACGAATTTAATCCGTGCTACACCGAAAACATCCGAAGAAGTACCATCGTTGATTTTGATAAAACAATTTTGAAAACAATTTCGGAAACAAGCATCCAAAGCTTTAATAGCAGTAATGGGAAGTTAGACTTAATGTTCAGTTCAACCCCTATAGGTGAGCAGACCCGGAATGTAGTTAGCACCCCAAATTTGGCGACCTTCAAATCCACAAATTTCGAATCGGAAAATTTACCCCGAAAAAGCTCCCTGGTGAATCGTAGTACAAGTACAAGCGGAGTATCAGACGAAGACAAACCCTTAACTGCCGCGAAATCTTTTGGAGGATCAAACGGATCTAAAGGGGTTCATTTTTGCCCTGTCGTAGCCGAAGTAAATTGGCATGATGACAACACAAGCGAAACAACAACGGAAAAAGAATCTAGTTACAGTTTATCAAGCACCCCGGATCTAGTACCACCCCCAACCCCTCCCCTAGTCAGACCCAGGGCAAAATTACCATCCCCCGTTACCACAAGAATATCAACAAGCGTACCGGAATTTCCTCAAAATTCTCCCCAAACCGAATTCGATTATCAATACATCCCCTTAAAACCGCGAACTTTAAGCCAACCTGATTTAGGGGGGTTGAAAAGACGCGGGAGTAAAATTGTACGTAAAGACCCCGACGGAAGTGTTTTGATGTCTTACGTCGATGGAGATGGAGTTAAATACAAGCACTCTCATCTGGGAGATGTTTACCAGTCGATGCCCCCCACCCCCGCTGGTAGTCACGTGTCCGAAGGCATCAGCAGCGGAAAGCACGAAGCGGCACAAGCGAAGCCGCTGGAGAAGAGCAAACACGTTGGTGCTACGATGGAAGAACCGGCTGCACGCCGGGAAACAAAACGTTCTGGAAAATTAGGGGGTTTCTTTTCCCGATTAACAAGCTTCCGTTTTTCTACCAGAAAAGGGGATGAAAAGACGAAGAAAAAAAAAGAAGCGAAGACTTCTTCTTCCTCCGAGTCCGTCACGGTTCCAACACAACGCGTCGCTACCAAAGATGATTATATTTTCATCCCTTTGAAGGTTCCGACGACGCCACCCCAACACAATAACAATCAACAGGTGAAGAAGACGTCGCGACCGGATGAAGCCGCGTGTATAAGTGCGAAACCTCCCTTACCGAAAGTTCCACCGAGGGTAGTGAGCGCAAGCGTTAAAAGACGCACCGTCGAGGCGGCGTTTGCGCAACCCGTGCGTCCGGAATACCGGACTATTGATTCCGGGGACGCGCTCCCCCGGCCCATGGAGCCCATGGGGCTGATCGAGACGGACCTCGACACGGAGGTGACGGTTATCACGAGTGGGGCCCATGTGAAGACGCGCAGCTTGATGAACCTGGGGGCCGAGGCGCCGCCACGCAGCCTCGCAGCCCCACCGCACCCCACCAGACCCCATAAATCTATGGAATTCCTTCTGGACAAGCAAAATCTCAAGGTTGTTGAGGTAAGTGGGTCAAAATACTTATAATTTATAGTTTATTCGGTAATTTTTAACACCCACGCCTGCTGCGAATTTCTCTTAACCGAAAAGAAATTAAATTTTATAAAAAATTACACCTACTTGATCTCTAATTGGTATTACCTAACAAACATACGTGGTAACAGTACAGAATATAAAATTTCTAATTGAAGGTTGTAACTTGATTACCATTAACCCACTTAAAGGAGAATCGATGTTCATGATGACAATGCAGGAGGCATTTATTTAAACGCACTTCGTATTTCTAATTGAATTTCAAATTAAATTACGTGTACCCCCTTCTACATTTTTAAAAAAATATAAATAGTACAAGGAGCTTTCATAAAACGAAAATAAAATCATTATGAAAGTATTGAAGGTTGAACGTAATTTTTTTAGAAGTGCGACATCAAACAAGAGAAATGAAGGGAAGGGGGGTTGAAATTAAACATTTTCTTATCTCTACTTTCTAATTAAAGCTTGTTGGTAAATCATACCATTAGAGTGCGATTGAAAATAATTCAAGGTCACCTGAAATCGACTTTTTAAAAAGCGAACGAATTTTCAAAAAATTGTTTCAAAATTTTCTTCCTGGTTTTGATTAAAATAATAAATTAAAAAAATAATTTTAATGCCCACATTTAAAGGATGCTTAGAAAAAAGAAAAAAGAAAATCCAAATCACAGTCAACTTGATCAGGTTTTTTTTTGTTAAGTTGTGATGTGGTTCAAAAAATATTAAACTGAGATCATAAAAATCGATTTTTCTGAAAAACGATTGCGTTTACGAGAAAATTGTAAAGGAGTGTTCTTATAGAGAATTTAAAGCGCTTTAAGTTTCATTTGAAAAAATTTTTCATAACTCACACGGTTTCGGGAAAAAAGAGTGTTCGATGTATTTCCACTCGATTTTCACATTATTATAGTTTGCATAAAAACCAACTTTTCTCTAGAAACATTATATTTAGCAAAAAACTACAAAAGATTGTTTTTATAGACAATTTAAAGACCTTTAAGTTATATTTGAAAGATTTTTTTATAACTCACGTCGTTTCCGAAAAAAATGGGGTCAACGTATTTTCAGTCGATTTTCATCCCAAGACAGTAAGCATTAAAACCGATTAAAACCAATTTTTCTCAAAAATCGTTAAGTTTGCAGAAAAATAATAAAAGGAGATTTTTATAGATAATCTAAAGACCTTTAAGTTTCATTTGAAGCATTTTTTCATATCTCAAATCGTTTTTGAAAAAAATCGGGGTCAACGAATTTTCGATTGATTTTCACCCCAAGACAGTAAGCATTAAAACCAATTTTTCTCAAAATCTGTTACGTTGAAAAGAAAATATGATAATACCGTTTTTATAAAGAATTTAAAGGCCTTTAAGTTTTATTTGAAACATTTTTTGATAATACGTGCCGTTTCCGAGACAAAAACAATTGAACGCATCATTGCGTGATTATTAATTTCGATTAGAACGATCCGCGCGATATACAGGATGATTCAAAACTAAATTTCATATTGAAACTGCTATAATTTTTTTAAATAACATTTTGATACTTTTTTTGTGTTTCTGTTATCACGGCAACCCCAAAAAAAATTAAGGGGGGGGGGAATTAAACGAAATCGCCTTGTTCGGATAGTTTATGAACGTTTATAAACTAAATTTTTGTTAGTAAAACATACTGCAAAATTTAATTAGCGAGTTAATCATAAAATTAAAGCAAAGGCCATGAAAAGAATTAAATCTAAAAGTCAAAGTAGAAATAAAATTGAGTTTTGAAGGTTAATGAGGTTTAATTAATTTTTGGAATGTTTTTTTGTTAAGTTAATGTAGAATGCAGATTGAATATTCTGTAGGGAAGGGGGGGGGATAGTTTCGGACATTCTGATTATTTTTAGCAAGGCATAAGTAATTAATAAATTATAATTTTAGTTTAATTAGTGGCAATGTACTCGGAAGTTGTTGCAGTCGAATTGATGTAACACCATGTAACACGAAAAATTCTTGAAATCAGTTGAATAACTTCGTAACGCCATAATGGAATTTAAAAAATGAAACATATCCAAAAAGCCCTTCAAAAGTACAATAAAATTATGGAAAAATATACAAGGTGTTGTATTTAAAAAACACGAGTTACAGTCGTTGAAGTTTCTTTGGAAAGGATAAAAAAAATTAAATTTTTTTTAAATGTTGCATAACTTGGCAACGCCGCAATGGAATTTCAAAAATGAAACATATCCAAAAAGCCCTTCAAAAGTACAATAAAATTATGGAAAAATATACAGGGTGTTGTATTTAAAAAATACGAGTTACAGTTCGTGGAAGTTTCTTTGGTAAGGTTCGAACAAATTCAATTTTTTTGAAAAATGTTGCATAACTTGGCAACGCCGCAATGGAATTTCGAAAATGAAACATATCCAAAAAGCCCTTTAAAAGTACAATAAAATTATGGAAAAATATACAGGGTGTTGTATTTAAAAAATACGAGTTACAGTTCGTGGAAGTTTTTTCAGTAAGGAACAAAAAATACAATTTTTTTGAAAAATGTTGCATAACTTGGCAACGCCGCAATGGAATTTCAAAAATGAAACATATCCAGAAATCCCTTTAAAAGTACAATAAAATTATGGAAAAATATACAGGGTGTTGTATTTAAAAAACACGAGTTACAGTTCGTGGAAGTTTTTTCAGTAAGGAACAAAAAAATACAATTTTTTTGAAAAATGTTGCATAACTTGGCAACGCCGCAATGGAATTTCAAAAATGAAACATATCCAAAAAGCCCTTTAAAAGTACAATAAAATTATGGAAAAATATACAGGGTGTTGTATTTAAAAAACGCAAGGTATAACTCGTGGATACTTCCACTTTGCCATCGATTTGCCATACTCCCTCTCTTATTTTCCTCTTTCAAAGGAGAATCCCAAAAGATTTTCCAAAACAAAATTTTATCTCGGAAAAGCAAATTGTTTACACATCCGCTTGAATGCACGGTTGCGTGTTAAATCGAGAAGCAAACTTTGGTGAACCACGGAACTCTTAATACGCCCGGAGTGACATAAATGGAATCCTTGATATTTCATACGTGTATGTGAGCGTGTATGTTTGTGTATGTATGTATATAGGAGGCAGTTAATAGACAATGCAGGCATAGATAAACGTATAGAATATAAATGTGTACAGTCAGGCAAGGTATATTCAGATCGAAAACCAACACCTTATCGAATGATTGCATTTTATGTAGGCAACGTCGTAGGTAGTAGCCAGGTTCATTTTCTTTTCTGGAATGTTTGCTTTATACGTGCTCGAGGAAATTGCGTGTGTGTACTACTTGGTTGTAAAATATAGTTGCATCATTTGTCATAAAAATAATTTATTATTGCCATTGTTTATATGAATTGCCTTTGTAATAAAAAAAAACATATGCTTATGTAAAGGAGAAGAAAGTGGAGGGGCTGTAGTTAAAATAAAATAATCAAAGATGATATTCAAGCAAAAAAAATGAGTTTATTTATACAGGGTGAACACGTAATCATGGTCAAAAAAATAACCATCAATAATATCCGTTTAAAGAAATTCGTTACAGAGCTGTAGTTCTGTTTTGACCAGCCTCTGTCTCTGGGAAAATCGGGCAACTTTTTTTATCTTTGATAAAAAAGACTTGTCATTGTCTAAATATTTAGCCCTAACCTTCACCCGAATCTATGCCAAAGCGGAACCCGATCGGCCACCCCGTTCACGAACAGCACTGGATAGAGTGAGGCGCCGAGTTAAATTATGCTAACGAGGCTTTAAATTAAGTTAGAGACTTAATTTTTTTTACAAAAAATACCTGAAAGGGTGTTTTTTTTAATCTTACAATTTTGAAGAATCAAGTTCTCATCTTCAGCAAGACTGACACCTAGTTCTAATCCTGCTATTCCAAGAATGATTAAAACGAGTGCTATTAAATTTGTTAAATAACGTAAATACTGAAAGAATGCGTATCTAATGAGTTTTCAGGGACGTTACTGAAGTTTTACGTCGTATTTTCCGAAAATAACTTTTTTAATTTAAACCCAACTCTTTGAAATCTGTTTTAAATAACGAAAGCGGAGGTTATAGACGAAATTTTGCAATCATGCCTATAGTCTAGATATATTTTAAGCGGAAAATAAACTTCCTATGTCGTAATAATAATAATATCATAGGTGAAAACTGTGTTCGTTATTTTTAGAGAGGTCACGCTGCTCGATTTAAAATAAACGACAAAATCGTTCAAGTTCAGGAAAAAATTAGGAAACCTCGATTATTGTTCTAAAATTTTTTTTCCATTGTGTATTTTTTTCACGGTTTGAAGGTCTTGCAATTGTGTTACTACTCATGTTTGGTGTCGTGCGAATTATGTAGTTGTACTAACTGCAACTTGTTGAATGCGATTATTTACTCATAATTCACCCACACATTCACACTTGCACAATATTATGCAGTTGCAGTTTGTTTCAACTTAAATGGTAAACATCTTGTTTGCAGATGGTACCGTTTGGGTTTAAATATAAATCTTATACACTTCAAGGATGTTACTAAAATTAAAACTTGTGGTTCAGTTTAAAAGGCACGACTCATCTTTTGCCAGACATCATCCTCTGGTTTTACAAAAATACACAAAAAAAAAACATTTGAATTAGGTCAGTTTTCAGGAGAAACATTAAAGACAAATTTTTCCTGGCCTTAAATAAGAGAATTTCCACCAATTTTTTTTTTTATTAATGCAGATCTATTTCTGCTACTATGGCTTAACACCGACGTCTAACATAGTCAGAAATTTCGCCGAATCGATTTTTGACTCTCCTTTTCCACGTTTAAAAAAATTAACTATCTGGACTCAGGTGGACATTTAAAAAAATAAATAATTGCTAGGGGAACGCAGATCCTCTCCACGAACGTTAAAAAATTTAATTCGAGGTGGAGGAGGGCGCAGACAACTGTCGCGTCTCGCGTGGTGCAATTTTTCCTTACGGACGTTTAAAACAAATTAACTCTCAGGGGGACTCAGATCTTCCTGGTGGACATTTAAAAAAATAAATAATTGTCAGAGAATCGCAGATCCTCTCCACGAACGTTAAAAAATTAATTCAAGGTGGAGGAGGGCGCAGACCTTAACTGTCGAGGGGCGCAAGTCTTCCTTATGGACGTTTAAAAAAATAACTCTTGTGGGGGGCTCAGATCTTCCTCGTAGACATTAAAAAAAATAAACAACTGTCAGAGGAAAGCAGATTTACCTCTCGAACTTTTACTACCCCCTCCCCAAATTTTTATAAAAGCGTTTTCTTTTTCAGAACTTTTCAATTTGGGAATATATGAGAAAAAATTTCATAAAAATAGAATATCGCAACCTAAACCTTGCCCTAATGTATTTGCCAAAAATCTCAAAATTCTGAATGAACTATTTTCGAATTATTTCGTATGCGAGCGTGTTCCAACTAAATTAAAGCCTCCCGTTTATCATTTTAGCTTCTTAACTCGTCAACATCCTTAAGTAGTCACACTTTATAGAATATACACCCTAAGAAGGCTCCTTTTAAAAGCATTTCCGGTGTGTGGATGCACTTCAAAGCTGTGAACAATCGAGTCTCCTTGTTGCATGTGGTATCGATTTCACTCGCTACTGGGTCGGTTTCCTCAAAGAAAATGTAAACAATGTTTTGTTCTTTTAAATACGATTTCTAACTGGGTTTTAATAAAAATAGTAGGCAATGCATGGTTCTACAAACAAATACAGATAGTAGGCTGGAAGTTCTGTTTAGTACGGTTGTTGGCATACAACGCCCACTTGACCTTAGTGTTCGGGTGAACGAGCCTCGTCCACTTGAACCAAACAAAAACATTCCTTTTGAACTCGAGATCTACCACGAAATTAGGCTAAACTGAATCTCTTGAGCATGACATATTCGGGAAGCGTAATAAATCATGATGGGTTACTCACTTTAGATTAATTTTTTTTTATTTTTCTTATAAAATCCAAAGAAACGTTTGATAAAAATTATTTACATTAAGTACAAGAAAATTTGTATACCTATCCTTTTTCCCCCGAACGCTCAATAAAAAAAATAAAGAGCTTATTACATCAAAAAATTGGCTATAGCCATTGGAGGAATTCCTCCTGAAGAGTTAAAAAAATTAATAAACGTTAGGAAGTGGAAGAACCTTCCTCGGGAATAACCTTTCCTGATTTGATTTGGTGACTGATAAAAATTGCCAAGGGGTTTCTGCAAGGGCGGATCTAGAGAAATTCTCTGGGGGTGAGGGTAAACGATCCGTCAGGTACGGAGAACCCCCAGGCGATGAAGTTAAACGCGAAAAAAAATTATGTAATATTATTAATACCTGGCTTCTATCGGGGGTTATTACCCCTATTAAACCCCCCCCTTGCCCTTAAATCCACGCTTGGGACTTCTGTATTCGAATCAAGTGGGTGCCGATTGAGAAAAACATGTTTTGGAAAAAAAGGCGCAACCTTTCTCACGAACGTATAAAAAATTAAGTATATGTCATTTAATAGACTTTCCTGATTTTATTTCCTGGCGCATAAAAATTTCCAAGGGGTTTCTAGATTCGAATTAGGGGAGGAAAGGGATGGGTGATTATGGGGAAAATAGTTTGTTTCCTTCCGAAAGCTTAATAAAAAAAATAAGGAGCTTAATGCATCAAAACTTGCTTTAAAAAATTGCCTAGTCATTGGAAGGGTGAAAACCTTCCTCCTGAAGGGTTAAAAAAATTAATAAACTATAGAAAGAACAGAATTCTTCCTCGCGAACGTTTCCAAAAATTATGCTTCCTGATTTTATTTCCTGGTAAATAAAAATCCAATTCATGAAACCCGGTGCCCAAAAGGGGGAAGATTAGGAAAACGTAGACCATCGTCACAAAATTTTTAAATAGTAATGTCCGATTTTTAACTCGCCCATTTATTATCTTCTTTTCACTCTCTTCGGTATCAATATTCCTGTCTCTGTTTCTTTTTCCTATTTTCAGTTTCTCCATCTTTCTCTTTCCAGTTACCTCTCTCCGCCGATTTTTCTCAAGCTTTCTCTTCTCAGCTTCTTTTATTCTTCATCTTCTTATCTCGTTTTCTCTTTTCCCCTATCCATATTTTTCTTTCCACCTTCTGCTTTCCATCTTCATTTTTCCCAGCCTCCTCTCCTTCATTTTCATTTTCCTTTTCCTCCCATTTACTTTTCTATATTTTCTTCACATTGTGTTACTTCCCACAAATATTATTTTATTTTCAATTTTCTTGCTAACATTTTTCATTTTTTTTTCTTAGTATTTCATATAAAACCAATCGACCCAAAGTCTGTGCGTTCATTCCTTTCATTAGGGAGGTAAGATACAACACGTGTGTGCTTTACTTACCACAATAACTTGCATTGTTTTCGATCTAACTTGGATTAAAAAAAAAGTTTGTTTAGTCTTCGTTGTCTCTGATTGTATTAATTTTTTATTGTGGGCAAGTTTTGTTGTGGACGCAATGTGTTGATCTTAAGTGTGCGAACTCTAAACAATGATAACCTATTTTTTCTATAATAAAGCGAGATAGAATGTGAGTGGGTGTGGGAAAAAAAATAAAAAGCTACCGGGTGTTTGAAAAGTAGATTCGGTTTCGGAGTTACATGGATTTTTTTACACACCCTGACTCTGTTTGTTTTCTTCCTTTTCTAACGTAGAGAAATTTTTATTTAAATGGGTTCAGAGAAAAAATGTGTATCCAATGGAAAGTGTAATTAATTTTTATACGCTGGATTAAACATTCTGTTTGAAAGCACTAAATGCTTTTGTTCCTTATAGTTAGATAGGTCGTTGAAGGTTTTTGACCCTTTGTTTACTACCACATAATATTATTTTAAGTTTTCTATAAGTTTCTTTGTATTAAACGCAAAAAGGAAAGTAAGATATCTTTTATAATATGTGTGATAGGAATAATAATATTAAAAAAATAGTAAAAGAAAAGTGATTCATCAATGATTACCTCATGGGTACTTACAAACACATTCTTAAGAGTATTGTTAAGTTTAGAATGATTCAACAAACAAATAAAAAAATTCTATTGGAAAATTTTTCCTCTTCTCAAATAAATTTCCACTGGGTGTTAAAGCATAGCAACAAAAATAATTCAATTATCCCTCTCTCTAAAAATTTTTTTTGTATTTATCAACAGGTGTGTAAAATTATCCTGATCCTCCCCCTGCTACTGCATTACAAATTGCTAACGGTAATTGAACGTGCATTATTGATGAAAGGATGTCCACGTCAGTACGACATGCATTTCGAACCGAAATTGATCCTGCAATCATGCAAATGAACTTTAATTCAATTACATCTAATGTGAATGGTACAAAACATTATCTAATGCGGGCTTTGCCCTTCATTTTATACCGCGACCCCTTTGCACTGCATTTATCTTTATCTAATCTATTTTAAATTTCATTTTGGTCTTGCTACCATACAAACAAACCGTGCAAGGCTAGTTTGAATACTAATTTATAATTGAATGAGTCATGTGGAAATGTTTAAGTATTCCTAATAATACAGGACCTCATTGGGAATTTTTTACATTTTTTATTTTAAGTTATAAATTTTTATATTTTGAATTTGCCGCGCTATTTGAATTTCGCGCTAAAAACGAGCAGCACGGGATAATACGAACGCTAGATGGCGACGTTCCGATGCGTCTCGAAAAGTACCGAACCGTCTACCGACGAGATAATTTCGTTGTATTTGACGCAGGAGGCGCTTCTGTCGTAGGGATTTTAAATTTTACTAATTAGGGACTTTCCCGAACATGATACTTTTTGCAAATTTTATACCCCATTAAAAAAAACACACCCTATAATAATAAAATATACCAAAGGAATTACGTCATCGATTTCTAGATCAAAAAAAATTATCTACCTACACACACCTAAATCTAATCACTAATTACTCTAATTATTAAATTAATTCATGGCCACGTCTTCCCACTGTCGATACAATTATTTTTAACGAGCTTTTCGCAGTTATTGACGATTCGTGTTCATATAAAGTTCGAAAATATGGAAGAACATTCGGTCCAAATGCCTGGCGATTTACCATACAATTATTATCAATACCAATGGGTTTATTTGGGAATGCTTTGGGAGGATGACTTTATGGTATGTTTCAAAGAAAGATATTTTAGATTTGTCAGTTGTTTAAAGACTTTGATTAAACTAATACTAAAAGCTTTTAAAATTGCTATTTTTAAACCCTGCATATGTTCGGACAAGAAGTCTCTGTGTATTTATATTTTTTTTTCAATGCCTCAAGCTTTGAAAATTACCATAAGATTGAAAATGTAAAAGATATCTTACCCTAGAGGATCCCGTATTAGAATTCTGCCGGATAACTAAAGCAGGGTCGGTAATAGGAATTTCTTCCCTTAAGGGCTCTGCCCAAACAACCGAGACAAGAGCACAAAAATATATGGAAAAAATAATAACGGGTCAAGGTCTTGGTTTGCGATTCCCTGATACCCCTTTCCACTAAAACTACGAATTTTGCCTATTAGGAAGAATTCTGATCCCCAAATAAAGTTTTTATCGTCCCAAATGTTATTTTAAGACAAGTCCTACAATTTTACTTCATATCCCATCAAATCCGAATTAAAAAAAAATTGCATGACGAGGGTTTGAACCCACGAACTTCGGATTCGGAATTTTGCCTATTAGGAAGAATCCCCAAATAAAGTTTTTATCGTTCCAAATATTATTTTAAGACGAGTCCTACAGTTTTACTTCATATCCCATCAATTCCGAAATTAAAAAAAAATGTGTGACCAGGGTTTGAACCCACGAACTTCGGATTCGGAATCTTACCTATAGGAAAGAATTCCCCAAATAGAGTTTTTATCGTCCCAAATGTTATTTTAAGACAAGTCCTACTATTTTACTTCATATCCCATCAAATCCGAAATAAAAAAAAATTGCATGACGAGGGTTTGAACCCACGAACTTCGGATTCGGAATTTTGCCTATTAGGAAGAATCCCCAAATAAAGTTTTTATCGTTCCAAATATTATTTTAAGACGAGTCCTACAGTTTTACTTCATATCCCATCAATTCCGAAATTAAAAAAAAATGTGTGACCAGGGTTTGAACCCACGAACTTCGGATTCGGAATTTTACCTATAGGAAAGAATTCCAATCCCCAAATAAAGTTTTTATCGTCCCAAATGTTATTTTAAGACAAGTCCTACTATTTTACTTCATATCCCATCAATTCCGAAATAAAAAAAAATTGCGTGACCAGGGTTTGAACCCACGAACTTCGGATTCGGACTTTTGCCTATTAGGAAGAATCCCTAAATGAATTTTTATCGTTCCAAATATTATTTTAAGACGAGTCCTACAGTTTTACTTCATATCCCATCAATTCCGAAATTAAAAAAAATTGTGTGACCAGGGTTTGAACCCACGAACTTCGGATTCGGAATTTTACCTATAGGAAAGAATTCCAATCCCCAAATACAGTTTTTATCGTCCCAAATGTTATTTTAAGACAAGTCCTACTATTTTACTTCATATCCCATCAATTCCGAAATAAAAAAAAATTGCATGACCAGGGTTTGAACCCACGAACTTCAAATTCGGAATTTTGCCTATTAGGAAGAATTCAAATCCCTAAATGAAATTTTTATCGTGCCAAATGTTATATTAAGACGAGTCCTACAGTTTTACTTCATATCCCATCAAATCAGAACTAAAAAAAAATTCGTGATCAGGGTTTGAACCCACGAACTTCGGATTCATATTATCTTTAACACTTTGAAGTACCCCCTTTGCGCGCCGCCGCCGTTCAAATTTCTGTACATTCACGCCATTTTTCTCCTATTTTATTGTTATTATCCAATAATAATTTTGAAAATTTCTGTTTCAGCCTCCAGAAAACGAACTGCAAAAAGGAGAACGTGTAATGTCAGAGCACCAGTTAAGAATTCAACGTTCGTTACAAAAATTAACAATTCCGGATTGGTATAAGACATACCAAGCGACACCACGAGAAGCTATTTTATTAAAAAATAAACATGTCAGTAATCGGGAAAGATGGACCGGGACTTCAAGTAAAACTCCTTCCCTTAGCAGTTTAGGTTCGAATACTCTTTCCCCAATTATACTTAGTCCGACACCACACTCTCAACCGTTTGTTCGATGGTCAACTTCCAAACTCAACTCAACAGCTTCTTCTCCGTGTGCCTCTACCCGTAGCAGTTTTAACACGCGTCAGCCTAATGGGTCGATATCACCTTCTTCAATACGAAGCAGTTTCAGCTATAGACAGCCTTATTTGGGGTGGCGTTCGCAGGAACGATTGAGTAGGCCCAGGACTCCGGCAGAACGATTAGCAAGCTCGCTTTTGGTTCAAAATCAACAACAATGTGCTCCTCCTCAAGAAAGCCCGGAAATCCACACATCTATCAAGGAAGTGACATCAGCTATCGTACATTATGTAAGCGGGTTGAAACCCGAATTCGCTGCGAATTTTGATGGTAGCTCGCAACCCCGAAGCAGTTCTGTTAGTCCTCGTGGTAGCCAAAAATTATGCTGGTTGGAAAGCTCTTTCGTGGGTACTCGTCCTCTTGATACACCCCAAACACCGGTGACGCTTGCCGAAAGTCACTCCACAACCCCTCCGCCTTCAAATCTTAGGCTCGAGTTGCAGAAGACCCACAATGGTGAGTCAGTTCATGCTTGATGGTGGCATTCACATCCGTCATGTGGCACTACTGTATAAAATTTTTGCCATTAGTGTGTTGTACCTTTGTGTAAATGTTAGAGTTTTGTTTTTATGTAGGTATAACGATGCAATATGTTTGTATCGATTGTTAAGTGTTCTCCACTGCGTGGTGCTATAAGTGTAAAAATGCTTTTCTATTTATTATTTAATATCGACAATATTTAATTAAATGTCACCTCATGATTTACAAGATTGTAAATTATGTCGGTTTTGATATTATTATGCCTAGAACTGTATTTACACTCGATTGTGGTTTCCAATGTTAATTTTTTATAGTTTCTCTGTGAACATAGATTTTTGGATTTAGTTAGTTTTTTATTCAGTCGGTTTTTTTTTGTTAAAAACCAGATATTTTATATAATCAAGTCTAAAGTCGCGAAGACGATAGAAAAACAAAGAAAAGACACGAAACCGGAGGTTTCTAGGACCTCTAGAAACAGAGTTATGCACGAAAACGTGATAAGAAGCGCTTTCCAATTGCACGCGGGAGTAACTCCGAGTAGCTCCGAGCTACGCAATGCTAAGGAAACATTTGGATGAATTACGGAGTCATGGCATGCTTGGTTTAATTTTTTTAAGGATCTTAAACGTAAAATCCTGATTGTACTTTCTATGTCAGGGCGCGAAATTCAAAATTTCTACTCTGTAGGCAAACAGAGGAACTCAGGAGTAGCTCCGAGTAGCTTGAGCTACTGGGAGCTACTCAGTGCTAAGGCAACATTTGGATGAGTTAGGGAGTCATGGCTTGATTGATTTAATTTTTTGAAGGATCTTAAACGTCAAATCCTGATGGTACTCTAATCTACCAAGTACGTTCGCGAACATTTCCATGTCGGGGTGCGATATTCAAATTTTCTACTCTGTAGGCAAATAGGGAAACTTCAAGAGAAATAAATTATATTCGCCTTCAGAGCAGAAAAAGGGGCGTGGCTTAAGTTTAAAACATACAATAAAGGTGTAAATAATTGTAGATTCAGTTTGTTACGAAAAATCTAGGCCTGATTGTATAAAATACTGGATTTAACAAAAAAAAAACAGCAGATTATGATTCCCTTCACTTTTTTTAATCATGAGACTGCTTGCGAGTGCTGTTGGTGACATGAGGCGTTAATTTTTAACTTTTACAATTGTTATGTACAACATCAACTTTATTTTGTAATGTAAATACATAACTTTAGGAACACATTAAGAGAGAAGAGTTTTATAAGAAGCCCGGATTAAATTTTAATCGACATGTATGAAGGTGGTCCGTTTTACGTTACAAATGATTGTGAATGAATCATATCAAGGAGGATAATGTAATAATACTCAATTATTATTTCTCTTTCTTTTTTGTAAATGTGTGACACTATTTTTAGCTATTACTACAAATTTTTGCATGTATAGGATAAATACAAATAAATTGTTTTATTTTTATTTGTTCTTTTATTTTTTTTGTCTTAGATTTTTTGCCTTTTCGTTATACAGTGTTTTATGTAGTCGATGAAAAAATCTGCACCAAAAATCATGCTTGCCTTTTTTTGATCAATTTGTAGCTTATAAGGGTATGTTCGTATTTTTTAGTAAAAACCACCATGTGTTGAATGTCGCTTCTGTACTACTTTTTGTCACTGTAGCTAGAAAACTTGTCCGATTTTTGTTTAAAGGTGAATTATCAAAGAACTCAGTTTTCTAGATTTTCTGGGAAAATTAGAACACATGGTATATAATATACAGGGAGAAATAATTGTCTTATATTAACGGGAAAAAGTTCTTTTAAGGTAAACCCCCCATAAGAAAACGAATAAAAATATTTTTAGCCACCAGTTCCTACAGGGGGCGCCACAATCAAAGAGCGGTAACATAAATTCGCATTTTTCTCAAAAACACACGAAATTAAGGGACGTCGAAATGGATCTAAATCGAAAGCCCATCTAATATTACATAAAATCCATGCATTAAAAGTTTAAAAAATTCCTCACGCGAACCCACTGGTCGAAGATATAACTTCCGAGGTGAACACTTTTCTGGAATTTCCAGGAAAATTTATTATAATCCTGAAAAGGATAGAAAAAATAAAAAAATGCACGAAACCGGAAGTCTCTAGGACCTGTAGAAACGGAGTTATGCGCATGGCTTGCTTGATTTAATTTTGTTCACAGATCTTAAACGTCAAATTCTGATTGTACTTTGTTTATTTTGTTGTTATTTACTCAAATGTTTTTGATTTAAATGCGAACGTAATCGATATTAGCGCAAATTTATGATACTACCCCTAACGTCGCTGTATGGTCCTCGCCCCTAGCTATGCCTAAAGTCCAGCGACTTTCGATTATAGCGCCCCCTGTAGGAATTTTCGGCTTGGTTTTGTCTTGGGGGAATAACTCTTGAAAGAATTTTCCCCTGTCAATATAGGGCAAGTACTTTACAAGTTACAGCCGGTAGCAGGTCAAGCATATATTATTCAAGTATTACATATCACAGTTGTTTTTGTCAATCTCAACTGTAAAGGCATTTGTGTGCAGATGTATCATCGCAGCTACATGCAGGGCATACAAAACCATCACCAAGTTCAACAACATTAGAAGACGTGCTAGACTCCTTGCTGGGGCTGCCACCATCAACTCGCGCACCGAGCCCCAGCCACCAAGGTAGGAGACGTATGTAAGTTTCATTTCAGGTTTTTCTACATGATGGCACTTCTTCCACTTGAGTCTTCAACACGTTTTGGTTCATTTATATGTCACTATCGCACAACACCTTATATTGATTTGGCTTTTCAAATTTACTTCCTTTTGACACGGACCCTAACTATAGGTAACAATGCACTGTGCGGCAAAACACTAGATTGAAGTAGCCATCTTAAGCTGGGCCATTTTAATTTTGAGTATGCATGAATCTCTCTTTCTCTCTCTATCTTCATCACCTCCATGATTATTATTAAGTGTAATTTATTTCTAGAGACGGCGTCAGCTAATACCAGCCCTAGTCGTTTGGGAGAAGAGTCTCGGGCAGCGGAACAATTTAGAAGACATAGCGAAGGGAGTGAATCGGTCAATCGACAAGCCACGATACCAAGACGTGTCAGTTTTCATTCTTCTCCAGTATTAAGATGTCGGTATTCTCGTTGCGGTCGTGTTGTCTCTGCTGCAAGTAACGAAGCGCACACTTTCAAGCATTGTCATAATTGTTCCTACATGTACTGCTCCAGAGCATGTCGAAGAGCCCATTGGGAAAAACATCGGAAAAGCTGTCTCTTCTCCCGAGTCGGAACTCTTTGCCGACAAGTCTTAGCTGCTGCTAAAGAACAACGCGACACTCTCCTTCAAATTTCTTTTATCGCCCGGCGTGGTTACTTATCCCATGGTGTTGGTGCCGTGAAATGCTTTTTTCCATGTCCTGAATCTGCAGAGAAATTTCTTACGGGAGGCTTAGCCCGCTTAGGTGAATTAACATACGTGCGATGGACAGACTTGTTACCGACAGAAATGGGACCACAAATGTACACGGAATTAGTGAAAATGTGTAAAAATTACAATCCTGATACCAAACTTGTTTTGTATGTGACCGTGTGTGTTATATCCGAAGTTCCGGCCACTGGTGCTGTGAAATGGGAACGGCAATTGGTATCACGTTGTGCCAAAATGCGGCTCAGCAAAGATGTCCCCATTCCAGAAAGAGATGCGACTGAAAATCTGGAAACTCTAGTCCTCACGTGTACACCTACCAAGGATGCAAAATCAAGAGAGCATGTCTTTAGCAATATCCAAAATCAATTGAAGATGCGAGGGGTGTCTCTAAGGCGGCAGTACCCGGAAGTCTATCAACAACTCTGCGTCTATGTAGAAGGTAAATGCCAAGGATTCATTCCTGTTACCGTTTATCCCAAAGACAATGCCACTGGTAAAAGTTTCATGTGCATTATAATGTTAGACTCTGATCCTGAAGGCGTGAGGCAAGTATCGGCTGCTGGTGTCCAAGTAAATACCGTGAATCTACTTCAAAACTGTGACCCATAAAGAGAAATGATTTTGGAGAGAAGATTCTTGTAATAAAAAAAAGGCGACAAAATGCCCCTTTTCCTGTGATCTGTTGTATAGCTTATTGTTAAACCATCTGCAAATTTTAATTGTTAAAATTTTATTAGTATCGCTTTATCGATAATATCAGAAAAATATAAGTTACGATGAATGAATATATCAAGTTTATGAACTTTGCTCATAAATGACTGACGGATAGCATTTTGTCATGATAATCCTAGCGCGGTTTGTTTTATGAGTAGCAAATAGAAGAAAAGGTATTAAAAGCTATAAAAAAAATGACAATCGATAATTTATAACTCGAACGGCTTCGAATTTACGGTCTCGTAACTTGCTACTTTTAAAACATTTACCCGGTTTGATATTTCAATATTTCATAAGTACCTATAATGTAATAAAATAAATCCATTTTTAACACATACACAATAAATGATATGAATTGATTCTCAATAAAGTTATAACACCATCTCTTCATTTTTATTTATTTCAAAGGAGCGTGTTTCGTCAACAGTTTATAAGGGTTACCGCTAGATGGCCGCATACGTACTAGGTGCGTCTGTTTTATAAGGGAACCGAATACGCGTAGGCTGGAACCCTCCACCCAAGTATAGGGGGTGTATTGAATCATTTGGTTTTTTTTTTCACGGAAGAGGTACCTTAAGACATACACAGCGCAAAATAATATCATTTGCGTATCTAATATCCGCTTGGCGACTAAGACGCAAGTTTGAACCCTCAGAGTCGCCGCTAGTTTTTCAAATCATTTATTGATCAGAAAAGGGTTTGTTTTTTCAAGGGCAAAGCACGTCAAAACTCGTGCAAAAAAATTCGGAAACTCTGTAAGGTTTGTGGATCCGCATATCCACTGTGGCGCATATTACGTCCCGTATACAAAACGCAGATTCGAGAAAAGTGGCGCAAGGCGAGAATTTTAAGAAAAATATTCTTAAAAAAGAAAGTTTCAGAATCAGTTTTTAAAGAATTTTTATTAATACAGCTTCCCGATTTCTTTTTAAGGAAGACAAATATTCCTTCTTTGCTCTCCTTACAAGACCATCTTCCCTTGCAAACTTCTCTCCTCTTTCTATTTCATCTCTTCAGTTTTTTTGTTGGTCCTGTAAAGGTCTCCCAATATTTCTTCTTCTGCGGAGGGTTGTTACAAAATTCCATGGTACTAGATAGCGCGATATTGTGTCCTAAAGTCTTTTATTACATTAGATAGGAAAAAAAAGGGCAAATGTGGAATACAATCTAAAATTATTATTATTATCAGCAGTTCAGATCCCCTTGTGCGATAAAGACCGCTCCCTCTGTTTCCATTCGATTTTTTTTCTTGGTTCTCCAACAACCAGGACTCTCGTAATTCGGGTTTTTGTCCTCCCAAACTTTGGTGTAGTCTCCATTTACGATGTCACGTGAAAAGGTCGCGGAAAAAAGGACACACGACCATTGGACGCGGAAAAAAGGACACGCAACAATTGTCGCGCGTCTCTTTTCTCGCGTCTAATTGTCGTGCGTCCTTTTTTCTGCGTCCTTTTGTCGTACATCCCCCTTTTACATTTTCCTTGGGGCTTACTTTTCAGAGTTGGCTAATCCATGGGTGTTGGTAATTTCGCGTTAAATGGCGAAGCTAAATTTTAAAAATTGACGTTCCCGCCACCCGACACCGCAGTTAAAACAAACAAAAGTACCTTTACAATTTAGTAACAATATCGCCCGCTCTGTTCACTGCACTGGCTTCTGGTGATTCCCATTTCTGGAACCCTCTCGTCACTGGGAGGGAAGCTCCATGTTTTCTTCTTTGTTTTCCATGTTTTCGAATTTGTATGCCGCTTTCTCTCCTCTGTCCTAGCCACGAGTCCTAAAAAATGATAATTCAAAGTCGTCAGAAAATTTATCATGAATCAAAAAAAATTAAAGTTCAAACTTTATTTCAATTAAGTTAAAGTACAATAATTTACAACATGACTACTACAATACAATAATGAATCAATCCAGTGAAACAGTGTACGGCATTTAATTACGCCGTATATAAAGCAAATTTATGTTATCGTAACAGCCTTTACAGTTTATTCTTACGCATCTTAATAATACTAAAATAAAGAAAGAGGGGTAGAATTATTGAATCCCACTAAGAAGATCTCTTATATAAATCTCTGGGTCGGATATATCATCTAGCAAACCTGAAAAAAATAATTTAATAAGGAATAAATTCCGATGGTTTATTTTTTGTTTAAATAATTCACCCGCAACATCACAGAACTCCGCGAAGGAGGTACAAGGCAACAACTCATCAGTGTAAACTCCTAATAATCGTTCCGAAGCTTTCATCAGAGTCTCGTCGTTATGACGAATATAATCCGCTAAATTGCTCGACCACTGCTCATCTGTTCCAACTATGTTCTAGGGGGGAAAAAAATTTAAAAAACAATCTCATGATTAGATTAAAGCCATACCCGAAAGAAAGAATAATAGATGCCATCAATAAGGCCAAATAACACAAGGTAAGGCTTGTACACAGAATATTCCTTGACAGTCTTATCGGAAAGTGTTTTGGTAGGACCGGTTGGGGTACAATGTCGGGCTTGGGCCAAAACAATCAAACGCCGTAAATGGGTAAGCTTGTGTTTGGTCCAGGTTTGGGAAGAATGTACCAAAACCGACATTACAATCCAATACATTGGCCCTTCCGCTTCGTATGAAGATTCCACCCATTTTTCCGAACTCATATTTTCTAAGTACAACATCAGACTTGATTCTTCTCTCTTACTTACGCGAGTCCTTTAATTATTCTATTTGTAACAACACGGAATAAATTTAATTTGATCAGAACTTACGTGTTAATTACATAAAGAGCCATGTGTATAAGGTAAGGTATTAAATGCATGTTACTTTGTGGTCCCCCACCACCTGTGTCATCATGGAAGGATTTTTCTTGAGCAAACCGTAATAGAAGGAGTTTAAGGTCGTGGATTGTAGAACTATGGCCTATGTCACGGTGGTTAGTGCTCTCTTGTAGGTACGTATTATGACGGGCAAGGCAGCTGGCAAATGCAGACTCAGGAACTTGAGGACCCCATAAAGGTAACAGACCGTTACATTTTGTATTTGCGTTTTGTAACGCTGCAGATTCCCACTCGTCTCTAGCTCTTGCTAATCTGTGTTTGGAAGAAAAATTTATATTTCAAACTGTAGCACTTACAGAAAATAATAAAATTGAAATTTGAGGTGGACATATGCTCAGCTGCTGGGGCTCTGTCGCTATCTGTTTGTCTTCCATTACTACCCCTTTTAAATAAAAGTTTAAACCGTTCGCAGCAGCAAAAGTCCTCATTTCAAAGATAAATTGGACACCTAACCTCACTTTCTTTTTTTGACAGGTCGCTCGTGTTTCCATCGAAACCGGGTATAAGAGATAGAAATGAAGCAAATATACATGTATGGTATAAAAAAATCAAACTGATGATGTAACTTACCTCACAGCACTCATGTGACAGTCTACATGAACAACATTAAAGTGCGTAACGGTATTATAACCAATCATCTTCCGAGGTTTGGCTTCAAATTCGTCCACATTACAACGTTTTGTAAAGGTGTATATACCAAGCACTTTAGTCGGTTGGCATTTGTAACCTTCACGGCAAATACAGCAGACTAAACCCGTTTCCTCGCCCAATTCTTCCATTTGTTGTAAGATTGACGATTTTGCGGTAACCTATTAGGTACAAGTATTTTTTAGTAAAACAACTTGACAAATCAAAACGTTTTCTAATTAGGGAAGACTAAACAAATCTTTCTTTGGTTTGAACCACACAACTGTTAAATTTTTATATTTATACTACCCGGCGGGTGACAGCCGACCCTAATTAGAATGCATTTTGCACGCTCTTGCTTTTAATATATTCACCTGTCCTTTATCATTTGTACGCATACCAAGTTGTCCTAATTGTTTCTCACGCATGGCCATAGCAAGACGTTTTTTCTCAGACCGAGTAAATTCACGAGCATCTTCGATCCGTTGCGCAACCGCCGGATTCGTACGTAGAGCTTCCAGTAAATTCTCTGCCAACGAACCAACGTGTTCATCTGAAGAAACTTGTTCTAACCGATGAATTATCGGAATAGTATCCGCCGCAGCAATCTCCAACTATGGTAAAAAAATATTAAAATAGAAAAATGCGATGCAGTGGGGACTTACTTGAGTTTTTTCATGATTTGAAGCAAGACCTGTAAGGAACCGTAAAATATACTTCAACGCAGGTTTCGAAATAAATTCTTTAAGCTCATCACTGTCGGTTCGTAACAACGTAGGTTTAACGCAAGGCGCATGCATCGTAATATATTCAACTGCGTCTCGTACCACACCCAATGACACAATGTAATCTTTTAGGGTATTCCCAATTGCATTTTTTTCTATCCCATCAGTTAAAACGCAAAACATTTCTAGTTTCTGTTGATCATCCGGGATATGTTCGAAATCATATTTGTTGAAATCCAGGACAGTCTTAAAATGTTCCAGGAGAATCTGCATTTTTTCTTTGTTACCGTAAACTAAAGCTGCGAGAACTCTTGTTAGATGTACTAATACTGCCTGGTTGCTTCGAACGGCTGATTGATTTGTGCAGGAGAGTAAAGAGCGTACGTATTCTGGTTCTCCGAATGTTTGGGAAAATCTTTCAAAAGACTCGATGGATTTACTTGTAGCCATTGAAAGAACCATCTCCATTATCTAAAAATAAATAAAATAATTGTATTAAACAAAAGAATGAGTTGTATGGGGAATGTTTTATTGGACGAGTCCAACATCGACTCACAAATGACTTGAAATGATTTTAAAACTTACATCTAGTAACTGTTCTGTAACAGCTGCTTGATTCCCGTCTGGTTCGCTATCAAGACATAATTGTAAAGTACGTAAGAACACTTCCATAGCACCCAATTCCGGTTGAATCAACACCTCCTGTACCCGTTCAACCTTTACACTTAATCGGAATAATTTTAACAGGACTTGTAAAAGAGGTCGAGCCCTCCAAACATTTTGTATAGCCCCTAAACGGCTAACCATGATTTTTAATCCTCCACAGTCGGCAAGAACGTTAGCCATTTTGTAAACCTCTTCGTTATCTACGGTACTTTGAGCTTTGTTATTTAAAGTCTCGATGAATTCTTCTGTGGCGTCGCCTAAGAGTCCACGCATTCGGTAAACCACACGCATTGAATCTACCTCCCCACCCTCAGGAAGCCATACCTTAAAAAAAAATTTTAAAGACCTTAAAATTCAGGAAAATTCCCTTTACCTTTTTGTAGACGTCTTTAACGGGTAAATCAAGGCTCATAATTTTATTGTTAACAAGCAATTCCATACCGTTATCGTCTTCTAACAGAGCCACCAATTCGCAATCTTGACAAATTTTGTTTTTTACGTCTCGCATTAAAGGACCTAGACCTGCCTCAAGACTAGAATAAGGATTTCCTAACATACGACCTTGAAGGAAATCTTCTTGTTGTGGATCTTTTTCCAAAGTCAGGAAAAATTCCCCTACATCGTTTTCTTCAGGGTAAATAATCGAGCAAAGTCGTTCGAATATAAACACCGGGGTGAGAACATCTTGTAAGCTGTATTTTTCCACAGTGTCGATACAAACCGTCATAAAAGCTTTTGTTTCTTCTTCAGTCCCGGTTGTCATTTCTTCTAATAATTCGAGTAATTTTTCTTGAGTGTCGTCTATGAGCCGGGTACGTTGGACAACTAAACGGCGGAGGGATAAATATCCGTTAAGTACGGCGGCTACTAACCGACCTTTGTATTGCCGACGGATCGCAATGTTATCAAGAAAAGACGCTAGCAATTCAGTTAATTGATTCAAAGCGTATCCTTGAGCTAAATCCGAAGTAAGGGTGGTCTCTTCTAACCGATGTAATTGTTGGATTTCTTGCGTAACCAACTCGGCTAGCACGGTTAAAACTCCACGAAGGGTTAGATATTGTTTCCAAGGAGTTTCTTGGATTAGATTTTGGTATAATGTGAGAAATTCTGCGGAACTTTCCCCAGCACTACTTAATTCTTCTAGGAAACAAGTGAGAAGGACCAGGACCTAAAATTAATTTTTTTAGGTTAGGTTTGCAGAGCGCCGTATGAAGGAATTTTTATTTAAATTTTGGCGCCTGAGACGGGGCCGCCTTCACACAGCACAGGATTTACAGGAAAAAATAAAATTACGAACCTCTTTTTTCCGTTCCATGGTGCTACACATCAATTCTACAATGTTACACGCCACCTGGCGAGCTAAACGCGAACTTGGGTTAAATAAGACGGCTTTAAGCCATGCAGAGTCGTCTAATTGTAATTCAGAAGGGCTGCAACACTTCTTGGTCTTCTTGTGCCAACGGAAAGCGTATTTTTCCGCTAAATAATAAACATGGACTTCTTCAGGTGTTGCCGGTAACATAGGGTTGGCTTCGTCTGTTCTTTGCGGTATTCGAGTCCTCCAACCAATGAAGGTATGTTGTGGTTCGCTGTTTAACCATCGGTAGACGTCTACGTTTATACCCGAAGTCGGTTTCGAGGTAGATATTATATTAGCGTTGGTTTTATCCTTTAAAAAAAATTCAAAACTAAAATAACATCTCTAGATGTCTTAAGGACTTCTAAGTCACTGACTGCATCATTATACGGCGTAAAGTGAAAGAAACAATTTAATGGTTCCGCTGTAAGAGGACACACCGCATCTATTTTCCTCTTACAACCAAAACGCTAAATTGTTTCTTTTAAAGTTTAAACTTTAAGAGTCCATACCTTTGCCTTCTTACTAGCCATTTCGGGAGGTTTCATAAGTCCTTGTAAAATCTTCAAACATGGCAAAATGACGGATTCCATTACAAGAGGATTACGTGAATCATCACAAGCTTTCAAGAATAGTTGCATTAAACAACGCAACTTAAGTTCCCAACAATCATCTTCTTTCTGCACCATTGCCGCTAATAATGCAATCTCGTGCCGCACTCCGGTTCCCAAATCAGAACTATTTACGTGGCCGTTCAAACTTAATATTATCCGCTCCATGAGTAAGTTACATAACTGTTCTGTAGCGACGGAATTATCCCTTGTAAGAACGCACAAGAGTTGTCTTACTTCTTCTTGCATCTAAAGAAATTTTTGTTAAAATTGGAATAGTGGAGGGGGCGGGGTTATGTACCTGTACGCTACCCTTTCGAAGATTGTTCCAAACCAATTCCTGGATGAGTCCTTTAGAGCAAAGGACTTGGCGTGTGCTGGAATTTGTGGCTAATGCACGTAACAGGGTTAGGCAATGTTCCGTTGCTGCCGATGAACAACCATAGCAACGACTGTTTAGACTCGGTACCGCTGCTGGTATCGCTTGCACATCTTTACTGCCAGGGCTCGCCTAAATGCAATTAATAAGATCGGATTTATTGGGGAAGATAAAATAGGACATACCTGTAAAGTGAGTTGTGAAGTAGACATTTTTGGGGCCTCCACATCTCTATGTTTACGATCATAAGCCACCAACTCCTTTCGGGAAACAAGGACACGCTGGATTATTTTACTGAGTTCTTCAAAGGAAGTTTTGCATTCGTTACAATATTGTTGAGCCAACATCTGAATTGTTTTATTAACCTGGAATGGAATATTTCGTCAATTAATATTAAAAAGCGTTTCCGGAATTAGGGGGCCAGGGGAAGGGGGAGCAAAGGTCAGATTTAAAAGTGAAGGAAAATCGAGCCAGACCGTCGCGTTCGGGTAGGAAAGGCGCGTCCGACCATTCTAAGCCAAGATCGATTAGATGTGCGGGTCCGCCGCCAGAGGGCGCCAAAGCTTTATCTTCCCGTCCTGATTGCATGGCTCACAGAGGGGTTGGAAAATTGCCACACACACCTGTTGTGTATTATACTGACCTTAACTTGAGCACCACCAGATGGAACCGGTGCAACATTTCCAGAAACACTTGAAGAAGCTGAATTCATTTCATCTGATTTACGATCAGTGCGATGTTCAGTTATTTTTAACACCAAAGACTATAAAAACAAAACAAATGAGAACTAATAAACAAAACACCATCGCAAAATTACCTCTAAAGTAGGTTTATTAGCCATAAGTTGTTTATAAACTCGATCAGCCTTTTCTAGTAAATTATTTATGCTTGATACCATCTTTTTTCGATCTTCATCTGTTTCAATTGTTTCCACGGCACAGCAAGGTCTTGCCAATAGCGTAAAATCAAACTTCGCGTACTTACAAAATCCACAGGCATGACAAAGGAAAGGATCTTTTTCGTCGTAATTAATTGCTCTATAATTAAATTTTTGCTAAATACAAACAAGGGAGGAGCGGGAATAAATTTTTTTACCTGCATTTGTGGCATTGGAAAACGTTTTCGCCACAATTAGCGCAAACTCCTGGATTTGCCGGAACAGCTGCACTGCACCGTGGACATTGTAGAGTCTCACTATTTGCTTGGATGTTTTCATAAAAGTCTGCGTATTCCACCATGAGATTACATGCCACAATTGGTAAGGGGAATTCTATTTTTACTTCGGTTTGTCCACTTTGTAGGGTGACCTTTTTTGCTCTATGCCATAGGGCTTTAAAAAAAATCCGGTTATCTTACAAGATTATTTTTGTGAATCCCCTAATTACCTGGTTTGTTTTTTAGTTCAACCACGGCTTGGACGCTTCGATTGTTATAGTAAATGTGAATAGTTCTAACCATTTTGGTACGTTTCAGGTCACCGATTCGAACTGTTATTTTACTGATGGTATGACTGCTTAGTAATTTTACTATTTGGGTTGTCGTTGTAAATTTAGAATCCACCTTTATGGAGCTTAATTTTATGGTCGAGAGCGGCACTTCAGGATTGTTACAAACTAGACAGGGTTCGGATTCCAAATAATATCCATCCAATTCCACAAACTGACTCATATGCGCGTACAGATTTGCGTTCGGATGATGCGCTAATAATTCATTTTGTACGCGCAATACCTTCACTGCTTTATCAACGTAACCGGATATTTGCTACAATTTTAATGTTACAACCCTTAAAATATTCGCGTTAAAACTCACCTGTACGGCAGTCTCGCAAGTCTGCATGAACCGAAGGGAGAAATACCCGAGTAAATCAACAAACTGCGCCGCTTTACGTCCGTATGATGGAAGTAACGGCCACAACTGCCATAATAATTTTAAAACAGTTTCCTGTTCCGTAATTTTTGAATTCCTTAAGAAATAAAAGATTATTAAAAAATAAAAATATAAACAAAAAAAAAACGTACTTATACATAGCGAGGATAAGGGCGTGTGATTGCCAACGAACGTTTGTGGCGTTAGTTTCCAATAAAAATGTTTTAACAAAGCGTGCTAAGACTTCCTTCGGTACTTGTTTGTTAATTTGTTCTACTAGAATGGTGCAATTTGCTTCTTCAAACAAGGCTTCAGCAGCGGAGTCATCGGATTTTTCCCTATCTTTACGGGAAGTACCCGGTTTAGTATTACTAGAGTCCATTTTTTTACCGGAGTTGTTGACGTTTGTTACGATAGCACATTGCATTAAATTGAGAATAGTGGGGGCAACACCTGTATGGAAAAAATTTAGGATCAGTACAATAAAACAAACAAGGTCAGGTCTCAATTGCCTACAGAGCAGAACTGGGGTAGAAGTCTACAACTGCCTAGCAAAACATTTACAGATATTATTACAAAATCCTAAAAATAGTTACTAAAAGTGAGTTTGACAAGCTTAGAGCGACCCAGCAACTGATCACAAGGCCACTGAGCGCCCCACTGATTTTAGGTTAGTTGCAGTTTAAAAAATTTTTACAAGCCCAGTGGGCTTGTGGCTCCGGATGACTTTAGTGAATAGCTGTTGGGTCAGTCTAGGTGCTGTCTCTATCCGCTTGTTTATTGTAGCACAAGTGGATAGGTCTCACCATAGGTTCCCAACAGCTGAGCGTGTGTATACACAAGTCCACTGGAAAAACCTTGTGAAAAATAATTCATAAACTTTAACTAACCTACAGCAAAGATTTTGCAAAGACTAGTGGGGCGCCCCACTGACTTTAGGTTAGTTGCAGTTTGAAATTTTTTTCACAAACCCAGTGGACTTGTGTATACAGCTGTTGGGAGCTCCATGGTGAGACCTATCCGCTTGTTAACTACACAACAAGCGGATAGCGACAGGATCTACACTGTCCCAGCAGCTAGGCGTATGTATTCACAAGTCCACTGGGCTTGTGAAAACTAATCTAAAATCAGTGGCGCGCCCCAGTGGACTTGTGAATACATATGCTCAGTTGCTGGGCACTTTTGTGAGTTTGTATGTGAATTGTTAGGCAAATAGCAACAAAAACCATTAAGTTAGCACTCATTTTACCTTCGTAAGTTGTAGAAATACTTATGTCACCTATAATTTACAAATTAATCCTTGTAAACAAATTTAATTTACAAAAACCTTACCTTCATCCAAAAGACAGCTAACTTGAAGTAAAAACGAAAGAGTTTCTTCATGGTGAATGCAAAATCGTTGCCAATTTCCTGTCCGTCCTAACGCAATTTCCAAGCAGGCTTTTAAATGTTCCACGAGCTCCACTAAAGTATCATACGGCAATGACAATGCAAGCTGGGTTTGCAGATTAGGTACATATCCACCTTTGGTACAGCACTGATTTACTGCCTACAAATAAAATGTAAAGAGTTTGAACCGTTGGTTAACTTTTGGACCACCCACGTGATCAAACCTAAAACTTACCTTCATGTGAGTATTCAAAGCATGAACATCACGAAGCTGTCTGTATTTCTCTTTATTCCCGCATATGAAGAGCAATAACTTCCGAACTTGTCTCCGAACAAATGGGGCTTGCGATGTCATCATGTATTCGCAAAGAAAACGGTACCAAGAATTTTCAAAAGCTGCAGAAATAGGTTCTGATATTTCTGAATGCTTATGTACTTGATAAGGCAATCGTAACGCCATCTCCGTTAATAATTGTGGGTACGTTTGAAATACGTCGGTAGCATGACCTATAAAAAATTACGTTAAAAGAATAATAAATTAATTTAGATTTTTTATTACCTTTTACAAACTGTTTAAGGAAAAACGGTGTCATATCTGGAGGGGAGTGCGGTAAATGTTCTTTTAATAAATTACCCCCGATTGTAGGAGACCCCTCATCGGCTTCGGCATTACGCCAATAATCAAGAAGAGATTGCAAAAGCTTCAGGCAATAATTTATAATATCCGCTTTATGTAAAACAGTCGCAGTTGTTTGCGATACAAAAATTGAGTTGTCATGTGGGCTAGTTTTAACCGAGGTCGAGACTTTACACCGTGACATCAAGACACCTTAAAAAAATCATTAGTCATGCATTCGTTATTCAAAACGTGAGCCATGCAAGAAAACTTTCTGTAACTTATAAAACCTTACTCAGTAGCCGCATGATTACAAGCTGCACTTCTCTTTGCTTGGTTCTTTGTGATACTTCTTCCGTGACAGGTTTATTAATTTGCAGCTCAACAGTAAGCGCAGTTAGAAGACAATTTAAACAATTTTTATCACGTTCTGATTGGCCATCTAAGTCAGTTGTGAGTTGAAGTACAACCTATCGAGGAGGGTATATAAAAATTTATTTTTACAAAAAGGAGAAAAAGTTATACTTGTAAAAATGGTATTGCTCGAACACCGTCAACGTTTCGTAACCGTGGTAAGTATTCGATGAGTCTTTCCAGGAGTTGTAGGCGCAGGACATGGAGACGACTGCTGCTTTCCGAATCTTGCTCTGGATCTACTTCCTGTGGTAGATTATCTGCTTCGGCAGTCTAGAAAATTATTTGTAAAATAAGTAAGAGAGAGAAAGGAAAGAACATAACCGCAACATGCATAAAGTTTTTTTATCATTTTACGTATTGGCGTCGATCTTGAAGGAAGGAGAAGGCACAGTATTAACTCTAGAAAAGGGGGGGGGCACAGTCAACTTAAATTCTCACCTGGAAATTTGCATTGGCTAACGAACTGGTGTCGGAACGTGACACTAAAGTGATTGCTTCTTGCATGTTGTCACCATACGCAGAACTACGGCCAGATACGTTATGTTCGCCTGTAATACTGTCAACACCACTACCCCCACTTTCCGAACCGGCACTTCCACCCTAAAAAAAAAATTTAATATCTTCAACCTTTTGGGATTTGAAATTCTTACCTGTTCGGCTGGTGAGGTACGTAATGTCGAACCATCGGTTGCAGCTGTACTGCCCTCATCATCGGAACCAGCTGCCGACACAGTTGTGTCACTGTAATGACCCCCTTCTTGTGCTTGACCACCAGCAACCTCCAAGAAAGTCTTAATTACTAAATTTTCCATAGATAAACCAATAGGGTCCGGCCGCCTCCGCTCCCCCTTGTTACAAGGAAAAAAATTGAATGCTTACCTGTAAACTATGTAATCCTTGCTGTCCCTGTTGCATCCCCCCACCAAGTTCATGTTCTTGCAAGCTTAGAGCAATAGCAAGTTCCACCATCGTTTCATCATCGGCATCAGGAGGAATATCCAAAAGAGGGGGAAATCCCGCCCCGCCTCCTAAAAGCGCTTCCAAAGGATTCATATTATGATTATCAACCGAACCTCCAGGTTGCTGGAGCATAGCCAAGGCTTCCACGGGATCTACATCGTACGCCCCGCTTCTAGTTTGCGGTTCATCTTCTTGACTAGACTGAGGTGTCGCACGGGGAGGTTTATCGTCTTCAGATTCTATGCTCGTTTCTAACAAGGGTAGAACTTTATATTATAAACATTTTAAAAAACGTTACCGTGACTTACTTCCAGGTGGTGTACCACAATGAGGTGGGCTTGGAATAAAAACACGGCGACGTCGACTTTTCGGTTTTAAAACCCGATTCAATGCTTGCTTTGCACTAAACGCAATCGCAGGGTCTTCGCAAAGCAACAATTGTAAATATACCGCAATTGTAATGTTACTATAAGCATCGCAACTGTTAAATGCGTGAACAATTTCCACGAGGGCGTGAACTAATTGTTCGGTATGTTTCAATCCTGGTAAGACCACAGGGGCGAGTGCAGGGTTCTCAGGATTTTGCGAATGCAACAACCAAAGCACGTCCATGAGTTGTAACAAAAGATGTTGATTTTTACTCGCTTTAATTTTAACCTCTGAAAGTAAGATAGTTCAATTACACGGAAGTTTAATAACCAAGACAGGATTACCAAGTGGGTCATCCAAAACCACGTCTTGAATTGAAGTTTGCGAGTCCGCGAACTTGACTAAGTTTTGTGGTCGTGCAACGGCAATACCTCGGACAATCATTACAAGGCGATAGTAATTTTCCGCGTCGATATCCGCGTAATATTTCGGATCCATTTCGGTCATCGTTATTAAACTACTAAGGACATGTTGGAGAAGCGCATGATCCTAAATAAATAAAAAATTATTATAAGAAAATTAAAAAAAGGTTTTTTCCTTACTTTATAATTGTGATAACTTTGTTTCGAGCAATGTAAAGCGGATAAGAGTCCTTTTGAATGGATCTGTAATGCCGGGGGTGAAGGCAAGGTAAGAAGATCGGTCGCAACGGTTACCGATAATGGTTTATGCGGTGCTAACTTTTCTTCATTTAGATAAAGCGAAAAGCTGCTATCTAAAACTTCGAGAACTCCCACAATCAATCTGGAAACAAAAAAAGTCAAATAACGGAATAAAAAATAAAAAGTTGACAACTACCTTTCGAGTGTTGTAAGCGGTGTCGGATTCGATGTTAGCTGCTCCGCTTCGGTACTGCACATATTGGAAGTAGTAGGGGGAGCTACAGAAGTGCTATTAATATTTTCTTCATTTTCTTCCGGCCACCCAAAGGATTCCTTAGTCTTACCGTAACTAAAATATATTAATTTTTTAATTTTAGGTTAGGTCAGGGGGGGGAATCAATTTTTGCATCCCCTGCAATACAAAAAAAGCAAAATACTTACATTTTAAGACTATCTACCATGGTAATAGTTTCCGGATCCTGTGACGGTCCAAACATGATGGTAATTTTTTTATCCGCTTGCAAACTTTCTTCACGGGTAAAAGGTACGTCATACCAACGACTTCGGCTAATAGAAATCGTTATTATCCTCCCAAAAACTTCGATAAATGACGGTGCTCTATGTGCATCTTGTGTTCCCACCAACACTCGAATCCCTACAAAAAAATCATCTTAAGATTTTCTTTTTAAAAGTTCCGGAAACTTACCGGTCATTACAAGATTATTATCAGAATTTGTAACGTCAACATTGAAACCCAAGGGTTTGGTACATACTACATACAACCCAGTGGTATTAAGCCGGTGCTTCAATTGCGCCACGTTATAAACCTGGAGGAGATCGTTTCCTCCAATGTCTACGTCGTTCATAGGTTGGCAATGTTCGAAGAAGTCGACGGGGAAACTTAAAGAACTCGATGTTTTTCCTGTTTTAACGATTTTCTTCTTGCGGGTCTTCACAGGTGGATGCATTACGGCAGGTTGGACAGTCGGAGACATCCAGAAACCAGTTTGGTCCATATTTGCCATGTAAATTTTAAGACTACCGTCTTCACATAATAAAATTAAAGTTGTACGTTGTTCTGAGCCGGAAGTATGACGAATGGCTACCATATCCGTGATTTTAGATTTTGATGGGACTACTTTAATTTCTTGTATGGCTATGAGGTCTGGCATCAGCATTAAAATCACTGGATTGTTACCTGTAAATGAATGATAATGTTATGATTTTCACCCTTGAACCCCCACCCCAAGTTATATTAAAGAATTGATCCCCGGTGGATTCAGGCTATAGACCTAGAACCTCCCAAAAATTACTTAGATCACCTCCTCAGGCTTTTCCAGGTCTACCCTGACTATATCCCACAAGCCCATATGGGCCGTAAATCAACTTACTGCTTTGCATGGCACAGCAGATCAGTCCAGGATGGTTAGGAATTTCGGTCCACTGACACAACGGTTGAGGTGTTGGATTCTTTCCGCCATTGCTTTTAGAACCAGTTGTAGAAGCAGTTGGAAGGGTAATAGAAAACACAACGGTAAGACAATTACTTCGGGGTGTTACCGGAGAAATAAAACTCTTCCCTTGTGCATAACTGTAAAATAACAAGCCCAAGGTGTGGGAGTAATAAATACTGACTCCCCCTCCTGCCACTTGTCCATTTACATCCTAAAATTTAAGAATTATTATTAGTATTATTTACGGCAGCTCTAGATCGCTCCCCTCTCCTGTCCTTGAATTCAAGGTTAGGTTGATAAGTCAAAATCATTTTTCAAGGTCACATTGAATTCACGAACAGAAGTGGGGTTAGAATCCAGAATCGTACAAAAAACTTACCGTGACATCGAGATGAAACACTTCCAAAGTATTCGTAACGTAAAACGATCCGTGTTTAGCGGAGCTCTCTTCATTTAAGATCTCAGTGTAAATATGACCCGGAGAAGACATCAACAAAATATTATAAACTCCATCCTCGTACATAAAAGTGCAGTCCCGAATTTTTCCACTGGGTACCAAAAAATAATACTGAGGACTCAAAGCATCCTTGGATAAATCATAAATTTTGACGAAATCTGCCGTCACTAACGCCAATTGTGTTTGCGATCCAGGCAACCAAATGGCTTTGATGATGAAATTCCCTGTTTCTAATTGCGGATGTAGGACTAAATGATCGGATACTGATCCGGTTGATAGAAAAGTTAAAACATGGCAATCTTTCAGGCCGCAAACTGCCAAAAAGTCTTCGTTACATGGATTACTGGATAAGGTTAGTACCGTGAATGGGATCGGAGCGGATGCTAATCGGGTTAGGGTAAGTTTACGGGTTGAGGAATCGGCTTGTTTGAGAAGTGCCGATAATTGTAAGACGGTAATTTTTCCTTTTTCATGAGACACCGCTAAATGTTGCCTTTTCCCATGGGTGGAAGACATGCAACACATAGCAACACGTCGTACGATGTGGGCTGATAATAATTGACGGATGGTTTGTCCCTGTTCCCCAGCGTAACTCATCCGAACATTTTCAAAAGCCCCTTCTTGGGATCCTAAAGTCGGTACCATCAATTGATCGGTATGGAGGTACGTCTTGTCAGTCGAATGAAGTTGTTGTAACGCTTTCAAAGCACGGGCGTGGCATCCAACGGGGGACGTTCGATTACAAGAGGCTTCAACAGCTGGGACTAAAGCCTGTACCAATTCGATTAACGTACCTGGAACGGGGGATCCCCCCATGTAATTAAACAACCATTCACGGGAGCCTTCAAGTTGTTTCACTACGTTTCCCATTTTTCTATCTTTCCGGAACATGCTTCGGTCGAACGTTATAGGTGAGGACGCACGTCTGCGTAAGGAACTCGTTAACATATTTTCGGTAACGTACCCTAAAGTTGCGTTACTGGAGGAATTATTGACGGTATCTCGTTCAACAGCGGATTGGGGGCTACGTTTAACCAGGGCTTGGCATGTACCATCTTCTTTCGCTCCACAATCGCAAAAGAAGTTCCCGTACTTAGCGTAAGTTAATTCGTGTCCTCGGTGACAAACTCGGGCACATACCGAACAAACCCCTACACCATCCAACATGCGGCAAGTATGGCAATGGTACCAATGTTGGTTCATAAATTCTTTTTGGGTAACCGTGAAGGTGCATAATTTATTACATAAAGCGTCTTCGTCTGAATCATCTCCACTGTCTTCTTCATCGTGAAGTTCATCAGGCCATTCTGAATCCATTTCTAAAGGGGCTTCCCCTTCCCAAGGAGGGCTAAACGCGCGGGACCCTAAGCTTTGCGCTTGGGAGGTTAATCCCCCGACTAAATCACCAACGTAGTCTAAAAGACAGCAAGCCGCTTCTAACATTACGGTATTTTTTGAAGTCTCAATGTCTAAAACTAATTTCTCAACCACTTCCTTCCTCGTAAGATATTGTCTGCATACTTCAAGCCATTCTGCAGTTGCCGGGAATAACTGAGCGTGCCCTTTACCACTTCCCGCATCCGCTAGCATGGTCATAACCACCATTAGATCCGTGAATCCTGAGCCTTCTAAAGCGGGAGATAAAATATGCGAAGCCACCAGTAATAAAGCTTTTAGAATTGTAATGGCGACTTCTTCGGAAACATTACTGCTTTGTTTTACAATGAAGGAAGTGAGGGCTTGTAATAATTGACTGTTTTCTTGTACGAGGGATTTTTGGTCGTCACTAGGACTGGGCGAGGCATTCGATTCAGAACTTGCAACGTGTGCGGTGTTCCATTGTCCAGAACTACCTTCCGATGGTTTGGAACTGCTTTTAGTTGACAATTGTGCTTCACTTGTTTTTGCTGGTACCACAAGGGTTGGGGTTTGGACGTTGGAGGATGATGAACTGCTGGTCATGTTGTTCGGGCCAAGAATCACGTGACGTAACCATACCTTAAAAGAGTTAAACTTTTTAATATAGTCATGGTCTGGGCACTAGTATAGATGAATAAAAATTATAAAGCAACTAGCGCCACCTGGTGGTGATTGATATAGTTTTAAATTTTTTTAACATAAAAATATATGCCTTCAAACAAGTAAAATTTTTGTCTTCCCCTTACATCCAAATTGCTGAATTGTTTCTTTCACCTTTAAGGTAGGGGATTTCCCTATAATAATATTTCGTCGTTTTGTTAGACTTTATTGAGGTAAGAGGAAGACAGAGAATACTTCAAACAGGTAAAGTTTCTGCCTTCCTCTTACATCCAAATTACTAAATTGTTTCTTTCACATTTAAGGTAGGAGATTCGTCGTTTATTGAGGTAAGAGGAAGACAGAGAATACGTAAAGTTTCTGTCTTCCTCTTACATCAAAATTGCTAAATTGTTTCTTTCAGTTTTAAGGTAGGGGATTCCCCTATAATAATATTTCGTCGTTTATTAAATTTTATTGAGGTAAGAGGAAGACAGAGAATACTTCAAAGGGGTAAAGTTTCTGTCTTCCTCTTACATCAAAATTGCTAAATTGTTTCTTTCACTTTTAGGGTAGGGGATTCCCCTATAATAATAGTTCGTCGTTTGTTAAGACTTTATTGAGGTAAGAGGAAGACAGAGAATACTTCAAACAGGTAAAGTTTCTGTCTTCCTCTTACATCAAAATTGCTACATTGTTTCTTTCAATTTTAAGGTAGGATAAAATTATCAAAAAAAAAGTACATACCTGTAATTTATCTCCATCTACATTTGCAAGTTTGCTCATGCTACTGCATAAATAATTCAAACTAGGATCCGTAGAGCTTTTCTCGGCCGCTTGGAACAATTTATTAAAAAAATGAAGAACTCTAGTGCTGTATTGCTGCGACATCTGAGGACTCGACACAGACATGAGTACTTTAACCAAATCTTTATCACCAGTGAAGAAACATTCCAACGCTTGTCGACCTGAAGACTTCTCCAATATTTTCTCATAAAATTTAAGACAACTATGAAGCATTTTTTCATCGACAGCCACATTACAAGTACTAGCAGACGTGTAATTAATAATCAACTTATACGAATGCTCCAGGAAATGTAAATAAACACGTTTTTGATGCTCATCTGTTTCTGTATCGCCAATCATTTTATCCAATGTTTTTGAAACATTCTCATGAAGAAATTCGGTTCTTAAATCTAAAGTAATTAGAACTAAGAGTTCTATTGCTTTATTTTTTGTGTCGGTATTTTCAGTTTTTGGTGCGTGTTGACAAATAAATTTCACTAAACACTGGAGTAGACGTTTCAAAGACAAGTTGATACTAAACGGGAAGGTAACGGAAAGTGTTGATACATGGGTGTCGATTATTTTCAGGATGTAACTTTCAGCAGGGATGATATCATTCAAATATGGGGTCTGGAATTTACCAAAAAAATTAAAAATCTCACGGGGGTTTAACAAAACTGTATCCCTTACCCAACTGCAATCTTCTAAAGTAGAAACGTTCCATTGTTGAAGTACAGATGACGCAGCAGATGGTAAAAACGAACTTAATTCCGTAGCTAAAACGTTTGTTAACGTATTCCGGCTCGAGGCAATGGCTAACACTTCCTGTAAACCTTCGAAGTCTTGCAAAGAAAATTTTCCTGAAGGTTCGCTTTGTTGCACCATGCAATGTAAAAGTGACCATCTAGAAAAATGTTTATTGCAAATAAATAGGGATATTAATTAAAAAATAAAAAAAAACAAAAAATTTAAAAAAAGTAAAATGAAACAAAAAATTTGAATGAAATAAAGACAAAAATTTAAAAAAAAGGAAAAAGTTTTAAAAGGTTAAAGAAAATAAAACAAAAGATTTAAAAAACTAAAATGAAACTAATTTTTAAAAAAAATTTAAAAATAAATAAAAAACGAAACAAAAAATTAAAAAAAAATAAAAAATAAAATAAAAAAAAATTTTAAAAAAAAACTTAAAAATAAATAAAAAACAAATCAAAAAATTTAAAAAAAATAAAAAATAAAAATAAACAAAAAATTTAAAAAAAAATTTTTAAAAATAAAAAATTTAAAAAATAAAATAAACCAAGAAATTTAAAAAAAATAAAACATAAATTATAAAAAATTCTAAAAATCTACTGACCTTGTACAATGTAAAATAGCTTGGGTAAGGCGCAGTACATGGGGCAATAGGTCCTGGACATATGTAGCTCCGGAAATTGTTACTCCCGATGCATCCGCCGTGTTTGTTTCCGCTTCATCGATTAACGATACTTGAACTTTGGCCAACACAGAGTCCAGTAGAAAAAGGTGCCACAATGGTGGGAGGCTTTCCTTAGACACCGATCCTGCAAACAAATATTTTTAAAATATTAAATCAAGTCCCCACGCGAGGGGAAAACCCCAAACGGCCCTTCTTTTCCAAACCTAAAGATTATATACCTTTTTTAATATCTGGTGTAAGAGCGACAATACTATTCTTGGCAGTGGTAACATCATACTTCAACGTGTTAACCGAATCTCCAACTGCCTTTAAAAGCTTCTCGGTGTGTTGCGTGTACATCCCCTGTTTCACTAACGCATCTTTTAACCAACGATTGAAATTTTTATGTGTAGTACGGGCGCCCCAGATTAACGAATGCAACAATAACGGACCAGTAGTTAAAGTCTCGGTAGATGCAAGCCGTTCCATGTACGGGGAAGATGGGGGCAAGAGTTGTAGAAGCCTTTAAAAAAATTAAATTATAATCAAAAAATTATTTACAAAATTAAATTAATCACCTCCAACAAATAGTGAAACAATATTGAGTTGCACACAATCCCAAAAATGACATTTTTGAAGAACCCGTGCCTGAAGTAATATGAGTTACGTTCAAGATCTCGATTAGTGCATCCAATAACAGCGGATATCGTAATTTATCCGGAGTACCCAAAATAAAATTACAAGCGAGTCCATCTAATTTCGGAGCGTCTTGGTTATTGATTTCGATGTTAGTTACGACGTAAAAACGTGGTTTCATGGTAAATTCTTCGTTCCCAGCGATTTTCCTATAATTATCTTCTATTTCACGCCATGGAGTATACATTCGTGCCATGTTATTCTCTTTATCTTTATCGGTATTTAAATTAGTTGAATAAAATAAATTCCATTGAATCTGTACAAAAAAATTAAATTAGAACCGAATCAGTTTTTTTTTAAATTAAACTTACCTGCTCTAATAATATTGGAGGTGCATCATATAAATGTTTCATAATATAATCAAACAGGAGTAATAATCGGGATAGGTGGAGTAATTGGGAATCCCGTAACGGTCCACGTGCAACTTCGGAGCAACGTAAAACTCCTCCAGCCATTAACAACACAACAGATTTTTTCTGCATCAAATTTAAAGAATGGAACAAATATAGAAGGACCTGGGCATGCTCTACATTTAAATCTAAAAAAAAATAATTACTTAAAAACACGAGAGACGTAAATTTTTGTAAAGTGCTTACCTTCGTTTTCGGAATCAACAAACGTGGGAGGATTTATCACATTTTCTATGAGGGTGTTGACTAGTCTATGCCAAATACTTATCACGGAGGCTTCTTTTTCATTTTGTGGGCGAAGTAACAGAACCTACGCAATTTAGATATCAGTACGAAGTGTAAACCCCATGGGAGATTTGGTGTAAATAATTCAAGTAATCCTGGGGATGAAGCCGTGGATGAAGTTTTCATGGTTCAGGGGAAATCCCAGGGAAGTTGGAATAGTCCAGGGAAAGTCTTTATGGTTGGGGGGAAGTTGGAATGATTCAGGGGAAGTCCCAGGAAAGTTTGAATGGTCCAGGGAAAGTCTTCATGGTTCAGGGTATGTCCCAGGAAAGTCAGAATGATCCAGGGGAAGCCCCAAGGAAGTTGGAATAGTCCAGGGGAAGTCTTCATGGTTCGGGGGAAGTTGGAATGGTTCAGGGGAAGTCCCAGGACAGTTTGAATGGTCATGGGGAAGTCTTCATGCTTCAGGGGATGTCCTAGGAAAGTCAGAATGACTTTGGGTTGGGGGGGAAGTTGGAATTGCTTCAGGGGAAGTCCCAAGAAAGTTTGAATGGTCCAGGGGATGTCCCAGAAAAGTCAGAATGATTCGGGGAAGTCCCAGGAAAGTCACAATGGTTCAGGGGAAGTCTCAGGGATGTTTGAATGGTTCAGGGTATGTCCCAGGAAAGTCAGAATGATCCAGGGGAAGCCCCAAGGAAGTTGGAATAGTCCAGGGGAAGTCTTCATGGTTCGGGGGAAGTTGGAATGGTTCAGGGGAAGTCCCAGGACAGTTTGAATGGTCATGGGGAAGTCTTCATGCTTCAGGGGATGTCCTAGGAAAGTCAGAATGACTTTGGGTTGGGGGGGAAGTTGGAATTGCTTCAGGGGAAGTCCCAAGAAAGTTTGAATGGTCCAGGGGATGTCCCAGAAAAGTCAGAATGATTCGGGGAAGTCCCAGGAAAGTCACAATGGTTCAGGGGAAGTCTCAGGGATGTTTGAATGGTTCAGGGGAAGTCCCAGGACAGTTTGAATGGTCATGGGGAAGTCTTCATGCTTCAGGGGATGTCCTAGGAAAGTCAGAATAACTTTGAGTTGGGGGGGAAGTTGGAATTGCTTCAGGGGAAGTCCCAAGAAAGTTTGAATGGTCCAGGGGATGTTCCAGAAAAGTCAGAATGATTCAAGGGGAAGTCCCAGGAAAGTCACAATGGTTCAGGGGAAGTCTCAGGGATGTTTGAATGGTCCAGGGGAAGTCTTTATGGATCAGGGGAAGTCCCCAGAAAATCAGAATGGTTAAGGGGACATCCCAGGGAAGTCGTTATGGTCCAGGAAAAGTCCGAGTGGTTCAGGGGAAGTCCCTGAGAAATCTGTTTGGTCATGGGAAAGTCCAAGTTGCCCTGGAGAAGGCTGAATGGCCATGGGGAGGTCTGAATGGTTTAAGGGAAGTCCCAGAAAAGTTCTCAATTGTCCAGTGGAACTCTAAATGTCCCAAGGGAAGCTTGCATGGTCCCAGGGACGTCTTAGTAGTCATGGGGAAGTCCCAAAAAATTCCGAGTAGTTCCAGGGAAGTCTTAGTACTCCAGAGAAAGTCCTGGAAAAGTATGGCTTGTCCTGGGGCAGGTCGAGAAAGTCCTGAATTTACATGCACAAAAATTTTATTTTGAAATACTAACCTGGGCAAGTACAGCCAACGTCCGTGGATACACTTGCAACGGCCAAGCATGCGGAACATCGGTATTCCATGGAGACACTCCCAAATGTGCCAATAAACTGGTTTGTAAATTATGCAAACCAACATGCGTGACTAGATTATGTGTAAAACGAGTTAAAGCCCCTGAAAACTCGCAATACAATTGCCCTAAAGTCGCACCAAAATACACAGATATGGTGCCAACCTCGGTTCGGGCAGTTTCCCTGTCCAAGTCCCTAATTATAGCAGCTAAAATTACCATCTGCTGCTCAGAAAGACCAGTCTTGACGTATCGAGACACGTAAGCACTTTTTGAGCATAAAAAGTGTCGATTTAAAAACACAAATATTTGTGTCGCTAAAGAGATATATCCATGCGCCTCTCCTTTTTCTGGAACTATTGAGTTTACCCGTTCGGATTGGGAAGGTTTGGGTTCGGCATTTTCCGTACTAGACGTAGCTTTACTTTCGGATGTTTCCGATGGAGCTAGGGTTTCTTCGAACCATTGTCCTAATATTGGTTCACTATCATCGTCTACAAAAGGAAGAAATATAAAAAAAAATATTTAAATTACAAATTGGATGATTTACCTTCAGTGGAACTTTCATCCGAACACATAATCATGTCTTCGTAATAGGTCGTGGAGTCACTTTGGCTAAAGGTATCGCCCTCTGGTGGATGAATGCGTTTTAATGTGCAAGCTTTACGATAACTTACTGTTGCTAAATAAAACAACAGTTGATTTAACGGGGCGGCACCAAGAAGCCTTGCAACTCTTTGTAAAGCCGAAAATTGTCCCATAATTGCTAACGGGGCCGGTTCCACCTAAACAAATATTTTCTAAACTCGAACATAAAAAAAAATTTAAAACACTTACTTGTAAAGTGCTTCCACCCCCTCCACAGACTTCTAGATGTAAATCGTCAAATAATTCGGATACTAGACTAAGAGCTCTACTGGCTAAAGCAACGGATAAAACCCCGAAAGATTGTTGAAATTTAATTAGACTAGATCGGGCCGAAGTAGATTCACGGGATTTACTAGGACTGCGTCCTTTATCTTCTCGGTCTCTTGAGTGCGAAACTTTTTCAGTAACGGGAGTAGTACTGTGTGTTAAATGAGTTTGGAGTCCCGATATCAAAACCCATGCACCTGCTAGGAGGTGATTTTGGAAAACCTACAGAAAATTTCCATTATTATTAGATGTTCAGAACAGGCAGAAAAAAAATTAATAAATGGTGTACGAACATGTCCTCCGGCTCTTGTGGAATTTTTGATAACACTTCCAATAAATGTGTGCATATTTAATGCTTCTTCTACTAAAGTGACCGCATTTGCATCTAAATCCTCTTCTTTTGCAGCTTGTGCTTGAGCAGATGTACATTTTGGTGATACAGCCGATCCTAAGGAGAGCACAGAACTGGCCGCTGCTTGGGATACGGCACAATACAAGACTGCCATACTCAGATTACATAGTTTGTCAAGTTTACTTGGTGTTAACGGTTCTAGTACCGGTAGATTTATAGCAGAGGATGCTAAATTTATATCAGCTACAGTCGATGGCAAACTAGGAATAAAAAATTTAAACAGATATTATTTTGCTTTGGACATCAATATGTCATTCTCAAAAGCATACAAATTGAATAATTATTTCTAATAGTGGCAGTAAAATGATTTGAGGCACCGAATAATTAAATTTATTGTGTTTGGACATCAATATGTCATTCTCAAAAGCATATAAAATTGAATAACGATGTTTAATAGTGGCAGTAAAATAATTGTTTACCCTTGGGGTACAAAACCATTGGCAGTAATTTTGGGACATCCCCCCTGATATCCAATAATAAATAATAACCACAAACCTGTTTCTAAGGGATGTAGCTTCAGCATGAGATGTGGGTAAACTAAACGGTTTACCAGCCAAAGCATCTTCAACTTTAGTGCGTGCACGTTTGATAGCTGGTAAACTCAAACAGAGATCAGCTAAAGTGTCTCCTGCTCGTAAAGCTTGTAAACTTTCAGTGTTTGCTGCTAGAAACAGCTTCTACAAAAATATTAAGTTAGAACGGCTTGAAAAAAATTGATCTGTTAACTTACATTTATTTCAGTACTGGGATCATTGCTGGTTATAACTTCGGTAACATTAGCTTGTCCACTAGCCCCCGGTTCTGAGGTCGTGGTGCGACCATCACGTAGTGGGAGAGTCAACTGTTCGAAAATACTCACAGATAAATCAGACTTGCTCTTTGAGCTCTCTTGTTTGTTTCCTACATCTTTGTCTACACCTGGTGAAGAAAAACATTTGTAAAACAGGATTATGTAACTGCATATGGTTGTAATACAATGAAAACCATTAAAAACAATAAAAAAAAATTTCTCCACAATCATTTTTATTGATTATACAACAAAACTTGACAATTGTGTTAATCATTCAGATTGCATAACATTGATTCTTGGTGGTTATTTTTACATCCAGACAAAACATGCAATATTAATAGGAAAAACAACGTACCTGTAGAAGTAGGATGAGTTGGTAATGTTTCGCCCTTCATAATGTTGGTGAGAACAGTAACTTCGGTTTGTGTTAAAAGACCGGAGCCTATACACAACGCACGGATTGCTTTTAAACAACGTTCAACTTGTACTGTGTTGGGTCTACCTTCACGGCTTACACTCTGCAGAGCACCGATCAAATATTTTAGTAACACTCGACATGCAGCAGTGACGATTTCTAAATGATTGACAGATACTAAAATGGAAATAAAGATCAGATTATTAGGGGTGTGACAAACGGGGTTTTTATAAGGGAATTAAATTGAATACAAATAAAGAAGTTGTTTGATGATCACAAAGAGATAAAAATAAAACTTACACCGTCCTGCATTACTGCTAATATAATCTGCTGCCAAAGCAGCGAATGAGTTGTAGAAAACCTTGTTGCCTTCTTTAAAGCGTAATATTTCACTCTCGCTGGAAAAGAAAGGCAGATAATGAAGTATTTATAAGCCCCAAAAATGTCAAAAAATATCAGGCGTAATAATATCCCCAAACTGTCAAATCCGATTTGATAAAAAAAATATTAACTCACTTTTTAACGATAGACGAGCACAATTCCAATAATTCGAATTTGTTGCACGATTCGTAGCTTGTGGAAAAAAATGGTTTTATTATCGTAGACCACTCCGCACCGCCACTACTAGCGGCCATTGCATCTGATGATAATTAACCAACCGCGGAAGCAATGACAAATGATTTTGGGAAGTTTTGTCGATTTTTATGCTGTTTATTTTTTAGGTTGGTTACATTGTACTAGAAATGATGTTGCGCCATCTATACGCAACCATCACTAACCATATTTGAAAATCCATGACCAGTTGTAGCGCCAAATCATGAGGGATGAAACCAGGAAAATTTAACCCTTGATAATGTAAATAAATAAAGGAAAGAATTAAAAAAACATATCTTCCTTTCAAGGTCTATTCCCAACTTCAAGGGACCATGGGCTTTGTTTACTGCAAGGATTAGGTACCTACTCTGTGGATACTCTTCAACCCCCTTTCCATACTAGTATAGTAGTTTCTATACACTTATTTTGTTGTTCTTAGTTGTTAAATAAATAAATTTGTGAAGGAAGCATTTCTAGATACACTTACCTAGAAATTCTTTTCATAAGTTTGGTTGATAAAACGGCTTTGGTGAAGATCGCTCTTTTCCAGTACTCGAATGTTCCTCCCCTCCCTTATTTAATTGTTTGTGCGATGTTGCTTCTTTTTTATCTTCCTCCAATTGTCCCTCGAACTCACCCATCCAAGATCTTGTAGAAATATTTTTTCTTTCTCTTTCCTGTTCTTCCCCTCTTTATTTGTCTTTGTCTTTTCTTTTTCATTCTTCTCCAATTGTATCTTGAATTCCCTCATTTTAGGATCTTCTGGGTCTTCTTCTCTTTCTTTCTTGGACATTGAGCTGCTCCAGTATTTATAATTTGTATTCCGTACTCACCTTGTACTCACACATTCTGACTGCACCCCTCCCCTATGGCTTGCAGATCTGTCCCTTTTTCATGGTTTTTATAGCTTGACCAAACTCGGAACAGATGATGGTGTCTTCATTCTTCAGATTGTTGTCTTCTGATAGCGAGTTACTGTAGTGCCTTCCCCATTCCTCGATTGTGATGTGACCTTCCCCTTCATTTTCATGAATTTGCGACACTGCTTAGTCTTTAACTAAAATACAAAATGTACAAAAGTTTAAATGAACATATGATTTTAAAAGAAAAAGACACTTTTATTAAATCAATTATACGTTAATTAATATTTTTATATACAAATTGCTCATCCTGTTTTGACTGCTCTATAAAAATTTACAATTCTATTTTTAAGAAAGCAGTTTTTATACACCACATTATTTCTTTTTTTTTTAAAACTAAGTTAATTTCTGTCTGTACAAAACTGCCACAAACCTCGTTATTAAGGCCATTTTGTTATCCTTAAAAAATTTAGAAGATAAAGATTTCTTTTATGGTACAAATAATAATGTTGGCCAATAATGTTATAATATTTTTTCCATTATCATTTTTTTTAACTATCTACAGCGTACGTGTACATTAAATAGATACAGAAAGAACAAATTATAAATTAACTTCTTCATTTCTCTATACATCTACAAATAGTTTTTTTTAATATAAATTTTTCTATCACTTTTATAGGATTATTTCTAAATAATTGGATTTATTTATAAAAGTGTGTGCTAGATTGTTTATAGATTTCTCTAGTGTCACTAAAGATAATAAACACAGAAGAATTTAACACCAAAGTTCTTGAGGTTATCAAGCCCAAAAATATGCCTCCAAACAACTTTTTACAGTCTATCCCAGTCAAGACTAAAAAATTCAACATATAACAAATATTAAAAGAAGTTTAAGAATTTTAAGGGGAAGTCCCTACAGAGGGAAAGCCCCTAGAGAGCTAAGTCCCTAGAGATAATTTCACAGAAAAAAATTAAATCCAGCATAAAAAAAATTAAACAAGGTCCCTAATTTTTTTAAGGGGAAAGCGAGAAGTCCCTGGAGATAATTTCCAGAAAATAGTTACAAAAATTGAAAAGCGGATAGCGACAGAGCCTTCAGTAACCCAACAGCTGAGCATAGAAAAAAATTAAATCCAATATAAAAAAATATCAAAACAAGTTTTCTAATATTTTAAGGGGAAATCCCTACAAGGGGGTAGTCTCTGGAGATAATTTCAGAGAAAAAATTAAAAAGCTGATAGCGACAGAACCGTCAATAACCCAACAGCTGAGCATATGTATTCACAAGTCCACTGGGGCACCCGACTGACTGTAGGTTAGTTGCAGTTTGTGAATACAATTTTTCCAGTTGCTGGGTCACAGTAAGTCGTGTGGGTATCCATCTGTAATTAAATCCAGCATAAAAAAATATTAAAAGAAGTTTCCTAATTTTTTAAGGAAGAATCCCTACAAGGGGGAAGTCCCTGGAGATAATTTCACAGAAAATAGAAAAGAAATTATTTTTCTTACTTTGTACCATGTCATGCTTGTACTGGGAAGTACTGAATGAAAACTTAGGTGCGGAAAATCCAAAAATGTGTCTTAAAAATATTTATAAAATGTGAGAAATAATGAAAAAGTACGGAGCTACAATAGTACATCAATTATATAAATAATTACAAAAAACAAAGTGCGTAAAAACCACATCGTGTAAGAAAATTAAAAATTGCATACATAATCGCACGGAGAGTAGATTATAACAACACCATTTTAGTATAAAGCTGCAAAACAATGCATCATAAAAAGAGAAACCTCTCTTTTTCTAAACAGTTGGTGTTTACTCTACTCTAATAAAATATAATATCTACATTATACAATTACAGGTACTTTACAACACTTCCTTCGATATTACCTGTTCCGTAATTCTTTTAATGGCCAAAAAATTATTTCTTTTGTTTATTATAAAAACAACAGGGATCTCACTAAATAGAAGAGAGTTTTTCTGAGGACGTTTGTTCTGCATCTACTTCACCACTTTCAGTCTTGGGTTTATCCTGTAGACTTTGTCTTAATTCCGCCACAGCTTCCCCTGTATACAAACGTTTTATCCCTCTGGGCAGAGCTCGACACGATTGTAAATTTATGGAATGCAGTTTTGGGCATTTCATTAAAACCGCTTTCACCGGATCCAAACTCACTGAGGAACCGCATAAATTTAACACCCTGTAAAAAAAATCACATATTCCCCTCACAAGTTTCATTATAAAAAAAAACAAACCTTAACGGTGAATCCTTTCCCTTTTCTGCAAGTACAAGGACTGCAGCATCCAACGAGGACGTTGCCGTCGACCAAGCTAAGTCTATTTCTAATAAACTGTGGCTCCATTTTTGTAAGATTAACTCCAACCCGGAATTTTGTAACCGTGTTACGTAACATGCTAAAAATTAAATCAACAAAAATAATTATTATAAGGTTAAAAATAAAATACAAACCACTTAGAAATAAGTGTTCCAAGTCCCAAGCAGGGACTCGTACTAATCCCGAGTCGGTAATTCGAAGGCAACCACGTACGTCCAATAAGCGAAGTTTATTGCTATTTTTTAAAATCCTTTCTATGCCATCGTCGTCTATGGAACGGGCCGTAATTTGATCGTCTTCAATTCCAGCCAAGGAAAGCTCTTCAAGCATAGGAAATCCTGGAGAACCCACCTGAGAAATAATCTGGGATTTAGTGTCTGGGACAATTCGGCATGAAACTTGATTTACCTGATTTGATAGGCTAATAGGTGCAAGCCAAACTTGACTGTTAGTAATCCTCAGTACCCGAAGTTTCGGACATCCAGTTTGTAACTTTTCAATATGAAGCAAAGCCGTGTTGTGAGCAAATGTACGAATATTAGATATGTCTAATAGTTGCAAGTTTGGACAATTTGCCTAAGAAAAATGCACAATCATTAATATCTAACACAATTAAATAAAAAAAAAACTTACTGCAATAGCTGCCACAATTTGTGTGAATCCCGCCAGTTTATTGTGAGCCAGAACGAGATGTGTAAGACGGTTGTTCATTGATTGCGCTAAACCTACCAACGGTTGCGCATTAATAGCAGATGTATTCTAAAAAAAACACTTTATTTTATAATACTGAAAAAATCTCTCTCTTCTTCCCTGGTACCTCATTGCACTTCTCTCTCTCTCCTTCTTTCTCTGTGAAATGCAATGAGATCCCAAGGAAAGAAAGAGATACAGAGCAAACAGCACCAGGGAGAGAGAGAGAGAGAGAGAGAGAGAGAGAAGTGCCAGGGAAGAAGAGAGAGAGGGAAATGTAATGAGCTGTGAGAGAGAGAGAGAGAAGTCCAATGAGGTTCCAGGGAAAGAAAGACTACCAGGGAAACAGAGAGAGAGAAGTGCAATGAGGTACCAGGGAAGAAGAGAGAGAGGGAAATGCAATGAGATCCCAAGGAAAGAAAGAGATACAGAGCAAACAGCACCAGGGAGATAGAGAGAGAGAGAGAGAGAGAAGTGCCAAGGAAGAAGAGAGAGAGGGAAATGCAATGAGCTGTGAGAGAGAGAGAGAGAGAAGTCCAATGAGGTTCCAGGGAAAGAAAGACTACCAGGGAAACAGAGAGAGAGAAGTGCAATGAGGTACCAGAGAAGAAGAGAGAGAGGGAAATGCAATGAGCTGTGAGAGAGAGAGAGAGAGAGAGAGAGAAAGAGAGAGAGCAGTCCAATGAGGTTCCAGGGAAACAGAGAGAGGGAGAGAGAGAAGTGCAGTTAGGTACCAAGGAAGAAGAGAGAGAGGAAAGTGCAATGAGATATCAGGGAACGAAAGATAGACGGAGGGAGCAGTGCAATGGGGTACTAGGGAAACAGAGAGAGAGAGAGAGAAGTACAATGAGGTGCCAAGGAAGGATAAAGAGAGAGCAGAAAAGAACACATGATGGGACTATCTAAACAATAATAATATAAGAAACAAATAAAGAATCTTACGTTTATGGAAGAAAGATCCAGCCTTTCTAATTTCCCGAATTCGGTGGTTAAATATTTAAGATGATCGGCATTAAGTCCTTTCCAACCACTGAGTGTTAGACCTCGTAATTCAGGACAATGTTCACTTAAAGCTTCCAAAGCTAACTGTATATTTCTAACCTTCCATTCCCCTTAAATTACAATAAATTATTAAATTAAAAAAAAAATAACGAAGCTAATATTTACCGAGGTTCAAATCCTGACAAGACATGAGTCGATTCTGAATTAACCAATGAAGTTTGAGATCTGTACGAAGTTTTTCTCGTACCCAATTCAGATCTATAGTACGCCATAATAACGGGGATAACGCTACATCTCGCCATTGCCTGCAAACTCGACACAACCTAAAAAATTTTTTTATTATAAAATTAATTTAAAAGTTTTTGAGAAATTTACAAACCTAACGAGTAAAGGCAGACAACCCTCTTGCGTGCAAAGGGTTTGGAATATACGATAGAGAATATCGTGGGGTAAATGCGCCCATTGACTCTGTTCCACGGGTTCTTGTGTACTGCTAACGTCTGACTCCATCTCGATGTTTGTTTTGTTACGTTTCCGTCTACTTTCAGTGTCTGAAGTATCCGTATCAGAATTATTAATCTTATGCCTTTTCCGTCTACCGCTTTTCTTTTTATTTGGTGGAAGCTAAAAAATCGTTATTCAATTATTATATGCTATTGAAAATGACACTTTGATATTAAAACACAATTTAAAAGTTTCATTTTTACCTGGACTTGAGCCGTTAAATTACTTTTCTTGATTCGAATTTTAATCGTATTTTTATCGCCACTAATTTGGCTGTGATACATTGCAACAAGGGCTTTACGTGGTCGACCCCTACTCCCTGTAGCTAATTTCTTGCGATTGTTTGGAGATTTTCCCATCTTATTTGTAGCACCGTTACTTATTTCTAATGAGGTTTCCTGCATTAATTTTTCTTCCCTTGGTTCCTGGTCTTCCAAATTGGGGAAACAATTTAACTGTCCCAATTGGGATTTTACCATGAATTCACCGGTTGTGTCTAGACAAAAAATTATGTACTAAAAAAAACTAAGGGAGGAAATAATTTACCTGCAGGGTGCACGGAATGCATGTCCCAATCCTGTAAAGGTGCTTGCGATGAGCTTTCCCCGTAAGGCGAATTTGAGCAAGAAGAAGCCATTTCTCTTTGCTGTATGGAACTGCTACAGTCTCCATCTACGTAACAATGTGATAGTTCCATATTTGTACACACATTGTTATTAGGTAAAACATCACAATCACTATGCACTAAATCTAGGCAATTAAAGTTTTTCACTTCGTGAAGTTTTGGATATGCATTCTTCAGTTTCTGTACCGCTTCATTTTCACTTACAGTTGTGTCAACCATCGTTGTTGTTGTCACATATTGCTTTAACAAAGTACAAGAAGGAAACTACGTTGGGAGAAACATCATTGTGGGGCTTTGAAGATCGGACATGAAATAAACCATCTGGAAAAAAACAGGACGAATAAACATCAAGATTAACAACAAAACTTCTTCTATAATGGTTTTATGGTAATAAAATAATGGTTTTGACCTTTACATTTAAGATAAAAAAGATTTTATCTATGGGAGAAGTTTGAATTTGGCGCTAATTTCCTAAGTTTATGTTCATTCATAAACAAAAGAAAATGATGATAAAACAAGAGAATTTGATGGTCATTTATTAAAAAAAGAAGGTATTAATCGTTAAATGGTAAAATTTAGGTACTTTCATGGGAAATTTACAATATCTGTTGGTATGTAGGTTGCTCTTTGTAGAGGGATAATCGTTATCGTAAAAGTAAAGGTTAATACATGTAAAATGACTTACTGGATGCTGGAAATCACATTTCTTCAAATTCCTACACAAATTACGTATTCGGTATTATATTTATTACGAAATTGGAAAATTTCTTTGATATTAAGTGTTGTTGACCTTGTTACCCTGAGACTGGTAAATCTTACATCGTTAAGGGCAGGGGGCGTCAGTGTTCTAAAACCAATACGCCATCTATCGGAATTCACCACAAGTACTATTCATTCCCTGTAAAACCCACAGCAGGACAGGGGTGAACAAATTTCAATAAATGAATGACCTTGAAATCAACATGCTAGTCTATAATGACCCACATTATAGGACAAGCTTCCGTTTTCTAATATTCAGCATTAAAGAGCGCCTTCTACGATTAATTTTTGTAGGGAAAGGGCTTGTTACTCAATTTAGCACGCCTAGTTCCAGATATATTTTACTTAACAGTAGCTAAAAAAAAAAGACGATTTAAATAATACACAAATTTTATTTTTTTTTATAGAATTCAAAAATAAAATAGAACAGAACAATGCAATATGAATAGTTACAAGTAAGTATGTACAATAATCTTTTCTCAAACAACCATGAAAGAGTTGAAACAGGTGATAGGAGTGCTGCTGGTCTACAATATTGACACTGAACTAAGGAATCTCGTGGATGTGATGCAACAACACTGTAAAATGGTTTTGTGCGAACAAGACACCTCTTCTGAAAAATTAAAGTCACATCCATGAGAGTTTTACATGGGGAAAAGCGACTGATCTAAACATAGCAGCAAAATGTTTTGAATGCGGGAAATACTACAACCTATTATTATTATATCTAAGGGGGAGAGGACACACCTAAGACACATAACTGATCAAGGATGCGGTAATTAATTCGCAACACTGTATCAATTCATATTGCTGCGCTGTTGGCTCTGCAGTGCAACTGTTCCACCACTTTTATTACTTATTATTTAGTCGAGAGTAAAGCCGGGTGCGTAATTGGCGCTTATCGCGTATAACCGGATCCACAATTTACGCATAACACAGCATCTGCGGCTGACGTCCTTCATGCCGCGCCACCTAACGCGTCACGCGGTAAACCGCATCTAACCAACCTCTAATCTGTGATTGGTTAGACATGACTTAGTGAGAACCAATAGAATTGCTTGGTTTTTCAAAAGGCCGCAATTCGCCTAAACGCGATATGGGTCAATTACGCACCCGGTTTAACACAAGTGATCAGTAAGGAATATACATGTATATCTTGCGAGAAAGCATTCTTTTGATGTACAAGTAAACACAGAAATAATTCTATTACAGATCCGCATATTGCAGGCTAAGAGAAGCAAACATTTATAGAGTTGCGGCAAGACAGCATCGGCAGCTCTTCGGCAGAATCAAGTACGGGTCACATCCGAGACTGTTTTTTTTAAAGCAAAATTTTGCACCGGGTAACAAAAATATTCTAAAAAGGTACTTGTGTAATAGAACTCGGATTTGCAGCAAACTTATTTTTCTCCTACTGCTATGTTGGCGATCCTGAGAGAGCTGCGCATGTCCTTGTGTATCCAATGGTATCAGTACCCGTGCAATCACCTGTCAATCATACATTCGCTCACACTTTCACGCTCAGTTCTTGCGGGGACAGGCCACGGCTCCGGGTCCGCGTCCCGCCCGCGCCCATATAAAATATAAAGTCCCCCTTAAGGGGACATATATAAAGGATTTGTACTCTTTGAATGCTATAACCGATGTTTGGAGAGGCGGCAAGCCGGAGATCTGAAGAAGTACGTGGCCCACCGCCAACCACACCCGGGGACATCCTAACACTGTACAGTACTTTCGTTCTTTATACAGAGAAACTCCGCACGGAGTCAAAATTTAGTGCTCTATCGGCACACACAGAAAAAGGAGAAGGGAGGATGAGGGCTGGAACCCGCGGGGGAGAGGACTGAAGCGCGGGTCTGCAATGTGATTCCAGAGCTCTAACCCGCCTGTTTTTTTTAACACTAAAACTTTTTTTGTATGCCAGGAGGGTATACAAATTATTTTTTTTTTGAAATTATAATCTCTTAATGGTGAGTGTGCACGGTCCATCGGACCCTGCATACGTTTTCTTTGTTATCTTCTTTTTTTTTAAATTTAAAATATATGTACAATATACATAAATAATTTATATATTATAGTAGTGAATACGATGATAGGTGGCCAAGGTGGCAAATACAGTAGTAGCAGACATGATGTTCGTTGACTAGAGGAGACGCGTGATGGGGCAATAGTCGGTACTGGCTCTGGACGCGTCGACAGCCTCTGGCATGTCTTCCTACAGTACTTCCATCTCGGACAACGTCAGGCGGCTGGTAGACATCGCCACTCCGCTGTCGCTTGAACCCGACTGCACACTCGAGTGGTCATCTGTATCACTTTGGGTACTTGTGTAACCAATCACGTCCACCTCGTCTGCAACAAAGAAAAATAAATTAATGGGCGTGGTTTAACCCAATCTAACCCAGCTACCACTAGATGGCAGCATGCATACTAGGGCCATTCTTTACCGATGGGCGTGTCCCAATAAAATTCTATAAGAGCTACCGCTAGATGGCAGCATGCGTACTAGGGTCCATTCCTTACCGATATGCGTGTCCCAATAAAATTCTATAAGGGCTGCCGCTAGATGGCAGCTAGCGTATTGCGCGATGCGATTATAATAAACAAAAGAAATGCGGGAAAATACAAGTTAAAGGGCGTCGGATTAATTTTAAATTATGTTCGTAAATTTTTTTGAAGAACTAAATTATCCCTAATCGGTACTGCCCCCATACTACTAAACGGCTGCTTGTTATTTTAAAGTGATCAAAATAGAAAAACGTCTCTAGAATTTATAAACTAAACAATTTTTCTCATAAATATTGTTGCCAGCTGTTTACGTCGGGGTTAAGACGAAAATACATTCAGTCACTAGGACATTGTCAAGGCTAGAGGGGTGTAACCTCGCGTTATGTAAGGTGTAGTTCCACGTCATGTACTATTTTTGGGGGCTCTGACGTCTGCTTTGTTGCATTACCTACCCATGTGAACGAACAGTGGATATTTACATAACACCTCTTACATCTGGCATGAAAAAACCGGATACAGGGGAAGGGGAAAAATTTTTATATACAGAACGAAAGATAGAAGAAACCGTTTTGGATAAACCCAACAGGACGGTTTATTCATTTTTCTGTTTACATCCAGTGACCTCTAGTGTCAAACACTGGAATTAAAAATTCAAGCCGATTTTCTTTTGTGTCTTTTTTTTAGTTTGTTACTCTAGTTTCAATTGTTAAAGCCATTTGAGTCCCAATGACAGGGTGGCGTAGTTTCCAAAATCGATGCACCAACTGAACTGAAAAAGCGAGAACGCGCGCAATGTTTTCACATCGCCAACGATCGGAAGCGGCCAACTATTCCTTTTTCACGACCCCGAGTGTTTTTCGAGCCAATTCCAACTCGAAATTTATTGGATTAAATAAAAACAAGCTCTTATCTCCTTGGATTTTAACCAAAACTCAAACACCAAACTAAAAGCGAATCTGGGGGAATTTTAAATTATCGGGGAAACCCCGAAATTTCCATTTGGATATTTTAGGATTGAAAAGAGCAAATTAGGAAAATACAGGGAAATATTTACACATAGCCTTCATTTGTTTGATTGGTATATGAAATCTGGGCATTTTGAAATTAAAGGGGAATCCCCCGAAACTTCAATTTGATAAATTTGTGAATATTTTGGTTGTCATTGGGTTTAAACGAAAAAAAAACTAGGAAATTATAGGAAAATTCTCTCCCTAAGCCTACCCAGCCTTCATTTGTTCACAAAGAAAGTAAAAAAGTACAAATATATCGATTTATTCATCTAGCAGGCAACATTTCTCGGTAATAAAACAAATATACGACTACTAAGAATCAGTTGAGCAGATCAAATGAGCTAAGGGGACATCTCCATTATTTCGTAACGCTTGGCTGCTTTATTCGAAGCAAACAGGGTAAGAAATTCCCCTCCTTCCCTCCAAGACAAGGAAACAATTTTTCGTGCCCATTGTTTCTTGCACTTCTTTTGTTCTAGATGAGATAATACCTTCATGCGAGGACCAAAAAAGAGCATTCACTAATATTTAAGTTTTTGCAAGGTCCATGCAACTTGCGAAACCGTGCACCTTGGCGCCTACAACTTTCATCTATTACAAAGTAGCCCAAGTTTATTTTTATTGCCTCCTCTCTTGCTGCATGCCAATGACTAGTTTATGGTGTGTGAAGGCAACGGAATAAAAAATGATGTTCGTTTTAAGAGAAACCCATCACATTCGTCAAATGACATACTTTTTGCCAGGCAGCTACAAAGCCGGATACCGACACGGCTTACAGTGACCCAGCAACTCAGCAGTTTGTGAATGTATTTTTCACAACCCCAGTGGACTTGTGATCAGCTGCTGGGTCACTGGAGGGGCTATCGCTAGAATTTAGTGGCAGCTACTGCCCTAGGAGAATTTCTCCTTAAAATTTAGTCTAACCCATTTTTAAACGGTCGTTCCCCTAATTAGTTCTTGCTGTGGCTAAACACCGATTCTAGGGGATCAACTTAGCATGTCGGGACTTTCCCTGTTTTTTTTTTAAATATTTGATCGTTTTCTAACCTGGCTCGGAGATAGGTGACGCCGCCGACGAATGCGACGACACTGTCGAATGATTGCTGGAGACAGTTGAGGTAGAGCACTCCGAAACGGAACGCCGTTTGGAAAGCGCATGGTGCGCGGACAAGTGTTCCAAACGCCTTCTTAGGTACCTGTGTTCCCTGCTTAATTGCTCCTTGTGCACGGAATGCTTTCGTTCTTTGTCCTCGAGGTTCTGAAAAGTCAATAAAAGGCAAATCAGTCAAATTATTTCATTAAAATTGACATTGGACGCAATCAAGGGGTTCAAGAATAAAAAGGGCGCAACACCTTCTCCTTTCTTCCTCATTTATTGACTTTAATGGTCACGATTGTCAAAACAAACGATCTTTACAATACGATATCAATTGAAGATTAAAAAACAAAAGACGACAAATGTCGCCACTGTTCTTTCATAAGTCTCTGCAGTACAGCAACTCAGCCATAGCGGAAGCTTGGCAAATCTAATTAGAGAATTATAAGGACGCGGTGGGGTTTTCGCGGAAAAGAAGGTTGACGTGGCATATCTAGATAAAGGGATTGTGAAAAGATGAGTGATTAAAGAAGACTGGATACAGATAGGGGCGCCGTTATATTGGATTAATGATAAAGCTGTCATCCTGCCTTTCAAGAAAGCTCTTTGTGATACCCGTCCTAGGTAGTTATATTCCCGGCGGGGAAACCGACGTTTACCTAACGTAACTGCACTGAAATCTTCCTACAATTTCGTGTAATCGTCAACCCTCTAGCATCAATGTCTCAACTTCTACCAATTTTTATAGTTTTGACCAGAAACTCAAAATTCGGTTTTTTTCTATTTTTTATTTTTGCCCCTTGTTCACATCTATTAGGGAAAAAAAGGGATGTCCAAAACTAACCTGGTCAAGTTTTACAGTTATTAAGCTACAATATTTTTTGATCACCCTGTATAAGTATAAGTATACTGGGAGGAAAAACCCCATCAAGTTGGCTGTGTTTTTGATCAGCCACAGTTTTTTCAACTGATAAATTTTTAAGTTACAATATTTTTTGATCACCCTGTATAATACAAGAGTTTTAAAAATGCAAAGGTGTCTGTTAAAAAATATTTGAGTGTGCCTGATGGCGTAAACCGAGCGCATATCCGGGAATGTTTTAACAAAAAAACATGTGGTAGGTTTGAGCTGAAGAAGTGGCGTTGCAGGGGCGGCAATAAAAAGAATGACGTCATAAACGATAACAAAAAGGGATAAATTGGGGAGGTTAGAATGCCGACAGCGTACATGAATGGACGAAGTGATGGAGACAAAGGAAGTCCTAAAAGCGACGCTTTATTGAGCTAATAAAGTTGATGGCAACCAAAGCTGGGTAGGATCTGCGTGACCGCTGGCGTTTCTGCGGTTCTTCGACCACCCTCTCTCTCTTTTTTTTTTCACGTCCGAATCCCTTATTATATTCTAATACCCTTAAATTAAATCGGAAAAAGTTTTTAATCCTCGTTTTATTTGATTGTTCTACACGTGTTGCGTCAGTTCGAACCCCAAAAGGAAGCTAAATTTATTTTTTCGGTCAAATCAATATTTTCTCATAGCAATTGGCGCGCACTTCCGCGTATATCATTTCGTTCGCATTCAAGAAGTTAAATGGCGCTCCAAACCTTATCCTGGAACTAGCAGCGCATTATTGACTAGGGTATAGAGATTCCGGGAGAGCCTTCTCGATTCCTTTTCCAAGGACTTCCTTTCTGTTGGTTTTGCTACAGAATGCGTTTATTCCTCCGACCCTCTCTTGCAGCACGCAAACCGAATACCTTCTTTCTTGAAAGCAATTCCTGTGGTGCGTGCCAAAGAATTTTAAGATTTAGGTCTCACGACCAAACGCACACACGTGTCTTTTTTTTTAAATAAAAGGCACAAGAGGGAGAAATATACTCGGAACGCCTAAAAGGCAAGGTTCCGATTATTTTTAATTTTTTTTACCTACTACTATTTACCAAAAACCGCCGCACAGATCACAAAACAAGACAGAACCGTTATAATCTCCCAAAGTGGATATACAGGGTGATTCAAGAAAACTATGTTTGCCCGATATCTCGCTTACCATTCAAAATATAGAAAAACTTTTCAAATAAAACTTGTAGAGGATGAAAAGGGCTATATACAAAAAATATTTTGAATTATACAGGGTGTTTTATAACTACGAACCAAATATTTTCAGACACATTTTTCCAAAAACGTTTTTTTTTAAGAATGCGAAATTATAAATGCAATAATTTCCCTCACCCTGTATATTAAGGAAATTATAATAAGAGCCATAAAAGCTAATCAATTTAGTTTGTTTATTTAAATATAGATCGGATTGCATTTAATTAAGTTTGTGTTGACTTTGCAACTATGCAGAGGAGAGAAACAAGTTGTAATTTGCATTAAAATTGTATTTATCGATTGGAAAATTGCGAAATGTTTGAAGAAAACGTTTTAAATTTCAAATGAGGATATTGCAAAGAGCGAGGTGAACTACCGTGGCAACTAACTTATAAATATATATAGAAAAGTACGCCTTCGAACACGTAAAAACGGTAAACAACCTCAATAAAGAAATTCTTTCTCATTTCCAAATTTTCAAGATCTACCACGAAATAATGTATTGGGGCCGGCGTAACCCAGCGGTTAGTCGAGAGTATCCGAGTCTCAAATCCGGGCAAACACAAATCTCGTCGTTATTTTTAATGTAAAAAAATAAAATAACCTCGGTGTTGTTTATCAAGCACTTTTCTTACCTTGATAAATCTTTTTGCCTTGGTAAGAAGACCTAATGTGGTGTGTCTGGACGCTTCTGGACCTAAAGGCACTATGTCCTTGAGTTTTTCCAGGCAGTTCCGTAGATGAGCGCGCCTGAAAAAATTAGCTTATAGAAAAATAGCCAAGTAACGTGTGTAATACAAAGAAAATTAGTATTATCACCCAGTACCGACCCTATGGAGAATTTCCAGACATCGCCACACCCCTTTTTTCTGCTCTGTAGGCAAATATTAATTAATTTCTCTTGAATTTGTGTTACTGCCTGTATTTTACTGAAATATTCATAAACTTCAATGCTGTTCAGGTAAACCTCAAACGGGGTCTTGCCTACAGAGCAGAAATATTGAATATCATGACGTCATAATTATGGAAATGCTCCTTTTAATTTTTTTTACACGTTATCGGTGTACAAATTTTCCTTTAAAGTTTAGATTATACAAGCACATTAAAAAAAAATGACGAACTAATCTCCGTCTTTAAATAAACAAATTATCAGTATGTCATTAGGTATTTACGTTAATTAGCGGCTTTTTGTACGCATGTGGTTACCCCTTATCCCTTAAACCATTCTAAAAACATATTTTATGTTAAAAACTTCAAAATCGAAAAATATATACAGGGTGTTGCATTAAAAAAGTAGATTTTACAAGGGAAACGCCTAATTAAAAATTAAATGTAATTAAAAGAAACGGTTGACCCCGTAAGCTTCAAAAATAATTGGGCAAGGGCGAAAAAGCGGCTTTTCGGCACTTTAAAAATTCGTAAAAGTCGACACCTTAATACTAGAGGGTTGACGATAACACCAAATTACAGCCCTTACTTTCTTCTATTAGACACCCAAATGTGAAAGAGGTTTGACTTGAAGGACCAACAATACAAATTTTTAAAAACAGGGCTGTAGTAGGGAATTTTTCATAAATTTTTCCCCAAACTTTAAAAATTCGTAAAAGTCGACACCCTAATACTAGAGGGTTGACGGTAACACCAAATTGTAGCCCTTACTTTCTTCTATTAGACACCCAAATGTGAAAGAGGTCCTACTTGAAGGGTCAACAATACCAATTTTTAAAAACAGGACTGTAATTGGGAATTTTTCATAAATTCTTCCCTAAACTTTAAAAATTCGTAAAAGTCGACACCCTAATACTAGAGGGTTGACGGTAACACCAAATTGTAGCCCTTACTTTCTTCTATTAGACACCCAAATGTGAAAGAGGTCCTACTTGAAGGGTCAACAATACCAATTTTTAAAAACAGGACTGTAATTGGGAATTTTTCATAAATTCTTCCCTAAACTTTAAAAATTCGTAAAAGTCGACACCCTAATACTAGAGGGTTGACGGTAACACCAAATTGTAGCCCTTACTTTCTTCTATTGGACACCCAAATGTGAAAGAGATCGCACTTGAAGGGCCAACAATACAAATTTTTAAAGACAAGAATGTAATAGGGAATTTTTCATAAATTCTTCCCCAAACTTTAAAAATTCGTAAAAGTCGACACCCTAATACTAGAGGGTTGACGATAACACCAAATTACAGCCCTTACTTTCCTCTATTAGACACTCAAATGTGAAAGAGGTCCGACTTGAAGGGTCAACAATACAAATTTTTAAAAACAGGACTAATTGAGAATTTTCATAAATTCTTCCCTAAACTTTAAAAATTCGTAAAAGTCAATACAGAAATGGTAGAGGGTTGACGATAACACCAAATTACAGCCCTTACTTTCTTCTATTACACAACCAAATGTAAAATAGATCTGACTTCAAGGGTCGAAAATATATTTTTTTTTAAATTTTAGAAAATTTCCTAAATTCGACACTTCGTAAAAATCGATTTTTTTTTAATTGTGGTCCTATTTGTGCTGGATTAATTTTAAAATGGACACCCAGGGATGACATTCAAAGTGGTATCGAATCTGGAAATAAATTATGAATGACATTTTGTTGATGTCAGATCTGTTTTTTGGCTCGTGATCGGAAAATGCAATGGGGTGTGATTTTCGCGCGACGTATTGTAACAACGTTAGTTGGTGTCACTTCACGACGTCTCGGATTGGCAATTATTGGAATTACCCTTGCTACCAGTTAAAGGTGGTTAGCTGTTCTTTCACGAATTTAAAGTTCCGCAATAAAATATAAAACCGAAGTTGGAAATTTCTTAAAATTACACCTAGAGGACGGATTTGTATGCATTCAAAAGAGCTTCACCCTTTGTTTTCTCTTGAATTAAATTTAGACAGGGTTGTGTATGGGGAAAAAGGTATTTTATGTGAATATTTAAATAAATCGACTTTTATTTTATGTGTACAGACTACTATATCAAGTTTGTGCTAGGTATTGTTCTGTCGACAAACTGAACGTATAAATCAAAATTTATGGCAATCGGGATGGCATTAAAAATCTAGGCTTCCATTCCAGGAGCAATTTATTGCCACGGTGCGTGATTTGAAATGAGAATTCAAAAGAAACGGCAATTAATTTTGCAGTTAATAACACACGCAGCCAGCACGACAACGTACTGACATTTATTAGATTGACATCCGGTTGTGAACAATATCGCTTCGTATGTCCCTTCTTTTACCCAAACCATCCCCTAAAATGTTGCACCCAAAACCCGTCTCATAAGGAAAGGACAGCAGAGGTAACTATTCTTAAATAATTGTGCTTAAAATAATTGCCAAATTACTATTCATAAATCCTAGTTCGATTCCCAACTCGACTATTTTTTTTTAATTTTTGGAAAATATTTTTAATCGAAACTTTTAAAATTCCTGGAAGTCGACACGTTAGTGCTAGAGGATTGAGGGTTACACCAAATTCTAGCCCTTAGTTTCTTCTACTGGGCAGCCAAACATGAAGAAGGTCGAACTTGAACGGCCGAAATTACAATTTTTTAAAAATAAAACCAGGTTTTAAAAAATATTTTAAATTCTTGTCGAAACTTTAAAAATTCGTAGAAGTCGACACAATAATATTAGAGGGTTGGCGACGACACCAAATGAAAGCCCTTTCTTTTTTCTATTAGACACCCAAATTTGAAAGAGATTCGGCTTGAAGGGCCGAAATTACATTTTTTTAAAAATAGAACAAAATTTTGAAAAATATTTAAAGTTCTTGTCGAAATTTAAAAAATCGAAAAAGTCGATACACCAAATGAAAGCCCTTTCTCTCTTCTATTAGACAGACCAAAATAAAGAAGGTCTAACATGAAGGGCCGATATTACAATTTTTTGAAAATAAAACAAAATTTTGAAAAACATTTAAAACTTTTGTCGAAACTTTAAAAATTCGTAGAAGTCGACACAATAACAGTAGAGGGTTGGCGACGACACCAAATGAAAGCCCTTTCTTTTTTCTATTAGACAGCCAAAAATGAAGAAGGTCTAACTTGAAGGGCCGACATTACAAATTTTTAAAATTAAAACCAAGTTTTGTAAAACATTTAAAATTCAAGTCGAAACTTTAAAAATTCGTAAAAGTCGACACAATAATATTAAAGGGTTGACGATGACACCAAATGAAAGCCCTTTCTTTTTTCTATTAGACAGCCAAAAATGAAGAAGGTCTACCTTGAAGGGCCGACATTACAAATTTTTCAAATTAAAACCAAGTTTTGTAAAACATTTAAATTTTTTGTCGAAACTTTAAAAATTCCTAAAAGTCGACACAATAACAGTAGAGGGTTGGCGACGACACCAAATGAAAGCTCTTTCTTTCTTCTATTAGACACCCAAAAATGAAGAAGGTCTAACTTGAAGGGCCGACATTACAATTTTTTGAAAATAAAACAAAATTTTGAAAAACATTTAAAACTTTTGTCGAAACTTTAAAAATTCGTAGAAGTCGACACAATAACAGTAGAGGGTTGGCGACGACACCAAATGAAAGCCCTTTCTTTTTTCTATTAGACAGCCAAAAATGAAGAAGGTCTAACTTGAAGGGCCGACATTACAAATTTTTAAAATTAAAACCAAGTTTTGTAAAACATTTAAAATTCAAGTCGAAACTTTAAAAATTCGTAAAAGTCGACACAATAATATTAAAGGGTTGACGATGACACCAAATGAAAGCCCTTTCTTTTTTCTATTAGACAGCCAAAAATGAAGAAGGTCTACCTTGAAGGGCCGACATTACAAATTTTTAAAAATAAAACCAAGTTTTGAAAAACATCTAAAATTCTTGTCGAAACTTTAAAAATTCGTAGAAGTCGACACAATAATATTAGAGGGTTGACGATGACATCAAATAAAAGCCCTTTCTTTCTTCTATTAGATGGCCAAATTTGAAAAAGGTTCGACTTCAGGGATCAAAAATACAAATTTTTAAAAGTATTGTTGACAGTTTAAAAAATCCTAAAATTGTGATTTCTATTCAGGCAACCCCAGTTCGATTCCCGATTCGGATACATTTTTTTTTTAATAATTTTGTTGAAATTATTTGCCTAAGAATAATTCTAATTGATACAGCTAGAAGATTCATTAGCATATGTCGTGTTCCAGCCTCGTGCAGATAAAATGTATTTTACAACTGCATCGACCGACTTTTGTACCTGTAAAAGGAAATACACATACACGACTTGTTTTGGCTTTAAAGTACGCCATAAAATTACCCTTTTCTTCCGAGATACTATTTACTATACGTTATGATAGTAGGTATAAGAAAAACAGAAACGAAATTCGTGGGTGTGCTAGAAAAAAGAAGTTCGATGCGTCGATAAAAAATTGCATTAATCCCATTTCCGTTACGAATGAAGGAACAACAGTAAAAGTGTGTAGTATACGAGATGGAAAAAACGTGGAAACGCGCGGTTCCCATTAGCATTGTTTTCGGGCGATTAAAGATGTGAATAATTCATGAAATAGAGTAAATTATAAAAAACAAGCTATAAAAACACAAGGCTCGACACATTATTTTCGTATTTCCGGCTTGGTGCTAATGACTCAAAAATAAATACTATTACCCAAAAAATTTTTAACTAAAATAACGCGCCTCCAGCATGCAAATGAATCAGTTTCAGGACAATAAAGTAAATCATTATCAATGCAAATAGAACGACCGAGTTACATTCCGATGATGGTATTTGTTCAGACACACTTCTCTTTATGGGTACACAAACTACAAATAATCCCTCCCTGCAATTCTAATCGTTGCGGAACAAATTACGTCGCATGTAATTCGACTGTTTCAGCTTTGCTTTTGTGTGTATTCCCTTTGCGTTCATGTAACATTACGTTTCAGACATACCTCTTAAATTATCCGTGTAGCAGTAACTGTTAAAAAAATACACACAGAACGTACATCAACCGAAGAATCGGTCAACCTCAACAGTTTTATTATTTTTCCGAGCAAATTTCAACCCAATCCTGTTTGAAACACAAAGAAAAAAGTCAAAAGGACGAAATTAATCTGCAATAAAAAAATTCCAACCCCAAAGCAGTACCAACTCCCAAGATTGGCTTAAATTCCAAGGAATAAGGTTCAATCCTAGGATTACCACGATTTCACGCAAGGAAACCCAAACCTGACTTCCGGGATCAAACCCAATCCAAGAATCAAACCCAACATTTCTGGAATAAATTTCATTTTCAAGATTAAACCCAATTTCTTGGGACAAAACTCAAGGTTCAGGATTAAAATGTTCGAAGATTATTTTTTATTCCAAGGATTAACGCCGGATTAAATCCGAAAACCCCAACTTCCGGGATTAATTTCAACCTCCAGGATTAAATCAAACCCTCAGAAAAACTTCAATCTCTGTAAGAAACCAAACTTCCGGGATCAAACTTAACAGTTCTGGAATAAATTTGATTTTCAAGATTAAACCCAATTTCTTGGACAAAACTCAAGGTTCAGGATTAAAAAGTTTGAAGATTATTTTCTATTCCAAGGATTTTAACGCCAAAATACCCAAAATAAACGCAATTCCCCGGATTAAATCCGAAAACCCCAACTTCCGGGATTAATTTCAACTTCCAGGATTAAATCCAACCCCCAGGAAAACTTCAATCTCTGTAAGAAACCGAACTTCCGGGATTAAAGCCGATTTCTAGGATGAAACCCCAGGATTTCAGGTTTCAGGATTAAACAGTTTCGGATATTATTTTTTATTCCAAGGATTAAAGGCAAATTCGCGGAATTAACTCTAAAACTCCTAGGATTAAACCTGAATTCCCCGAAAAACTCCCTAAGGGATATTAAATTCAACTTCCGGGTTAAAAGACAAATTTCGGGACTAAAAATAAATTTTCGGGATTAAACGCAACTTCCACCAAAAAACAGAACTTCTGGGATTTAATTCAACCCAAAAACCGAAAATAAACCCAATTCCGGAGAAAAAAGTCGTCAAAAATGGGGGATTACACCAAAATCTCCTAAAGACGCTTAGCGCCAAGCAACAAACCTAAACCCGGGGAATACCCCAACGAACTGAACTTTTTCTTTGACCAAGTGTTTTTTTTTGTTCCGAAGGGAACCTTCCCTTATATTCTTTTAATTTGGGTTATGAAAGTCTTCAGATCCCCCTACAATCCTCCCCATCCCAACCTTGAGAACGTAATAAGAAATTGGTCATATTTCACGGAGATACAGGTAGCACCACAATAACCTTCCGGGTATAAATTAACAGGCAATATCGAGCCTTGGAAGGTGCATACAACATTAATCACCTCCGGGGTTAACATCACTTACCGCACAGCATGACTTTCCTCTTATCGTTTTGCAATGGGATCTCTTGCTCGACATGCATCAGACCTAAATGAATCTCAACTCTTACACACGACCGATTACGTTTGTAAATTCAATTTACAAGCTACGGAATTCATTTAAATAATTTAACCTTAACAAAAAATCAGTGGCGACTCGTCAATAAGTGCTGCAGAATTGCAGAACGAACAAAAATATCGCATTATATTAACACAAAATTCTTCCTTTTTTAGACTCTACTGTAATGTATTAATTTGTGTCCGCGAGGCTACCCGAAAAGCACCTCGTTCGAATCAGCGAAACAACAATGTTAGACGGTGACTTTCAGGTCCCCGATTTAAATTAAATCCGTATTAATTCGGCTGACTGTAATATGCAATTCTAACCTGTTATAGGTTTTATTTTTGATGGTTCTGCATATTTGCAGCCCTTAATCTGATTTTTATTTCCTTTTTTGGGAGGAAATAAATCCATTGGATAAAAACATACGCTTTAGAATAACAAACAAGTAATTAATAAAAGCCAAAAGGGCAACAAAACACCACAGTCAATTTGACGCGCAGTTACTCTATAAAGCAGTTAGTAGGGTTTGATGCCTTTCGGGGTCCTAACAAAGGTTTGCATGTTATAAGCTTCATTAGCATCAAAATACCCAAGAACGGTGGCAATTTTCTTCGTATTAAATTGTGATGTCGTCGTCAAGCGGATAACGGACAACATAATATCTCAACTTGCCTAATTTTCGAACATTAATTCGAACAAGACGTGTTTTTTGGGATGAATCATGAAACAATTTTTTTTTTTTGCCCCTGATTCAGACAAGTTAATAATAATTATTATCTGCTAGGGAGTTTATCGCAACAAAGTCTGAGTGATACCCAAATAAACACGTTTGATATAAAAAAAAACAACAAAAGTTCAAGTGCATAATCGACAATAGTTACGTTTATCAGCGAAAAAACAAAATAATGTCGATAACCCCCAAAGATTAATTTTTTTAATATGTAATCTGTAGAGGGCGTGCCTTAGGAAATAAATTAAACCAGACACCGAACAACATTCTGAAATGAAATAAAAGATCGATGACGTCACACGTCACTGCTTTCGCTTCGCTCGCTCCTCGTTCGAGCCACAAAATGTGTTATAACTCACTTATTTGTAAATATTTCTAAATCGTCATTCAATACTTTTACTTGGAGAAAAATTAGAGAAATACGAATATCAAAAAATATACAGGGTGTTCCATTAAAGAAAAAGTTAAAAATTGGTGTATCTCCGTAACCATACATTTTTCTGTATTTTTAACTACACCATAATATCCGCAGGAAAAATTAGTACAACTTTGCTTAATTAACCGAATTCGTATCGTTAAAAATAAAATAGTTAGCTATTGTTTTCGCGAACCGAAGTATGGTAGAAAGAGCTACCGCTAGATGGCAGCATAAAACGCAAGTACTGCCACCTAGCGGTAGTCTAATTACCTATGCTTTAAGACACGATAAACTAACTCTATGAAGAAATTATGGACATTATCTGCAATTAATTATAATAAATTGTTTTAGAAACGAACCGAGTACGACTAGCGCTCTCCGTGGTTCATGAAAACTCCACGCTACAATGTTAATGGTTAACTTAATAAAAATTTAGTACTTAATGCAGAGAAAAACGATAATTTCTAAAGATCAAAAACTCTTGTACACAAAGAGAAACAAAGATACAGTAAAACATCGTGGGCTGGAGCTCCGAAATCGTGAGCACGACCAAACTGTAATGGATCACGATTTGGAAGATTCTATTTTGCTTCAGAGTTAACAATCTAATATTTAAAAGTAAAAGAAAATATTGAACCCATTCTAACGAACAAAATTGGAGACAAACAAGACTAAAGTTTGATTTTGGTAGAATCTTGAATAAAAAGAGGGGAAGGGGATATTTTAAATAAGAACTAGGGTAGAGGGAGAGAGTATTGTATCGAAACCTTTTATGACAAGTTTAATATTTTCGAAATAAAAATATATGCCGTGGATTTAAGAAAAACAAGCAATTTCGTGGTGTGTGTTACACATTTCTATGCCTTTCTACAGTAAAAAGTTCTGTAGATATTCCGACGTATCGTAATCAATAACTAGAGCGTAGAATACGATAGTGAAAGTACTATTACTACTAGTATATGTTCTCTAAAACCCAACCAATTAAAAAAAAGAACTAAATTAAGTTTGGTCTACAACCATAATTACCAAATTATATCCGCAAAATAATTTTTTGTGTCTTTAACGACATTAATTGCATTGCATCGACTATAAGTAAATAGGTTTGATCCCTACGAACATTTTTTCCTACATAATACACAGTCGCGTTGTGAAAATAAAGTTTTCATGATCCAAAACACTGTGGGCAGAGTTTGAAATCAAGGCCAGTGCGGTTCCCAGGCCCAAACTATTAACATTAGACAAAAACTTTCTGAAAGTTTCTCGTAGAAAATTTTATTGTCTACAACTTTGGTCTTATGTTATTTTGCGTTATCTTACGCGGTTTTCGCTACGTTTCCATTTAAAGATAGATGTGGTTGATAGCGACATAGAGCGCACGCATGTGTTTAGTCTGACAGTTCCCAGGCCCAAACTATTAACGTTAGACAAAAACTTTCCGAGAGCTTCTTGTAGGAAATTTAATTTTCTACAACTTTGGTCTTTTATTATTTTCCGCTATCTTGCGCGGTTTTCGCTACGTTTCCATTTAAAGATAGAGGTGGATGATGGCGAAATAGAGCGCACGCATGTGTTTACTCTGACGGTTCCCAGGCCCAAACTATTAATATTACACAAATTTTTCATGGGAGTTTCTTGCAGGAAATTTTATTTTGTACAACTTTGGCCTTATATTATTTTGCGCTATCTTGCGCGGTTTTCGCTACGTGTCCATTTAAAGATAGGGGTGGCTGATGACGAAATAGACCGCGCGCATGTGTTTAGTCCGACGGTTCCCAGGCCCAAACTATTAAAGTTAGACAAAAACTTTCCGAGAGTTTCTTGTAGGAAATTTTATTGTCTACAACTTTGGTCTTGCGCGATTTTCGCTACGTTTTCATTTAAAGCTAGTAGCCTCACACCGGGTACCTACGTTTTTCTATCCTCGTTCGTAAAGGGTTTACTTCGGCTCTATCTATCGGATAATAGGTATCGGTCGATTTATCTTGTTACATTCACATCCAGTTCCGCTTTCTGTGGCTCCTGATGCTAAACTTGGCCGATTTAATTATTTCTCGAAGAGAAGAGATAGAATTCCCTTGTTTAACTGCCGCGCGTTGTAGTTTAACAGTTGTTGCCTTTAATTTGATTACACTGAGCGATAGCGAATTTAATTTATCCATCCGCGACGACGACGTTCCGTATTCCTCCTTGCTCGAATCCTATTCACATCAAAACAATACTTGGGCCCAAAGACAGAATTTAAAACGGAAAAGAGCACATAATAACCGTGTGAGGTCAGGTTGGCCAAATAAAATAATACTGAGGGTGGGGAATTTTTTTTTAAATTATTTTGGACTTAAATACAAAAAAAAAACTCGTGGAAGAATATTCATTTATGGAGATTGCAGGACTTGCACTTTATGGATGTTTTTGCAAAAAAAAATTGGTTACTATACTACGCACGCCACTGTCTGAAATTTATAGTTTTTCTATTTAGCTGGGACATTTCTTTGCGGATTTGCTATCTAATAATGTCTATTTATAGCTTGAACATGTTTACGTTTTGTAGGTTTTTCGTTGCTAAAAAATGCTCTTCATGACCGAAGCAGCTGGCGCCACAAATGTCACTGCCCTCAAACACCATGAACAATTTTAACATTAAAATCATTTCAAATCAGTTTACACAGAGGATGAGCATCATTAGATGAAAGGTAAATTAATTTACAATCTTCAGACTATCACTCTTATATATTTTTTTGAAAATGCTAATTTATAAAAAATTAATAATAAATTCCTGAATTCCAGTTCGTATCGTCATTTGTACACTAAACAGTAGACGTTTTGTCCAATAAACTGTATTCCACCACCTCACCGTTTGTGAAATACAGGGGGTTGCATTTTTTTTAAAATTGCTTTTCTTTAAATATTTCAGAACTAAAGCTAGCTATTCTAACAAAATTTTATAGGCGGCTGTTTATTAGTATGGAACAAAATACTGTACACATTTTTGTCACGAGAGGTTAACCGGTCACGGGATGGGTGGCCCCCTTTTTAAAAAAAAAAGGTACGCCACTGGCTACATTTTTTTTTGCAAGATTTGAATTTAAAATTAAATTTAGAAAAAGAAAGTACTCTTGCATTTTTGTTGTAAAATTATTCGTTTTCGAGATAATTTGCGATTAGTCCGTACGAATGCGTGAAATGCGATTTCACACATTTTACAAACTAAACGTCAATTATCTCGAAATCAGATGATTTTTCGACAAAAATGTAAGAGCACTTTTAGTTTTTAAATTCAATTCTAAATTCAAATATTCCAAAGAAATTAAATTTCAGTGACGTAACGTACGGTTTTAAAAAAAGGGGACCTACCCAATCCGTTTCTACGTCACTGATTCATTTATTCTGACCAAAATTTGCAACAATATCTGGCCTTTACTAATAAAAACCGCCCATAAAAGTTAGAAAAAAAATTCCACGCCAACGTTTCTTCATTTCTTTTCCATCTCTTTGGATTTTAACTTTATTGTGAGGCGTTTAATAACAAAACTCGGCTCGCACACAATTTACGATGCTTTTATTTGGCAATTTCAGTTTGTAATATGGTCGACTCGTAAAATGGCGAATTGCTAATGCTATCATAATCGCACACCAGTGATTTAGGAGGGATTTTCTTTAACAGTACACAAATGTACGGATCGCAGATGTGTTTTTGGATATCCAAGTAGGTATTATTTTCACGCACACCTGCTACGAATCCGGATTTGCATGCAACCCTTTTTCGAGCCATTTAAGTACTGCGATTAATTATGATTATGTTACACGAGCTGGAAAAATTCGAGTAACTCCGAAACCAACGCGTTTTCGCCTGTCTCTTAAAACTGTGTCGCCCCAAGAACAAAATCTGTGTAGAAATAAAGTTTATCACGATGAAATGTGACATAATTTGGCAGGAGAAAAACGCAAATTTCCATTTCCCAAGTCGGCACCCTTGAAATTCCTTGATTCTATGCAAAGTGACTGAAAGTTTCTTCTTGGTGCGGGTGTAAATCGTACAAAAAGGGAAGAAACAGACGCATTAGGAATAAACCGACACGGATTTATTTCCGTGTACATGAATAAAATTTTCGAAGGCTAAATCCATATTTTTGGGGTTGGAAATTAAAATTTAAAAAAAAAAGTTTTCCCGGGGAAAAATTTCCGTTATGTATTAATATTTGAATAACTAAACGTGAGAGAGGATACATTACTGGTTGTTCTTTGTGGAAGTTGCGGTCGTGCAGCAGGGTGCGCGCGTAAAGCACCAAGAAGGCAATCCCCTAATCCGGGTTTTACGCAATTTCCATTGTCACAGTTTGAAAAACGTACCTGGTGTGACGTTTATTGCGCAATTCCCTTTTATCCTTTCGGCGAGTGTTTTTGTAGCGCGTATGGTTTATTTGACAGGGGGTTGGAACGTTCCCGATCGAACGGAATCTCTTTCACCCCCTGAATGTGCAGCATTCTGGAAACTGGTAAGCTCGAACCTTTATTTACGAGATCCTCCCCAATTATATAATTAACACAGAAGAATTGAAATTTGGGGTTGAATTTTTTATTCGTTTTTATACGTCCGGAATTAATTTCAAATTTAAACCCAAAATCTTGTTCAACAAAAAATAAATATTGGCAAGGACAAATTTACTGAGTAGAGGGGGGGGGCATTTCAAACGTAAAAAAATTTTCAATAGAAATTTCTTTGGACTTTTCTAAGCAGGTTCTTTTGAGTTGATTTCGAATTCAAAAAAAATGTAACAAATCGTAGGTGCGTTGTAGTAAATCCCCTCCCCCCCCATGTGTCACCTTTGTTTTCATTTCGTTCGCTGTTGATTTATTTTTATGTTACCTTTACCTTCGTGTTCATAAATTTCGCGTAACTGTATAAATTTTCCAAAAGGAACGATTTAGAAAAAAGCGGCATGCCGCATGCACTCGCTTTGGCAACCCCATCATGAGTTCGTTTCACGCAGCCGCTCGTTCGTATGCGTGCTGTGAATTTGTTAATAGTTTATATAACGACGTTGTTAACATATTGTTAAAAGTGGGTCACGGATGTCCTAACTTTGCAAATAATTACTGTGTAGTAGATGTGACTGTGTGCTGCTTGCAGCCATCATAAACGTTTAAAGGTCACCAGAAAACATTAAAAACATGCATTGTAGGTGTGATCAGTTTCGTCTATTACAAAATTGCAGCTCTTTTTTTATCATTTATGACAATTAAATTCAGAAAAAAATTATTTAATAATAAGACAATTTTTATTATATACAGGGTGGTTATAACCAAAGAGGGCACAGGAAGAAAAAGGGATCGAGTCCAATACGCTTTTTTGGACCTAGGTTCAAATCTCGATTCCTACCAACATTTTTTTTTATTTTTTTAAAACTTCTACCTTCATAAAAGCACGAGCATTAATTTAATAAAAATAAATAATAAAAAAAAAAAATAAATAAAAAAAATAAATAAAAAAAAATAAAAAAAAAAAGTTTTCATACTCAATTTATTTCATCATAGTACTTTCTTCAGTATTAGTAAAGATCAGATTTTTTTACCTCTAGCCCCTTTTACTTCCACGCCATTGCCTCCTTTACTTTCTCAATAATAAATTACCCCCTCATACGCCCCTGTCTTGGTTTAAATATTCTAAAACACTCCGACTACCCAATTTCAAATTCAAATTAAAAAAAAAAAGAGAATGGATATTGTATTCCATATAAATTTATGTATAATTATACAAACCACACTGTACAAAAAAAGACATTTAAAATCAATACACACCCATAGTGGGTGAGGTTCATTGAACCGTATGTGAATGAAATAAAAATTCCTTAAAAAGTAAAGTACTCATACATGAAGTATAAACAAATAAAGGAGGCGTGAGTTAGGAAATCTACACTCAAGTTTGTTGGTCTTATTTTTTTGCCCTCATATTCATAGATAATTACTTCTCATACAGGGGTATTCGAAAAAAAAGCTCAAAAGCGTGGGAAATGCATTTTTGTTTATTAAAATATTTTTCTTGAATTAATATTTTTTCTTATTTATTTTAAATAACCAGAAAATTATTTCGAAAGTACAGTCCCAAAATTTGTGATGGAAAAGAAGGGAAGTTTCTGTTTGGGCCATTCAAGCGCACGAGGTGGTGCATTTTTACGATTTCCAGGCTCCATGGTAATTTAGGATTTCCTGCCGCCAAGATTGAAGACCACTTTTTTCCTGTACATTTAGTCCTACATATTTCTTCGATAAGCAACTCCAAATAGTCGTGGTGCTGCTTTTGCACCGTTTTATCTTAAGACCGTTGCTTTAAAGCTGATGCAGACACATCGAGAATTTGGTGCACCCTAAAAGGGGCCATTAAGATAACTCAGCCTTATTTTGGCGACAACCCCCTTGGAGAAGCCATCACCCATAAATACCTCTGCTAAATAAAACAGGATCGGCTTTAAACATTTTTTGACTAAGACGAGAGGACTTTCAGACGTAAAATTTGGAAAACTATTTGGAAAGTAGGGCAACAATCGATTTTAGTAAAATCGTTAATTATTAGCTATGCCTATTATTTTTTGGCTGACGAAATTGAAAGGGAGCAGTTCTAGTAACGGATAATAACATACAATTTGGGATCATAAATAGAAAATGACAATTCAAGGACGTTGGGGCCTCGGAGCGAGCGAGCATGTCAGCTGCCAATAAACGTGCTGTGATTTAGATGAACATTCGTGATTACACGTTTTCGATAAGTAATTTGTTTATATATTAACTCCTAGACACGTGATGTGCGCCCATTTCACATTGAAAGGCGATTGTCGGATATTTTTAAGGCTTCATCACGCAAGTTACCTTTCAGAACCTTCAGTTTCCGCTCAAACCTTTCCACACCAATTTCAGAAGCCGGCTTTATTAAAAAAATTAGAGCAGGAAGCATGCAGGAAGTACACGGCAACATGACCTAACCTTAGCGATTTTCAGAACTAGATACATAGTTGCAAACATGTAAAAAAAAAAGGATCTTAAAATCTAAAGTTTATTTTTTCAGCGTATTGTATTTTCAGTTTGATGAAAGCTAATGTAATAAAACACATTTCATTCGAAAGGCCTTTTTCCGGCTTGTAGTCTATAATTGTTTCAGGATCGTAATCAAAATATTTCAGAAGTTACAGGACTTGAAAGTTAGAAGAATGCAAAAATTAAGGAAATTTCAGAATTTTATTTTTCAGCAGAGTATATTTTCAGCTGAATGTAAGATAGGTTGATGAAACACATCTCATTTGAAAACCCTTCTTTCAGGCTTTAAGCCTGTACTAGATTCAGGATCGCAATTAAAATATTTCAAAAGTTACAGAAGTTGAAAGTTAGAAAAATGTAAAAATGAAGGAAATTTCAGAATTATATTTTTAAGCAGAGTATGTATATTTTCAGCTGAATGTAAGCTAGGTTGCTGAAACACATGTCATTGGAAAGCTCTTTTTTCAAGCTTTAAGCCTGTGGTTGTTTCAGGATCGCAATCAAAATATTTCAAAAGTTACAGGACTTGAAAGTTAGAAAAATGCAAAAATTAAGGAAATTTCAGAATTTTATTTTTCAGCCGAGTATATCTTCAGCTGAATGTAAGCTAGGTTCCCGAAACACATCTCATTTGAAAGCCCACTTTTCAGGCTTTAAGTCCGTACTTGTTTCAGGATCGCAATCAAAATATTTCAAGAGTTACAGGACTTGAAAGTTAGAAAAATGGAAAACCTTAGGAAATTTTAGAATTCTATTTTTCAGCAGAGTATATTTTCAGCTGAATGTAAGCTAGGTTGCTGAAACACATGTCATTCGAAAGCCCATTTTTCAGGCTTTAAGCCTAGACTTATTTCAGGATCGCAATCAAAATGTTTCAAAAGTTACAGGGGCTGTATTCTCAAATTAAGGATGTTTCAGAATTTTATTTTTCAGCCGAGTATTATTTTCAGCTGAATGTAAGCTAGGTTGATGAAACACATCTCATTTGAAAACCCTTCTTTCAGGCTTTAAGCCTGTACTAGATTCAGGATCGCAATTAAAATATTTCAAAAGTTACAGAAGTTGAAAGTTAGAAAAATGTAAAAATGAAGGAAATTTCAGAATTTTATTTTTAAGCAGAGTATATTTTCAGTTGAATGTAAGCTAGGTTCCTGAAACGCATGCCATTTGAAAACCCATTTTTCAGGCTTTAAGACCGTACTTGTTTCAGGATTAAAATATTTCAAAATTTACAGGACTTGTAAGTTTCAAAAATTCTGAAATATCCGAATTTTATTTTTCAGCAGAGTACCTATATTTTCAGTTTGATGTAAACGACGGTGATGAAACACCCCTCATTTGAAAACACTTCTTCCAGGATTCCAACCAAAAGAATTCTGAAAAAAGTCACCATAACCCTTCGAAGAATGTAAAACAAAGATTTTGTTGGCGCAATATGTAATAATCAATCAAGTTAGTGGCAAGGACTTATAAAATCACATCCGGTCAAAAACTTTGCTCTTCAAAAACCATCCCTATACTGCGCCTATTTTTCTGTTAACGCCCCCGTACGTTGCTGTTTACTTCCAAAGATTTCAAGGTCTAAAATCGATCGTTTTCTTCTCTTTTAAGGTACGTTCTTCTACGGTTCAACATCCTTTCTCATAAAACTACGCAAGATTTTCATATTTTTACTGTTATAGACTCTTAAAAAAACATCAAACTGATTCTTTTATAATTTGAATCAGAGATTCGCGTTCTCTCCGAAGATGTTTTTTTCGCGGCTACAATAACAGGGAAACAGCGAACGCTTTCGACTTACGCTCAATTAGATACTCGTATTATTAAATAATTTTTCAATTGTGCCTTGCACAAAGTGCTCTCCAGCGTTCCAGTTTCGTTTCTCGAATACACAATGTACAAACCTGAAATGTTTGAATGTACTAGGAGAGCCTGTGTACAGAAAATAATTTTGTAACCGACTTAATTTTAAAGTATAAACAAAAATAAAAACGTATTTGTAATACAACGACAAGGTTTGTTTAGTATTTTAGTTACTACGGCTTAACACCGATCCTTGGGAATAAACCCATCACCACGCCTTTAAACATCTCCTAATCGCGAATCGCGAATTTTTGTTATGTAAGGGTTTTTTTTGTCTCTAGGGAGTGTGAAATAATTTTTCTAATCGTAACTTTCACTGATTATGAAAATCCAAATAATATCCCAATCTTCGTGGGAAGTGGAAGTCGGTCTGAGTAGAAGGATGATGAAGGGGCTTGGCGCCACATCAATAACATAATAAAATAACCGTAAATAACTGACAAAATTTGCCTGTGGCATCGAGATATTGCCACCGTGCTGCTGTAATATGATGAGTTAATGCAAATAAACTCGAATGAGGTTAAATGCGAACACACGTGAAAGTTCCGAAGCACTCGATCGTTCGGTTCTCTATTTTAAGAAAAAAAATTCCAAACAATAAAAATAAATCAAGAAACAAAAGGGGATGGGTTTGTTCCTAAAATTCAAAAGAAAATTATTTCAACCCTTAACAATAAAATACTTTACAGGAGGGTATTATTGTTCTCGGTGTTTCGTTTGCGGATTCAGGAGCAGGAGTAAATCAAGTCGTGTTTAAAATTTTCAACATGCTTGAAGAAAAACAATTAATGATTTAAAACGAAGTCATTGTTAAAAGTTTTACGTTTAGTATGCACGGCAGCCAACTGTTCCGCTTGTTCTAGGGAACTTTCCAAATTAAATATTCAAAAAGTTGTTTCCCAGTTTGGAATGTATCAGTAAAACGAGGGAGGGAGCTTTATGATCTCTTCTTTCAGTTTCAGTTTGTTCTGATTTTGTTTTGCGGGTTCACCATTATTCGAGCTTTTAAATGTTACAGAATGAAAAACTGAAAAATATCATTTAGAAATTATTTTTTTGTATTCTGTACCTTTTGAAATATTTTGATTGCGATCCTGAAACAAGTACAGGCTTAAAGCCTGAAAAATGGGCTTTCAAATGAGATATGTTTCAGCCACCTAGCTCACATTCAGCTGAAAATATACGCGGTTGAAAAATAAAATTCTGAAATTTCCTTAATTTTTGCATTTTTCTAACTTTCAAGTCCTGTAACTTTTGAAATATTTCGATTGCGATCCTGAAACAGGTACAGACTTAAAGCCTGAAAAATGGGCTTTCAAATGACATGTGTTTCAGAAACCTAGCTTACATTCAGCTGAAAATAGACGCGGCTGAAAAATAAAATTCTGAAATTTCCTTAATTTTTGCATTTTTCTAACTTTCAAGTCCTGTAACTTTTGAAATATTTCGATTGCGATCCTGAAACAGGTACAGGCTTAAAGCCTGAAAAATGGGCTTTCAAATGACATGTGTTTCAGGAACCTAGCTTACATTCAGCTGAAAATAGACGCGGCTGAAAAATAAAATTCTGAAATTTCCTTAATTTTTGCATTTTTCTAACTTTCAAGTCCTGTAACTTTTGAAAAATTTTGACTGCGATCCTGAAACAAGTACAGGCTTAAAGCCTGAAAAATGGACTTTCAAATGAGATGTGTTTCAGGACCCTACCTTACATTCAGCTGAAAATATACTCGGCTGAATAATAAAATTCTGAAATTTCCTTAATTTTTACATTTTTCTAACTTTCAAGTCCTGTAACTTTTGAAATATTTTGATTACGATCTTGAAACAAGTACAGGCTTAAAGCCTGAAAAATGGGCTTTCAAATGACATGTGTTTCAGATACCTAGCTTACATTCAGCTGAAAATAGACGCGGCTGAAAAATAAAATTCTGAAATTTCCTTAATTTTTGCATTTTTCTAACTTTCAAGTCCTGTAACTTTTGAAAAATTTTGACTGCGATCCTGAAACAAGTACAGGCTTAAAGCCTGAAAAATGGACTTTCAAATGAGATGTGTTTCAGGACCCTACCTTACATTCAGCTGAAAATATACTCGGCTGAATAATAAAATTCTGAAATTTCCTTAATTTTTACATTTTTCTAACTTTCAAGTCCTGTAACTTTTGAAATATTTTGATTACGATCTTGAAACAAGTACAGGCTTAAAGCCTGAAAAATGGGCTTTCAAATGACATGTGTTTCAGATACCTAGCTTACATTCAGCTGAAAATAGACGCGGCTGAAAAATAAAATTCTGAAATTTCCTTAATTTTTGCATTTTTCTAACTTTCAAGTCCTGTAACTTTTGAAAAATTTTGACTGCGATCCTGAAACAAGTACAGGCTTAAAGCCTGAAAAATGGACTTTCAAATGAGATGTGTTTCAGGACCCTACCTTACATTCAGCTGAAAATATACTCGGCTGAATAATAAAATTCACGAAATTTAGAAGTTTTCGTATTAAAAAAAAAAGGTTGGTCCTGTGTAGGTAGTTCCTATAAATTTTTAAGTTGTATTTCAAAAATGGGAATACAGAGAGGTTACCATAAATTTCTGTTCAGTTGACAGGAAACCACATTTAGTAAATTGTTTTTAGAAAAAGAAAGGCGTGGTATTTATCAATTTGAGCCGCGTCGGTTTCTTATATTTTATTTAGTGTAGACGGTTGACTTCGCACGTGATTCCTGTATTTGTTATTTCTCTTTTATGTGATATTTATAACCGCATTTATTGTATACTTTCTTGGACTCGAATTTCCACCAACAAAATGTTTCAAGCGGGTTTCCTTTTCTTCTTAAACATAAAACCAACCCCCTATAGCGTGTCAAAGAATTTCATTTACAGTTTTAATTAAACGAAGGCTTTGTTATCTCGGTGTATTTGTTATTTCATCGACTTCGGGACTAGATCCAAGAAGGGTCAATTTTCACCTTTACGTGATGGATGAAATGTTTCTTTCATTTATAACACCCAACTACTACTACAACTCGATTGAGAATTCTTCATAAATAATTGATTACTGGACTGTTACTGCTGCTCTGGAGTCTGTAATTTGCATATAAATACGCCCCTCGATGATAAATCGAACACTTCGGTTGATTTTTTTATTCTGTTGCGTTACACGCACGCGTGATACGATTTTGTGTTATTTTTGGGGTTGATAATTAAAGAATACTATTTTCAGGATTTTTTTAATCGAATCGCACTCAAAAGAATAAAGCCGTAGAACATGCTACCGGCTCGAAGGACCAAAATTCGAATATAGAACTTCAGAGTAATAACCTCTTTGCGGGTCGAATGCACTTTATATGATTATGAGAACAAACATATGTTTTCAATTGCTTCCAAATTTTACTAGAAAGCAATCAATTAAATTCTGATTTAAGATTGTAAGCCACAAAATAATTAGGAATAGTAAAGTTATTGTGTACACGCGCATGCGGAAGTGGAAATAAGAGAAAATCAGCTTTCTAAACACTTTTATTTGCTTACTTACTGTGATTTCACTAGAACTCGTTGAATTACAGAACAAAAGTAATTATATGGAAATTTAAATTTAAAAAATAATTCTTGCGCGTCGAGACAAAAAATTAATCCTTGGAAATTAATTTTAAAATTATTCCAAAGGATAATTTTCAAAATCTCTGCTATTTGAGAAAAGGGCGCTGCTAATGACGTGAAAAAAAATGCTGACGATGAAGTGCTGGTCGCGATTAAGAAAATGTGTTAGTATTGATTTAACAATAAAAACGAAGCCCCAAGCATGGACACTTTTAGTAAACGGGGATAATGTTTGTTCTAAGGGATGAAAAGATTTTAAATCATAAAATAATCGATAAGACACAGAACATACCTAATAAATATACAACGCATTTAATTTAGATAAAATGTTTTGGGGGGAAAGTTAACTAAATCTACGAGAACATTATATAAGAAATGTTGAGGGTGGCAGATTCTTTATGGATGGAAAACGGAAGCAAAACAGCAAAGAGACGCCATACATCAATCATATTCCCAATCAATTCTGTCCTTCGTAACGATGACGAAACGTTATTTTCGGTGACACCGACAACGGTTGCATCAAACCAAAATATTACACCCCCACCCCTATTTACTTTTAGGAAAAAAAAAACTTTATCGAAGCGAAAGCAGTGTATCAAAAGGGGAATCCGGGATGCCTTTGTCGGGGGCAATAAAATAACATTCCGACGTCATATAACATTTTATTGCTCGGTTTGTTGGAAAACTGACGAAGGTCCTAACGGTGGTGGAACTCTTGACGTTCACACATCCGCGGTATGAGAAAGGCTTTTATAAACATACAGAAAAGCGAAAACAACCTGCATCAAGATTGCTGGGTAAATTAAAACTGACATTCGTTGGAAAATAATAACGCGGAAATAGAAAAACATCCCCACGCAACAACCCCTCCATATTCAAACTAGAATTCTTTTATTCACAGAAGGAAAATACAAAAAACAATATGAATCGGTTCTAAGTTAATAATTGCACCCTCTTTACCTTGAGAAGGCGCTTTTTTGGTTTGGTGGGGACAGTTCGCCGGAGGCGAGCTGTCAAAGTTGGATTTCTAATCACCTGCGTTCCCGACATGAAAAACCCGTTTAAACTTCAACTTTTACAAAGATACAGGACTTTTTATAACCACTGCAAAGAATTGCCAACACGACCAACTTGATCAGGTTTTTTTAAACCCTACAATATCATTATGATGTACAATCAAATTAGGGTAGGTTGCAATGGCTGTAACTACTGTCATTTTTACGCGCCCTGTATATTTTATATGGGATAGTACATGGGGAGAGAAAGATAAGAGAAAGAGACCGAGAGAAGAGAGTGTGGTAGTGAAAGCACACTACGCTTTTACCTAAATGTGATTTATGCGGGTTTAATTTCCTCTGGATAATGGGCCGACACTTCATTTCCCCGTGGCAGAAAGCTCAGGAAAATACTACTAGCAATAATCGTGCTTTTTGCGATTCCGGTCTCTGTATATTTCAAGAACATTTCGCCAATACGAGGTTGTGGGTCAAATTAAGTATTCTAGTGAAACGCACGTTTCAAGAAAAATAAAATGCAAATATTTCTTATAGATTTTGGAAAACAGGTGGTTTATATTTTTATTTACCAGGTTTATCATTTATTGAATCAAAATGCAGTCACCTAAATTACCTTTAACCTCATCTAATTTCTGTGACATTGTGACACGTATTTTGTATCACCCAAACCGACTGTGCCACGTAAAGGCACTTTTATCTCGCCTGACCTACTTTTCTGGCACCTAAACTGACTTTGTATCACCTAGACGCAGTTTTATGTCGCCCTACCTATTTCTGTGTCACCTAAATTGACTTTGTGTCGCCTTACAGACTTTTGTGGCAACTAAACTGACTTACGTGTCTCCTAAACTGGACTTTGTGTCGCCCGACATACTTTTGTGGCACCTAAACAAACTTTGAGTCGCTTTACAGACTTTTGTGGCAGCTAAACTGACTTAAGTGTCATCTAAACTGACTTTGTGTCGCCTTACAGACTTTTGTGGCACCTAAACTGACTTAGGTGTCATCTAAACTGGACTTTGTATCACCTTCCATACGTTTATGGTACCTAAACTGACTTTTAGTCGCCTTACAGACTTTTGTGGCAGCTAAACTGACTTTGAGTCGCCTTACAAACTTTTGTGGCACCTAAAATGACTTATGTGTCATCTAAACTGACTTTGAGTCGCCTTACAAACTTTTGTGGCAGCTAAACTGACTTAAGTGTCACCTAAACTGACTTAGTGTCGCCTTACTTACTTTTGTGGCACCTAAAATGACTTATGTGTGTCTAAACTGGACTTTGTGTCGCCTTACCTACTTTTGTGGCACCTAGACTGACCCCGAGTCGCCTTACAAACTTTTGTGGCACCTAAACTGACTCCGAGTCGCCTTACAAACTTTTGTGGCAGCTAAACTGACTTAAGTGTCACCTAAACTGACTTAGTGTCGCCTTACTTACTTTTGTGGCACCTAAAATGACTTATGTGTCATCTAAACTGACTTTGCGTCGACTTACAGACTTTTGTGGCAGCTAAACTGGCTTAGGTGTCACCTAAACTGACTTAGGTGTCATCTAAACTAGACTTTGTGTCGCCTTACATAATTGTGTGGCACCTAAACGGACTTTGTTACGCCTTACAGACTTTTGTGGCAACTAAACTGACTTCCTATCACCTAAACTAACTTCTGTATTACCTTACAAACGATTGAGCCACATAAACAAACTTTATCGTCGCCCAACCTGATTGTGCATCGCCTGAACTAACTTTACTGACACCCAAACTGATCTTGTATCGCCTAAACTAACTCTTGTACGACTTAAACTAATTTTTTTTGCAACGATTGACATACTTTTACGGACACCCTATAAAATGCTATAATTGACTTCTTTGACTTATATTAAACATAAACAATAATCTAGAACAATAATCATTTGAAAAATACTTTTATCGCATGTGTTAAGAGCATTGAGTACTCAGGGCATAAGTGGACAACAATAAAAATAACAATAAGCCAAACAAATACACAACGATAACTGGGAATGGTTCAGTGACCGGTGATACAGGCACGGGCACCCACACCTACACTAAAACACCCGTAATTGCAGCTTACCTTGCCATAAATCCAAACCAACTCGCCTCCAAAACCACCCAGATATTACAGAGCTTGCACGACCTCGCGATTTAACGAAACTGCCCCCAGAAAAAATAAAAACGAGCTCGAATCCACTTTCACTGTTCAAATTGATGACAAACTAAAATAATCTTTAAGTGTCAGATCTTGACCAACTATTTTAAAACTCACCCCTGTATAATTCAAAACATACCGCGGAATGTTCTGGGAAGGACCTTGTTACTAAAAATAACTGAAGATCAGAAAGTGTCTAAATTAACGTCAATGGATTGAGTAAAGCAGTGGTTCTTAAAAATTACTAGTCTGAGGAATATCTTTTCCCCAAAAAATGAACCCCAAGTGATCTAAAAAAAAACTATACAGGGTGATCATTTGAAAACGATCCACCCCCAATATCTCGGTGCACAAAGCTTTCTAAAGAAATCGCCGAGACACGTCAACAATATTAATGAGGGGGACATATTTTTACATAAAAGTTACATAACACGTTTTATCCCCCCACCCTCCAGAGCCTCCTCCTCAAAAATTTTAAATGGCAAGGGGGGTTATGTGATACCTCATTTGAAAGGCCTTTGGATTACCTACATTTTGACGTTTTGCTTTTTAAAATCGGTTGATTCGTGTTTGAGATATTAAGGGAAAAGTGTTTAAGTTTATTAAAACAAAAGGGAGCTTTTAAAACGCATAGCAGGCTGTGCATTACTGGATGTTTTTATTGTCACTACTTGTCAAAGTGTTTGGCAATAATAATTGTTGATGTTCGTTTACTTTACTTTACTTTACTTTAGTTCTTCGGTCACACTGATTTTCGGCACCGTAAATAAAAATAATTTCAATTCTTTCAGCTAACGTGTAAACAATTTTTTAAATTTCACAAAAATCTCCAACCCCAAAGTAAAACACTCACAAACACTGTAATCACTGTAATATTAAATTTGCACAAACGTCAAAACATCATTTAATTGTTTCTGCACAGCCTGCTATTTTGTTTAATTTTTATATTTCTTTAAATTTCTGAAAAACAAATCTATCGATTTTAATTTAAACGAACATCACCAATAATTACTATTGCCAAACACTTTGACAAGTAGTGACAATAAAAACATCCAGTAATGCATTATGACAACAGCCTGCTATGCGTTTTAAAAGCTCCCTTTTGTTTTAATAAACTTAAACACTTTTCCCTTAATATCTCAAAAACAAATCAACCGATTTTAAAAAACAAAACGTCAAAATGTAGGTAATCCAAAGACCTTTCAAATGAGGTATCACATAACCCCCCTTGCCATTTAAAATTTTTGAGGAGGAGGCTCTGGAGGGTGGGGGGATAAAACGTGTTATGTAGCTTTTATGTAAAAATATGTCCCCCTCATTAATATTGTTGACGTGTCTCGGCGATTTCTTTAGAAAGGTTTGTGCACCGAGATATTGGGGGTGGATCGTTTTCAAATGATCACCCTGTATATTGTAACTTGGCAACTTTTTAGTACTACTGTACTTTTAAAGAAATTTAAACAGAATTTTGCAGACTTCTTCATGAACTTCGTAGACCACGGTTTAGGAACCACTGGCATAGATATTTATAAAGCATGGAATATTGACCTAGAATCTGAATCAACCATAAATTTGTATTAAAAAGATGGGATTTGGACAAGAAAGAACGAGAAAGTGTCTAATAGAAAAATTGCAACAATGAAAGTGGTCTTATCTGGATAACCAAGACACCACCCGGGTGATGCTGAGTTCAAATCTCAATGGATGATTTTTTTTTTTTTTAAATTGAAGACCCAATTTTTTAACGAATGTACTATAAAAGATGATCTTTCCTCCAAAACCTGACCTCTACATCATCTACACCTCCACGTTTTTCCATTCTCTTTGTTTGTACGATTATGGCGGCTCCTGCAAGGACTCTGTATATTTTGACACGGACCAAGCTCACTGGATTAATTCACAGAAGAAAAAGCAATTGAAAGTTTAATTTTTGATCAATTTCGCAAGCATTAAATTTTACTTTTTTATTTATTTACTTTCACTTTATTCGTCACTCAAATAAAAAACAAACATGAAAAATTAGGATCTAAATTTATTCTAAGAGGATTCCAATGTAAAAAAAATAAACCCTCTCTTTTTTTAATTCCTTAAAAAAACTCTTGTTAATTAAGTGATAAAAGGGGTTGTTATTTTTGTGAAGGCGGTGTAAGCAAAGTTATAATTATTACATGCCAGGCTTTTAAATCAAATTCCTCGTTGATTGACGTTTATTACAGAAGCTTTTGCTTCAGGTATAAATCGGGCTTGATGAAAGGGAATTTTCTGTATAATTAAATTTTTAGATACGTAAATCAAATTATTTGAATAACTTATTCAAAAAAAAACTCTTCTGTTCTTCGTGTACAAGAAAAATACAGAATAAGGGAAAAAATCACGAAAGTATCACTTTACAGGACGGGGTGGTTTGTTTGACTCCCGTACAGACATTCATAACAGATCACGTGAACAACAAAATCCTAGTCATCAAAATTGAAAAAAGTATCCTAAGATAAATAAATTGAGTATGAAAACTTTTAAATTAAACAAATGCTCGCTTTTACGTAGCTATACAGGTTTAAAAAAAAAATAAAAAAAAAGTATAACAATCGGGATTTGACCCCACATACATTTGACCCTGAACCAAACGTGTACAGGGCGAGAAAACTCTTGTTTAAAATAAATAATTTGGAATTGCGCCAAAGAAGTTTTCTATCATTCAACCGAAATCTATTTTTACATCATTGTACAGAGAAAAGTACAAGATTTAGAAGTTGTGGCGCCTTTAAAAAAACATCCCTCATCAGAATCGTACAAATCTGAGGAAAATACAGTTTATAAGATAAAATATGAAGAGTGTTTGCTGGAAAATAGCTAGTAGTAACCCCATTGCATTTGAAACGACCGTTTGTGCTTCGTGAGGAATGATAATGGTGCGGCGTCGTAACATGAGCTCTTTATGGAAAGTGATTTATATCAAATTCATTCTCAACTTTGCATACATAATACTAGATTCTACCAAGAACATGTCACAAGAAATAATAAAAAGAATATTTAAAACAAAAAAAAACATTTTGTGGAGTTAAAAATCATGCTTGATTAATTTTTTTGTAAGGATCTTAAACGGCAAATTCTGATTGTACTTTGTTTATTAAGTTTTTGGCCATAACTTCGGTTCTATTGGTCCTAGAGACCTCCGCTTTTTTACATTTTCTTTGTTTTTCTATCCTATTTACGATTATAATAAAATAGAGTGCCTTTCCATTTGAATTTTTTCGAGAAAATTGCAGAAAACCGCGAGAATCAGGAATTACCTTCGGATAATAATTCAAAGTCCCCCCCCCTTTCTTAAATAATTCCCAAAACGCATATTTCCCCTTAAAACTAATTCTCCTGTAAATAATTATTTCTATAAAAGATTTAAACTTTTATTCTTGATTTAAAAGTTGAATCTTTCCGCAAAACTTTTAGTAGGAAGAAAGTGAGCGAATGTTAAAATAAAAAAAAACACCATCAAGGTTGTTTTTAGCACATTACCTTGCTAAATATTGAACTGTGTAGTGGGTAAACCATGTCGAAACTGGTTGTCCTTACCTGAAATAAAAAGTAAAATTATTATTCTCACCATATTGGGCAAAACAATTCTTATGCAATACTGTCTTGTTTTTTTTCTCAATAATTTGGTAACAAAGAATTTTATTAACAAAATAAATCACACAGAATTAATTTATTCACATAATTTAACAATAATATTATTTAGGAAATTTTTATTTCTGTTTGTGGGGTCACGCGCCACTAGCCTCACACCGGGTATGTTTTTCTAGCCGCATTCACGCGGGAACGTTTCCACGGGGCTGTGCCCTTACTTTTACAAGGATGAATTTTTTTAAACATTTTCCCCTTCTTATAAAAAAATTACGATGATGTTTCTAACCCAAATTCAAAAACAAGGGGGCAGGAAGATATATGAAACGGAAAGCTTCACTTTTCAGTTATGCATGGTGAACTTTCCTCAAAAAACTTATCTTAATCTACAAACGCCGCTCTTCGAAACAATTGTAACTTTATAAAGAAGAACAGTACTTTGGGGTTTATGTTCCGTGACGAATTTCTTATATGAACAAACTTACATATTGTGCTCTAGCAACTGGAATTTATTTCTATCTTGTCTGTTTTTTTTTTTTTTCATAATACTACATACATTTCCTTAGATTTTTTTTATTTTATCTCTTAACTGAATCATTATGATCAGGGTTTGTTTTATTACCTCCTACTGTGGATAATGCAGAACCACCAAAATAAATTCCATAGTGAATCAAAATTAAGTCCCCTTTTTTAAAAAAAAACCTACGTCATGCCACTGAAGAAATTTAATTTGTCAATTTTTGAATTTAAAATTTAATTTAGAAAATAAAAGTACTCTTGCATTTTTGTTGTAGAGTCATCCCTTCTCGCGATAATTGATATTTATTTTGTCAATGTGTGATTCATATTTGAAATCGCTACACCCACACATTTACAAATTAATCTTTAATTATTTCGAAAACAGATAATTTAATGCCAAAAACGCAAGAGTATTTTTATTTTCTAAATTAAATTTTAAATTCAAATTTTTCAAAAAAAAAATTGTCAGTGGCGTAACATATTTCTTTAAAAAGGGGGAACTACCCACCCTGTAACTACGCCACTGGTTAAAATATAACAACGAAAATTTGGGTACTAGTTACAAACGTCTATGAAATTTCATTTGAAAAGCTAGCTTTACTTTTAAGAAAATTAATTTTCAAACTAAAAATTCTAACACCCTGTATATCAAAAACGGGGAGGTTGCGGAATATAGTTTATCAGGTAAAAAGATTTCTCTGTGGATAAAGTATAGGGCTTCATTTAAAATCACCTTGTATAAGAGGATTTAGTTTTGGTGGTTCTGCAAATCTGCAGCACTTAAGGGCGAGTTTCCACTTTCGAAGGTTCCTACTACTCTCCAAACTGTTTTTAGCTTATTTTGGGGTCTTAATTAAATTTGTACATATTCCTTCATACAGGGTACTCTGAAATAAGTCATTCCTGTTAAACTCCAAAGGAGGCAAAATTTTGCTAATTGTATCGAATACAATTTTTTTAACAAAATAATTGAAGTTAGATTGTCTTGGAACTGACTATAATTTTCTAGCACGTAAAGATTGTTTGTGGTAAGGCCGAGCATTTTTAGTTTGAAGGTGAATGTACAGTTATGTGTGCGCCCGTCTTTTTTTTAAGGTATTGTGTACCGTTTCGAAAACGAGAAATTATAATTTAATCTAATTCTGTCATGCATTGTCCTGCAGTTTAATGTTCCTTTGTATATTTCTTTCGAAGCGTGCTTACGGCCGATTCTGTGGAAGGTAATTTCCTTTTCCATTATAATTATCTGCCATAAACGTTATTTTAAACGACATTTAAAATTTTTTTAAGGGGGGTTAATTTAAAAACCTTTTAGGAATTTTTTTTTAATTTTAAAACTAATGATTTATTCTTAATCTGTTAAACCACAAATGTTTATTTACGTCCAGTTTAAACTTGATAAAAATTTATTTATATCATTTTCAGTTGTTTACAACTTTCATATCTGCTTCCAGTTCGGCCACTCACGTCCCACGCTATCATTTTTAATAAATATGTGATTTGCCCACTAATTAGTCACAGTAGATTTTTTTTCCTTGGGCCAACCCGGCGCCTTGTACAATTTTAATCACTCTATCCGCTTTCGTTTTATCTAAACGCCCTTGCAGTTCAAATAATTCGAAAAAATACCTCACAAACCAACCAATAATCGTTTTTGAGGGAAATCTATGATTAGTGACCGAGAAAAATTTTTTTGAACGAGTCGCAGCCGAGCAAAACCCATAGCGCGAACCTAGGCTAAACGTCCTTGCAGTTCAAATGATTCGAAAAAATACCTCACAAACTAACCAATAATCGTTTTTGGGGGAAATGTATGTTTAGAGACCGAGAAATTTTTTTTTGAACGAGTCGCAGTCGAGTAAAACCCATAGCGCAAACCTAGGCTAATACAATAAAGTCGGGGGTTTTTAAAATTTAAATAAAACGTTACCAACAAACTTGGAAAAAAAATTGCTCAAAACCCGAGAAAGAAGATCTACCTCATTAGCTACGAAACGCTAATTTGGCGTTTTAATTAATTTAACGACGTTCGAGGGTTTTTTATCCGTGACTTTTCATTAATTACATCGTGAAGCTGCACAAGAGTCGAATCTACAATTCCTTCTGAAATAGATGGGCCATTGTTATGTTGCGTCGCGATGCATTTATCAAGCTCGAATTCCAATTAAAATGCTTTCAAACGTGTTTTCCTCGTCGTTAAAAGGGTGGGAGACGATATTTTGTTCTTTCGCTTAAAAAAATTGAAAACGATGCCAAAAAGGAAATTACATTTTCTCATGTAAGCGTGGAAATTTTGATATTTTTTTAACCGAGTTGTATTTATTAATGAAGCCATAAAAGGGGTCAAAAATTGTGTTGAAAGATTGGAGGATTAAGGTCCTTCCACACTGACGCGGTAACGCGAGAGTGAACGCGGAGCGGAAATGTTTAGAGCAACTAATGCAAGAATGATTCGGAAAACAAAACGCTACATTCGTTGGCTACTTCACAAAATATACCGCGCCGCACCGCGTTCGTTGCCGCGTTAGTATATACGATCCTTTACATAAATTTTTAAAGCCAAGTCTGAAGTGAGTCCACTAAAACTCGGGAAGGATATTTCTTGAGTACATATGCCGCATCGCATCGCATCGTGTTGGTTGCCGCGTTAGTATGGACGATCCTTTAGGAAGCGAGTCCACTAACTAGGGAACGATATCTCTTGAGCACATACGCTAAAATATGCCGCATCGCATCGCCTTGATTGCCGCGTTAGTATGAAGGTCCCTTTAGATCATTTTAAAACCAATTTTTTAATAATTCGGGGATAACGTACGTGAAATACCTTATCCCGCATGAGGATAAAAGAATTTCACGCACACTCCTATAATAGTCTGGCTGTAAATGTCCAAACAATTGCTTACTTTATTAAAAAAAACCTGTTTCGAAACATAATGATGGTGTGAAAACAGTCACCGGCTGGTATAGTAATTGCGACAAGAAACAATTTTGATTAAATTTTTACGATTGCAATGTGTGAATTATTTTAGACATTAATGGGCGATAAAATATGCGCTGACGCGTTCGTTGAAAATTCCAAGATTGTTTCGCAGGTAAATTCAATTAAATATTTTGAAAGTTGTACTACCTATCGATTTTATTGAACAAAAAAAAACAGGCGATTTTAAGGCGTAATTTGACGCTTGGTAGTTGGTAGGTACAATATTTGTGAGATATTTGAATATGGCAGGTTAAAGTTCTCGTAGAACACGATTCCGGTGTTAAATTTGTCGCAAATCCTTTCACAATTAAATCATCTTCATCTAAAGGAGCAGTGCCAGTCACGTAGGTTAGCCACGCCCCCTTTTCTGCTCTGTAGGCAAAGCATTATGTTGGTTGTAGAACTTCACTTCCATTGCTAGTGGCCCAAAGCTTATCTTTTTTGATCACCTTGTAGATGATAGTCGAAAATCTACAGGGTGATCACAAAAACGGTGAAATTTATTTCTTCAAAAATTCCCTTACTTTTCAAGATAAAAAAAATTTAAAAATTGGGGAGCTTATCGCAAATCTTTATCTAGTTGGTAATGGAAGCGATTAAATAAAAAAAAATTATAGCTTAAGGGATTATTTATATTCACGCTAGTAAACCGTGCAGAGGAGCTTCTTAAAATAGGATTTAGTTTAGTTGTGGGGCTCCCTTTTAAAAGCAATTCGTGGGAGTGTGCCAACTTCTTACAGCGGCCGCCTTTATTCTATAATCCGGCAGTTAATCAGTGAGGTACCTACCAAACGGTGGCGTCATTTGAATTGCTGTTGTAACTTACACAATGGCGGGCATGTACTTCGAACGCACCGAGAATAATGCCGTTTGTCACGCAATCATGAACAGAACTTTGTGGTAAACTAATACCAGCCAAGAGACACTCCTCTGTTAGAAGTCACTTGCTTTGTTCTTGTGATTATGTACAGGGGAGAATGGGGTAAGGTTTCGAAGGGAACTGATTGATGTTTTAAAAAATAAACCGGTAGAAAGATAAAAATGTCGCAAACTTGTCTCTCCCGGCTTATAGCGTCCCTAATACACCGACTTTGCAATCAGTAAACCCTATGTTATTTTAATATCCACCTCAAGTAGCTCGCCACTACATAAAAAATGTCCTATACACAATCCCGCCTGAGGTAGCTCGTCACTACATAAAAAATGTCCTATACACAATCACGGCTGAAGTAGCTCGTCACTACATAAAAAATGTCCTATACACAATCACGCCTGAAGTAGCTCGCCACTACATAAAAAATGTCCTATATTCAAGTGGCTCGCCACTAGATAAAAAACATCCTATACACAATCCCGCCTGAAGTAGCTCGCCACTACATAAAAAATGTCCTATACACAATCACGCCTGAAGTAGCTCGCCACTACATAAAAAATGTCCTATACGCCTCAAGTAGCTCGCCACTACATAAAAAATGTCCTATACACAATCCCGCCTGAGGTAGCTCGTCACTACATAAAAAATATCCTATACACAATCACGGCTGAAGTAGCTCGCCACTACATAAAAAATGTCCTATACACAATCACGCCTGAAGTAGCTCGCCACTACATAAAAAATGTCCTATACGCCTCAAGTAGCTCGCCACTACATAAAAAATGTCCTATACACAATCCCGCCTGAGGTAGCTCGTCACTACATAAAAAATATCCTATACAGTATACACAATCACGGCTGAAGTAGCTCCCCACTACATAAAAAATGTCCTATACATAATCAGGCCTCAAGTAGCTCGCCACTACATAAAAAAATATCCTATACACAATCCCGCCTGAGGTAGCTCGTCACTACATAAAAAATGTCCTATACACAATCACGCCTGAAGTAGCTCGCCACTGCATAAAAAATGTCCTATACACAATCACGCCTGAAGTAGCTCGCCACTACATAAAAAATGTCCTATACGCCTCAAGTAGCTCGCCACTACATAAAAAATGTCCTATACACAATCCCGCCTGAAGTAGCTCGCCACTACATAAAAAATGTCCTATACGCCTCAAGTAGCTCGCCACTACATAAAAAATGTCCTATACACAATCCCGCCTGAAGTAGCTCGCCACTACATAAAAAATGTCCTATACGCCTCAAGTAGCTCGCCACTACATAAAAAATGTCCTATACACAATCCCGCCTGAGGTAGCTCGTCACTACATAAAAAATATCCTATACAGTATACACAATCACGGCTGAAGTAGCTCCCCACTACATAAAAAATGTCCTATACATAATCAGGCCTCAAGTAGCTCGCCACTACATAAAAAAATATCCTATACACAATCCCGCCTGAGGTAGCTCGTCACTACATAAAAAATGTCCTATACACAATCCCGCCTGAAGTAGCTCGCCACTACATAAAAAATGTCCTATACGCCTCAAGTAGCTCGCCACTACATAAAAAATGTCCTATACACAATCCCGCCTGAGGCAGCTCGTCACTACATAAAAAATATCCTATACAGTATACACAATCACGGCTGAAGTAGCTCCCCACTACATAAAAAATGTCCTATACATAATCAGGCCTCAAGTAGCTCGCCACTACATAAAAAAATATCCTATACACAATCCCGCCTGAGGTAGCTCGTCACTACATAAAAAATGTCCTATACACAATCACGCCTCTACATAAAAAATGTTCTATACACACAGATAATATCTAATACCGAGTACTCGCTATATTACTGCCAAAATTAAAGTTTTCCAACAGAAAATAAACCAAGGAGAAAGGTAAAATAATTTACAAGACTTCCTCAACACGCAGAATATTTTCCAAAAGAATTGAAAACTAACCTGCGGGAAAATAAGTGAAAATTTACCGAGAACTTTGTAACAAACTGCAAATTTAATCGAAAAGTTTTAATAACATGTAAATTGTAGGCAGTTAGAAAGAACTTCCGTGGTAGAAACCCCTGAAACTTTAGTTACATGTTTCACCTCCTTTCAAAAATTGCTCCTTTTTTTTCGTTCAGGCGCTGACAAGGAGAAAATTTAACAATACGTTTGAAAATAATGCTTCTATGGGCGTATAGAGGACACCACGTGCTAGGTTACGGTTTGCATAATAACCACACTGTATATTTTTGCTTCTTTAATCTAAAAATAATTACACTTCAATTTTGGAGCTTTTTATAAACAATTTCTTGCGATAAAGAATAGAAATGACTTCCCATTTCCTAGTAGGATCTAATTCAATGATTACAAGAGCTTGTTCTTAATTAGCAAAAAGTAGTCGCCTTCATTTTGTAATTAGGAACGATGTGGAAAGCAAGAGAGGAGGAGGAAAGCAAGTTTCCCAAAGAGCAATTATAAGGATGTGGGTTAGGTATTAAGTTGTCATTTCGAATTCATATCTTGTAAGTTTAGGAAATGGAACTGCGGAGTAATTTGCTGCATTTGAACCATACAAAGACTCGCAATCAGTTCGAACAGAAAGCGGGAGCAAGCAAACAAGAAGGAAGTGGCGCGACGATGAAGTAAGTCGACCTTTTCCTCCCCCAAATAATTAATGCAAAACGCACAACGACGCATGACCTAATTTCTTTTAGGGTTCAAACCCCGAAAATTGCCAAATTATTCAATATTAACCTGCAAGGAATTTTCTATGCCAAAAGGAAATTTGTTAAGACTAAATAACTTTAAGAAATTAATTTTCGTCCCACGCACGCTACAATAATTTACTTCTACTGCCACAACTTGGTTTACCGTAGCATTTCCTGCTCGTAACAATCAACTTTAAGTTTAATAGTAATTATTATTAGTTGATCGCAATACATTACGTGGGAATGTATGCCTTTGTTCTTGAAAAGTACGTGTAGGTCGTCTATAAAAATTCTAAGAATTACAAAATAAATCTAGAAAAACGTATCCGATGTGAGGGTGGCGACACCTGACGTCATCAATCATGTGCGACACGTAAAATATCAGCGGAAATATCTTTCAATGGAAATTTAGCGAAATCTAAGCAAGATAGCGTAAAATAGCACAGGACCAAGGTTGTAGAAAATAAAATTTCCCACAAGAAACTCCCGAGAAGAATTTGTCTAACATTAATAGTTTGGGTCTGAGAACCGTCAGAGTATGACACATCCATGCGCTCTCTTTAGCACATTGATAACCACATATCCCGCACTCGCTCACTCTTACGAATGGAAATTCTGCACGTTGTGTTTTAATTTAATGGAACAATCTATATTTTTCGGGGAAGAGGAAGAGTGCACCAAGGGAACTTCTAGGTCGACCTAGGTCTATGGATTATTTTCCCCAAATCGTTTAAAAAAAACAAACCCTTATTATTATCAAGGGTGAATTAAACATTTACTTGTAATTCGTAACGGATTTACAAACAAAATTCGATTCTGTAAATTTGGAAGCATTTTGTGCTCGTACCCTGAATAACTTATGTCCCATAAATCTTTGCACTTGACTTGAATACCGGAGACAAGCAATGCAAATACTACCACCACTTCAATATCACCACATTCCGAACAAACGCTTTCGTGAGATAGGTTAAGTGTATTGTGTAAACAACACGTAGTTAGAAATAGCAACAACTTCTTGGCAAATATCCAAAATTTCCTGATGAATATCAGGAATACTTTTACTTTATGATTTTTTTAAACTTCCGTCTGCACCGTAGGTTTTTCTACCCCTGAACAATACGCTCTTCAATAAAAACAGAAAAGTTGCTATATTTTTGTGTCTTTGGAATCGTTTATAGTTTGTTTTCATAAATTTCCCCCTGAATTTTCCGTGTGACGTCATGACAATGGCTGCTTTGTAGGCAAAACCCAGTGAACGAAAATCGACTAAATATCTCCACTATGAAAATTTTTTTTGAACTTGCAATACATGAATTTTATGTAAAATTCAACGAGCTTTCGATCTAGATACCTTTCAACATGCTTTTATTAGGGATTTTTTTGAGAAAAGCGCGAATCCGTGTAACCGCGCATTAATTGTGACGCACCCTATAACAATAGGTCGCTGAAAATATTTTAAAACGTTTTTTCATGGGCAATTTACTCTAAAAAAACTTTTTCCCATTAATGTAAGTCAAATACTTTTCGAGTTACACCTCCTAGGCACTTTAATTTAATCACCCTGTATAATATTTTTATATTTAATATTAAGGATGTGCATTTAGTATCGAGTTCTAATTGTTTATGCCTAAAATACACGAAGTAATATGGAAATTCAATAGAAATTAAATTCAGATTTGCCTACAGGGCAGAAAGGGGGCGTGACTTAAGTGAAATGCTCCATTAAGAAGCTAGCGAGGTCTAAAAACGGAATTAAAACTTATGTACAAGGTAGGAACAGTAAAGAAAAGTCCCTTTTTGCAATTAATTGAGATACGGATAAATAAAATGAAGGCTAAACAAAATTTATTTCACTGAAAACACGAAACTTGCTGTACCAACAGGTACATTATTAATAGTTTGTTCCAATTTTCTATTCAAATACTGTTAAGATAAGCAGTTTTCCGCCTTAGTTGACATTTACGTGTTTTAGAATTGCGCGATATGCAAACTACGATATGTAAACCACAAACTTGTTGTAATAATTTTCTTTGAAAATGTGAACACAATAAACTGTAGACAATTTTTTATTTCTAAACGCAAGCTAAACATTACACAATAATTCTTGCAACAATAAAAGCGATGCAATTAATTTGCGCTGACCGGAAAAGTAATTGTTCCACTTATAATATCAACCTTGATTTCTTTTAAATAATAATACAGGGTGATCAAAATGAAACCGGATTTAAAAAAATCCCTGGGCCCAAAACAAACATATCTCTTAGGGGAAGTCCCTTTCAATGATGTTCAGCGCCATCTGTTGCAGTTTCCTCGATCGTTCCTCGGCGGGACTAGGTCAGAGCGTAAACCTATGGAGGAGTGAAGGGACCGTCCGATATCATCTTCGGAGGAAACGTTCGTCCAAAAAAATTACAAGCAATTTAGCATAATCGACGTACGTACAAGGAAACCAATCTGATGTGACATCAGTCGAGAGGTCTTTGAACCTATTCACAAACGGACGTATCGCATAATTATTATAGAGTGTAGCAAGGAGCAGTGCCGGGGCTCGCGCGGAAAGGTCGGATGGGGTCACGCACCCGTCACAACAGTCGAGCTCTTGAGCACATGTCGCCGGATTAATTATAGCTTCGCGTTGCATACATGAACATCATCGAGTGAGTTGCTGCATCAATTGAACCACCGACTGCTCAGAGCCAACCACCCTAATAATCAATTTCCTATGTGTAGGTAGGTGGGTGGAGAATTCGTCCCGCTCAACCTCGTCGAAAAGGGGTCGAAACTTGTGATTCAATCGCGGATTCATTGAACAGGGTGTCCAGCGGCGAAGATAGTTAGAAAAAGTTAAATAGTACAAGTTTCATCACAAAAAAAGTATGAAAATAGTGCATAAAACTTCGAGAAAAGTGCAAAATAGTATTCAGAATAAGGGCAAGTATTTACACACATAAGTAAAAAATAGGAAGTTGGAAATATTTACATAACTACAATTCTTTTTTATTTTCGCTGTTTGTTGTCTCGTCATAGGCTATACTGTAACGGATGTTACTTATATTTAATATTTAAATAGCTATATAAATGTAAGATCTTTGGAGAACGATGTTTATTATTTTAAATACAAATTGAAAACTATTTATTTTTATAATAAGATAACTAAGGAAACATAAAACATTAAATCAAAGCCAAGGCCAACCCATGAAACCATTACAATACTGTAGTATTCATTGGAAACATCTTCTATTAATAAATTTCTGAAATACGGACCCAGAGCTTCCGTCATATAGTAACCGTATTTAGTGCGAGACATTGTAAAATTTTTGGAAATGTCGCATGGAAACATTACCGCAAACAAGGGTCCCAATCTCATCACAAGATCTTGCTGACATATTACTGTATTTTTAATTGCCCAAATTAACTCGGCTTTAATTACATTTTCATGGCCCGAATATGGAATCAGTTCCAATAGTAATTGATTATCATTTTGCTGATTGTTATTGCGGGTCGATGAGGAGCTACCACAAAGTTGTAACTGTTGCGGATCTAATTTAATTCGAAGATTTTCCTTATGTTTGGATGTACAATCATGTTGTTCCAAAGCTTGTTTACCTTTCCGGCTACATAATAGTGTTTCGTTACACACTATGCAAAATATTTCGTTATTACTTAATATTTTACACCATTCGGCATATTTACGTCCACTACTACCGACACATGTTAACCACTGCTCTTTGGCTTTGCGCTTCCCCGACATTGTTTATTTTCAATCTCTACTGTACGTCGACACAACCACCACAATTTTACCGTACTTTACTTTTAATGCCGAACAAATGAACAATACTAGCATCCAACTGATTTGTAACTAATGCTTTTACTTACAATAAATTCTGCGGACCTAGGAAACATGCAGTTGGCGCGCAATGAAAACCTCGCTGTGTTTACCGTTTCCGTCACGCGGGCAATATCTAGTTACGCGACACTCCAATACAAAAAATTATGTATATCAGCATTAAATTGTTTTTTTTTAAATTTTGTTACCATATTAGTAACAAAAAGTGCTATTATACAATAAAAGTAGCAAAAAGAGCGTAGTTCTCGAAATAGTAGCATAATAGTACAATAGTTCACAAACTTGACACCCTGATTGAAGGGCGTCAAAATTCTTAATTCTGCGGTTTTATTAGAAATCCCAATGACCTAGAACGTCCTACACACTTTCAAGGTTCATTAAGTTTCTCAAAAAAAAAATTCAAGGACGATAAAAAAATATAGACACTCTGACATCCGAATCTCAAACCCTAGACCAACCCCAAACAGAAATATTAAGAGTAGGGGGATGTCTCAACACAAACTGAGGACAAGGTTAAGGTATACAGGAACACAAAGGACAAGTGCTCCCAGTCTCAGGAAGGGGATTCCCTAAGTCTATTCTCCGTCCGGAACCCAGACAGACAAAACCAGAAAAGAATTAAGGGCGACCTCGCGTGCTATGGGGGATGCAACGCTTAGAATACATTTAAAAGACAAAATATTAAACAAACAGGGTTGTAACTCCCCCCTCTCTCCCCATGGCACACGTCAAATGTTAAAAAAAATTGTTGACGAATTAATCGCGGAAATTTTGCCGCGCGGTAAAACCGTCCAGTGTGGCCCCGACCTTAACTAGTTTTATACGTTTTGCAACTCCCAAATGCAACTTTACTTTTACTTCAAGTACTTTTACATTATATCATTCGTTATCAATACTAATCAACCCCTAAAATAACAACCCAAGTTTAAATCGCAACCCCTAATTACTAATCAGTCCCTAAAAAGCAACTAACCACACACAGACACACCTCTTCACAAAAATACGACCAACACTAGGACAGCGATGTTTATTTACAACCCTTAAAAAAAAGGAAAGGTTACACCGAATGAATTATGCATGAATTCCGGAATATTGGAGACGGGTGGGGCTCATGCGCAGCCCTTTACCCGGAGGAAGATCGCTTTGTCACCGGATCCGTGTTCCAGAGAAATACACTCTCAAGAGATGTAAGCGTGCGATTGTTTCGAGAGCGCAAAGAACTTTTATTTTCCGCTTGTTTCTCACAAAAACGTGGAGTGCGTTTGAAACAGGAATCGTAATTTTGTCCGGCTTTGATGTTAAAAGCGTTAAAAAAACCTAGACGTAGATCGAAAGGGGTGTTAGGTACGGGGATCGAGCAGGACTTTGAAGGAGCTTGTGCATCATTTTTATGACTCAAGATGAATCAGGGCTAGCGTATCGCATTTTCTGTTTCTATGTGAAATTGCATATAACGTGTCTTTTAAGAATTTTCACGTGCATTTATTATCTCTGTGTAAATACATTTGTTTTTTTAAAGTCCTAATCACACCACGTCGAAAAGTCTAAACTTATCACCCGATAAGAATTTTTTAAGCGCGTGCTTCTATTTAACTTTAAAATGTATTCAGACATGAACCATTGTTTATTTATTGCTTTGTCGTTATTGCATACATAAAAAATTCCTTTAAAATTTTTCTTTAAATAACAAGAGCTGTAAAAAATTTTTTCCTTGTCCCCATCTCTTTTTAAATTTTTAAAATTAATTGACTTGCGATGTGCGTGCCTAGCCTCTTCTTTTTTTAGAGCGTTACATTAGAAGATGTTTTCGATTTCGGCCTTGAAAAAGTTATATTTGACGTACAACTTCTTGGCAATCTATCATGTGTCACAAACAAGAGGAAAAAATGCCGCTTTATTAATTACCACTCACACAAGTGCCAAAATGCGAACCACACCTCTACTATAATTCAAAAATATAATCCACTTTTCCTTAAATCGAAAAATAATTCAGAAAAATGACTTCGTTTTTTTCATTTATTTCAATTGTTTCTTGGTTTAATCGCAATTACCTATGAAAAACATGTCGATTTTGGCGAGAGCCGAAGGCAGAGAATTTGGGAGCGTCGGTTCGAACCCCCACAAGGTTAAACTTTTTTTTTTTGAATTTTTTTCATTATTTTAAACTTTCATGCATTTATTGTACCTTTCCCTATAAAACTTTAGTCGCCTTAATTTTTTTATTAATAAAAAAAATAAGAAATAAGATATAATTGTGGAGTTGAATTCGGAAGAGCTGGTTCGAATCCCGAGAACGGTTAACTTTTTTTTTTTACTTTTCACATTATTTTGAACTTTCATGCATTTATTGTACCTTTCCCTATAATATTTTAGTCACCTTAATTTTTTTACTAATAAAAACATTATTTTTTGAAATTTTTTTGTAATGTAAATTTAAAATTCAAACGCAAGTGAGAAAAAATTAAAACAAACGACAAAGATCCTATAAAATATGAAAAAAAAAAATTAAAAAAAGTTAACACTAGTCTAGGATTCGAACCAAGCAAGAATAGGCATATCTGGGTAATCCCCAGCAATTTCAGTCTTTCGCATTCGTTCCACAAATTAACTAAATATTGTTTTAGATTAAATAGAGGAAGTTTTATAAAAGATAAAGAGAAATAATAATTTTAATACCAGTCTGATTGAATCGTGATCGTTTCAAAGGTAAAAATATGAAACATAATATGCAGGTGGATAAGTAAATTACTAAAGGTCGTACCGATAACGATTACAATTTTTGTTGTGTATTGAATTTCAGGATAATTTTATATCGTTGTTTGTGATAAAAATCGATAAGTTAACAAGCGGATAAGTTGTAAAGTAGATTGATAAGCTTTATCACAGAATTTTTATAGCTTGTAAATATAAATATTTTTCTAGTTGTGCAATTAATTATTGATAAGATAGTATTATGAATTCATAACTTGCTTGCATTTATTGTTTATTACGAAAAAAAAACACGTCATTGTAAAACAATTTCATTTAACTTTGGGCTATTTTTACTCTTACGGCTCAACACCGATGCTAAAATTAGAAAGGAACCGCATACACTATACCTACAGGGTTACCTGATTTATATGACCAACTTAAAACTTCATAAGCTGGGGGGAATAGGCGATACCTATTTGAGTTACTGGTAGTTGTTTTACCGTTTGTGACCCTGTAATTATTTCCATGATGTCATTCCAAAACTAAATTACTATTTGCATAACAGTTAACATTTACTTCAGCAACAATATAAAGCACTTTTACGTAGGTCAACGCCACAATTGATTCCGCCAATGAAAAGATCGTGTATGGGTGGCAGGGGAGCAAAAATTAATGGTTTTATTAATTTTTTGGTTGAATTGAAACTGTCGCGTTGTTGGTTCGAATCCCCAAAAAGATTAACTTTTTTTTTTTTTAAATATTATTTTGACGTTTCATGCACTTACTGTAACTTTTCCTATAATATTTTAGTCAGTACCCCAACTGTCGTGTTGTTGGTTCGAATCCCCAAAAGCATTAACTTTTTTTTTTATTTTTTTAAATATTATTTTGACGTTTCATGCACTTATTGTAACTTTTCTTATAATATTTTGGTTGCTACCCTAATTTTCTTTAAATAAACTAATCCAGGATTCGAACCCAAGTCCGGATATTATGTGGGTATCCAAAATTCCGACAGGATTTTGTACAACCTGCAAGAAATTGAACAACCTTTCCTTACGATTACTTGTCAAAAAATAATGTTGGGGTAGTTTTTACTCTTATTTTTCCCTAAGGGAATTTTTTTCCCCCGAGCCGGTCCTGTACGTTTTCCAATATTTTCACGGAGAATGCATGCCGGTCTACTTTTATTTCAGTGAATGTTGGGTCAATAGCGACCTCCAGGTTGGTTGAAATTAATGGGGCAACACAACTAACGAAATCGCATTGTCATGCGGAGAGGGACCGGGTGGCGACGTTACCGCTTTGACCTTGACCTTAAGGGAAGAACGCAGGCGCGGGACGACAGGTACAGCACACATAAGGAAAAATCGATATCCTGGACACACTTCTCCTATCATCCCGATTCAGCAGCTCGCTTTCTGTTAAAATCATGAATTAAACCCGGATTTGGGGTACACAACAAAGAGCAAGGGCCGAGGCAAAAACGCCGCGAGGCTCTCTACCTTCTTTAGGCTCTTTTCTCTTAAAGAAAAATTGCGATGCCCGTTTTTTTTTAAAGAACTTCCCGATTCATATTCGACTTTGGTTATCATCAATGAAGTTCAAAAGTTTCCCCATTTAATTCACAAATCTACCACCACCACCCCCTTGCGTATCAGCAGTCCCAATTATTTCATAAAACCCATCGACAATAATTTCTTCGTTTCGTTCACAAGGTGATCAAAATATTAGATCTGAAAGTAGCTTATAAATTTTTTTTTTAGCAAAACATTCGCAACAACCACGCATGGTTGAATACAAAACACTTGCCACATGTTACAGTAAATGGCAGTAGCCTCTACACGACTTCTGTGTTAAAATTAATGGCCTTGTTTTTATCGGCCACTGGTTTTACTCGCGCCGTTGAAACTTCAACTTACTAGTAATTGAAACGACATTTTTTTAATGCTACAAGATGAAAAAAAAAACAAATTTCAAGCCAGGTTTTCATTTGAATATTTACGAGGCGTATTTTTATTTACTCTGAAACTTTCACCTTAGAATTCTTAGGTAAAAAGACAATTTAATTTTGGGGAGGGGGCGGATAAGCATATGGAACAAAAAAAAATGTTGGTCTAATTTTAGGAGAGTTGGGGTTGCCCGGAGAAGAAGCTAGAGAATGGATTCTAGGAAAATTTGGATACCCCGGGTAGTTTAGGTAAGAAGTTTGAGTGGCGTTGGGAACGTCCGAGGAGTCCTAGTCAAACTTGTCTCGTACCTAATTAAAGTAAATCCCTTCGATTTAAAAAAAATTAAGATCTTTATGTAACGTAAACGAGTCAAGAGTGTTTACTTTTTGAACACACCCTGTACTAGCGTATTCCATAATTAAACAGTTTTTTTTATTAACCTTCATTGAATATTTTTCTTGCAGTTCCTTTCTAATTCTTTTTTCAAATGTATAACACATTTTATACCGTTACGTTACGTAAGAATAATGTCGTAAAAAAAACTGAAGGCACCACATAAAGAATATTGTTATATATCTAATACCAACAACGTACTCATTGTTTGAAATAGCCTACAGTAGACGAGTTGCATACAAAACAACTCCCACAACTTTTTAAATTATGGTGGGTACTTTCCCTCTCCCTCTCTCTCTCTTTTCAAATTATTAACACCGATAAGAAGTTATTAATATTTAAGATTCATTCAGAAAATGGATTTACGATTCGTTTCAAAGTATTTTTAAAAATTAATTTTAACTACGCAACTATGAAGGTGTGGGGTTAATTGCTGGAGTCGGTGCTTAGCAATAGTACGAGAAAAAAAAAATTTAACTACGTAACTATGAGGGTATGGGGTTAATTGCTGGAGTCGGTGCTTAGCAATAGTACGAGAAAAAAAAAATTTAACTACGTAACTATGAGGGTATGGGGTTAATTGCTGGAGTCGGTGCTTAGCAATAGTACGAGAAAAAAAATTTTAACTACGCAACTATGAGGGTGTGGGGTTAATTGCTGGGGTCGGTGCTTAGCAATAGTACGAGAAAAAAAATTATAACTACACAACTATGAGTGTGTGGGGTTAATTGCTGGGGTCGGTGCTTAGCAATAGTACGAGCAAAAATATAAACTTAAAAATGGAACAGAAAAAAAATCGTTTTTGTTACCACCGAAAAAGAACAAGAAATTCGTGTGTAGAAATAAAAACATTGCGGTCAACACATTATTTGGTTGATTATAGTGGTGAAAGCGTACAGTGTAACACGCACTATGTACGTACACGCGGATTGGAACCAAAAAAGGTGCTTGGTGCATTTTAACGCACGCGTCTCGGGGCGCACGCACAACGTCCACGTTTCCGGGGGTCGCCGGATCAATACTTACACAGCTACGGTTTACGAACATTGAATGGCCTGTAATCGCCAATGGGTACTTGTTTAAACATTTAAAAAAAATTAAAAGTAGAACACTAATGCAAAATCGAACTATCGATACAAAAATTAAACATGACTACGACACTACTCGAACCACATGGTGGAGTAAAAGCGCAAAAAAAAATTAATTAAAAGCAAATATAATTTGCATTAAATACACATCAACCTGGATGTGGAGCTTATTTTGAATAACAAATTTTTATTAATGTGCAACCAAATTTATTCAAACACAAACAATAAAACAAAATTTCGTTACGAAATAGAGAGAGCTATTTAAAAAAATAAGGACAGACACAGAATAAATTTTATTTTTTACTCAAAGTAAACATTTTTGGGACCATTCGTTCAAGTTTTCCTTACCCTAGCAACCGAAAACTTGATAAGTTTACCCAAAAACTTTTGGGAAATTTATATCGAATAAACAAAAAAAATCAAAACAAGGACAGAAAGACAATAAATTTTTCTTTTTACCCAAAGTGAACATTTTTGGGACCATTCGTTCAAGTTTACCCAACCCTAGCAACCGAAAACTTAATAAGTTTACCAAAAAAAAATGTTAGAAATGTATAACGAATAAAGAAAAAAATTTAAACAAGGGCAGAAACAATAAATTTTCCTTTTTACCCAAAGTGAACATTTTTGGGACCATTTGTTCAAGTTTACCTTACCCTAGCAACCGAAAACTTGATAAGGTTACCAAAAAAATCTTGAGAAATGTATATCGAATAAAGAAAAAAATTAAAACAAGGACAGAAACAAAATAAATTTTCCTTTTTACCCAAAGTGAACATTTTTGGGACCATTTGTTCAAGTTTACCTTACCTTAGCAACCGAAAACTTGATAAGGTTACCAAAAAAATGTTGAGAAATGTATATCGAATAAAGAAAAAAATTAAAACAAGGACAGAAACAAAATAAATTTTCCTTTTTACCCAAAGTAAACATTTTTGGGACCATTCGTACAAGTTTACCTTACCCTAGCAACCGAAAACTTGATAAGGTTACCAAAAAAATGTTGAGAAATGTATATCGAATAAAGAAAAAAATTAAAACAAGGACAGAAAGACAATAAATTTTCCTTTTTACCCAAAGTGAACATTTTTGGGACCATTCGTTCAAGTTTACCTTACCCTAGCAACCTAAAACTTCATAAGTTTACCAAAAAAAGATGTTGGGAAATGTATATCGAATAAAGAAAAAAATTAAAACAAGGACAGAAACAGAATAAATTTTATTTGTTACCCAAAGTAAACTTTTTGGGACCATTCGTTCAAGTTTACCTTACCCTATCAACCTAAAACTTGATAAGTTTACCAAAAAAAATGTTAGGAAATTTATATCGAATAAAGAAAAAAAATTAAAACAAGGACAGAAAGACAACAAATTTTTATTTTTACCCAAAGTGAACATTTTTGGGACCATTTGTTCAAGTTTACCTTACCCTAGCAACCTAAAACTTGATAAGTTTACCAAAAAAAATGTTGAGAAATTTATATCGAATAAGGAAAAAATTAAAACAAGGACAGAAATAATAAATTTTCCTTTTTACCATGAAGGAAGGAAGGAAAATCAAAACTTTCCGTCGTCAGTACTAATTACCATGTACTATCCCACATAGAAAAAAAAATGTAAAAATTAGATAACGAACCCGCAACAATTTAGCCAAACTTTCGCTTCTTAAAAGATCGTCAGAGTGAAGGGACCGTTAAAATTAGGATGGGGGCATATCAAACGCGGAGCAAACTAGTTATTATGGTCACAAAACTAACCTCTACAACGCTGTAAATATTACACAACACCATTCTTAAGGTGTGGTTTCTTCAGTTGAAACATTTGATCCCATCGATCCGGTTTTTATAAATAGAATAAACTTGTTAGACAACATACAGAATTAGTGTTCGTCGTGATATACAGATCTTCCTAAAACTCGTCGTGGTCGTACTATACTTTTCATCTAATCGCAATTACGATAAGGGAAAGAGCAAACAACTAAATCTGAATGGGCCGAGGTCCCCTATATGAGGATAATCCCTGGTACTTCAATACCTTTAGATACACCAAGAATCAAGGAACTTTAAGAAAAACCAGAAGAGGAGCTTAGGGAGGAAAAATGGTGACTATGAAAGTCCTGGAAGAACAAAATTAACACAGTAGTGGAGAATGAAGGAAACGAAGAAGACCCAAGAAGGTCTGGAAGCAGGAACTGAAGAAGACTTAAGGTCTGGAAGAAGTAATGGACGAAGGGTGGAAGAAGAAGGCAACGGAGATCAAGAAGGTCTGGAAGAGCAACTATGGCAAAGGATAGAAGAAAAAGGCAATGGAGAAGATCAAGAAGGTCTAGACTCTAGAAGAACAAAAGAACCACAATAATGGAAGAAGTGGGGAAGGTCTAGATTGGGGAAGCAATGGAGGAAGAAATAAACGAAGAAGACCAAAAAGGTCTGGAAGAAAAAAAATGACAAGGTAGTGAAAGAAAAATGAAAAAAAAGACAAACTGGAAAGACCAAGGAGGTCCTAAAAGGACAACATTGTTGAAGAAAGTAATGGGAGAAGACAACGGACGATCCGGATTAGGGAAATAATGGAGAAAGAAGAAAACAAAGAAGTTCTGAAAGAACAAACATGATGCAGTAAGGAAGAAAGATGGAAAACAAGACATTTGGGAAGACCCAAGAAAATCTCGAAACTGGAAAAAGTTAACAAAATAAAAATCCTAGATTTTAATTTTGCACCTAAATTATAATTAAACCCATTATACTAGTAGGTGGACTTAATATACATTTTTTTTACAACAAAATGCTTAGCATAAGCCGGACGATAAGAAATAACAACCCATTGTGTTATAACCTGGTATGTAAATATCTACAAATAAATTCAAAAACATTCCTCGAAAATATTACACCAACTATGACAGTAATACTTTAAATATTTCTAAACTTTCTTCCCCATAACAAAAATCCTTAAAACAAATCGGGAATTGATTGGGGAATTTAGGGGAATCCCCCATATCATTATCCTTTCGTATTTTCTTAAAATTAGCATTATATTAATTAACGTTTTCGATATTACTTAGGTTCGAATCCCAGTCAGGGTTAAGCGTTTTTTTTAATTTAAGTTTTAAACGCCCCCTCAGAAAGCATATCGTCCAAAAAATCGGTAATCGGCAATATAAAAAAAAGGGTTTTTTTTTCAAACAGGTGCGATAATCAAAAAGGTGTAACGGTTCAGAAATTCTATTGTGGTTTCCGCAAGATACAACAGAAGAGCTACAGGTAGATACAAATCCCGAAGAGAAGGGGATTCCTAGTAAAAGATGCACTTTTCCGAGTATTACTACCTGCTTTGCAGAAATACTTTCACTATTTAGTTACGCTTGGGGCCGAAATGAATCACCTGCTTCTATAAAATATATGAAGTTATTACAACACACCTTTTACCAAAAAAACAATGAAAACAACAATCCAACATGACTCGACCGTTTTTTATTATTCGTTGTTACACTCTCGGATGGTGTAGGACCCAACTCGATGGACCGGTTTCGTGTCCTTGGACACAGTACGACACCTAAACATTAATCCAAAATATTGCTTTATTTTTGTCCACGACCAAGACTTTGCCTAAGATCGGGTAAAACTCCCGAAAACTAGACCAAACCAAAACAATACCACGAAGCACGCTTAAGACGAGGGAATCCCCTAATGACCAAAAATGAGGGGAACCCCCCTTAAAATCGTAATTCGGTTCCTAAGCTAGAACTAAAATATAGAGTCTAAACAAACAGATGAGAGAGGTCCACGTCATTTAATAAACATCGGTAATAGAAAGATTGCATGAGCGGAGGACAAACGAGTTGTTGCCAAGCGAAGGAGGCGACCTAGTCGGCCTTGTTGCAGCAGCGCACATTGCATGTTGCACCTACGCAACGTAAGTTATATCATCACGCGTTCGTAATTAAATCGTACAAAAAGTTAAAACGCTTACCTGTTTTTCTCCAATTCGTTATGAGATGTCCTGAAACAAAAGAAACGTGAAAACAATTGAATCCAGATAAGGACACCAGTTTTATGAGTGTATTGTGTTAGAATATCGATGCGGCAGACTGAAGGCCGCTACGGGAAACGCGAAGGTAAGACCAGCTGGTTGGTACGCGAGGAGAACAAAGAAACGTGCGATTACGCACCACCCACGTACGCGGTACTGCGTTTTTTTCGATTTTAAAGGGGTGGCATATTTATAAACAAAACGGAGCCGCGTAACGTGTCCCGATTAAACAAAGGAACGGCGAGGCTCACCTGTTTCCCTGAGATTTTTTCGTCTTTGGCCTTTTTGAAACGCTTCTGAGATCGTCTGGCATGGGTAAGGTAGAGGCATAACCGTGTTCTGCCTCTGTAAAAATAAGAAAAACATTGTTGGCATCGGAATCAACAACAGCTGATGATTAGTGAACGGCTGCGCCAGCGAGCATCGAACGTTCTTAGCACGTAAACAAAGGCCCATCGACCGACTACTGACCTCTTTCACGCCTTTCCAAATATTCTGCAGCTTCGAGTAATGCAGCAATGCTCATATTTAGTACGATAGTAAATTTGTAAAAGCACTAAGAGACAATGAAAATAGTCTTTTCTCGTTCTCAGCACTACCACACCGCACAATCAACACCAGCGCACTCCCGTACCGTCTAATAATTTATCGATGTCGGCCGTTCCACAATTCCAGAGCTGTTCGCCTGAACTGCGCGATAAAGCACCGCGCAATCCACGATATCCCACGAAACGAAGCTTCGGACAAAAACAAATTACTATCCTCCAACCGAACAGCTGTCCTCTGTTTACATCACGTACCCACAACAATAGGAATGTTCGCCCTGGAATTACTCAATTCAAAACACTCTTTTTACTTTTTTTTTACTACGACCTACACCAAGGTCACATGTCCCCCCCCTCACACATCATAACACTCCGACCATTAATTTTAATTTTACTCTCCATCCCCTAGACCTAGACCAGTCCTCAAACATTGTAAATCCCCCCCCCAAATTTAATTCAAAGCACCTTTTCTACTATGGCCCACACCAAGATCTCTGCCCCCTCTATCCAACAACATAATACTCAAACAATTAATTTTAATTTTACTCTCGAACCCTTAGACCTAGACCAGTGCCTCTCAACATTGTAATTCCACCCCCTCCCTAAATTTAATTCAAAGCACCTTTTTACTACAACCTACGCCACACCTACTCCCTCTCTAACAAGCGGAATTACCTTCCTCAAGAATCAAACCCATGACCCATAAATTTTTTATCTTACTTTCCACCCCTAAAACAGTGCTTCACGGGTCGTGTGTCCTCCCTCCACCTAACATGCACCCATGAACCAAAAAGATTTACCTTACACTTAATTTAAGTCTGTGGGTGATATTTCCGTCCTTCACTTGCCACTAGAGGGCGCCAAAAGTTTCTCTTTCGCGCGGTGTAACTCCGAAACCGGGTGGAGTGGCAATCTGACGGTAGGAACTAGACCAATTCAAAGGCTACAACTCAGCGTAAAAGCCATAGTAGACACTATTTCCTACCTGGTAGAAGTAAATCACCGCTTTCTGCAGAAAAAATCCCCTTCTGTTGGTCTAAAAACGGCAGGGCAGGGCTCTGCACTGAAGGTTCCGGTTGCTGTAATGCTTCTTCAGTCCCGCTATTGAAAAAAAGCAAACAATAAGCGAGAACAGAATGTAGAAATGAAACACCTACTAAAATATCAACCGGGTGCAGTAGAAAAAAAATCTCTTATTTCAAAAATAAATGGATAAACTAACATTTATTCATATAAATCAAACAAGAACCAATTTTAATCTCGAATCACATTTGTTTTACAGGCTCTATATTCAATAGATAAAGTCCGTTATGTAAAACTTGTTCCACAGCCTTTAGCAAGTAAATTCGAGCATGAAGTACTGCAAACAAATGAGTCCTAGGTTCCTAAAAAAAACATAATAATTACTTCGAAACATTCTTCCAATAGATTTACTCACCGTTAATACTCGAACCCTTCGATAGTAGATACTAAACGTAGAACACATCCCTGATAAGGCATTACAAAGATGATGTATGTTGATATGACCATTTAAAATATCTTTTATACAATTATTTATAATGTGCGGGAATTGGAGTATGTACAAAAACAAAAGTTCCCATTCTTCCTAAAAGAGTTACAGTTTGAATGACTTTGAAAACTTTCTACATTGTGCTTTAGTTTGGTTTGTCCAACTTAGCAAGAATCACAAGATGTCCAGCAGAGAAAGACGAAAGATGATGTTCGAGAGAGCAAGATAAACACACAGTACCGCTTTGAAAGTCACCGAATGTTTTCCGCACACTCAAGATTCTTACCAAGTTAGACAAGTTTCATATCTTATACTTACAGGCTGTGTTAAAAGTTTAAAATCGATTTCATTCACCGTCGGTAATGCTGGGTACAAATTAGCAGCCACTCTCTTATCAAACTCTTTAAATAAAGTAGCAAGTCTAGCGCAATTGTACAAAATAAATGAAGCACCTGTAAAAAAATTTAAACTTAATAAACAAACCCTTTACTAGTTTGATAAAAATACCTTTACTGCTTGTCGCTGTAGGATCATTTATATTTATAGTAACTGTCCGAGAAGGTTTATTCTGTAACAATTCAATTCTCACAGCAGCCTGTCCTAATTTTTCAAAAAAACTCTGCCACTTAACATCCGAGGTAACTCGTAACCCATATTTATGTTCCGCCATTAATCTCATATCGATCGTTCTTTTTCTACAGTAAATTTTTAATTAATTTTTGATGAACCCATAAACAATAACGTACCTGTAGAAGTCTTCAGCATTTAAATCTATATTACTTAGAACACGTCCAGATAAAATCTCTTTTTCTTTCGAATCCTTATTTAAGTTTAAACAAAAATAAATCGAAGTCGTTGTTGATGAACTTTGTTTGTCACAGGCTTTGAATTCCAAGACCCGAGAGGAAACTTCCTTTAATAAAAACAAACGTAATTCACTTAGATTTAACGTGGATAAATTAAATTGTTCTTCGTTTTTGATTCGAAGGTGAATCGTTTGGTTAAGTTTATGCGATCCGTATTTGCGGTTTTGATCTAACGTGTTTTGGATTACTTTTTTAAAGGATGATTCTCGATCTATGAAGATGTGAATGCTTGTGTCCTGTTGAACACTTTTCAATATTTCTAAACCCCATTGTGTACTTTCTTCTTGGAAAGTTTTCGGACCGTTTTGGATTTGGACCAGGTCTTTTGCAAAACTAAATTCTCCAAACTTTTCTAGGTTCTTTCTGTGCCTTCGTATGATCTTATTATTGTAGTCTTCATTTCCTGTTAGATATTTGTATAAATTTAATAAAAAGTTTTCAAAATACATTTTTGTTAAAATAACATAACCACAATCTTAGTTCTGTCCTTTACTAAATACTTTTGTCTCCTTTCCTCTTTTTTGGAACGTGTAAATGTTAGGGAATTTTATTTATTAGGTTTTTTGACACATCTCACATCTGACGTTTCTAACGTCATTCTGACAGTTGCAACAGGAAATCCCAGCTGATGGCATTGCAGTGAATTTTTAAACGTGGCTTTGAATGGAAAGCTTAAATCCCAAGAAAAACTTACCCTAATTTATTATTATAATTCAAATAAATTGTTCAAGTTCCTATAAACTATGATTTACAGAAACATTTTAGTGTTGGTTCATTTCTTATCAGTGATTTGTACATTAGAAGCTCAATTACTTGAAGGTTTGTACTGTGGCAAAGACAATTGTTACGATGTCTTGGGTGTTACAAGAGAAGCAAGCAAAAACGAAATTGCTCGAAGCTACAGGCAGTTAGCAAAAAAATACCATCCCGATTTACATCGAGAAGTCCAAGCTAAAGCGGAAGCGGAAGAACAATTCAAGATCATAGCTACAGCTTATGAAATCCTTAAAGATGATGAGTCAAGAACGGATTACGATTACATGTTGGATAACCCGGATGAATATTATGCTCATTATTACCGGTACTATAGAAGACGTGTAGCCCCGAAAGTGGACGTACGAATTGTAATATTCGTTACCATATCCATAATATCAATAATCCAATATTATAGTGCTTGGCAAAGATACGAAACCGCAATTAAATATTTCATGAGTGTCCCGAAATATCGAAACCGGGCTTTAGAAATCGCACAACAGCAAGGTTTTCTTCAAAATGGTAAAAAAACTCGAGGGAAAAGTAAATCCGAGCAAAAAGAAGAACAGGATACGATTGTGCGGATGGTTATAGAAGAAAAAATGGATATCAAAGGTGCTTACGCAAAACCAACCCTTTACGATATCTTATGGGTACAATTAATTATTTCCCCGTATAGTATAATTAAATATTTATGCTGGTACTTTTCGTGGATTTGGAGGCACACGATATTGGGACAACCGTACAATGAAGAAGAAAAGCTCTACACGATCCGGAAGTTTATGAAAATGGGTCAGCATCAATTTGATGCGATTGAAGACCATGAAAAAGAAGGATATTTAAAAGAAGAATTGTGGATTAAAGAAAATTATAAAAGATGGCATCAAGAAAAGGAAGAAATTATGAAAAAACAATTAGCGGAAAGTTCACGGTACAAACAGTATCGGAGGTATATTAAAAATCATGGTGTTGGACGAATGACGTTTGACGATTCTTAATGAACATTTAGGGGTGGTTTTCTATTTATTTTAAAAGATATACTTAATGTGAATAAATAAAATACACTTACTTGCTTTTTTTGTTTCATTTCTTTTGTTTACTTTACAATACTCGATCTGGGTGGTCCAAAAGTTAAGGTGACTCTGCCTTAGGAACAAACTTAACTCCGGTTAAAGTAGAATAAATCAAACGTAAAGCTGTTTTCCTCCTGGATGGGAAGTAAAAGCAGGATCGCTCCAGAAATACCCCTGGAAGGCAAAAAATTGTTACGGTGTGCAAAGGATCAAATCGGGTTCAATAAGGTACCAGGAATCCGCATGCCTAGACCTCGACCCTTTATAAACTTGTAATTGCATTAAATTTTACCTTAAAATGAGGAGAAAGTCTTGAAATCTGCTAAAACCAACTGACATACCAAGAATATGGGGGTTTTTATTTTCTATGATTGGATGAATTGTGGGAACGTATTTATTTGTTTACTCTACATTTTATTGCTAAAAAAGGAATTTTAAAAAGAAAATCAGGAAAGAAAACTTAATTTATCTTTTAAAACAGATAATACAAGTTTAATTGCAATTAAATTTTAATTATTTGTGCAAATTTTCCAACTAAAAAAGTTTGACAACTAAACCTAACCTAATTTTGAAATGGGAACAAAAAAGAGAATATTTGCAATATTTTAAGTGTTACAAAGCTATTTAGAAGAAAATTAATACTTATTAGACTTTAATACCGAAGTCTCCGAAAAAATGTAAGTTAAAAACTAGAGGATGTGGATAATTATAACTTCGGTATGCAGTTTCGTCGTTTTGATATCCTTCACAATGTTATGTTTATGTTGGAGAAAAAAGACCCAAAAGTAAGATTTTCTGTGATTTATTTGAATGTTTATTTTATTTTTTGCACGTTATTTATGTTTGAACAACTAGAAATGATTTGCTGGGGCTTGACGGCTTGGTTACGCAAAAGAATCCCGACGAGAATGTAAACCATTTACCTTCTGCAATTGCTCAGACTGTACCTGATGGCATTATTATAAATGCAGCTGGGGACACTGCTACTACTGCTAGTGATGCTAACAAAAGGTTTTTTTTTCGTATTGGCTTTTTAAAATGTACCGCTTGTATTGTATTTACCGATTTTAATTTCTTTCTCAAATCTTAGCAATAAACCGGTTATTATTAATAATCCAAGAAGAAGCTTACCAGATATACCTTCTGATGGAGTGCGAAGTGACGGTGATATTGTCACATATGAACCTAACGGAGATAACTCATCCGATCTTTATGCCACCGTGGAACCATATCAAAATCCTGGTATCTATTTTTAATTCTTTCCAACTCTCTCTGTTCTACCTTGAACCCTTTCCCTCGCCCTCTAACTCCCTCCTTTGCTATTTAAAATTTCTTATTAATATCAAAGTATGTTTCATAGCAAAAAGGCATACGCTTCCAAATGGCTTAGATGCAAGACCAAGCATATCGCAACACAGTTCTATAAGTCAAGCCGATGACACTTTCTCCCCTTATGCCCGAGTCAAAGAACACCCGTATGATAAACTTAAAATGGAACATCCGTATGCTCGTGTAGAACCAAGCACTAGTCAAGAACAAGAAGAAAACAGTTCAGGGGAAGCTACGCCGAGAAATGTCACGTTACGGTAATATAATGGGGAAAGGGGGGATTTTCCTATCCAAGTTTTTTCTTTACAGGAATGAAAGAACGTCTAGCGGACAAACAAACGAACCAATAGCACCTTCTAGATCAAGAAGATCTTCTGGACAGAGTATTGGAGTGGATATTCCGGCTGCATCGGCTGTTGCAGGAGGTATCGCTGCGAATCAAGAACTTCCTTATATGACTCCGCCCATTACCCAACCTAATTTTAGTGGAGATTCACAAGATTCTTCGAGTTAGTATTTTTTTTACTTAACGTACCATGTTTTTTGATTGGTAATTTGTAGAAGGATATACGAGTATTAGCGTCCGTGAACCATTAGCAAATATTAGGGCCCAAACTAAAGTTCTAAGTAAAGTACAATCGGATTCGGATCCTCATTATTCGACAGTATCGGATGATTCAGGTAAGATGTTTAAAAATTTAATTTATTAAATTTATCGTTTTTTTTGTTTGGGCAGATGACATGTATACGACAATACAAGACCCAAACAATGCAATTTATACCAGTGGGAGTGAAACGTACGCGCAGATCCAACCCGTTCAGCTTACCGTAGAGGCTGAAGTGAATTCTAATATTAAATCAGAGGAAAAACCTCCGGAAGAGAATGAACTTGAGGATCAATTGCATGAGCGTGCTCCTCAACCACCATTAAGCGGCTTGAAACATGCCACTCATAGTCATTCGCGACAAGGTACTCTTTTTTTTAATCTCAAACTCTTTTCTATCAACCTGCAACTCTCTCTTTCTACCTCCCTACTGTCACTATTTACCTCTAACTCTCTTTTTCTATCTCCAACTGTTTCTAACTACGTCCCCTTTCCTGGCGCCCTCTATAATACTAAAATGAAACTTTTTGTTTACCGAAATATTTTCTAGCATCGTCATCAAGTTCGGTTGGAAATCTTGGTTCGCCAAAGCCTGAAAAAAGACAAGCAAATTCACCACTTCCCCCACCCCCACCAATTCCGGATAGCACCCTAGATCTTCTCACAGTTGATAAACCGGCTACGTGCAAAAATTTAGACGATATGTACGCAAAAGTACAAAAAGGGAGAAGAAAAAACGACAAAGACGAACAAGATAGGGTATCAGTATTAAAAGAAAATTTACAACGAAAATCAACATCAAGTTCCGGATCTAACGAGGATCCAAAAATGAACAACGAAATACACCCGGAAATTAGTATTAGTAAAGAAAGTTTGTTTTCGGAACATAATTACGAAACCCTTAGGAAATCCCCAAGGAAAACGAGTAATGGGGATCCTGGTTATGAAAAATTAAAACCTAGAGAAAACGAATTCGGTCCTGAACCCGGATACGACACAATTAACGGACCAGACAGTATTTTAAGCACAGATCCGGGGTACGAAGTCGTTAGACGCTCCAGTGAAGTCTCTTCGGAGGTAGATCCGAATTACGAGGAATTACGCCATAGAGCTTCTAGTATCGGGGGGAATCCCGGTTATACTACCATAGGAAATCAATTAAATGTCAACCATGAAAATAATTATTCAGTGGTAAATAAACAATCGAAACAAAATTCGTCTTCGGACGAAGCCAAATCAAAAAATTCGAGCAGTTACGAAAGCGACGGAAGGGATCTCAGTACAGATGAACCGAATTACGAGAGCATGCCCAGTGAATCAGTTTCTGAACATAATTATGCGCTCCTAAAATCAACGGGGAGTGAATCCGATCCAAATTATGAGTCTGTCAATCACAACGATCCCAATTACGAGAGCGTAAAATATTTAGATGTCTCATTGGAAGAACCTCCATATGAAAGGTTACAGGATGAAGATTCTAGTAGAAGCGAAAACGTACTTAGTGAAACGACAGGGGAATTAGAAGTCGGATACGAAAAAGTACAAACAGATGAAAAAACGTACACCAAAGAAAATTCAGACGCAGATCCGGGTTATGAAACGATTAAAAGTGAAAAATTAACAACGGACACAACTGACGTTAATTTAGAAAGTGATTATGATGGAATCGTGCAAGTGTAAAAAAACAAGGACCCGTGCACATGTTTTGGTGCTATAGATTTTTATTATTAGAAAAATTCCGAAACAAAATTATTTGTGGTAACCCCGGTGTAATTAAATTTCCATTATACAGGGTGATTTAGTGGGGATATATTTATCCCTAGAAAGTTCTTTGTCCAAAAAAATATTTTCAGGCGCCACAATTGAGGTTCAACAACATCCACGTTTTTTTTTTGAGAAAAATGCGAATTTATGTTTACGAGCCTCGTTTGTGGCGCCCCCTAACAAGAATGGACGACTAAAAATATTTTTAATAGTTTTCTCATGGGCGATTTGCTCAAAAAAAAACTTTTTCCTGTTAATGTAGGACAAATACTTTCCGAGCTCTCATTGAATCGCCCTGAAAATAGTTTAAAAGGAAAGAAACCAAAAACAATAACCGATATTTATCAATACTTCTTAATAATGGTGGTATTCATTCACCACAAGCTGTTCATTGATGCAAGTTTGTTACAAGATGACTTTTATTTGTCTAATAAAAACAGATTGCAAGAAATTCTCAATTTTTTCTGTCCGTGTAATATAAAAGGGGAAATAAAAGGGTAACGTTATCTTAAAGAAACCCAATGCTTGTTTCTTTGTAAATTTGAACAGACATAAATAAATTTGTCTTCTACAGGGTGTTCAGAATTATTGTACCAAAAAATATTACGTTGTTATATCTCAAAGTTAGCGATAATAAATAATTGTAATTAATACTTTCTACAATAATACTTTTTTATGGAAAATAATAAATAAAAAATATCATTTAATGTACAGGATGTTTCGACTCCTCATTACCTTTTCTTGTGATCTTTTTGTTTTGTTTTTTTTAATTCCTTGGAGGCCTGGGTGCAGTAGCGGTGAAAATCTTTGCTTGTAATTTCTGGACACCCTGTATATTTTTAATAATTAATTTGGATTTATAAGCAGAAAAAAAATTCAGGATCTTATAAACTGACATTAATGTTTTTTTTAGATTTTAAAGATTACGCAGGAATTTTTATTTAATATAGATTGTAGATTGAATTTAAACTAATTTTGATAAAATATACAGTACCTATAATATGTAAAGAGTAATATATTATGTTATATATTTAACTATTTATTATGATTTTAAAAAATATATTATTATATAGTTTAAATAAATATTTTTCTACTAAATTTACAACTAAATTATTTATTAAAAAAAAACTGTTATAAGAATTCAAGCCAGAGGGGACTCCCCCATCTCATAAGGGACGTATGGCGCTGTACTCCTGATACCAAACCACAAAATGTGTTATAACTTGGTTGTTTATAAATATTTTGAGACTGTCATCGAGTACTTTTATATTGAGAAAAATTAGAGAAATCCAAATATCAAAAAATATACAGGGCGTTTCATTAAAAAAAAGTAAAAAAATGCTGTATCTCCGCAACCAGACCTTTTTTTATATTTCTAACTACACCACAAAATCTAGAGGAAAAAATACTATAACTTTGTTTATTTAACCGAACTCCTATCTTTAAAAATAAAAAAGTTAGCTACTGTAGACTGTTTTCATGAACACACTGTATATACAGTACAGGGTGGCCCACTTAAAAAAAACAAAGTTTGATTGGTCTTGAATAATTATTTATGACAAAAAATATACTGTTAGGTTACAATTTGGAAGACATTTTTTCGGGAATACCCCGCCCCATAAGGGATGCTATAGCGTTGTACTCGAGATACCCCAAACCACAAAATGCAGTATAACTCGGTCGTTTATAAATATTTTGAGACCGTCATTTAGTACTTTTATATAGAGAAAAATTAGAGAAATCCAAATATCAAAAAATATACAGGGCGTTTCATTAAAAAAAAAGTTAAAAAATGCTGTATCTCCGCAACCAGACCTTTTTTCGTATTTCTAACTACGTCACAAAATCTAGAGGAAAAAATACTATAACTTTGTTTATTTAACCGAACTCCTATCTTTAAAAATAAAAAAGTTAGCTACTGTAGACTGTTTTCAAGAACACACTGTATACAGTACAGGGTGGCCCACTTAAAAAAACAAAGTTTGATTGGTCTTGAATAATTATTTATGACAAAAAAATATAATACTGTTAGGTTAAATTTTGAAAGAAATTTTTAGGGAATTCCCCGTCTTATAAGGAAAGACCCCCCCCCCCGATTGGTTTACAAAAAAAATAATAACAAACTGAAACATGCACAGAAATGAAAAATTTTAAAGCAGGAGTGTAGTTATTGCAAAATGGTATAAGTATGATAAGATAAATAAATAAAATGAGGATAACAAGGCGCGTTTGCGTGGGTGCAGGATTAAATTTTTTTTTTAATTTGTCGTAATAATCCGGGTTTTATCCTCACCTTTAATACATTTTGTAGTTACAACCACACACGACTTAATTACAGGTCGTTTAGCCTCTAAACGGGTAGATTACGACCGATTAAAAAGTACTACTATTGAATTTTTCCATTTTTAGGTCATTATTTTCCATAAAAACGTATTATTGAGGAAAGTATGTTTTCGTGCAGAAAAAATAATTTTTCCTTACCTTTTCTTTCAGTTTACACAATGGGGGGGGAGGGGATTCCAAATCAATATTTCAGGTATTTCAAACTTTAAATTTAAAATTTTCTTGCGGGTTTAACCAATAAATCAGAAAAACAGCTGAAAATCAAATAAAAAAATAATTAGACACAGTACGTTATAGACAGAAATTATGTTTTTTAAATCTAACACCCCCCTGTATATTTCTAGGAGGTACTTGAATAGAATTATTGAAATCCTGTTTTCGCCATAACGTGTGGTGGCAGCAACTCCATCGACGCATGCGCAATGTAGTTTAGGGGATTCCTGGGTACCTTGTGGTGTACCTGAAGTTGAGGAAAACAAATTCCGCAAGGAATACATTTAATATATCTATATTTTCACAATTTTTAAATATATCTATAATCACATATACATACATTTCATATCTTATTATGTAACAGAAAAACTTTGTTGTGAAAAAATCCAAAAGGAAAGGCCCCCGGTAAGCGTGAAATTGCCTACGATGTGACATTTTATTTTGAATCCGGGAGTCAACCGACTGAATGCCTTACACAATAAAGTTCATCTAGATGGCGGAAAGTATCGAACACGATCCGTTCCGCTGATTTACATACGTTTGGGAAATATAATTACAAACATAGCACATCAATTAATTAATAATAGCTAAATTAAGGTATCGTCGTTCTTTCTATTCGCAATCTGCCAGAGATGCTAATTCATTACGTGGTGAGCTCCAGATAACTGCACGCAATAAAATGAGCCCCTTGCACCAAAGGCAGATTAACGACAGCGTTGTGAATCCACTTTCTGGTTAGGAAGTCTCAACACTGCCTTTCAAAGCACTTTACACTTCTTTTCTATAAATTGCTTCCACTACAGGGAGGGGCGACTAGATTTCTTGTATAATCTAAATGCCACTCGGGTGTGGCATAATCGACCATTCCTGGAACGTTGCCCTGGAATAACTTTCTTCTGGAATCCGACTCTTCTTTCCCTTTCTCTTCTCCTCCCATCACCTTTTTTTTGCCCAACCGTTGCGTCTCATATTGACCTCAATGCTATTATCCAGGAGCACCTTTCCAGAGTGTTGGTCGATCCTTGTCGCGTTTGGGTGTGCGTGATATATAGTGATACACTTTCCCATAGTCATCAAGGAACACGACGTAAGATGTCTTGAATTCAAGTGTGTAGAACCCTTCTAAATTTTGGTCAAGTGGTGTAGGTATGTTTGTGTGTATGTGTGTGTGCGTTGGCAACAATCTGCACTACGTACAATACAGTGTTCCGTATTTGTTTGCACATAAGAAGTCAGTAACAAGTAACAAAAAAAACTACTTCATGGTCAACGGAATAACACATATAAAATGTCTAGAGCGTTTAGCTTGCGAAATACTTGTTCGAACAAACTAAAATAATGAATACAACTAAATCGACGCTACGTTTTGACATTAACAGCCATTACGTGATTTCAGCATACTGTTTGGTAAAATACCATACTATAACGTAATTATCATTACAGTTTAACATTATCTCTTAAAATATACACTTTTTTTTTTATTATGGTATGTTCGTTAAATGCAAACGAAGCTAAAAAAAATTAAAAATTGCGACGATAATAATAATACTAACAAGGCTTTCGCCTTCGCTTCACTATATTACATAGAATAAAGTAAAAAATAATCGGGAGACCTTTAGAAAGTGGTGTTGTTTGGGTCAGTAGGGGATTCACCTTCGTTCGTGGGTAACGGTGCCAGTTGAGTTCCCGGAGAAACAAGCATGCTGGGTTCTGTGTTGCGCCTCTTCATCTTCCCCTTCATCTTCTTCAGCATGGTCGCCTGGGGAGGGTTGCGCACACATACACTCTTATTAGGTATAAAAGCAACTGAATACACAAAAGTAACACACGCACCAAAAAATAACGCCATCTTGCGCACTATTTTCGAAACAATATAATAAGAAAGAAGCCAGAAGCAAACTGCATGCGACACTTTTAAAGTAAACCGCTTATACTGAAAAAAAAAACTAATGGGGACAGGAATAAATGGATATGGGTATCTGTTCTAATCGTCAGTGCTCTTGCCCCCCTCCCCATTGGCAGGTAGAATGCTTGGTTCAGTAGGCCGACGCTTGAACTTATTTTTCTTCAACATGGTTGCCTGTATCAAGTAATCTATCCATTAATGGATATTAACACACTAAACACTGATGGCTTAGCAAATTATCAACAGCGTCTGTAGGTTGATATAATAATATGTACAGTGTGAGAAGCGGTGTTAGTAGCTACTAAAAATTATGTGGTATGTACAGAGTGATTCCAAAAAGTTCTCGTACTTCCTGCATAGGAAGAACATTGACCAAACCGAGAAAAACCCCAGTTAGATTAGGACACGCCATTTTGTAATTCGTCAATGTTACTACTATGTAGGTAAATCGAAAACAATGTGTCTCACAAATAAATAGGGAAGACTTCATAAATAACGACTATATTGAAAGCCTGCTCGCCTAAATCGACCCGATTGTGTTAATGTTTTCGTTTTACAAAAGCATTTGTTTTTCAATATTTTCATCATTTATGCAGTTGTGTGCTTGCCTATTAGGGATGCACTGTATATGTTACGGGTAAAACCTTGAAACACGAATCGACTGAGTAAAGTCCATTTTACTAACTTTGGTATCCAAAAGTACCAACAAAAACACTTCTGACGCACCCAGGACCAACCCGGTTTCGGAGCTACAATGTTCCAAGAAACACTAGAAAGAATCTTGTACGCCCCCTAGCGACTTGGATGAAATTCACAAGTGATTAAAGTCTGCGCAGTCAGAAAGAGTTCGACGAGCTCTTTCGAATGACGGAAACCGCGTTAATAGAGTTCAGTCATCACGTGGTCTACCCCGGTGGGTAAGCGCAATATCTATGGTGACGGCGAGACCAGTCCCTTGACCCACATTTACCCACCGAGGCGTTGCTAACGTGCTGACTAGAGTTTCTATAAGTGTGCTAACTCAGCTGTCATTAATGAAGTTGGCCATGGTTTGTTTTTCCAACCTTTCCCGCAATTTTGGAAAATTCGCCCTTAAAATCAAATCCCATTTTACTCGCGTTACTGGCGGAAGATGCATCCCCTATCGAAACGGGGATATATTGTACCCCACAGCTCTTGGGTGCTCCTGCAAAGATGGTAACCTACCGGGAAATTTTTTGAAGTCGCCTCTGTATAAAACAGTTTTTTTCATATGACGTAGAGAAAGTTTTCCAACAACCATCGCGCGTCTCGAAAATACGCACCCTACCCCCGACACACCAACTGGTCTGGTTTCGGAGTTACAGTCCTCTATAGTGACGCGTCCCTCTCTCCTTACCCTCCCTTATTCCGAAAACGCGTTTTGGATAAGTTTTCTTGATCTTTTCTAAGAGTTTAGGTCCAATCCGTGACACGCCAACTGGTCTGGTTTCGGAGTTACAGCCCTCTATAGTGACGCGTCCGTCTCTCCTTACCCTCCCTAATTCCGGAAACGCGTTCTGGATAAGTTTTCTTGAACCCCTGATCTTTTCTAAGAGTTTAGGTCCAATCGGTGACACGCCAACTGGTCTGGTTTCGGAGTTACAGCCTTCTATAGTTACGAGTCCCCCTCTCCTTACCCTCCCAAATTCCGGAAACGCGTTCTGGATAAGGATTCTTGAAGCCTCGATCTTTTCTAAGAGTTTAGGTCCAATCCCCGACACGCCAACTGGTCTGGTTTCGGAGTTACAGCCCTCTATTGTAACACGTCCCTCTCTCCTTACCCTCCCTAATTCCGGAAACGCGTTCTGGATAAGTTTTCTTGAACCCCCGATTATTTCTAAGCGTTTAGGTCCAATCCGCGACACGCCAACTGGTCTGGTTTCGGAGTTACAGCTCTCTATAGTAACGCGTCCCCCTCTCCTTACCCTCCCAAATTCCGGAAACGCGTTCTGGATAAGTTTTCTTGAAACCCCGATCATTTCTAAGCGTTTAGGTCCAATCCGCGACACTCCAACTGGTCTGGTTTCGGAGTTACAGCCGTCTATAGTGACATGTCCCTCTCTCCTTCCTCCCTAATTCCCGGAAACACGTTCTGGATAACTTTTCAAGAGTCCCCAATTTTTTCTACGATTTTAGATCCAATTCGCGACAAACCTAGGCTCTGAGCTACCCAAAAGAAACTTCCTCTAAAGAGGAACGGTTACATAACGCCCGAGGGATTACAAAATTCAAAAGACAGTAAAATAAAATATTTGTGGTTTGTTGTTATAGTAGTTTCCCATCTGTCTTGATAAACCCCTTAAAATGAGAATTTTTTTATTTGCACTTTACTCAGGGACTTGTAATATTACGAGACGTTGAGGTAAAGTTTGATTGTTTTTATCCGTAACACATATTATGTATTATCGAAAGAAAAAGAAAAAAAAAGCACTGCTGCAATTGAAAAATATTTTGTGTGGATAATTTTTTGATAACTTTCGTTAAGTAAAACGCATTCAGAAAATTATTAAGCTGTATGTAGTTAAGTATAATTGACGGCTCAGTGCTGCATCATTTTAAAAATATACATATAAAAATAATACACCGGTTAGGGGGGAAATTTGTGTGTTACTATTGCAAGTGTAGGGGTAAACATACTGGCACAGGGAGGGTGGGATACAGCTGCGTTTGGCTATCACATGCGTTCGCTACTACATCTACCTTCTGATACAAACAAATAAAGTACGGAATACTGCAAAAATTTTATAAATTAAACCAACAAAAGTACAACACAAAATATGCTAGTACAAACGGAAACACACACACAATCGCCAATCAAAATTACTAACCTTAAGTGCGGATTTTAGCACAACCACATCACACGGACTTTGAACCCACGGTTCTCCATCCACTTGTACAGGAATGTCCGAATGTAAATGAATTTTAATATGACCTCCCTGTAATTAATCACCCATTAAACTCTTTTAATCATCGGATAAAAAAACGTACCTGAGCTATTCTCATTGCTGATCGCAACCCTGATTGGATTTGTCCTAAATGAACAACGCCTGTTACACCTACAACTTCAAGCATTCCATCCCAATGGTTGGGTTTGGAAAATTGATCTTCCTTTTCCGGACCCCATGGGTTCGCCCCAGAACCCCAACTGTAATAAATTTTTTATTATCTAAGAATTAAAATTTACGGTGGGGATTATCCACCTTAATATGTTTAGAATAATAATGCCTTCGACTTGTGGTAACTCGACCAGTTTTCCATCGACTTCTAATCGAACTTCTTTATGTAAATCCTTACACATTTTAGGGCCTACCATTTTCCGTAGACCCATTTTCACGTATACACTTTTATTGTGCAATCGACTGTTGAATTTGTTAGGATTTTCTTCTCGCGCGTTATGAAAGTCTAGGCACAGGTCTGCGTCGATGCCAATACCAAAATAGTTGTTCATGACAAAGATTTGAGAGTTATCTTCACTTGTTGATGCTCCTACGACTGCACATACAGAAACTAATTTCAAATATACCTAAAAGTTTATTTAATGTTTTACTCGTCGTCTGCAGATGTCGTCACTTCGCATAGGAGACGTTTTACCAAGAACCAATAGAATTGCAGCATTTTCAAAAATCAAGCAATTCTATTGGTTTTCACTAAAACGCGCCAATTACAAACCCGCCTTTGCCGAAAACATGTCCAAAAGACTTCGTTGCATGCCCAAATGTGGACAACCTAGAAATATTGGTTTCCGGTCCTTTTACGCGCCTCGAATTCCTTTTTACAAATTTTATAAACGATAGTGACTGATCAACGCAGACGACGCTTTTACTAGTGCTCTGTTTGAGTGATCTACTCCAAAAAATATTGTACAAGATGCATAAGAACGTTGTAATAAAATTATATTTATATGTTTATAACAAAAATAAAAGAGTTCTAAAGTTTGTTCCACTCGACGTGATTTTCTTGTAAGAAAATCTAACCAAAATCGAATGTTTTGTTACATGGGGGCATAAAAATCTATCCTTTAAAGTGAAAGAATCAATCCAAAGACAATATTGTAAGAGGAAGATAGAGGAAAACATGATAGAAGGGGGATTCCCTTTGTGTTTTCATCCGTCTTCCTCTTACAACTGAGCTGCTGAATTGTTTCTTTCACTACTGACATTGGGTTTATGTTGTGTAACAACAAATAATGCAATAACATTTGTTTTTGGTTCTCTTTTTCTTCCTCTCTACCTTTTTTACCCCTGTATCACCCTATCAGACTCTCTCCAACCACCCCCCTCTCTCGCTCTAACTAACCCCTAAAGTGAAAGAAACCATTGCAGGGTTTGATTGGAAGAGGAAGATAGAGAATATGATAGAACTTGATTGAAAGTGTTTTCGTCGATCTTCCTCTTACAACCGAGCCGCTGAATTGTTTCTTTCACTACAGAGATTGGGTTTATGCTGAGCAACAAAAACTAATGCAATAACATTTGTTTTTGGTTTCTTTTTTTCTTCCTATCTACCTCTTTTTACCGTTCTATCGCCCTAGCAGTCTCTCTCTAACCTCCGCTCTCTCTCTAACTAACCCCTAAAGTGAAAGAAACCATTGAAGGGTTTGATTGTAAGAGGAAGATAGAGGAGAACATGATAGAATTTGATTGGAAGTGTTTTCGTCGATCTTCCTCTTACGACCGAGCCACTGAATTGTTTCTTTCGCCTATCTCTCTCTCTTTCCTGATCATTATCTCTATTTTACCCTACCCTATCTCTCTTTCCTATCTCTATCTCTCTTTTCTCCTCTATCCATCTCTCTATTCCTCCACTTCATCTCTTTTTACTTTCTATCTCTTTCTTCCCCCCTCCTTTTTTGAGATAGCTGCAGAGGTATTGACTTTATTGAGTTTCTTTTACGTTTTGATGAAGTTTGATTGAATTTTTGCCTATTTATGTAAAAAATGTGAACTTTACTCTGTCCCATGAGATTTTGTCTACGTATAACTTAAAAATTAATCAAAGTTTTACTCCTGGGTTAGTGTTTCTCTTTAAATATTATTTTTAAATTATAATTAGTTAAGGGGGATGCAATCTAGGTTGTATATATAAAAAAAAATGTTGTCAATAAACCAATCAAACAGAGCTGCTTAATTATAAGTGTAAGTACGAGAATGAGATTACAACAAAATTAATGTTTTTGTGTCTAATTTGATGGCATTATTGTGTTGCAATTCATTCTTTCTATATTACATATTTAATTACGCAATTAAAAAAATAAACTACCTACTTTTTAAGAAAGCCCATATTTTTTTTGAATTGGTATTAATATTAGACCATTTTATTTAGCTTTTGATTTTACTTTTTTTTTTAACACAATGTTGTTTTGCCGTAAACTATGTGTACAGAGACGCAACAAAATGAAAATCGGAAAACATGCACATAGGTGAAATATCTTGAAATTAAATTTAAAAATAAGTTTTTGTTTAAAAAAAGCACATGAGGGACGGATCATGCAAAGAAATCTGCTGCATTCAAAATCATATTGTAAGCTGAGAAAAGAACGTTGTTAAGCACATTCGCACAAGTGTTTTTTTTTTAATTTTAATGTTTTTAAGATTGTTGTAATAATTTATTTCTTTGTTTATAAGATTATTTATTTAATTTGGAAATAATAATAATAATAAGTGTAAACAACTTATTTTGTAAAGAAAAAAATCGTTTTGATACCTGTTCCAAAAAGGAATGAACCCTGCACCATTAGATTGCCAGTAAATTCCTTAAGTCTTCCAAATAAGTTGTTTACAATTAATCGCACTGAGAAAAAAGCAAAAAAGGCACATTTTATCAATGTCAGCTCCATCAAAACATCAGCAAGAAAAGCTTGTGTGCAAAAATGATTACACTCCACCAAATCTACAAAAAAACTTACCAATGCAAAACAAATATACACTACACACCTAAAACCTTCCGAATTAGCAAAAATAAAACAGATAGCATTATTTCAACGAATTCAGTTTTAAAAAGCACAAAAATATAGGTAGTAGGTACACAGTGATCGCTTTCAAAAAAAGTAGGTGACAGCTGCACTTAAAGAACAACAATAATTTTGCAGAAAAAAATAAGACGGATTCGTCAGCATACGAATAATAATTAAAAGTAAAAAGCGTTATCGTGTAGATATCCACGTTAGTCTAGATTACAGCAAAACAACATCAAGACACACACTGGATTGACCTTGTTTTTTAATTTGCTCATTGGTCAGTTTCAGTTTGGACAGTTTTTGCCTCTTCTTACCGGAGGAATTGACCTGCTTATTGCCATCGTCCGGCTTATCCTCTGGATGAAATACAACCGTCCACCGATCCAACCGGATTTCCTCAGCATCAATCACGTCCCGTAATAGATTTAAAGGGTCTTCGCCGCCTGTATACCCTGGACCCCATCTCAAAACCCTCGCAAGATCATTACCTAAAAAACTCCCGCATAACAAACTTATTTTTTTCGTAAATTTCAAAATCAATTTATAATTGCCACCGCATCCTAACCAATCACAGACTACCAAGCTTTCAAAATTGAAAGGGGGCGTGTCCGGCGCCAAATTTAAATAATTATAAATACTTTTCATTGATTATTATTACTGGAAACGAGGATTTAAATAACAAAATTAGAGTTAGGAACCAAGTCATAGGAGAAGAACGTAATATCAATGTCTGGCTTCAGAATGAATTATCTTCCTCGATTTGGTTGACGTATTGTCGAGCTTCGTCTTTTAAAATTTAGTCGACATATACTAATCTGTGAATGGTTATACATGGCGTGTCAATTAGGAATCGATCATTAAACTAACCGGTTCCTAAAGGAACAATCGCACAAGCTGGGGAAGAACATTGCGAGTCTTGTCCGACGTTATCCAAACATTGCAGTACCCATCCGATGGTACCATCCCCGCCACACACTAAGATACGATAGTTTTGAATGTTTCTAAATACATACAATCCCGGTAAAGGACCACCGTTGTCTAAATCAAAAACCTGGTAGGGGTTTAGTAACTTTCGGAAACTGGAAATTAACTCCAAACCTTGACAACCACCGGATTTTACGTTTACAAAAATTAGAAGAGGCTGAACTCCTTGAGGAATCATCGATGGTTCTAAATTCGGTAGCAACATTACTGAAAATAATTATAAAACGGTAAAATGGACCCTAAATCATGGTCAAACTTTTTTTCCATTACCCAACAGATGCTTATCTTCGAACCGTGATTCCCTGAGAATATAAAAAGCTCGAACTGCTTTTTCTGAATCCTCGTATGTAATAACCATAGAACCGTATTCGTAGTAAATAGGACCAATTTTTGAAAATTTATTCTCTGCAAAATAAAAAGTTAAATAAAAAAATAAATCTAATAAAAGATTTTACCTTTTCCCAAAAGTTCTGTAAGAATATTCTCATAATTTCTTTCTGAAAGATTGGGGGGTAAATTGCCAACAAATAGAGCTACATTTGGACCATGAGGATCTTGTTTAAGTTGAAGATAAAAGCGCATAAGTTCCATTTGCCGGATACTGTCCCTTCCTAATTGCTTCATTATCTCCCACGGTCTTTCGTTCCATGACAGCACCCTCTCCGTGACTATAGAGAAAGATATTTAAATCTACTTAAACTTACCCTTACTTAAACATTTTAATACCTCCTCGGTCAAGAAGAATTTCGCTACATCGAAAATCCTCACAGCCATATTCATGTAAGCCAAAACGTCGTAAAGATTCTCTTATTATATCGGCTACAGTTGTGCTGGAATCCACAGGCACGGTGCAGAATGCCTGAGATACCTGCAGCTTGCCAGGATAGACGCGTACTTCACCCTTATCATTATCACGGTCCCTGAAAATCCAACAAATCAGAAATAGTTCCAATTCAGTTATTGACACTACCAAGGCCAACTGTATCAAAGCAATTTTTGATACAGTAAGCCTTGGACAGGTCCTTCCTATGGTACCATAGGGATGACGGAAGTTCTTTTAACTTACTTGAATCGAAGAAATACAGCAGGCCTTTTTCCTTCTTTACGATGTAAATTTAAAATGGGTGTTGGATCTTGTAGCTGCGTCTCATCCGGAGAATAGAGATCCGAGAGATAAAAACTGTTTGGGTCTTTAGTAATGTGGTGTGTCCGCAGTGCTAGTATAAGAACATGTTTCAATGGAGACTGTCTCGGTACCACAATGGTTCGAAAAATCCGCCTTCTGAGAGAGCTGTTCCCATCGTAAACTTTAATCACCTCTGCAAAAGTTATTTTTGTAATAATCTAAAAGTTTTTATGATTAGAATTGTAACCTTCATCCCGATCATCTCTCTCCTTGTTTTGTTTGTCTCGATCCCGGCCTCCAGCATGCGGTTGTGTATATTCTTCGTCCCGGTAACGCCCTGTGTCCCCACTGCTGAATTCTTCCGAAATACTTCTCGCTGGAAATCAAAAAACTTTTTGCATTTTGTAAATGTTAAAACTTGTACAAGCAAAATCCTTGTTTTAAAAAAAAGCTGTTCAAAATTTCAAATAGCAGGGGTCCCAACAGAAAATACACAGATTTTATTACCCGACTATGGATTAGACGTCTCATATACAGGGTGACCTTAAAGAATGGTACACCCTTATGCTGTTTATTTTTTTAGAACCAAATTTTCAAAGATACAATTTTTTAGGCAAAAATTAATTTTTCAAAAAAATTTTCGAATTTTTTTTATTGCCCTTTCTCTCCAATTTTATGACATTTTTGAATTTCATAACCGTTGGGACCTCTGAAATAGGAAAATGATTAAAAGGTAAAGAACTGGGGAAAGTACTCGGCTGTAAAGGTGTTTCCAAAACCGTTTTGACTCTGATGTCCGCACCTCGGCTTCCTTTTAGCAGTCCTCGATATTATTTTTGCAGAAAAACCAATGTTTTGGTTAAAAAAAATAAGCCAACTATGTTTAAAATAATTATGAAGCAGCAAAATGATTTTAAAAAACAAACGCAAACTAAAACCAACTCAAACCAGGTGTACCTGGAAAATAAGGAGGCGAGGGTGGTTGATAACTGCCCGGGCAGCCACTGGACAAAACTACAGAAATTCGCTTCATAACGGATGAAAGTGTACTCCCATTATTATTATCATTGATGTAGACTGCAAAATCATTCCTGTTTTATCACGCTTAGACTAAAAATCAAACAAAATTATACAAACGGAGGAAAATAAACAAAAATCGAACACAATAAGGGGGGGGTTTACTATATTATAAGCAGCAACACTTACGGCATGAATACTCACGCGACAGAGTTTCCTTGCGTCGCACCTGGACTCCAATAATCGCCTCCATCGGAACTTCAGTACGTGGAATGCTAATTGCATGTGGTGGCAGATAAATGGGTTCCAGGATTCCAAACGTGCATTCTGCTGGAATATTCACGTGACACGCTGCATGACTCTATAAAATCTCCCATTAGCTTCCTATTAACACGGATTTTTATTTCTTACCGTCATCCCACACCATTCACATCGGTAACCTGACAAACATTCCGACGTCCAGCAGGTCTTCTTGCAGAGGGCGCATTTTGAATTGCTAGGCAGGTTACCTTCTCGCCAGTGATGTTCATGTCGTACACATGCAAGGTTCTTGCCTGGCAGAAATGTAGCATTCTCTCTGCAATCTGCCACTGCAAAATCCTGACAATCTGTGTGTACGAAGTAGTCGCATACTACAAAAAGATCATGTAAGAATTTGTACCTTTATAGAATTTTACAAGGCTTACTTTCACAGTGGATGGACACATTATCATCTAGCCTCTTCCGACAAACATTGCAAAATTTTCTTTTGTGGTGAAACGGTTCCGACCAGCAATGAGCTACCGGGTTCTAATGTACAAATATAACACAGTAAAAAGTTTGGTAATCTTCTAGTTATGATTAAAATGTACTAAATGGAAATTCTTTACCTTGATGAGGCTGGCGGTGATGCTGGAACACGGGGACACCACGGTTTTAAGGCAGCGGTCATGCACTACGAAGTTGCAAACTGCAACAAACAAAAACAATAAAATTATTATTATTACAAATACTCTAGAATTACACTAAAACACTTATTTCGGATAAATAAAAACGATTTAAAGCAAAAACGAACCGTTTTAATGACTAATTTGAATCTGTTATATAAAGTGACACTGACAGTTAAAAAAATTAAAAACTGCGCCCTCTATAATACAATAGAACTAAAATAAATGTATATACAGGGCATTTCGTAAAATATGACCAAACCATTGTAACCATCTCAAAATAATCATTATTGTTATTCTTAAAGGGGGTTGGAAGCGTAAACTATAAGTATTTTTATAATCAAAACCTTAATAAAATAATTTAATACGTCTCTGCTTCTTAAAAAGAATATCCAGGAAATTTTAAACATAGCTGTGACATATGGGATAGCTCCGTGTTTATTTAATAAGCAGCCGCTTCCAGGAAGCATCCTGTTGAATGATAAACTCATGTAAACCAAACTGTAATACACATTAATACTATAAATATTAATGAAGGACATTATTTGGTGAACATTTATTCATTCCTTTTCCATACCTAATAAAAAAAAGTTGCTTCGGGTTCAAACCCAGTTTAATTTAGTTTATATGCTTATTTTTAATTTAAAAAAAGGGATGGGATGGTTCAAGGGTATAAAAATAATTTTTGGGTTGTTCGGTTATCGATACGCATCCTGTGACAACTTAATCTTAGTTTACATCCCTTTGCGCAGCACAAAAGCTGGATGGGGGCATTCATGTTTCATGGTGGATGTTACAAAACAGATATATTTTATACAAATTCGGGCCGGTTCGTTTTTTCCCCCCAACAAACTTATCTGACCAAGAGTTGCTTCCTGTGGGACAAGCAAGGGTGTAATACCATGTCGAAATGAGGAGGAAAATATAATACATTACGCGACGACGTCCCGGATGCCACGGCGCTGCCGCGTGGCTTCCATTCGATGCGTGTTGTGTTGACGAGTCTGCTGGTGCGGTGCAGCCACCGGATCAATACTACAGGCTCTTCTCCTATTCCTCCCGCTTTTGCCCTTTATTATTCTGCACGCACTGTACTTACTTATCATTATTTTATTATACTAATGCTCACACAACGAATGTTATTAGGGCCTTGGACGTACCAGGATGTTATCCTCATCCACAGATACCCCCTTTTTTTTGAGGATTTGATCAGAAATTGGAATCTTAATAAAGAAAAGATTTTTTTGGTGTTGGACAATGAAATAAACCTTTTACATTGGGTTTAAAAGAATTTTAGCATCAGTCCATTGAATAACAATATGGAATAAAATTTCCTTAAGAAACCCCATAAATGTCGAAAATTGATGACGATTCCCCCTCCACTTTAAATCAAAGCAGAAGCAGTACCATAAAACATTAAGGAAACCAAGAGATTGGTTCGTTTGTGAAGACTTTTCGGGGATACAAAGGCTTTTGATATCAACACACAACACTAACACCCCTGCAGGCCATCAGGTTCGGTCATAAATAATAATCTCAACCAAAAATCTTGATGTAAAGACTTTGATTCGATCGATAATTATCTACAGTAGGGCAGTAGGACTATTTCTACTGCCAAGGTTCAATCAACATGAACGCCAAAGCGTAACAACCCCCAAAAGTGATACACCTACCGTCATCCATTTCCCTTAGTGTGGAATCTACATGAAACAATTGACAAAAAAAATTATAATTTAAAACTATTTTAGTCCCGCTAAAAAAATTAATTAACGAAGACTTTGAAGGGTGGAAGAGGTGTTAATATCGGCTTGTATTAAACCTTGACACTCTACTCCTCCCTGACCTTTTGGAAGACTATAAATATATCACGCCCACGAAGAACATCCTCGAGAACCAACTCAATTGTACTATCACCTATAGTTAGTCAATTAAGAAATCTGTCCAGGGGGGTGTAAGAAATTTTAAAGTTCAGTTCAGAACTTTACCCACTCCTATTATTTTTTTTAATACTCCATTGATTAAGATGGGTCGAAGTCTTGATCCCTGAGAATTTTGTCTATCTGGAGGAATTTCAACCCCCTAACAAATTTTTTTATCATCACAAAAATTATATTAACAAGTTTCGCGTGGTTTTACTTAACATTCCATTCGATTTGTGAAAAAAAAATTATTACCCTGACCAAGGTTTGAACCCACGAACTTCGGATTTATATTAACCTTTGGACCATCCCCGTCGCTTGTATTAGACTTAAAACCTATAATGAAGAACTTAGGGGTCTTGTTTAAGCTTGCTTCAATAAAAACATAGCCAACTTGACCAGAATTTTCATTTTAAGCTCCCTTAAGACATCTATCTGCACTGATTCACTTAAAATAAGCAACCTGTTGGACAGGAATTTTGAATTATGGTTAACAAAATGTTTCTGTTTTTACAACCACAACAACCAGGAGAAAATTATTATCAAATGCGGTGTCGAGATAACAATTTCCTGTGGTTAAAGAAAAATAATCGCGATATGGTAATTATTTCTTCTTGGAGTTTCCAAAAATTGTGTCAAAGTTACCAAAAGGAATTTTTTTGATAAAAACAATGTTTGGTTTAAAGGGGATTCCGATGCACGTGCCGGAGTAATAGTTATGACTGATTGGACGTCACGACGATAAGAACGGACGTCCCGACGCAATCGGTACGTTTCGAGACTTCTTGCGGTCCAGAAGATCGATGCGCAGAGATGAGCGCACCAAAGTGTCTCTCGTCGTATTTGACGCGGTTACGCAAACTGAACGCAAAGAGATAACAAAAACGACACTCTGGAGGGAAGACATAGCAACCCTATTTCCGATGGAAGATTAAATATTAACTCCCCCCCCCTTCGATAGTCAACAATGCCGAATCTTCGGAAGTAGCAAAACAATTTTCTTTTAACATCTTTCTAATATTTTTTTAAATTAAAATAAACAAAAGAGATGGTAGTTTGCAAATTTTGGAAAAAATTAAGAGATTGACTCTTCTTGCTTGAGCGGATAATTGTTGGAAATAATGCGTGCGAGGTTTTTGGGGGAACAAGTTGCAAAATGACCTCCCGTAACTTCGTGACCTATTTCGAAATGTCGAGCGATCTAGAAGTGTTTACCATGGGTACGACGCAAGAGAATCCGAAGAGGGTTAAACTGGATCAGAAGTAGATTGGGGTGGGTGTGGGGTGGGTAGGTAGCAGGAGAGCGCGAGTACCTATGGGGGATTTACGGTCGTCCCGAATCTCACCTTCGCAGATGAAGCCCTGCTGGATGAGGCCCCATAGCATGTCGCCGCAGTGGTGGCAGTACGTGGGCTTGTGGAAGGTCTTCTTGCCGAAGCTGTGCCCGTGAGCGGCGGTCGGATCGGTCGGACCCGCCACCGACGCCATGACTCCGACCTACCCGTTCACGCCAGATTTTCACCGTGAAATAACACTAGGCACACACATATTACATGTCTATGTGATCTCGAAACCGTACGCGAACATGTTGCGGCCGTAGGGTACCTCTGCGAGCCAGAGTTACATGCCTAAGGCGCATTTCTTGAGACCCACTCACATACACAGCTGACCATTACTGCCAAAATTTGTGTGCGCATCCGCGAAACGTCCTAACGCGTCGACTGATCCGTCTCGATGCGTCGCGGCGCTGTTGGCATACTCGGCCCACCCATCCGCGACTCAGGACGCCGGCGACACATCACGGCGCCTTCTCAAATGTCGAAGCGTCCGCTACAGCGTCGCAGCAGGACTCTTTTTTTTTTTTTTAAATTTCTTATACAAGCGCTAATCAAAAAAAAACACCAAACCAATCAAAGTTTTTTCTCAATTAACACAGAATATAATTATTATCCCACCATATTTAAAAGAAATTTTTAAGACTGCTTACCATTTTTATAGGAGCCAAGTTCTTACAGCCGTTCCCATTCAATTCTCCTGTAGCCAGTAGCTTGATGATCCGAGATCATGCAATGTTGTCCTCTGGAGTCAGGATACTGCCACTTTGGTGGCATATGACAGGACCCAAAGTACCTACTTGCGCCTTAACAGGGCTTAAAGAAAAAAGACAAACGTTACTCCTCGGTAGGTCGTTTAAGGCTCAGGCCCAAAGCATCTAGAATTCATTTGCGCCTAAGAGGGCCCAAAGATCAAAAATATTACTCCCAATAGGTCTGTTGATGCTTGGAGGGCCTAATGACTAAAGAAGTACGACGTTTGAGACTGAGAGGAGGTCGCAGGTCGTTGGAGGATGAAGAAACCCAAAGACTAAAAAGGTTACTCCCCAGTAGGTCGTTAAGGGCTGAGAGCAGCTAGAGACCAAAAAAGTTACTCCCCACCAAGTCGTTGGAGACTTAAAGAACCCAAAGACTAAAAAGGTTACTCCCCAGTAGGTCGTTTAGGGTTGAGAGCACCTTAAGAGTGAAAGAACCCAAAAACTAAAAAGGTTACTCCCCAGTAGGTCATTTAGGGTTGAGAGCACCTTAGAGTGAAAGAACCCAAAGACTAAAAAGGATACTCCCCAGTAAGTCGTTTAGGGTTGAGAGTACCTAGAGATCGAAAAAGTTACTCTCCAGGAGGTCGTTGGACTGTTGGAGGCTGAAAGATCTCAAAGACTAAAAAGGTTACTCCCTAGTAGGTCATTTAGGGTTGAGAGCACCTTAGAGTGAAAGAACCCAAAGACTAAAAAGGTTACTCCCCAGTAAGTCGTTTAGGGTTGAGAGCACCTTAGAGTGAAAGAACCCAAAGACTAAAAAGGTTACTCCCCAGTAAGTCGTTTAGGGTTGAGAGCACCTTAGAGTGAAAGAACCCAAAGACTAAAAAGGTTACTCCCCAGTAAGTCGTTTAGGGTTGAGAGCACCTTAGAGTGAAAGAACCCAAAGACTAAAAAGGTTACTCCCCAGTAAGTCATTTAGGGTTGAGAGCACCTTAGAGTGAAAGAACCCAAAGACTAAAAAGGTTACTCCCCAGTAAGTCGTTTAGGGTTGAGAGCACCTTAGAGTGAAAGAACCCAAAGACTAAAAAACTTACTCCCCAGTAAGTCGTTTAGGGTTGAGAGTACCTAGAGATCGAAAAAGTTACTCTTCAGGAGGTCGTTGGACTGTTGGAGGCTGAAAGATCCCAAAGACTAAAAAGGTTACTCCCCAGTAAGTCGTTTGGGGTCGAGAGCATCTAGAAACCGAAAAAGTTACTCGAAAATTTTTGCGTAAGGTGGAATTTTCCCATTGACACAAAATGTTTATCAGGCTTAAAGGTTCAACAAGAACTTCTTTTATTGTGTATTCGTTTATTTTATAAATCAATACTAAGATTACGAACAGGTGGTAGATACAGGAAATTTGCTGTAATTCAAGGGAACATTTCTATGTGACGTCACAATACTCGAGATGTCTGCTCTGTAGGCAAAAAAAAACGGTTTGTAATAAATTTCGCATATTTGCCTACAGAGCAGGCTAAGGGGGCGTGGCTTAATCATAGAAATGCTCCATTGGAATAATTCTATACCGTTCTATACATATTCTATTAAAAAAAAACTTTTGTCTTTTACTAAGCTGCTACGTTTTGTCAAAGTTAAAGCCACAAAAAAAAGAAATATAGAGAGAGATATTGTTTGATTCATCATCACAATACTAGAGAAAAGTTAATATTATAAAAAAAATTGTCATAATACTTAAAAAAATATTGCACTGCACGCTTTATCGGTGCTTCCTTTATATACAAAAAAAAATACAAATAAAACGTTGACGTGTGTGTGCTGATCACGAATGGTGCAGTGCAATATTGAATACCTGATTCTTATCCCAAACCGTGATCTTCAAAAAAACCTTGAGGTGTTTCTTCCTAAAACAAAGAAAACAAAAATTATTTCAAATATAAAATTAAAAAAAAAAAACATCAATATGAATGTGGATAATAAAAATTTCAGTAGCAAATTAATAGGAAAAAAAAACAAAAAAAAATCACATACCTAAAACAGAAGCAGTCGAAAAGAGAACTCCTCATCCACTTTCATATTGAAGATGTGTAAATCTCACTACAATTTTATTAACGCTAAGCAAAATAACGGAGAAAAACTAAATGCGTTTAAGAAACAGTTTTTTATTTTGTGCAATAGACACATACAAAAAGTTAAAATTACAAGTTAAAAGAGTGTTCCCAGTATTACTAAAAACCCTGTTAGTTTAGAATAACCCAAAATAAAAAACCCCTTCACCATAAAATTAAGAAAGATTTGTTCATTGTGGAATTGCAATTTTTTTGCCGATTATTATTTTTTGACCAGAAGAAAGTCAAAAATTTAATATTCCACAACACATTAGTAAAACTAACCCAATAAAAAATTATTTACTTTCGGATTAGAAGATTAATCCAGACGGAAAAATTAGGAATGTAAACTAAAATTGTACACAGTCACAATAATTTACAGTGCATAGGAGACAATTATATAAATATGGCACATAAATTAGAATCGTTTTAAAATTCCTACATCCAGAAATAAATTCCATACCACCCCTACCTAAATTTCTTAAAAAAGTGCAACAAAGATAGAAAATCATTCCATCCTCTTCTGTTACACAATTAAAATCCAATGAAAGAAACAATTCAACGTTTTGGATGTAAGAGGAAGACACTTCCAGTCTCCCTCTTACAACAAAATCACTAAATTGTTTCCTTCACTTTTAAGTTTCGCCTTACAGGGATTAGTTATGGACTTTACCAAACTATAAATACGTTTATTACGTCGAAAGAAAATAATTAAACCAATTTAGTACGTAGAAATTTACTTTAAATTAGTTTGCGTCTGCATTTTAACGTAAAACACAGGCAGATATGTTGGAGACGCCCAAAGCAAATTACGAAGCCTAAAAACAATTACTACATACAAATTTGTTGTAAAACAAACATTTACAAAGAAATTATTAAATATTGCAATACAATAAATGGAAGACAAACTATAAATCTACATTAATCTAGTTTAGTATTGGTTCAATTTAAGAAATAGAATACTACAGACTGTTATATTTATGAAAACAAAAGGCAAAAATTTAAACGGAGCAGACATGTGACTTAGCCACGCCCCTTTTTCTGCTCTGTAGGCAAATTTAAATTAATTTCCACTGACTTTCCAAAGTTTTCGTCTGGTTTTTATGGAACCTTACCCCAACAATAATAAAACACAAAAATAATAAATTTATAAAAACGTGGATTTGCCTACAGAGCAGAAATCTTGGAAATGTTCCATTGAAAAGTTTTCATACCTATAACAAACTATTAAAAGAATTCCTTCAATCAACTAAAGTTGCAGGAGTGGCAAGATGTAGCGAAAATTAAGTTGATGCGACAGCTATAGCAGGCCTATGTCTCTCAAAGCCCCTTCCATGGCTTCATCCTTCAGAAAACAATTTACTAACTAGGTTTGTTGAAATAACAACACAAAATGGTGCAACAATTTATCGATATATAAACAATAAATTGTTGCTTAAATACAAATATTTCATGCTCATGTACAGACTTGTTAGTCAAAGCCCCCGATGTAACAGTGCTGATGCCAAATTAGACATGCTGACACAGCATTATTTTTAAATTCCTTGTTTTCATGAAAAAACTGGTTCCCGAACAGTTTTTATTAACAAAACCAATTAAACTAATAACAAGTACAAGTTTAACGATTCTCCTACTCCTTTAAAACTACCCCTAACTGTATCTCTGTAACAAATACACAATGTTCTCTGTTACACAACTTAAATTTAACTCTAAAAGTGAAAGAAACAATTCAATGTTGTTTGGTTGTAAGAGGAAGACAAGATGAGAACACCTCTTACAGCAGAATTTTTGAATAGTTTCTTTCATTTTCGAGTTTGGGCTCATGTAAAAGAAAATGATGATTCTTGAGGCAGAGATACAGTTAGAAAATTATACAGACTCTAATAACCTCTGAATAAAAACTTACAATTTTAATTAGAAATTTATTATTTTTAAATACATCTCCAACAGTGAGGAACTATTCTACTGGCCCTTCCTATCAACTCATAGGACAGTTTTAACAATAGGAACAAAGAAAACAGTTTAACATCTCGTTAAGCTCAAAGTCCCTGATTCTGGCAATTTTTTTAATATTGTCTCTGTAGGTATTGTCTTTGATAGGTCGGTCAGAGACTAATTTTTATAATTAATTATAAAGCAAAAAATAAACCTGACTAGTTATCTAAATATAATAATATAACATCACCATCACATAAACTTTAAAACATGAAATAAAATCTTAAATTTTAACTTAACACCTAGACACAAGCGGCTACTTCGTAAGAATAAAATTTCTCGTAATAACAATAACAACAAACATAACATTGAGTTAAATAGGCACAGAAATCTTGGCACTGACTCCACAGTTATAATCTAGTGATGTTGTACACGTTTCCAGAAAGGACATCATTTTTTTTTTGTATTAGAATATTCAAGAACTTTTCTTGCACTTATCAAAATGATTTCGAGATCTTCTTTGTACTAACGTCTTTAGGAAAATTAGAGCATAACACAGTTTTTGTCTCTAGTATGTAAAATAAATTATAGAAAAATGTTTCGAGAGAATTTATCCCAGCGTAGAACAGTTTCAGTATCTCATATCTTCTAAAAATACCTCCCCCCCCTCGAAGGTTTTCTATATTTCTTCCCGATTTAATAATAAAAAGCTTCTTCAAGGTCACTCCTATGAGATATTGAAATTACGCTACCTTAAAAGTTGTAGAGTGCTAAGGTTTACTTTGTGGGGATCAGCAGGGATGTAAACCTCGGCACTTTTTAATATTCAAGAAAAGTTCTTTGATGGTATGGCACAGTTTTACATGCAATTAGTATGTTAACTTAACAAACAATACAGGCAATAGCATACAAGATGTAAGGATTTTGAATTTAAATTAAAGACAGTCACTCTAACACCGCTACACCAATAAATACATGCACAAAGGTGTCTTTTATCGGTTTCCTATTTTATCCTAAAAAATGATTCTTACCTCCACTTACAAGTATTAGAAAATAATGCCTGGAATATATAATTTTTTTGTAACAAATCCAGGCATTTTAAGATATTTCATCAAATTAATAAAATTTAATTACTGCAAGCTGGAGGTTTCTTGCCACCTAAATCCTTGGGATGCATAAAACATTGAGGAAAATATGAACAAAATGCACCAAAAAGCTCGTTTTAGTGCAATGACATAATGACTAGCGGTGCACCATCGATACTAGGTGTAATAAGTTTATAGAGAAGACGCATTATTTAATTTTATCATACAACCAGACATTGCCAAATAAAAGTAAAATAAATAAAAGTTCTGCAAAGTCTAGATGTAAGATAATATCTACAATTCGTAACTGGTGTCTCCATTACTAACCTCTTGTAACAAATCCTGAGCTGCAATGGCTTTCAAAACATTTTTCTTGCTAGTCTCTTGGATCTCTCCTCCCAAAAGTAACTCGTCAAGTATGAAATAAGCCTTTTCGAAATTAAAAATTATATCCAATTCGCACACCTACAATAACAAAATTATGTTTATCTTCAATAATTGCAACCGTTTAAAAATATACTTACACTACCGAAGTATTTATCCAACAATTCTACATAGCGATGTATCACTTCCAGAGTCAATAACTCGTTGTCTTCCTGCTCGATTGCACAACAAAAGTACAAACTTGCATATCTGCAAACAGAAAAAGGTTTTACAAGACTATTGGGACAATATTGCTATTACAAACCTCTTGTAAACGATTTTCAAATCCCGCCATTCTAAGAAACTACACATTTTGGGTTTTCGGGCTAAAATGGTCGTAATCAATTCCCGTGTAATTTTCTTCTTTAGTTTGTCAGGATGAGCCACATACCATTTTTGCAAACGAAGTTTGCCTTGTCGACTAAATAATAACATAAACTGCATCTAAAACATGCATAAATTAGGTCAAGATTAAAAATTTATTTTTTAGACCCTTACCTTTGTTTTTTTTTAATTACAGGTTCTAACACGATTGTAATTAGTTTTTTTTATGTAATTTAACTAAACATTATTAATTTCTTTTAAAATTTCACAAGAAACAGTTTTAACGCCCGATAGTTTGACAAGCTTGACGTCTGACGTTTACAAATATCATTTATCAGTGGCACCCATAGATAATAGGTGGCACCAATATTACTAAACGTCAAAAAATAAACCACCCTAAAATATTGATATACGCCGTTTTAGATTTGTTAAGATTTCATTTATAGTACATTTCAAAACTGTTTCTCTTTTTGTGATTGAAAAAAAAGGCAAAATAGATTAAAACGGGGTGGCAAAAGGAATATCCCTCTTTGCCTTGGTATATCTATAGGTTAAACCATTTCCGTCGCGGAAAAGGCGGTCACGTTTGGAAAATCAAATAAATTCAAATCGGGAGACCTAGCAGGCCAATGATCTACACCGAATATGGTCCTCCTATAATATACGCATAGTTTGCGGGCTCAGCTGTCTCATTTTTAGCCCTTGGAGGAACAGATTAAGTCCCAAAAATTGGTAAATAAACGACACCTACCGATATAAACTTGATCAATAGAGGTTCCCTAAACAATTTAAGGGCTCATAAGTTCCATTAGGGGTCAAAGTGTTAGAAGAAAATTAAAAGGCAAAATCTTTTATGAAACCCAAAAATAATCACTACCCCTAATTGTTATTTTGGCCTCGAAACGAAAATGACTATCGATAGCCAAACCAAATCCACTAAAAAATTTATCAGGAGGAAGCATCTTCATACTTCTAATGAATTTCGTTTACCTACCAACCCCGTAATGTAATAACGCACATATGATGTTGACCTGCGCGTAAATCGGCGCCTTGCGTCGCGACGACCGCAAGTTTGTGATCAATGCAAACGGTTACTCGAACCCGCGGATTTAATCAGTCGGTGGTGTGATGATCGTCCTATCTTACTGAAATTTTTAGAAACGTGCATGAAACGAATTCGTTGTAGTTAATAAAAGAAAATGTTAGGTAATAAATTAGCAGAAAGGTATGTAACTACCCCTTGTCCTTGTATTATAGGAATATGTAAAGGTAGTACGTGGGGGTTTAATAGAAATTTTCCCAAGACATCTTTTTATAAAAAGAAAGGACAAATTCGTTTTTATTTAAATGTGTAATTCTTGATTGTAAAATATTAAAATTTCTTGCAAACATTAAAATCTTCCCTTAGGTCTTGATTTTTTTCCCCTAAAATCCTAAGAAATATTTGGAAATAATTAAATTAAATTAAAACCAATTTAATAAAATATAATGCAACGTAAAAATACTGACGTCATTACATGTACACAATAGAGGGTTCAATGATTAATGAAGCCAAAGTAGTGCCAAGGCTTTTAGCTCAAGGCGAAAGAAATATAGGGCGACGCATAAATCCGACATCGCATCTAAACCACGAAGAAACCACCCCTAAAATATAATTCGATATTAATTTTAATTTTTTTTCTCTCAAGGTGTGAAAAACCTTATCATGGGGGATTTACCGCCTTCATTCAATAGACTATGACACGTGACGGGGATATCCCAACTATTTTTAATCCCCGGCGTAGCCGAGCCCCTAGTGTTTTAGTCACAGATGAAGGCGTCGCCAATGGACCCTTTACACATGCCGATTCCGTCACTAGTCAACAAGAAGTTGTCACCACATCAGATCAAACAACACCAACCACTCCAAGAGGACTTCGGAATCGTCTTAAATCTTGTTCAAGCTCTTTATGCTCTAAAAATGCTAGAAAGGTAACGAAAATGAAAATCCGATGTTCTAGAACCCTATAGCATACTTTTTTTTACTTCGTTTACCCCATTTTTGATATTCTAGCACTCTATGGCAGACTTTTTACTTCCTTTACCCTATTTTTGATTATCTGGCACTCTATAGCACTTTTTATTTTTTTAAACCTTTTTTTTCGAAATTCTAGAACTTAGCACCCCTATTCCTGTAAGCCCTAACGACTCGTTCATCAACGATTGGACGACTTTTCGTTGTAAACTTACTCTGCGAGTTATAGGAGTGGGACGAACAATTGTCGTTAGGTAACGAGTCGTTCATGAACGACTTTTTATAGAGAAGGGGTGTATGACACACTTTTTACTTCGTTTACCCCATTTTATATATTCTTACACCCTTTGGCATACTTTTTACTTCCTACTTTCCAAATCTGTACTAAGATTAAAAAAAAATATAGAAGTAACCCAAAATCTGAAGGAATTCAATCGAATTAGAAAACGGGGTTGTTCTTAGCGCGAGCAAGCGATGTTAATCGCCACTTCTCAGGATAAAACACGCAAAGAGTTTGAAATCACGCAATGTGGAAAATAAGAGGTAAAGTTATTGCCAAGTTCACGTAAACCCAAATACAAAACTTTGGATAAGTATGCAAATCAGTTAAGATTGCATGCCAATAAACTACCTACCATAATAGAAATATAAAAAAAAGATGTGGGGTAGTAGATTATAGGAAATTCGGAATTCATTGGAGTTGGCCATGACTTGATATGTTCCTCTCTTAATTAGAGTAGGTAGGTACCTTTAGAGCGAAAAATCGTTCAAACACCGACAATTGTTGGTAAATAAGTCACTTGTCACTTAGGCAACCCCTAAAACTTTTGTCAAACCATGACTGATGTTATTTCCTATGGCCATGGTTAAATGGGGTTCCCTGATTTTTTTTCAAAAAGAAAAATTATAAGCATGAGCTACTAGCTCTAGACCAAGACCAACTGTATCAAAGAGGCCGCTTGGATACAGTTGGTCTTGGTTGAGATGATGACCTAAGATTTGCGCGGCAAATTCAAACCAACCAAAGAGTTTTAAGGCAAATAATTGTTTACAGATATACTTTGGAGTGTGGGTGACAGTTTGCGTAACAGCATCATGGGTTGGTGCTACTCACTGCGTAAAATACCTTTTTCTTAGCCGACAAGTTGACAACGATACTCCGGTGCTCATACCTCACGACAGGCAAGGATTCAACATGACAGCGTTTCACAGAGAATATGTATGTTCCATCTCCTTCTATTTCTTTTATAATTTTAATCAAAGCCAACTGTATTAAAAAGGTCAGGTCGTTAATGATACAGTTGGCCTTGATTTGGATGATCATGGCCAGCTGTATCTCTCTATAAGAGTTAAAGGATGAAGTTGGGCAGGGATTGATTTCAAAATCTAATCATGATTTTTTAGAGTGCCTCCTACAACGCTCCATTTTTTACCACATGGTTTGTTACGAATTGGACAATGCTGTTCTTTCCACTATATTATCTGTGCCGATTAACATCCCAACATTGTAAATCCGCGTCTGAAATCTTCTCCGAGACCATAAGGGATTTCCGAGATAAGGGATTCACAGCAGGTAGTAATTTTATTACAAAAAGCATGTTCTACTTAAAAAATTGACCAAGACTAACTGTATCAAAATTAGGATACAGTTGGACTTGGTTGAGATAGTGATGGTGTCGCCACCTTCCGTTCGTACGGACTTGGCGCGAGATTTAAAAAGCGCGGCAAATTAAAATCAAGATATTTTAATTAATTTAAGACTAACGTACCCTAATATCTTAAAAATATATTTAAGCTTCCTTCCTCACACGGTGTAGCCTGTTCTGTCTGCTCTGGGTGATTACCAATTACATGTATATTAGAGCTTTATGCACCTTGCTATCAACCGACGTGATGGCTTTATTTGCAACAAACGTTTCCTGTGTGTATCTACTCTCATGGGTCATCCTACACGAACAGTTTGTTGGAATACGGGTAAACCATTTAAAATATCCATACAATTCTTATTACAGTTCTTTTTTAAAAGATTATGGCTGTGATAATGTGCGATACAGGGATAGCATTGCTAGCGTACATGGATGGAATCACAGGAAGTCCTACTTTAGGAAGCGTAGTTCTTGCAGCATCGGCCGGAGCAGGTTCGGCTGTCTACAAAGTCCTGTTTAAGAAAGTCATTGGTGATGCTACATACGGACAAGTGGCTTTATTTTTTTCCCTAATTGGTATGCTCAATGCTGCTTTATTATGGCCACTTAGTTTGGGATTGTTTCTCACCGGAGCCGAGACTCTTCACTGGGAACGATTACCTTGGCCTGCGTTGCTTACAGCAAGCGTTCTGTCATTAAGTATAAAAAAAATTGTTACAAAATTATATGAGGTGTTTGTTAATTAAATTTTACAGTTGCCAATTTGTTGGGTAACTTCAGTGTTGCCTTGACCTACGATTTGTTTATAACGTTAGGGCTTATTACATCCGTTCCAGTATCAGCAGGTAAATATTAATTTTATTTAGTAATCTTGAATTTAATTTGTGGTTTTGTTTTGTAGCTTTGGACGTAGTGCTCTATGGGGCCCATTTTGAGGGTATGAAACTAGCTGGAATGATTCTTATAGCTGTCGGGTTTTTTCTGGTCATGTTTCCTGATAACTGGCCAGATTACATTACGCGATTACTCAGGTACTTGAGCGTTTTTAAAAACAATTTCCAAAAACATTTGTCTATTACAGTTAAAAAAATGGTTCTTCGACTACTAATGTCTAGCTTGCAAAGTATATTTTCTTCAAGCACATTCAGTGTAATCTACTAACAGTACATTTTGCGAGGGGTAAACCAGCTTAAAAAACTGTCTACAGGAAACTACTCAATCCGAATCACTCAGACCTCCCCCGGATATCCCCAGGCTTCCCCAAGCCTACCCAAACTTCCTCAGATGTCCCCGAGCTTACCCAACCTTTTCCCGGGCATCTTTGAATTTCCTCAAGTCTACCCAGACCTCGCCAAACATACCTAGATTTCCTTAAATTTCCCTGGACCTACCCAGACATCCCCTGGATATCCTCATACTTCCCCAAGCCTACCTAGACTTCTTCAAACTTCTCTGGACCCAACCCAAACTTCTCCCAAATCTTCTCAGACTTCCCTGGGGCTATCGAGACTTCCCCCGGACCTCCTTACACTTCTTGGAGCCTACCCATACTTCTCCCAGATCTTATGACTTCCCTGGACCTCCCCAATCCTGCCCATCCTTACCATGGATATTCTCGAACTTCCCCAAATCTACCTAGATTTCTTCAAAGTCCCCTGGACCTAACGCAAACTTCTTCCAAATCTTCTTAGATTTCCCCTCAAACTTCCCTAGATCTAACCCAGACCTCCCCCGGATCTTCTCCGACTTCCCTGGACAGACTCAGGTTTCCTCAAGTCTATCTAGACTTCCTCAAACTTTTCTGGGCCTACCTAGACTTCCTCAATCTTCTCTAAACCTAACCCAGACTTCCCCAAGCCTACCCAGACTTCTTCAAACTTTCCTGGACCTAACCTAAACTCCTCCCGAATCTTCTCGGACTTCCCCCGTACCCCCCACACTTCCTGGGGCATACCCATACTTCCCCCAGATCTTATGACTTCCCCTAGACCTCCCCACACTTCCCCATCCCTACCCAGACTTTCTCTGGATATTCTCAGACTTTCCCATGCCTACCTAGACCTAACCCAGGCTTCTCCTGGATCGTTTAACTTCCCTGAGCCGACCCAGATTTCCCAAAGTCTATCTAGACTTTTTCAAACTTCTCTGGGCCTACCCAGACTTCCCTTGAATATCCTCAGACTTCTCCACACCTACCTAGACTTACTCAAACTTCCCCAGACTACCCAGTTTTTTTGTAACTTCCCCGGGACTACCTAAACTAGGTACTCGAAACTTCCCCCGTGTGGTTTACCCCTTGACATTTTGTGTTTACTGGAGATCTTTTTTTTTTTTTCATCTTTCTTTATCATCTTTAAAGTTTTTGTTAAACATATCGGCTAGTCTTTGTAAAAATTGATTCTTCAATATCTAAACTATTTTCTATGGATTTGATATTGAGTATTTAGATATTTTTAGGCAACATTTGTTAAAAAGCTAGACAGCTCTTTATTACGATAAAAGGATTTTGATTTGCAGAAAATCGAGTCGGGTCTTCAGAGGGAAGGTTTGTTTTAAAATATTGCATTCTAAATTATTTGCTCATTGCATATTTTATTTCATATTCCTCTGCTAGGTAATTTTTTTAGTTAGAAAGTACTTATTATTAAAAAAAAACTTATTTTTGCCGTACACATAAAAAATTTTGCTTTAAAGCATCCGAATTCAACTTTCATTGAAATATATTCCGAACGATAACCAGAAATTTTTTTCTTACTTTATTTTTTGTATTGGCTTGCTTTTTATGGTCTCTTCTCTTTATTATTATCACATCAATGCTTCTTTGCACATTTTTCACACTGGAATATTCTACCGTCCTTAATTAAATCGAAAAATTCAACTTCGCTACTAAACATTTTTTCTTATTTTTATTTTGTTTGCAAAAATAAGTACCTACGCACCTTTTCTAATGCATCACCAAGTACTCTATGTATATACCTACACAATTGCAATAATTTATTCACACGTAAAAGTCTGTATAACCCAAGTATTTCTATCCGAAAAAGCCCCCTTGCTTATAGCAACTTTATTATGAATTTTAGAGTCAACACAAAGGATGGGATGCGATTTCCATTTGCAAAACCATACATAAAGTGCATGTAAAAAGAAATATTGAGTCAAACCATTGACTGATATATTCAAACCAAGCCTCTTTGATACAGTTGGCTTTGGTTTGACGATCAACCGTTCAGAGATTCAAAAAGTACGCGGCAAATTCAAAATAATTATATTAAAGTTGTTATAAGCTAGGGTTTATTTTGTAGATCGAACGGTATAGTAATTTACCGCTTTAAAGAACTTCCATTATTTTTAGAAGTAAAAAATTTAGGTGCTACATAATAGATGTGCTGTACAGTTTCCATATATTGTTACAGAAATATCATCATGTTGAGTCACAGTGCGAGGTAAGATTTTTGAATCTAAATGTAGATCATACAATATTTGTTTTATATGGTGCACGCATGTGTGTTGTTTCTCAAAATTTGTTCCTTATTGTGCATTGCAACATACTTTTTGTCAATTCGTTACACTTTCAGTTACAAATCACAGTTATACACTTTTACAAAACACAAAACTTACTCACTTCTAAGACATATTCGCTAGAAAAATGTTAGATGTACTACTTTTAAAATTGGTAAACAGTGTTTTTTTTTTTTGTTCCTAATCAGTAACACCTTACTAGGTTAAAAGGAAAAACCCGTAACGTTTTGTAGAATACATCTTTTTTTTTCAGTATTAGCAAGGTGAGTCATGTAGGTGTCCCTTCCCGTTTGAAACTGACAACAGAATATAAAATTAATTCGATTCCTCAAGGGGATTCACCTAAGTTATTAAAAAATGACTACCCGAACAGTACTAATACAACTATCTGTAGGAGGGGGGGGGGCACAATAATTTTACGGTATTCCCCTTGAAGAGCCGAATAAGTTTTATTATTCTAGTCGGTCAGATATAGTTGGCTTTGAAAATTAAAGTGAGCAGCGCCATCTAGCGGTCAGGGATGTATTTTTAAAAAAATTAACACAAAATATGTGCCTGTACAAAAACATTTTGGTCATAGAGCTTTTCCAGACACGACGTGGCTTTAAGCCACGCCCCCTTAGATGCTCTGTAGGCAAACATTAATTTCTATTAAAAAAAATGACAAGGCACATGGTACAAGGCACACATGGTATCGGAACGCGACTCGCCAGTCGCCAGTCGGTCAGATACAGTTGGCTTTGAAAATGAAAGTGAGTGGCGCCACCTAGCGGTCAGGGATGTATTTTTAAAAGAATTGAACACAAACTATGTGCCTGTACAAAAACATTTTGGAATGGAGCTTTTCCAGACACGACGTGGTTTTACTTAAGCCACGCCCCCTTAGGTGCTCTGTAGGCAAATATTAATTTAGTTTTTTATGTAAACGTCCACTTTTTGCCTACAGAGCAGATATTTTGTGAAAAATATCGAACATAAGACACCTAAATGACTCCCCTGATTTTTTTTACACTTATTACATACAAGGTGTTTCAAAATTATACTTCTTAACAGAATTTTAAGAAAAAAGATCCCTTTCTCTTAAAAAAATCGTATAATTATGGAAAACCTTTTGTAGAGCTAGGATAAATGAAGATTTTTATTTTCATAAATAACAAGGACCGTAAAGTTTTAATTTATTTATAGTTTTAGATGTATAACGGTCCTTTTATTTTATAACAAAAAAAAATAGTTGTAGTAGTAATACGTAAATATTTTATTTTATAGTTTGCCCACCCCTGCCCCTGACCCCGAACGGGGAAAAAAACGCGAACTAATGTATGTATGTGTAGTTTGTTGCGTTGTTCTCCTGATGATGTACAAGATTCGCTAGATATTTGCATCCGCAAAGTAAACTGTACTACCTATATACCTAAAATAGTAGATAGATAGAGATGAAACCAATCCCCTTAGATGAGTGACAATAAATTTGTAAAAGAGTGGAAAATAAACTTATATTTTTTTTGTTCCATACCGCTTTGTCTATGCAATACTCTCCCCTCACACCCACACATTGCAATCCTACAGCTATTACATTTTGTTCTATTTTCAGCACCCCCACAAAAAAAATAAATATACGTACACCACTTGCAGAATAACACTTTTTTACATTTCAAATTTTGCATGGAAATTTTATTAAAGAATGCACCCGTATTATTTGTAAATTTATTGCTGTACGATTCAGTGGCTGGCTTACAAAAACCAACTTAAGAATTACCGTAAACAAACATTAAAGGTTCGTCTTAAAATTAATATTAAATTTAACGTTTTAATAAAAAAATGGAAAAAATAGATTCGGATATTATTTTGGAAAAAACAACATAGCACCTTATTCTGTTTAATTTAATTCTTGCAAACTTTTTTTTAATATTCTCACTTCTCATGCACGAACAATAAAAAAACAAGCTGTTCTGTACCTCTCTACCTTAAAAACAGTAAGTGTTTCTTATTTGATTGTGTAAAGTCTTAAAATTCGTGCTTGCCCATTATGTGTGTGTGGTGTACTTGCCTTTGGTGCTGCTACCGCTAGACCGTCATTCTACAAGCGAGAGGATCATCTGCCTTCGCCACAGATACGTTAACAACTTCACGACGTTTCTCCGTCTGTGAGTTGCTCTCATGATATATCTCTCGCTTTTTACATTTCTGTTAGGCTATTTTTGTTCTAACTACGTTTATACTTCCAACAGCGCATGTTTGTGGGTATTCATCAAATCTTTCGCATTTAAACCTAGATTTAAATTATTTTAGATTAAAATTAAATAAAAATAACTATACAGAGTGATTCAATAAGAGTATTTCTGATCATACATTACTTTGATTTATTTTAAAAATTGGATTCACGGGTTTAGGCACAAGTGGATAGCGACAGAGCCTTTAGTAACCCAGCAGCTCAGCATATGTATTCAGAAGTCCACTGACTTTAGGTTAGCCCAGTGGACTTGTGCATACTTATGCTCAGCTGCTGGGTCACTGAAGGCTCTGTCGCTATCCGCTTTTGGTTTATGTATCTAGATCGAAAGATTATCAAATTTTACATAAAAGATGGAAAAACAAAGAGAATGCAAAAAAACTGAGGTCTCTAGGACCCCTAGAAACGGAATTATTCAGGAAAATTAATTTTTATTACCAGGGCTTGCTTGATTAAATTTTTGAACGACCTCAAACGTTCAATTCTGATGGTACTTTGTTCATCTTTTTGTTATTTAGTCAAAACAATCGCGAAAATAATCTGTGCTAGATTTTGAAGCAATCACTTCATTTTCATGACATTCGAAATTTTTAGAATCACATTTTCGGTCATAACTCCGTTTCTAGAGGGTCTAGAGACCTCCGGTTTTTTACATTCTCTTTGTTTTTCTATCCTCTTTACGATTATAATAAAATAGACGTGCCTTTGCATTCGAAATTTTTAAAAAAATTGCAGAAAAGTAGAATTTTTCACTAAAATCCATCACAAATTTGAAATAAATCTTTTGAGAATGGTCAAAAGAAATTTTCAAAGAATATTTTGTAGGATTTTATGTAAAATTAGTCAAGTTTTTGATTTAGACTTAATTAAACATTTTTATTATTGAATCACCCTGTACCTATTATAATAAAAAAAAATATATAGCCCCTTGGCGATCAATTTTCATTTTAGTTGCTTATAGTCATAATTTTTGTCCCGGCCAGATATTTTAATTGTGATAATTATTACCTAGATGGTCTAGGCGGAATCGGCATGGAACGCCGGGTCAGCACCGCCGTGACATAGTGGATTATCGGACTGGATACATCCGATCGCATTTACGGTCACCTTCAGGAAGGGTCAGATGACTGAATGAGAACTTCAACACTGTTGCTTATATGTAAATATCTAGATAATACTAAAACGTTAAAAAACAAACATTTTAAAACCTTTTGTAGTACAAAAGTGATTAAAACTGTGATTAAGTAATTAAAGTATGTGCAATGTAGGGTCCAAACAAACGAAATATTTGTAAAGGTTTCAAAAAATGATTAAACGAGGACTATGTTGCACTAAAACTTATCAAATTCTGTGTTCAGATAAAAATATATTACTAAAACGTACGTACATCCGCTTATTAGTAAATTTGCATGGTTAACACCAATTAGAATGCGTATATGTAATAGTTTTTAATAAATCCTGTAAGACTTGTACATTTTAGATTAATTTTAAGACTAATCGCAAAAAATATCAGTTGGTTAGAGGTTGTACATTTTACAAATCATAGACTGATATTTTAGTGGTGGCGTAAAAAATACCCAATAGGCTATTGTAGTATCGTAAGAACCCTTACAAGGTTTTATCATTCCTCTACTTTTTTTTTTTTGTAAATAGTCCAAATATTTTTAAGATTTTAGGGATATCATTACATTTTGATGTTACTAAATGTTATTGTTATAGAAATAAACGTGTAATAATAAAAAATGGAATGGGGGAACATGTAATAACACGATTATAAAAATATCACCAAAACGTAAGTCATTTCTTAAGGGAATCACGTGAAAATCAACAAGTGAAATTTTTTTTACAACTCATCATGGCTACTGAAATGTTTTACAACAAAATCATGGAGATCTTCCAAACTTCTATTTCCATTATATTCGGAAATCCGTTTCCCCTCTTTATATAAATATATCGAAGGAAATCCATCAACCTAAAAAAATAATGAAATAACGATTCCGTGATTAAACTAGAAAACTAACTAACCTCTTCTTCGTTACATAATTGTTTATTAACTTCTAAAGTACAATCAACTTTTACTATATTAACATCCGGGTTATCTACAAATTTCTTAGCAAGATCTTCCCAAGTCGGTGCTAAACGTTTACAATGTCCACACCTAACACAAAAATTATATTTTAATAAAATGGAAGCCCCATACGACCCAAATAGTGCGACCAATACATACCAAGGGGCAAAAAACTTGACAAACACAATTCCTTTTTCAATCCCGTGTTGAAAATCATCCCCAGAAAGGATCATAACAAGACTTGTAACCGTTTCCGGTTTCTCTTCCTTTATATCTGCGTTAGCGGATCCGAGCATTTCATTAACGTACAATTTTAAATGTTCGTGAGTACGTTGTCCTTGATATTTATCAATTTTTTTTCCATCTTCTATCCATAAAAGTGTTGGATATCCTTTTATATCAAATTGGTTGCAAGCGGATCGATACAAAGTGCAATCGATTTTGGCAACACTAACGGCGCCTTCAAATTCTAAAGATTGTGCTAACTGTTCCCATACTGGAGCCAATTTCTGTATTAAATTGACTTGTAAAGGTTCTAATTTACAACTTAAAATTACATACCTGACAATGCCCACACCAAGGAGCATAAAATTTAACGAAATGTTTTCCACTAGAAACAAATTTCTCGAAATTGTCTTCGGTTAGTTCTATTAACCCTTGACCACCTTCCGGTACTGCACTACTAAGGCTCTCTCTTATAATGTCCTTTAAAAAGACGATTAGTAAGGATAATAACCCAAAATTTGAGTCCTACCGATTTTAATTGTTCGTTTATAAACGCAGTTAGAGTTGGTAAGTCCCGGGTTCCTTTGAATTTCACTGCTTCAGTCCCATCAATATTATAAAACTTTAGGGTCGGATACCCAGTTACATCTTGTTCCGAACATATAATACTATCGATTGTACAGTCAACTTTTGCAACACGAACGTTACTATCGTCTTCGTTTAACATTTCCGCTAGCTGCTCCCAAGTTGGGGACAATCTTTGACAGTGTCCGCACCTTTGAAACAACGTAAAATGTATTTTTACACGTCTTTTATGAAAGTAAATCTTACCAAGGCGCATAAAACATGACGAAGTGGTTTTTCTTTGGGATCTCCACAGGAAATGTTTCTGAATTGTATTGGATTGTGTGAATATCCTCATCGTGACTTTGCACGATGTTAATAACTATTTGAAGTAAAATAACAGATAAAATATAACGCATTATCACAAAATTGATCAAATTAAGCCTAAAATTCAATTTTGGATACCGGCATCAACGAGAAAATCACCAAAACTAATGCCACAAAGCACAGCACAGAGTTACCAAAAAACAAGGGAGGAGAAAACCGAAATATCCCCAAGTCATTTTGGCGCGTATTTCAAATTCAAATTTAATTCTCCCAGACTTACATTAATCATCCCAAGACTACTCTTGCATAAATCCTAATTTACTTCAATTAAACGTTTTTAATTAAATAATTAAATTAGTTTAATAAAATCACAGTAAAAATTAAAATTAGTAAATCGATTTAAACGTCTGGAATTACCGCGCACGCGTATAACACTATTCTAAAAACTTTGTTGCAGCTGATATGGTAAATAATAGAAAATTTAACTAAAAAATGGCCTATAACTACACAAGAATATGGTTGGGATATGAAGACGAACTTATCACAGATAAAAACAAATCATCTGTTAATTTTACAACAAATAAAATAGGGGGAACACCCGTAAGTAATTTTTTCTTTTTTCCTTCCAAAAACTCCTTTAATTCCTTAACATTTCAGGATTGGCCTTTAAATAACCCTGTGGGAACTCTTAGTTGTGCTCTTTGCCAACTCCCAAGCCCTCTAGTGCTCCAGATTTACGCTCCGATTGACAATTCCCCGTATCACCGTACTCTATACCTATTTGCTTGTGTTAACCCAAACTGTTGGAATCATGCTGAAAGGTGAATTAAAACCTTATTTTCATGCCTTGTACTTTAATGATAATTTACAGTTGGACTTGTATTCGTATACAAACCTTGCAACAAACAATAGAATCCATTGAAACTTCGCCTATTAAATCGCAGAGTGCAAATGAATGGTGCCAGGGTTCCGACGATTGGGATGATGATAATAATGCGAATATTAATGAAGAGAATGGGAATCTTGTGAGTGGGGTTGAACGTATTTCAGATGAGGACGATGAGAGTTGCAGTATTGAGGAAGCGATTCGGATGGGGTTAGGAAATTTGTCTGTTGATGATCGGAATGCAAATATGGGAATGGCTGCAGAAGCTCAAGGTAAAAAACTCCAGAATTAAAAGTAACAATTTTTTTTGGTATATTTCCTTACACAGACAACATAAAAAACTCACAATCTAGTGTCGAGGAGAAAAAAAAATGTTTCTCCCTTTATTTTATGTGAAAACAACAACGAAGCGTACTCAGAGCTATTCCTAAAACTATTCTACAAATTTTCTATCTTATAATACATCAGAATTATTTAAAAGGAAATGGGAAACATTTTCATAAGTTAAGAACGTAATCATAGTAGCAGGTGTAACCCGCAACAAATTAGTCCCCAAACCTTTATAAAACCCCCTCCACCCTTCATACCGCCAAGTCTGTTTAATACAATCCGTTGAATTTTTATAAGAGTAATGTTGATTTTGAAGCCTGGCTCGGATAACTTGATACGGATACGTACTTCCCGCAGCAATAACTTTAGAAATCGCAGCAAAACTTAAATATTCCATCACACCTAACTTTTTAGTTATTGGAACTCCTCTGTATTGATTATAACTATTTTTCATTTCTTCATACGTCATAAATTGTACAGCTCCGTGTGATACTCCAAAAATTCCAGGCGTTATTCCTTTGTAGTACCCCCGTATGCCTTCAGAAGTGTATATTTTCCTTAACGCGTCAATCATTCCATTGTATATAATACTTGTGGAACTTGGAGGCGAACTATATTGCAAGCATAATCGGGTTTTTACCACCCATAACGGGTTTGTTATAAATAAAGTTAAAATTCCGGCTTCGGAAGCCGCTAATAAATGATGTCCTGGTCCTAGAGGAATTTGCGCATTCCCTCCTTGTGTCCATACTTTTATCGCGTTATAGAATAGAAAATACAGACCCCATGAGCTTCCAGCGCCCCATAAGTTTGGGGTAACGCCTCGGTATAATCCGTACAAACCTTCTTGTCGGAAAATTGTTGTAAATGCATTTCTTATCCCGTTGTAGTTAGGTGTGGAATGTTGTCTACCATCGTTGACTGCGAAACGAATTTTTATTAGGTCTAGAGGATGTAGAACTAATGTCGAGGCTAAACCTCCCGAAATCCCGGCCAGGAGATGTTCGTACTTGACATGACTTAATAATGATAATTCCGTTTTTAAATTTTGCGAGGCTGTGCCTTTAGTAATTGTAGTCATTTTATAAACCACATGTGGAAGTTATAAGCACAAAACATTGTGCAATAATTTAATCTTCAGATAGAACATTAAGGTTAGAATATTTGGAAACGTCAAAAATCGATCAATGGCGACCTTAACCCAAGTATACACGGTGTTGCACAAATTATGTTTAATCATTCCTTAAACCCTTCAGAGGGAAATCCTTTGATATTTTCCTTTATAACAATGATTTTTTTTGTATAATTTTAGGGGGAGCAGTGGGTCGTCTTCATTCCCCACGAGCAACAGCAGAAATCGAGGGTAACGAAGGAGAAGTAATTAGCATCGATACTCCAACCCTCCCTCAACACAATTTAGTAGATTTACTACAAGAAGTCACCCCTTTACCACAAGATCTCTGCAATAAGACACAATCAGATTTAATTAAATCTTCTTTGGTGTTTGTACCTTATTTTATTTCCGTATGGGAAGAAACAGAAAATTCCACCACCACTATAGATCGACACGTAAAGGAATTATTAACGGAATATCAACAAAAAACTGAAGATATTACCATAAATGAGGATGTGGATTCAGGATGCAGTGGACCGGGTGAAGAAAATTATGAGAAAAGCACTCCTGCACATGGAGATCAAATGTTTCATTATTTTTTGACTAGAATTCAAAAAAATCCAGGACAAATAATCAGGTATGTTGGAATAAAGCTAGCCGTGGTGATGGGTCTTAAATGTTTCGTTACTATTTCTAGATATAGCAGAGAAGGTGGATCTCCGTTACTGCTCCATCCCTTGACTGAATTAACTAAAAAATGCGAATATTGTGAAGGAGAAATGATTTTTGAGCTCCAAGTCTTACCAACTTTAATTCCTAAATTACGATTAACAAGTGATGAAAACGTGGGTGTAAGACTTGAATTTGGAAGCGTTTTGATATTTACTTGCCGTGGAAGTTGTTGGTCTAGCGATACTAATTTACGAAGAGAAATTATCGTGTTACAGAAGGAAAAATATTAATTTTATGCCAGAATTTTCTTAATACTCGACACATTCGCTTTATTTTTTACCTAGCATTCCAATTTTCTCACACACACATTTAACTAATAAAATTACAGGCTTCTTAAATGTATTTTCTTCGCATTTAAAGCTATATAACAGCTTGGAATTCTTTTCTTAATTTATTTTTTATTAGATTACATTTAAGATTAAACAATAATTGTAGAAAAAAACCAAAAACGTTCAAGAAAGTCCAAACAAATCATCTTGTCTAGTCAAGTTTGTCAGTTTATAATACTTCTGTAATCGTGTAAGACATAAAGTAATAATAAAAGAAGGTAATATTGCGAAATCACATTACTATTGTGTTATTTACGTATGAAAATAATCTTTATATTAATTAGAAAACATAAAAGTCCTGATGTTCTGTTGGGCAGTTTCCATTGCCCGCCCAAACAGTATTGAATTTTCGCGCACCCAAAAATGTTCAACAAAAATATACTAACATAATTTATTAAGATTGTGTGGTGATAGGATGAGCAGATCTAGGTACTCGTATATGTACCACTCTTCGAGGATCCGAGGGATGAATTAAATCGCTTTTATTTTGCCATTGCCAGCGCCGATCCTCCTGTCTTCTTCTTTTCCGATCTACATATCCAATGACACAGGTAGCAGGAATCCATATAATTGCAGTTACAAGTACAACCGTGCCTACAATATTATCACGCAGGAATAAAAGGACTTTGTTAATATTAATGTCCTCTATTATATCCCAGAAACGTTCTACGACGTCTTGTATAGTTTTTTCACAACTTCCCTAATACGGATAAAACATTAGAAAAATTCCACGTTCAGTAATATTAATACCTTATTACAGAAGCCTTGTATACATGGAGTACCATCAGGAAGAATATCCGGTGGTTCGACCGGGAAACAAGTCTCATTCATACTTGTCCGACAACAACGTTTGCAAGCGTTTTCAACTGTGTACGGAAAAATTAGAAAAGGAATAATTTAATATGAATAAGACTAACTTATATCACACATGCAACTTTGAAGGCCTTGGGTTTCGCAGTAAGGTGTACATTTTCCCCCTCTACATTTCCCTCTTTCTTGACAGTCGGTTCCGTCTGGCATAGGAGGACTACGAGGACATTCGGCATGCATTCCGGTACAATTAGATTCTCGTTCACATGTCGTGTATTGCGCTTTTCTGCATTCTACTCCCTTCGACATGTATTGGCAATTTTGACAACAAGGGGAGTTTTTGTCACTGTACGGAAAAAAATTAAATCTGATTTATCTTTTGTAACAAATCCCTAACCTGCAGACTGCGCCTTGAATTCTCCTTAATTTACAGTCTTTATCACAACACGGATCGTTATCTTCCGTCCCTAATAAACCGGCGTCACATTCTTCATCCCCTTCCACTCTTAAATTACCACAAAAGCTTTCTTCCGGTTCGGAAAAACACCGCCCGGATTTTGCTTGTAAAACTTTACGTATAGATCTCAAACTGCATGGGGAAAATCGCTAAAATAACCAACGAAAAGTTATAATAAGTCTCCAGTGAGGATCGGATTTGTTACCTTATTATTGACGTCGTACCCGCTGACACTGTAGGTGTACATGAGATAAGAGCCACCTTGACTAGCACTAGGGGAACATTCGGGAATGTCAGGGTCATGTTCCGAACCCCAATTATGCCCAAATTCATGTGCTGTTACTAAATCTGCTTCACGTGTTATAACACGCTGTCCGTAATGATTACGACTTGAACTTAAACCGGAGTTTAAATATAAAGTATACCCGTTCTTGAAGTATTCTATATTAATACGGAGAAATAATTAGAAAAATCAAAAAAAGGATGTTGGATTTTATGCTAGGAATAAACACTAAACATGCGCAAACAAAAAAAACAGTTTAGGGGCTTTGTTAGAATATGTTTTAGGTAGTTTTCAACAGACCACGACCAAATTCTAAACCATGGCCAATAGGAGTCGGTCATGTGACGTCAGCAACGGGGCTACCTCGGTGGGTAAACATACTTCTGGGTTGTCAAGGAACTGGCCTTGCAGTTACCATAGATATTGCGCTTACCCACCAAGGTAGACCACATGATGAGCGGTCCCTAAGATAAGTTGTTTACTCTCCAGGGTAGACCACGTCATGATGACCGAACTCTATCCAAAAATTAAGAGGAGCAATAAAACATTAAAAAAGAAACACAGTGAGTTAATAAAAAGAATAAGAAAAAGCGAACAAACACACCAAGAAATAGTCCTCATACCTGGGGTACAGATGCCCCCGACAGAATTACGACGTGGAGATCCAACATAAGCCAGGCCTAAAATGCCCCCTTCAAATTTTAGATCAGTAAAAAGGTGCGCCAAGCAGAAGTCCTTATGACTATACTCCCGACTGAAAACCTGCACCGTGTCGTAACTAACAATTAGCATTACAAGCATAATAAACATTGTTAACAAGATTTAAATAGATCCCAAATTAAGCACGCGTTAAAATAAAAGAAAAAAATATCAACCCTTGCTACAAATGCCGCCGTGCGAATGTTCTCGAGCAGATGCTATATACGCCAGACCCAAAACTACAGAATCCCTTGCTTGAAATGTCTGATGAGTAAATAAGTGCGATAAACAAAAGCCCTTGTGTTCTACTTCTGATCGAGAAAAAACCTTCAAGTTAAAGAAGTAAATTTGATTAAAAAAAAAATCAGGAACGAAACAAATCTTTTGGAACGCACCTCTAGGAGATTTCTCACATCCCATTTTTCTCTAACCATATTGTAATGTGCTTCGCCTCCTCGGACTCGTGTAGGTTCGCTATGCACCACAATTTTCTTTATAACGAACCCCATTCCTTTAAACCCGTCTAATTCTTGCCGATCATGCCATATGGTATCGTTATAAATTTTATGCACTCTATCGATCAAGCTAATCTAAATAAAATCTTCTTAAAACGGTTAAAAATAAATCTTATGGTTTCTTACAAGGTAATTAATTGTAGTCTTCGTATTGCTAGCCCCCATTTCTTGGAAAAATCGATAATCCGCTACTAATAATAACGGACAGCGAGTTTTAGTGGGGGTATATTCGTATTGATCAACTTGTCGCTTTTCCCTTCCTTTCTGTGACTTCCATAAATTTATTTCCTCTTCCTCCTCGTCTTCTATTTCAATTCCTTCTTTAACGTATCCGCATGTTTTTGGACCAACTTGATCAGGACCGAAATGAGCATGGTCCCAACTTAATTTTATATCAGATCCTCGATAGGTAATCATAGTTTTATTATCAAAATTTGAGAGATGACGCCAAGAAGGCTACAATTAAAAAGTGGCAGAAACAAATAATACCACAGTTATATTTTACCTCGATATGATAAGTTTCCTCCGGTAAATGTATAGCCCCAGTCAAAACCCCTTCTTCATCTACGTGGACACTTGCATCTGAACTAACCTCTCCAAATACTCGTCCCCCGTAATAGTTTTCATGATCTAAAATTTACCAGATTTAAATTTGAACTTGAAATTAAGTTCGGGGTCAAACCGAAATGTATTGAAGTTTCCTTTCCATCTCCGTCTACCGCATAGGCTTTAAATTTAGAATGTAAAACGCTTCTTTTCGGTGTGAGAATGAGGCGGAAGTTTTTTCCTAACGTCATAAAAGTGATTTCCTTGATTTTGTTAAACGGATGGTCACTTTCTTGTAAACCCCTTTTTACAATTTTATGAACGAAGTCGTCAGCATGAATTGTCTCGTAGTATTTTAGGTTTTTGGTAATAGAAGCTGCAAAGGATTTTTATTACCTTTGGGAAGAACAAAAAAAAAACTTACCATGATTTTGAGAAAAAATTAAGGTAACAAGAAGCAAAAGGACTTGTTTCATTGTTACTGCGTTAAAAAAATTTATGGAAATCTCGTTTTTTGGTCATTTTAAAGTAACTTTTTTGAATTTTTTGGAAAATTTTTGAGAAATGTCAATTTTGACAGGTGACGTTTAGTATTGACGTTTGTTTATTTTGTAGGTACCAACTGCCCAAAGATAAAAATACTACAAGAATCAAAAAGTAAAGCATTCGGAATCTAATATACTTTCTACTTTCTACATTTTTAATTGAAAAAGCCAAAAACAATTTACTTTTACCCTTCTTTTTCGTCATAATTCTGTTCAAAACTTTTTCTAAGTTGCTCGTGAGCAAATTCTAGGGAATTTAGGCTTTTTCTGACGTGTCCTATATCTATCATTGTCCTGCTATCTTCACAACCACCGAGCCACTAATCTACCGGCAAACGTTAACAATGTCTTTTCGACAATTAATACTAAATTGTAACATAAAACATAATATTTTAATTGTTTTAATTATAGTATGTGAAATTTTAACATCCGAAATTCCTAGACCAAGAGGTGTATCATTATCCAGAGCCTCTTTGTATGATCCGGAGAAAGATTTTGTATGTTTCGATGGTGCTGTAACCATTCCGTTTATTCAAGTAAATGATGATTATTGTGATTGCCCCGATGGTAGTGATGAACCAGGAACAAACGCATGTTTTAACGGAATTTTCCATTGTACAAACGCAGGTTACAAACCGTTAAATATCCACGCTTCTAGAGTTAACGATGGAATTTGTGATTGTTGTGACGGCTCAGATGAGTATGCTCATAAGAAAGCAGAATGTATAAATAACTGCTACGAACAAGGACGCACAGCTCGGGAAGAAGCACAAAGACAAGCGGAACTAATTAAAATCGGGAATCAAATGAGACTGGAATACAGTCAAAAAGGTTCGTTTTATTAATTACTAATCATTTGATTTTCTAATTAACTTAACTTTAACTAACAGGAATTCAATTAAAACAAGAAAAAAAGGAGAAATTATCTGAATTACAGAAACATAAAGCCGAAGCCGAATTGGTTTTAAAAGAAAAGGAAGATTTAAAAAAACAAGCTGAAGAACTCGAAGGAGTTGCGTTAGAACAGTACAGAAGAATAGAGGAACAAGAACAGAAAAGGAAAGAAGAAGCAGAAGCAGCAGATACACGGGGTGAAGCAATTGAAACGTTTAATAAGTTTGATTCAAATCAAGACGGAAAACTTGATATTGCAGAATTACAGACAAGACAAACGTTTGATAAAGACAGAAACGGAGAAGGTACGTCCTTAATCTGTACTAATTAAGACAGAACGTAATGTTAGGCGGATTTCAAAAGAATAGGTATTAGAAAAAAATTCAGATTCTCTAATTTTAACTTTTTTTCAGTTTCGGTTGAAGAAGCAAAATTTTTCCTAAACGAAGAAGAATCCGTTGATCTAGAAACATTTCTATCCGTGGCTTGGCCCCGTATTAAACCCTTCATGATGTTAGATGCAGGTTTATTCAAACCCCCTGGAAGTGAAGTAGACGAAAGGGAAGAAGACGTACATGAAGGAGAAGCCGAACCTGAAGAATTAACAGAAGGTACGGACTCAAATTTTTATGAAAACAAAGAACAAAATGCATGTTTTAGGTTCCACAGATGAATTAAACGAAGGTGAAGGGCAAGAATTAGACGGCGAGGAAGAAGAAGAAGAGGAAATTGATGAGAAACCCGCGGAACCAACAACACCTCCCCCACCTAAATACGATGATGAAACTCAAAAACTTGTCGATATCGCGAATGAAGCAAGAAATGAATTCGATTCTGCCAAACAATCCGTCCGAAATATTCAATCGGAAGTAACAAACATTGAGGAATATTTAGAAAAAGATTACGGACCCGATGAAGAATTTGCCGTGTTAGAAGGACAATGTTTTGAGTATTCGGATCATGAATACATTTACAAATTATGTCCTTTTGATAAAACGGTCCAACAACCCAAGTCGAATTCTTTGGAAACAAGATTAGGAACTTGGTCGAATTGGATCGGGTCCGATCCTAATAAGTATCAGGCTATGATGTACGAACGGGGTCAGTCTTGTTGGAATGGGCCACAACGCATGACAAAAGTACTTGTTGGTTGTGGGGCCGAAAATAAACTCATATCGGTTGCTGAACCAAATCGGTGCGAATACCAGTTTGAATTTATTACCCCAGCTGCTTGTAAGGAATTGATTTCGGAAAACGGAGATGATTTGCATGATGAATTATAATGTTTAAGTTTTGTATAGACCTAATATTACGTATTTGTGTGGGAGGGGGGGCGTATGCGTATGCTACTGTAATTTATTTTGGGTTTTTTCTTGAAATGCTTTTGAAAAATACATATTTTTTGAATATTCCATATGAGCTGTACATAATTTTCTATTATTAGATGTATTTTTCTTAAGGTTATCGGTTTTATTAGTGTAGGAAACTCTTCAAACTGTAAATCGGTGATGTTTCATGTGAGTGACTGAATTAGCTACTTAGTGAAAGACCAAGACTTTGTTATATCCTAAATAAAATTTCAAATATATTAGATTGTTATCACTGTGTCCAATCGCCTAACAACCGATCAGTTAATACCCTGTATAGAATCGGAATAATATATTGTGACATCCAGATTGATCAACGAGGCATAAGCGTTAACTCTATTGTGTACACTCTATCTGAAAATATTCCCTACGTAGGGGAAGAATGTTTTAAAGTTCCAAAGATCGTTTGTACACCAAAATTTTAAATACTGTGCATTGAGAGGATATCGATCACCCTGTATATCATTTTTCTTTAGCAAGAAATAGTTTGATAACCATTTGGTTGGTTGGTATCACTGACTGTCACTGTCAAGTTCAAACTTCAAACGCTTCAAAACGCAAATCGAGGTTAGAATTGAAATTTTTTTAAATATTTCCAATTGTAATATTAAAAGTTTACTACAAGCTTACGAAAAAGTTAATAAAATGCACGAAGAAGTCCAGAGACATTCTGTCCACACCTTGGTATTTAGATCTCTAAAAAGGTCCCACGATATGTTTCTTGCTAATCAAGGGCTCCTACCCATCATTGATGAGAAAGCGTAAGTAAAAACACAATTTCATCCAAATACTTCCATCCTAAACTTCTAATTTTAGTGAAAATATAAGAAAACTAATCAAAGCACGAGACAGTTACGGTCAAGTATTCGACGACGTTAAAAAAATGCAGGCTATGAAACAACTACAAGTAATTGAAAGCGGACCTAATCCTCCACCACCAGGAACAGCATTTCCAGTAGAAAACGAAACTATAGTTAATAACGAAATGACTGTCGTCCCGTTTACAGACACTAGCCTAGTACAACGAACTGTTTTACCTGGTACGCAAAATCAAGTCGGTAATCTTATGCGAAAAGCACCGAGTATGCCTAAACCAAAATGGCATGCACCTTGGAAATTATATAGAGTCATTGCTGGACATTTAGGTTGGGTTCGATGCGTTACAGTCGAGCCTGGTAACGAGGTAAGAGGAATTTAAACGAAAAATAATGAATAGCTAAAGGGAACTTTTTATTCTAGTGGTTTGCAACCGGATCGGCAGATAGAATTATTAAAATATGGGACCTAGCAAACGGACAATTAAAAGTATCCTTAACGGGTCATGTAAGTACCGTGCGAGGCCTTGCAGTTAGTAGCCGCCACCCTTATTTGTTTAGTTGCGGAGAAGATCGCCAAGTAAAATGTTGGGATCTCGAATATAATAAGGTATGTGTTACCAATATAAAATTTCTTAAAGTATTTTAATTTTTTTTGAACTTCTTAGGTGATTCGACATTACCACGGACATTTATCTGCAGTTTATACCTTAGCCCTTCATCCCACAATTGATGTTTTAGTAACAGCAGGGCGCGACTCCACAGCCCGTATCTGGGATATGCGTACTAAGGCAAACGTTCATACTTTACAGGGACACACTCATACTGTAGCTAGCGTCATATGTCAAGCCTCCGAACCGCAAGTGGTTACAGGCTCTCATGATACGACAATAAGATTATGGGACTTGGCAGCCGGTAAATCAATGTGTAGCCTTACAAATCATAAAAAAAGTGTTCGTAGTTTAATTTTTCATCCGACTTTGAATATGTTTGCCTCTGGTTCACCCGATAACATAAAACAATGGAAATGCCCTGATGGAAAATTTATACAAAATTTATCCGGACACAATGCTATTGTTAATTGTTTAGCGGTAAATCCTGAAGGGGCTTTAGTTTCCGGAGGCGATAATGGAACGCTATTCTTTTGGGATTGGAGAACGGGGTATAACTTTCAAAGATTACAGGTACGAATTAAGAGAATTATTCATAATTTATGCTTGTTTGCATATTTTAGCTTTGGAAAAAAATCTTGAAAAATCTCCCATTTAATTTAATTTTTTAGGCTCCCGTACAACCAGGATCGATGGACAGTGAAGCCGGAATATTTTCCATGACTTTTGACCAATCTGGATCACGTTTGATTACAACCGAGGCAGATAAAACCATAAAAATATACAAGGAAGACGATACAGCTACAGAGGAATCACATCCTATTAATTGGAAACCAGATATTCTTAAACGTAGAAAATATTAATAGGAAATGTGACAAAATTACTTTAAGTTAATTAATCTATAAAATGTATTTTATATTCTGTATAAATAAACGCAAATTGGCAAAGAAAAACTCAATTTTAATGAAAAACCGTATGGGTATTAGCTATGAGATGAGACAGTTTGGAGTCATGTGATTCCCCCTCTTATCAAATATGGAAGCAATCCAACCCATCATCCAATCCAGTCCGTATAATCTAGTCTGGTGTTATCAAAAGCTTCTTCTATATTCAAAAAAGTCCCTAGAGAAGAGGGAGGCTGGTAGCCCTGCTCTGTAGGCAAAACAGTTACTCCCTTTCCTAACACGTTTATTTTTTACCTTTCCCCTCATTCATAACCACCTTTCCTCATGTGATTGTGTTTTTCACGCCTCCAAGGCAACAAAGAAACCTTTCTAGACCGAAAAAGAGAGAGAAAAATTTCCATGTAATGCACATTCCACATTCCTACTAGTTCCGTTTAATTTCTTCCACCTGACGATGACTCATCGCAGAATTTGACATTTAATTTTATTCGTTCTTTTTTGACCTTATACGCAGTGATTTTTACATTTCAATTACGGAATTTGGATAATTGTTTATAAAATATGGCAGACTACAAAGTAATAACATCAGATTTTGTAAATGTCCACATTTCGACATCGAATGATGATATTTCGTTTGGGGAAAGAAGGTTTCCGAAAGACTTGACCATTACAGATTTAAAGGTAATCAAAAATAATAAAAAAGCCCCAAGAGATTAAAAGGTAAAACATTATTGTTAGGCAAAACTAGAACTGATGACAGGCGGAAGCTGTTCTACTATGCAAGTAGAAGCGTACAATAAGGATAACAAACTTGTTTGTTCTTTAAGCGACGACTCGGCTTTGCTTGGCTCTTATCCGATAGAACATGGAATGCGTTTACATATCATAGATAAATTTTCAATTCGAAATGAGCTGAATTTTGAAAATGTTGAAAAATACGAGCTACCCCTGGAGATGTATGCAAAACGAACGGATACGGTTCGTGCATTCCTCGTCAAAAACAAAATGGGTGAGTATCAAATCCCAATAACGATTTTTCAAAATAACAATTTTATTTTCCAGGCCAGTATAATGAAGAATACATGCAGAAAAAACAAAAACAAGAAGAGGAAGAAAAAAAGTTAGCCGAATCCACTATAATCGGTTCACGATGCAAAGTATCTGTTCCTAGTGCTCCAATAAAATTGGGCACAGTTCTTTACACAGGAACGGTTGAAGGTCTTGCAGGGCATTGGATCGGGGTGAAATACGACGAACCATTAGGAAAAAATGATGGAACGTAAGTTTAACAATTATGTATCATCCATTATGATTAAACGGAGATTTTAGGTTTAAGGGGAAAGAATATTTTAAATGCCTGGCAAACTATGGTGCGTTTGTTAAACCCCAACATGTATTGTGTGGAGATTTTCCAGAAGAAACCTACGATTTAAATGAAGAAATATAATTATTCACGTAGATGCATCTAAATTCTAATATGGATAATTATTTATATTACGCTTAATGATTTATTTTGATAATGAAGTAATCTGATGCTCTTTTGATAATTTATTGTTTAATTTTTTTATAAGATACTAAATTATTAAATGTATTAATGAAATCTAATATACAATTTTCTTTTTATTAAGTTTCTTGTGTTCTAATTATTTTAATACATCAAAAGTAGTTTATTCATTGAACTAGGGGCAGAACTATGGAACCCTAGGTGCTTTCCATTTACCAACAATTTCAGTTAATCTCACCTCACTTCAGATAATCTCACTTGGACAACGCGTTCTATTTAGAATATGACATCTGAGTTAAAGTGAGTTTTTGTTTTCCCCCCGCACCGATCAAGCTGTACCTTCGAAGCAAGTGCAGTGGTAATATTTTTTGCTCACTTAGTGCTGTAAGGCAACACACGTAAAAGTAGTTCTATTTAGGTTGGCAAAGTGAGGTGAGATTCTCATCTCACTAAAGTGAAGTGATATTCTCATGTTGAGTGTAAAAAGAAAGCACCTCCTGTCTACAATCGAGGCTAATGAATAGCGTCTTTTGTTTTGAGGTCACTGACGCAAATCACTGTTTGTGGTCACTGTTTTGTCAACTAGCCTTATCTGATTGGCTGAAGTCAAAGAACCAATCAGAGTAATCAATTTCTAGTCCCATAAACAAGTCCACTACAATTAACAACGTAAGTGTATGTTAACCATTTATGGTTCGAATCAGTTCGAATTAACCATTTTTTATGTTAAACTTTAAAGCATTAAAGGCAGTGGCCTGTGATTAAAGGTTGCCATAGATTGATGAACCTAGTATACCACTAGCACTGACATGGAGTTTATGCTGTACATAAATGATGTTAAAGTAAAAACAGAAGTTGTAGACGTAGGCTTAGTGAAGCATACAAAGGATACTACTACATTGAACGTTCAGAATGAGACGAAGAACACCGAAAAGGGTTCCAAAGCTGAGCTGCAAACACACGGTAAGTATCGATGCTTAGATGCTTGATGCTTAGACACGATTTTTGGTATCAATTTTTGTTTCAAACTAACAGCGTGTAATGGAAGAGAGATATGGTGGTGTGTACAAGGTCCGGGTAGTCTCTGGGAAGTCTGGGTAGTACTTGGGATGTCTCAGACAGTACCTGGGAAGTCTGGGTAGTCTGTAGAGTGTAGAAGGTCCCTAGGTAGTTCTTGTGAAGTTTGGGTAGTCCTTGGAAAGTCTTAGGAAGTCCCTGGGAAATCTGGGTAGTACTTGGGATGTCTCAGGCAGTACCTGGGAAGTCTGGGTAGTCTCTGGGAAGTCCCTGGGAAATCTGGGTAGTCCCAGAGAAGTCTGGGTAGTCTGTAGAAGGTCCCTGGGTAGTCCCAGAGAAGTCTGGGGTAGTCTGTAGAAGGTCCCTGTGTAGTTCTTGGGAAGTCCAGGTATCTCTTGAGAAGTCTGGGACGTTTGGGTAGTCCTTCGAAAGTCTTAGCAAGTCCCTGGAAAGTCTGTCTTTCGTTTATCCCTTGGTTTATGGCTTAATCATTGTGAATAATAGCCATCGTTGTTGAGAAATATACTTTAATAAAGTGTTAATGATTTCAGTAAAACAAGAAAATACCAGCACACTTTTGGATACCCAAATAAAATCTGAAACTCCTGATGTGAAATGTAATATTAAACATGATGATGATGATGATATTTATATTAAGACTGAGCCTTTGCTGATCGAGGAACTGAATATAAAAAACGAAATTGACGACCGAAAAACGGAAATCAAGCAAGATATTCGAGGCGGCTGTTTAGATTCTCCAGTATACAGCAAAAAATGCCCAATGGAGGACAACTTGAGCAATCATGCAGATGATAATTTAAAACAGGATAGAATAGCTGTATCTGACTATAGAAGTAAACAGGATAGTAATTTTCAGACACCTAAGAGTCTTACAGAAAAGAAACCATTTAAATGCAATGTCTGTAAATATAGAAGTTCACGGAAGAATACCTTACAAGATCATATGATAACCCATACGGGTGAGAAACCATTTAAATGCAATATATGTGAATATAGCAGTTCATGGAAGAGGGCCTTACAAAATCACATGAAAACCCATACGGGTGAGAAACCATTTAAATGTAATATCTGTGAATATAGAAGTTTACAGAAGGGTCACTTACAAAATCACATGAAAACCCATACGGGTGAGAAACCATTTAAATGCAATATCTGTGAATATAGAAGTTCACGGAAGGCAACCGTACAAACTCATATGACAACGCATACAGGTGAGAAACCATTTAAATGCAATATATGTGATTATAGAAGTTTATGGAAGGCAACCTTACAAAATCACATGAAAACCCATACGGGTGAGAAACCATTTAAATGCAATATATGTGAATATAGCAGTTCATGGAAGAGTGCCGTACAAAATCATATGGAAACCCATACGGGCGAGAGACCATTTCAATGTAATATCTGTGAATATAGAAGTTTACGGAAGGGTGACTTACAGAATCACATGAAAATCCATACGGGTGAGAAACCATTTAAATGCAATATCTGTGAATATAGAAGTTCATGGAAGGGTGACTTACAAAATCACATGAAAACCCATACGGGTGAGAAACCATTTAAATGTAATATCTGTGAATATAGAAGTTTACGGAAGAGTGCCTTACAAAATCACATGAAAACCCATACGGGTGAGAAACCATTTAAATGTGATATCTGTGAATATAGAAGTTTACGGAAGGGTGACTTACAAAATCACATGAAAACCCATACGGGTGAGAAACCATTTAAATGTAATATCTGTGAATATAGAGGTTTACGGAAGGATCACTTACAAAATCACATGAAAACCCATACGGGTGAGAAACCATTTAAATGTAATATCTGTGAATATAGAAGTTTACAGAAGGGTCACTTACAAAATCACATGAAAACCCATACGGGTGAGAAACCATTTAAATAGCAAACTGTCTACATACATTTAGCAGAGTAAACTTTTAAATACAGTGTATGTGATTATAAACGTGGGTGCCTTAAACAGTCGTAAAATTATAATCGAAAAAACAAACTTTTTAAATGTAAACCTTTGATTATTATAGGATTAGAATTAGATTAAGTAAATGTTATACTGTAAAAAATTATTCAAGTGATATAAGATTTTAACTAAACAAGCAAAATGAAAATTTATGTGTAAAGCTCCACCAAGCTTACAAATGCCCCGGAAAATATGTCAACTAAATTTTGAAAGAAAAGGCGCGACAATACGTCAACCAATAGCAACCAATTATGTATACTCAAAAGTACATTCACTGAAAAAATTCAATTGATGTTTGAAATTTTAATAATTTCAGTGTTTGTCAGATTTGGTTTGATGTTTAAAATCTGTTAAGTATGAATGCTAAATCGAGGAAGATAATTCATTCTGAAGCCAGAAATATCATTCGAAAGGTCATGGAATTCTTCGAATGAAAAATATTTACAATTATTTAAATTTGCCGATTAAATGTTTTTATTTTGACTGTACTTTGAAAAACTATAACAGCGCCGGACACGCCCACTTTCAACTTTGAAGTACATAAAGTTTTGGAATTTACTATACCCTGTGACTATACCTACCTATGCAGGGCGACAATAATCTACCCACCTTGTATGGGTAAGTTTGTTATTGTAAGGCCCGGTTTATTCACCTACCAGTAAAGTGCCCAGACTAATATAGTCCTGTTACCCGGGTAACCTATAAAGTTAATTGTCAAGTAGCTACTCGGGACTTTACTGGTAGGTGAATAAACCGGGCCTAAGTCTTACAATAACAAAGTTACCCATACAAGCATTCCCTGTACTATAGGGAAACGTTTTAGAAACCCATTTTGGAAATCAGAAAAAAAAATCCTATTTGATGGATTCCATTTACAAAAAAAGAAAGTTTGTCATATCTCAAAAAGGAAACAAAACATGATCGTAAAAATATTTTTTTCTAATATTACGTAAAAATACCTCTCAGTTATCTCTCTTGTATTATTCTTCCAACTACGAAAATATTTGGATTGAAAATTTAAGCGTTTTACCATTTTTTCAGATTATTTCAGAAAATTGGCAACATTGATCAAAAACGAGAAGGGGGTTAGATTTGTCTTGTAATTATGCCCAACATTGCTAATTTAATTCACTCTGTAAGTCTTACTACAGCAAAGTTACCCATAGGTGGTAGATTTTTGTCACCTTGTATACAGTCTTTTTATTTTGCCCCACCCTGTAGCAACAATGCATGGAAAAGGAAAGTCTATGGGAAGAAAAGCGGATAGCGACAAGGTTTTCAGTGACCCGCAGCTGAGCATATGTATTTACAGGTCCACTGGGTTTGTGAAAAATCATCCTCAAACTGCAACTAATCTAAAGTCAGTGGGACGCCCCAGTCTTTGCAAGGTCTTTGCTTTAGGTTATAATAGTTACAGTTTGGGAATTATTTTTCACAAAAACCCAGTGGACTTGTGTATATATGTATATACGCTCAGCTGTTGGGTCTGAATGGTGAAACCTATCCGCTTGTCATTTCTAGTCCCATAAACAAGTCCACTGCAATTAAAAGTCTTTCTTGCTGTACAAAAGACAAGACACAGAGGTGGAATTTTATCAAATTTATTGAAGATTATCACACAAAAAGTGTAGTTAAGCAAGATTTACATAATTTGACAGATTTTTCTCTAAGTTTTGGTGCGTAAAACTTTAAGTTATTCTCCAGCAAAAAAAATAAAGAGTGACCGACATAGGTTACCTTACCCGAAATGAATTTACTCGCTATTAATTGCTTGCCTCGTTTCAGTGCACTTAGTAAAATCCCTTCTTCGTTAAACATGGCAGCCAAAGTAGCCCTAGAATGTATTAAACAAAATGCAGACTTAGCCGAGCAAACCATCATAGGATTAAAAACCGAGGTTAGACACATTTCCATTTGCTTTAATTTTCCCCTCTATATTACTTTTTACTGCAGCTAGAAACGTTAACAAATCAATATAACAACTTACAAGCACAAAGACTTCGTGAAGAAAACGCAAAACTCTCGTTAGCTGTAGAAGAAGCAAAGAAACGTTTAACTCAATTGGAAGTTAAAAACGGTGTCAAGCAAATACCTCTTCCAAATCAAGCGATTTTAATTGAAAGTTCTGCCTTAGAGAATAAGGATTCTAACAAAAAAGTGAAGGAGGAAAAAAAGCCAAAAGAATCCCTTAAAAAACCCCCTCAGAATACCGAGCTCCCTATTGACGTTGGACGCCTGGATTTAAGAATTGGTAAAGTCGAAGATGTACAAAAACATCCAGATGCAGACTCTTTGTATGTTTTGAAAATTAATTGCGGAGAAGACAAACCCAGAACCGTATGTTCCGGACTTGTTAAGTTCGTCCCTATGGATGCGCTGAAAGATCGCGAAGTTGTTCTTTTATGCAATTTAAAATCCGTTAAGGTAAGTGTCTTGTATTAAAATAATTGTCTTATTATTACAACTGTTTAATTTTCAGATGCGTGGAATAACATCAGAAGCAATGGTGATGTGTGCATCTTCTTCTGAAAACGTTGAAGTGTTATCGCCTCCTTGTGGTTGTGAAAAAGGTGAATTTGTACATTGCGATGGTTATGTTAGAAATCCAGACCCCGTTATGAATCCAAAGAAAAAAATATTCGAAACTGTGGCTCCCGATTTAGCCACCAATGAATTATTGCAGGCTTGTTATAAGGGGGTTCCTCTTACTGTCCCAGGAAAAGGATATATTTTAGCTGCAACTCTTAAAAATTGTCAAGTGAAATAAAAAATTGATAAGAAAAGATCAATAAAAGGAATATAATTAAAAATTTTCTTTTATTATGGTGGAAATTTCCTGTAAAGTTGTTAGGGTAGTTCTATTTTGGGTGAGGATATTAGGGGGATGCTCCTGGCCCGATTTCTGCAAACGGAAATCCCACCATTTTAAATTTGAAAAGAAAACAAATTCTTGTCTTGTACTCCGCTAATTACAATTTTCAGCACCCACTCTTCTTAAAAGTGTGAGGGAAGTCCCTAAATTAGTATTTTCAGTATTGTCCTGACTCTTATTAGGGGAGTATTGAGAGTGGCAAAATTGTCATGGATCAGGGGATTAGGTGATATTTCAAACGTTTCAAACACTACTGAGTGTGTATGTTCCATTCCTTTGTTTCTGTCACTTTTTGAAAATCTACTTTCTCTCTCTTACATAGTTTTTTTCTTTGTTTATTTCGGTTATCTCCTGTCTCATCCGGAACCCTACTAAGAAGTGGTCTGAATCGTCCTCTGCTCCTTATCTTGTTGGTGTGACTCCTTTATCAGCACGTGCCGATCTTGTGCCGATCTACTGCTTTCCATGATTCTTTTGTTTGTTTTTGAATTTTTAGTTATAAAACGTATTACTTTTGTTACTCTCCGTGTGTTTGCTTATTGTTGGGGGCCCCTTTCTTCCTATTTCTTCTTAATATTTGTATTAATGGTCATTGTGACAGATCAGTGCAGAAGATTAATGATTCAAATATTCCCGCCTCAACCAATCAGAGTAGCCAACATAAAAAATGGCGGAATTAATCGCGCGCGCCTTTTCCGTTATCGTTTCCGTTTTGTGAACACATCGACTAAAAAATGGCTTCCGAAGGTAGCGGCATAACAACTGGTCAACCGAATTTACACAAGCAAGACTTATCAAAACTTGTAAGCCACCGTTTTTTTATACATTACAATGCCTACTTTTCTCTTTAATAATTACCCCTAGCTTAGAATTTCCTAAAACTTTTTCCTAACCTAAAAATATACAGCTGTCTAAGCTTTATTTGTCCTATTTAGAATTAAAACTAAGGATTCGTTTAATTACAGGATGTTACCAAGCTAACTGCTTTATCTCAAGAAGTTATAAGCCGTCAAGCAACGATAAATATTGGTACCATCGGTCATGTAGCCCATGGTAAATCGACAGTCGTTAAAGCGATATCGGGGGTGCAAACTGTTCGGTTCAAGAATGAACTAGAAAGGAATATCACAATTAAATTGGGTAAGTAACCAAATGATTCAATAATAAGTGATTATTTTGTAGTGTGAAAAAGTAGTTTGTTGCCGGTTTCAATGCAAAATTATTGATTTGTTCCGTGTTAGTACAAAGTGCAATAATAATAATAAATCCCGTTTATTTAGTTTTATAATTAATTTTCCTGTAGTTTTCTTTTATCCGCTTATAAATATATGTTGCGAGTATTGCATCATTCATAAAAACGACCTGGGAATTGCGAATTCAAAATTTTTCTTCCTAATACTACAGCAAAAAAGAATTTCAAGACCCAAACCTCTTCTCGTTAGGCTTAGAAATTTATCTCTTAGCAAATTTTTCCCGTTCACATCGTGCCCTTGTAAAAATACATAACGTAGATAATTAATTTATTGCATCAACATAATTGCAGAACGACTGCAGTTCGATGTGAACGGGGAAGTGATAGTGCCACAAGAGAAGCCGTCCCTCAAACGAAAACGTGAAGAATCAAGAAAGAAATTACCGGAACGTGGATCAAAATCTCTTTCCAAGACATCCCGTGATGTGTATTCAAGAGAATATGTGGTGGAAAAAATCCTAGCACATGAAATGCAACATGGACAACATCGGTTTCTTGTAAAGTGGAAAGGATGGACAGAAGATTGCAATACATGGGAACCGTTAAGCCATCTCGAACACTGCCCTGAACGACTTGAGGAATTTTTCGCCATTAGTTTAGGCCAGGAAGTTCTCGACGGATTATGTAATACATTCATGGTTTCGAATGAAATCTCCCATAAAGCGTTGGAAAGTTTAATTCCCCCTGGAGGATTCGATTTATTAAACAAAAGAAATATTCAAAAGGAATTGTTGGGGTTGGTTATAGCCCCACCGCCAGAGAAACACGTTAGAAAATTAAAACGAGCTAAAGAAGCTTTACTTCTTTATTTTCTCCATTTAAAACGGGATGCCCAATTACTAAAACTGTCCCAATGGGAAAATAGCATAAATTCTATCGCAACCGAAGGCGCAATGTTAAAAGTTGAAAACAACTTCGACTTAGAAGAACCCCCTGATGGTTTTACTTACGTTAACGATTACGTCCCAATGGAAGGTATGAATATTCCGAACGACCCACCAATCGGTTGCGAATGTCATGAATGTGGCCCTAAGGAAAAAAACTGCTGCGGAAAACATTATTCCTGGCGATTTTCTTATCGAGAAAAAGGAAGAATTAACGTACCTAAAGGAACCCCAATTTATGAATGCAACAAAGCATGCAAGTGTTCTCCTGAATGTCGTAACCGAGTTGTTCAATTGGGACGAAATATTCCCCTTTGTATTTTTCGTACCAATAACGGATGCGGATGGGGCGTAAAAACATTAAAAAAGATTTACTGTGGGGAATTTGTTTGCGAATATGTCGGAGAAGTTATTTCTCATGATGAAGCGGAAAAACGAGGTTGCATGTATGATGCGGAAGGACGAACTTATCTTTTTGACTTGGATTTTAATATTTCTGATAATCCATATACAGTCGATGCGGCTAATTATGGGAATGTCTCTCATTTTATTAACCATTCTTGTGATCCGAATTTAGGGGTATGGGCTGTATGGATTAATTGTTTAGATCCTAATCTACCTAGACTCGCACTTTTTGCAACCAGGGAAATACAAAAAGGAGAAGAAATCACTTTCGATTATATGTCCGGAAGTATCGCAAAAACCCCTACCAAAAATAACAAAGGTAGTGAAAACGAAAGTGTACCAGTGTCTCCTGGAAGATCCCGTTTGGAATTACCCAGCGAGGGAATAAAACGAAGCCGTCCCTTGTGTAAATGTGCAGCAAACACTTGTCGGCGTTATTTATTCTAAGTTATCTGTTTTGGCTTTTCTAACTACACTGCCATGTTGCGGGCTTTTAAAAACCGTACCTATTATTTAATTTTCAATGCTTGTATTAAATTGTGTTATTTGTCAATCACAAATGTTTAGATTATGGGGTTTTATTTAAAAAATTTTACATATAGTTCAAAAATATTGCAAGTGTTGTCTTTGTGCGAATTATTATAAGTTTTATAAGTTCGATGCCACACAAAAGTGGTTCATAGTATTCTATACCACTCTTTAACTAAACCCTGGTTTCAAGAAAATATAACAGAAAGATATAATGTTAAGTGAAAGAAACAATTGAGAAGTCTGGTTCTAAGAGGAACAGGTGAATCCCATTTAGAAATTTTCTCATTCGTTCTCCTCTTAGAACTGAACCACTGAATAATTGTTGCTTTCACTCCTGAAGTTCTGTAACAAAAGTTAGATCTTATGGGGGAACCCCATTTTTAAATATTCTCGTCTATCCTCTTAAACTGAATTACTGAATTGTTTCCTTCACTTCTGACGGTGTGTAACAAAGAAGAATATTTACATTCCATTTTCTTGTTTGGGGGATTAGGCTATAAATAGTGGTATGGATTTTAGTTATGTTGCCCGTTTCTGTTTTTTAAGTTAACTACGGACAATAAAATTAGAATTAAGTTACAACTTAAATATAAATTTAGTTTTAGTATTTTTCTGTACATACGGTGCATAGTAAATGCATGTTTTTTACATTTTTATCAAATAATTGTAACCAACATAGATTTCTGTACAACCGAGTGTAATAAGAAACCAATAAAATAAAAAAATTTAATAAATCACGCTGTAAACCTTTCGCAATCCCAAAAACGCATTAAAAAATATTAAAGTCCGATAACGCAATCCACCAGAGAAGACAACTAAGAATATAATGCAATCTGGATCCTGACTTCAGCTCTCCCGGCCCCCCGTAAAGAAGAAAATTTAAACTTTTCTCTAGCTACGACGAGAGTGGTGGTAGCAACCTGAGGATTTCTTCCGAGAAAATTATGAAAACTGCACCAATTCCCAATTAAATCACGGTTCAGAATGAATCTCAAGGGTCCTATCTTTTTAGAAAGGAAGTAAAACTGTAGGAATTGTATCAATACAATGTTTAGGACGATAAAAGATTCCTCTGGGGATTGGAATTCTTCCACATACGCAAAATTTTCAGTCAGGGTGCCAGGGATCGGTGTTGTATCAAGACCCATTGCGTTTGCAATAAAATACAGACAAAATAATAAATCTTAATTAAAATATCAATTTCGATTGGATTTATTCGTATTTCGACAACAAAGTGTCATTTTCAAAAGCATATAAAAATTAAATAACGATTTATGTTGCCCGTTACCAAGGGTTGCCCATGGCTGATTAAAATTATTTAATTCCAGGTTACGCAAACGCAAAAATTTACAAGTGTGATAATCCAAAGTGCCCCCGTCCAGCATGTTATATTTCTGGAGGCTCTTCTAAGGATGATTCGTTTCCATGTTTACGTCCAAGTTGTTCTGGACGTTTCCAGCTGGTACGACATGTAAGTTTTGTGGATTGTCCCGGTCACGACATTCTTATGGCCACCATGTTGAACGGAGCCGCTGTTATGGACGCCGCACTACTATTAATAGCCGGTAAGTATTTTTAAAATTCCGCTACTGTCTGTATTAATATTTTATTTACAGGTAATGAATCGTGCCCGCAACCACAAACTAGTGAACATTTAGCGGCTATAGAAATCATGAAGCTGAAGAACATACTTATTCTTCAAAATAAAATCGATTTAGTAAAGGAGGGGCAAGCTAAGGAGCAACACGAACAAATTGCCAAGTTTGTTCAAGGGACTGTTGCCGAAGGCGCCCCAATTATTCCAATATCTGCCCAACTTAAATACAATATCGAGGTAAGGATTATGGAAAAGAAAACAGTCCGATTTGATCCATTACGCAATATTTAATATGGCTGCTCTGTAGGCAAAAATCGTTTGCTATAGGGGGGATGCCTTTAAATTATTTAGCGTCAGCCCCCTCTCTTATATTGGATTTGTGTTATGTGTCTTTTATCATTTTAGGTTTTGTGTGAATATATCACAAAAAAAATTCCTGTGCCGGTTCGAGATTTCACCTCCGAACCAAGATTAATTGTAATCAGATCTTTCGATGTTAACAAACCAGGCTGTGAGGTGAACGACCTTAAAGGGGGTGTTGCTGGTGGAAGTATTCTTCGAGGAGTATTGAAAGTTGGACAAGAGATAGAGGTAAGAAAATCATTCAAGGATTAATTGAGCTAAAAAAATTATTTTAAGGTTCGTCCTGGTCTTGTTAGCAAAGACTCGGAAGGTAAATTAACGTGCCGGCCGATATTTTCCCGAATTGTTTCATTATACACGGAACAAAACGAGCTTCAATTTGCTGTGCCTGGAGGTTTGATTGGAGTCGGGACAAAAATTGAACCGACTTTATGTCGTGCTGATCGTCTCGTAGGACAAGTTTTAGGAGCTGTTGGGGCTCTTCCTAGTATTTTTATTGAACTTGAGGTACTAAATTTTTTTTTTTTACGTAACCGAATTTATTTTTATTTTATTTTAGGTGAGCTATTATTTGCTGAAACGTTTATTGGGGGTTCGTACCGAAGGTGACAAGAAGGCAGCGAAAGTACAAAAACTTTCGAAAAACGAGGTATTGTTAGTTAACATTGGTTCCCTGAGTACCGGAGGCCGTGTTCTTGCAACCAAAGCGGATTTAGTGAAAATATCATTGACCAATCCTGTGTGTACGGAAATAGGTGAAAAAATTGCACTTAGCCGAAGAGTTGAAAAACATTGGCGTCTCATAGGTTGGGGACAAATTCGTGGAGGCGAAACCATCGAACCTACTAAATAAATATCTTTCTTACTTTTTACCAATATTATTATAAAATTTTCTTGATTGTTTTATGTAAGGCGAATGATGCGAAGTAAAACCAATATATATGATACTTGTTTTTATTGACTAATATACATTTATAACGGATTTTTTTCTATATCCAGTATTTAGATTTAAATGGCAGCACTAATAAGGGTGGTATATTTTTTTATTTTGCTAGCAATACTCATATCAACGTAACGATCTCCAATACTAACAATCATACCCCCTACTATAGAAGGATCAACTTTAGCGCTCAATTGTATAGACTGATTACCTTTAAGGAACGATTTTAGGACCGATTCCAACTGTTTACGTTGATTCGGGTCTAATTCCTTAGCCGTAGTAACTTCGCATATAACCTGTAACACAATCACCCATCAAATCATCCTTTTTAATACGCACCTTGCAAAAATATACCTCGCCACGATGAGCAGACATAATCAACTTAAACGCATTAATAATCCCTTCAAGGTTTTTCAAACGCCCATTCTCGGCTAAAAGTTGAAGTAAATTACTCGTCTGGGAAGTTAAAGAAACCTTTTCCGCAACCGTTTTCAAAGCTTGAGCTTTATGAAGGCGTTTAATTGTTGGATTTACAATAAATTCGCGGAGTCGTGTGTCGGATTTTATGGAATCTTGAAATTTAACAAGATCTTTTTCTACGGCTTCGAGCGCTTTTTGTTTGCTTGCTGCCGAATACAAAGCAGTTGCATAACGACCATCAATTCCAAATAATTGAATTGGAGGTTTTATTAACTGATTGTGTGGACTGCTTGTGGCAAAAGAACGGATCTGCAAGAGATTTTTTTAAGGATTATGTAACAGTTTTAGGGGGGCAAGGTATATACCCCACGGATGTTTCAAAAACTTACCAGGATGTTAAATTTGGTACACGCCATTGAAATTAAGGTGATTAAAAGGAAATTGTTGGAAAATTTAGAGAAATTAACTTTGTACGTTACGTTTTTCTTCAATGTTCGGATTACCTCAAAACCTGTCAAAAGGGAAAAGTTTTAGGGAAATATTCGTTTGTTTCGCCCCAGAAAAATCACTAATTTTAGGTTGGTACGCTGGAATTTTCGTCTGCTCCTTTAGATTATGTTCTACGGCGGTTAAAAAAATCACCGTTTTGTCTATTTTTTAGTTAAACCAGATAAATTTTTTTAGCAGGCGTTAATCAGAAATATTTTCGTAACAAAATTTTTCAGTGAATGTCGTAAGAAATACACAATTCGTTACTTCATTTCGTACCTTTTCCGAAACACATCTTGCCCCCCTTGTTATATCTAAAATAGTCTCACAAATACAGATTTTTGATAACCGAAAATGAGTTCAAATCCAAACTATAAGGTAAGTTTTAAAAAAAACCTTGCTTTAAAGCCTTACGATATTTTTTTTAAGCCGTCCGAAGGAAAGCGGGAAGAGTTTAGAAAGTATTTGGAAAAGACGGGTGTTATGGATGCCTTAACCAAAGTATTAGTCTCGCTGTATGAAGAACCCGATAAACCTGAAAATGCGATAGAGTATCCTTTTAAAAAAATACTTTACTTAATATTATTCTTCGTAGTATTTTTCTTTAACGTATTTTAGATATATATGCAATAAATTGACTAATCAAATATGCGGTGAGACGCTTGATGCAATTAGGGCTCATGTGGATGAAGCCCAAGCTAAGATAACGCAATTGGAACAAGAACTGACTGCGCTTAAAGGTACTGAAACTGCTCCTACCGGTGAGGAAGCGCCACCAGCCGAGTCCGAAGAACCTGCTGCACCACCTGAGGATGCTGATGCGGCACCGGCTGCCGAATAATTGACTACTGCCAGATCTTCACCGCTATTATATACTTAAATAATTTAAGAAAGTTGTAAAAAATAGAGTATAATTTGATTTTAGAAATTTTGTTTTGTTTTTGAGTAGATTTCGAACATTAATAAGCGTTTTATTGAACCCAACCAAATAGAATGTCGATAATTTTAAAGAAAAAACCTAAAGAATGGTATTCTTGTCATTGAAATTATTTCCTACATCTCTTAAATCATTTGGGGCCTTGATAATGCCGATGTACTCCGTTTTATCTCCCTCTATATCCTCTCATCTCTTTCTATTTCATTTCCTGCTTCCTCTCATTTTTTTTGCTCCTTTCCCTTATCTCTATTCCCCTGCCTTCTCTCATAAAACTCCTAGATCGAAATCTCCGTTTCGAAGATCCACTCCAAATGGAATGTCAATTGTTTTTAAAACCTTTACTTCTGTTTGCTTTCTCTCCAATTTCTATCATATCTCCTGCATTCTTTCATTTTCATCTGTGGTCTCTCTCATATCTCCCCTGCCTTCTCTCATGTCTCTCTCCCTACCATCTCACATCATTCTCTCCCACTCTACTTCATAACTTGCAAAGTTTTTACATGCAATGGTTGCAAGCGAATGGGGATCATTTTAATTTAAAAAATAAAGAAGAAATCGGCGAAGTGAATTTCAAATATTTTAATGAGTATTAGCTTGAATATTAATAAAACATTTTAAGCAAACGACAAATTAGTATAATAGAAAAACTTGTTAATTTGAAAATAGAGAAATCTTTACACTTTTACAATAGAATTTGGTAACAAAACTGTATACTTCCTATAGTGCCGTTTTAAAAAGACTTTGAGACATTGTAGTCCCTACACTGTATTAATAAATATTTCAAGTTTAACCCGGACTTCATTTACTATTTTTAGCCGCTTGACGTCTTTTAACATCCCAATTAAACACTCTTGCCATGTTTACTTCCGTTGTTGTAAATTGATCCCTAAAAAAGCCCGATTAATAACATAAAACATGCTCTCTTCAGATAGTACCTTAGAAAATCCAAATCGTGTTGAACTTGTTCCAAGCTACGAGTAGCTGCAGCAATGTTTTGCGTTAAAAGTTTTTCAGCATCCGTCAAACTATACTCGAGCATAACATTCGCACCTAACCAAAGACAAACCGTATCCGTGGGAGGAACCACGGCTTTCGCAAATACTTGATCGCTTAAAAGGAATTCTGTTTCAAATTCATCAGTTTCGTTCCTTAACTTTTCAATCATGCTAAGGGACCGTTTTAAATCAGGAATTTGAGATTTTAGTCGTCTACGTTTCGACAAAAGATTGTATTCCATGAATTTATATTTGCAATGTTGTTCGTCTAATTTTTTTAAGACTTTATCGGCGTTGCCCCCATTTTCTGTTTTTGCCATGTAAGCGTCTACATCATCCTTAAAAATAAGAAGAAAAGGGTTGGGGAAAATTGAGGTTAAGTATGAAAATTGGGGTTTTGGAGGAACTTACGACGAATTCTGCTTCTGGTATTCCTGCGTAGGACTTTCTATCGTCTAAAATCTCTGCCCCTTTTTGAATAACTTCCATAATTAACACAAATTTTCTTTTTAAAAACGTTTATAAAAAGACCAAATTCGGCATGCAGTAATACCAAACTAGTAACCCCCTACCAACACTTAAAGCCCTAAAAGTTACCAAAAATGTTGAGATTAAATAATTTTTTTCTGTTTAATAAGTTTCTCGGAAATTTTAAAGAAGATATTCCGAGTATTTTTAAAGAATTATTGGAAATAGCACTTCTAGACCTGGAAAAAGTAACTTGTTATTTTTTTTAGTAACTGTATCGTTATAAAATTGGTACTTCATCTGTCAACCTAAAAATTTTAGGGTTTTTCTTGACGTTTCCCTTTATTTCCATTCTTTTAGCCCGGCGGTAAAAATGGTGAAAAATCTAAAGAATAGGGCTGGTGTTGTAACAGAATGAAATTTCTAATTCTAAGCGTATCCAGGATCGATAAAAACGTGATTTAAAATAATTTTATAGTATAATAATTCCTTATAATTATGCTGAAGGTAAGCAATATTTGTTTTGATTGATCATCATAAAGCTAACCCTTAGGTTTTCTAGGAAAAAGGACAAGTAAAGTTCGAGGAAAAATGGCCTTTAATGCGCCCAGTTGTCCTAAAGTTGCTCAAGCAAGAACCAGTATCGCAACAAGAATGGCAGGAATTGTTTTACTCCGTTCACATGGTATGCCTGTGGGACGAAAAGGGCCCCGTAAAAATTAGAGACCACTTACAAGAGGATATCGTACAATTCCTAAAACAAGCACAGGTTCGTGTTTTAGCCCAACGTGAGGAACAGGCTTTATTAAAAGCTTACATAGCAGAATGGAGGAAATTCTTCACCCAATGTAATTATCTCCCGACTCCGTTTAGGCAACTCGAGTCAGCCTTGCAAGGTAAATCAGCATCAGGTACTTCGAATGTCCAAACCGGGGGAAGCAAGAAGAATCAACAAGAGGATAGTATAGTGCGTAAATTAATGTTGGACTCTTGGAACGAGAGTATTTTTAGTGATATTAAACATCGATTGCAAGATAGTGCTATGAAATTAGTGCAAGCCGAACGAAATGGTGAAGCCTTTGATTCGCAGTTAGTTATAGGTAAGATTTGTAAATCCGTTTTTTAACCCGTATTAACCTTACGTTCCATTTTAGGTGTTAGGGAATCTTACGTTAACTTATGTTCGAATATTGAAGATAAAATGCAAATATATCGTGATAATTTCGAAGCGGCTTATATAGAAAGCACAGAAACGTTTTACCGATTAAAAGCACCCGAGCATTTAGCCGCAAACGGGGTTCAAGCATACATGAGATACGCAGACAATAAACTTCGAGAGGAAGAATCACGTGCGCAACGGTATTTAGAAGCCGGAAGTAACGGAGTTATCCAATGCTGCGTGAAGGTTTTAGTTGGAAATGCTTTATCCGCAATTTTAGCCGAATGTGCTCCTCTTATAAAAGCAGGCGAGACCGATCGCTTACAACTCATGTTTCGATTATTAGAACGAGTACCGGACGGGGTCCTCCCAATGCTTCGGGAACTCGAATCTCATATCACTTCGGCTGGCTTGGCAGACATGATGGCTGCAGCGGATATTATAACCCAAGACTCGGAGAAATACGTAGAAAGGTTATTGGAATTGTTCCGAAAATTTAGTACTTTAGTACGAGATGCGTTTTCAGATGATCCTCGTTTTCTTACGGCACGAGATAAAGCTTTTAAGTCCGTCGTTAATGATACTACGGTATTTAGATTAGAGCTAAGTACGGGGAAGAATGCAGGCACGAAAATTGTAGCCCCTGAAAGTAAATGCCCCGAGTTATTAGCTAATTATTGCGATATGTTGCTGCGACGGACTCCGTTTTCAAAACGGCTCACTAGCGAAGAGATCGAGTCGAGACTGAAAGATGTTCTACTTGTGCTCAAATATGTTGCAAATAAAGATGTGTTTATGAGATATCACAAAGCACATTTAACAAGGAGATTAATTTTGGATGCCAGGTAATTTTATCGAGGGGTAAACTTTGCTAAAAAAATTATGTACTACATCCTAACTAGTTAATGAAAAGACTACCCAGATTTTTCAGATGCCCCCTAGACTTCCCTAGAACTGTCTTAAATTTTTCAGACTTCACAGAGGACACCTGTACTTCCCTAAGAATATACCCTAACGTACTCAGACTTCCCCCTGGGACTACCCACAGTCTTCCTCTAAACTTCTCAGAGACCACTTAGATTTCCCTAAGACCTCTCAGATATTCTCGGAATTACTCGCGACTTCCTAGGATTTCTTCAGACATCCCCGAGAATATTTGGACTTCCTGAAGTTTCTCAAACTTCTTGCAGAGTACCTACGTTCTCCCAAACCTGGTGAGACATTACCCTAAAGCTTCTGGACTTTTTCAGACTTCCCCAATTACTTCTCCAGGAGTACCGGAACTTCCCTAAGACTTCAACGATGCCCTCCAGATCTTTTCATACTTCCTCAATGACTTCTCGAAGACTACCCTAATTTCCCCAAAACTTCCAGGACTTCTCACACTTTCCCGGTACTTCTCCCAAACTTCCCTGACTTCCACGGAATTTCCTAAGACTTCCCCAAGACTACCTGGATTACCACAGATTTCCCAAACTTATTGATGCTACCTAGATTCCCCCAAACATGACTTCCCCAAAGCTTTGCAAACGCGCTCTAGACTTTCAGACTTCTCTAAGACTTTCCCAAGACTCCTCAGTACTTCCCTACTTTCCCCAAACTTCTTGGGGACTTCCCCTAAGCTTCGCAGATACCCTCCAGACCTTTTCCAACTTTCCCATTGACTTCTCAAAACTACCATAACTTCCCCAAAACTTCCCGGACTTCTCAGACATTTCCTGTACTTCCCCCTGACTTCCCCAGAATTTCATCATACTTCCCTAGAACTACCGGAACAAACTTCTCACGTGGGTTACCTCTCGAATTTTATAATAATTTTGACAACAATTTTGAAAGTATTTTTTGTAGTGCCGACAGTGAAAAGGAAGAAGACATGGTGGAATGGTTACGGGAAGTTGGTATGCCAGCCGATTACGTAAATAAATTAGCACGTATGTTCCAAGACATTAAAGTAAGCGAGGATCTTAATGCTCAATTCCGCACTTCAACCACAAGACACGATGCCATCAATATTAAGATTTTAAATGCCGGGGCTTGGGCTCGAGGCTCCGAACGAGTCACCGTTAGTTTACCGCTAGAATTAGAAGATTATATTCCGGAAATAGAGGAGTTTTATAAAAAAAAGCATTCCGGTCGTAAACTCCAATGGTAACTCCCTCCCCTTTTTGTTTCTCCCGCATATAATATTCTTCTTATTTTTAGGTACCATCACATGAGTAATGGAACGATAACTTTTGCTAATACCGTAGGACGTTTTGACTTAGACGTAACAACTTTCCAAATGGCTGTTTTATTTGCTTGGAATCAAAGACCTTTGGAAAAAATTAGTTACGAAAATTTGAGATTGGCCACGGAACTTCCCGATGCTGAATTACGAAGGACTTTATGGTCGTTAGTTGCATTTCCTAAATTAAAACGTCAGTTGTTACTTTTTACACCTACGGCAAATGCTTTAAAAGATTTTACAGAGCATACTGTTTTTTGGATCAACCAGGATTTTGCGTTAGTAAAGAACGGAAAGCCACAGAAAAGAGGAAAGGTAAAATAATTTCTTTTCCTAAATTTTAAGAAATCTGCCCATGAGCTAGAATTTAAATCATTACTGCGCTTTTTCTTACAGGTAAACTTGATCGGAAGATTACAATTAAGTACAGAACGGTCTCAGATGGAGGATAACCAATCCATTGTCCAACTAAGAATTTTACGAACCCAAGAGGCGATTATAAAAATATTAAAGATGAGAAAACGTATCACCAATGCAGCTTTACAAACAGAATTGGTTGATATTTTGAAAAATATGTTTTTACCGTCAAAAAAGATGATAAAAGAACAACTAGAGTGGCTTATCGAACATAAATATATGAAACGAGATGACGACGATATTAATACTTTTATTTATATGGCATGAAATTGTTACAAATAAATTTTGTTACGCGATTTTGTTTATTTACTTTATTTTAAGATAGTTGTTGAATAAAAAATAAGTGATAAAAATTTATATTGACCCTAGGGTATATAAACTGGTCCCTCAAAATAATAATTTGCTAATTTCTCTTGGGGTTAAACTTCCGTAGGACTACCTTAACTTCTTTAGAGTACCTACACTCTCTTTTAAATTTCTCAGAGACCACCCAGACTTAACGTAAAATCTCTCTCAGACTTTCCTGGAGCTGTCTTAATTTTTTCAAACTACTCAGTGATCCGCTTGTCATCGGAAGTACCTAGTACCTACTGGAAGGCAACATAGAAACCGTTGTCCCAGAAACAAATGCTATGTAGAGAGTGGAGGAACATTATTCAGTAATGATTGTAAGTTAAAAAAACAAAAGAAAACAGATTGTCCAGAGACAAATTCCATACCTACAGAGAGTGGGGGGACATTTTTCTTTATTGATTCTAGGGCTAAAAACTAAAAAAGAAACAGTTTCTTCAGACACAGATGTCATACTACCTACAGCCTTAGCTACAGCGGAAGGGGGGAGCATTTTCAACAATGATTCTAAGTTCAAAAACAATAGAAAACAGTTTCTGGCATATTTTTCAGTAACGATTTTAGACTTAAAAACAAAAGAAAACACTTCCTGCAAGAATGCAGTGCATTTGAACGTCGTCTGCGTTGATCTGTCGCTGTTGGATCAACGCAGATGACGGTTTGAGTCACTTCGAGTAGTATAGGAACATAAATTTGGAAGTGAACTGTATATTAAGCACGGATTTTATTCAAACTTTGACATTTCCTGAATCCTACACATCGAATCATGGGAAAATTTCTTGATAATATGTGGTTAGGTTGCAAAGTGATTGTGGTTTTGAGAATTGATATCCTTATCTTAGTACTTTAGTACTGGATTATTCAAAAAATGGGAGGAGTACTACATTAAACAAACTTTTAAATGTAATTAACACCTGAAGATGTTCTAACAGGTAAACCTTAATTTTTTAAAGAAGAATTCAAGTGAATAATGGAACAGGATAAACCTGTACATTGTGGAATCCTATTATTCCCTCCTCAAGGAAAAATTCTAATCAAGGTTAGTCAGTTTCTAGTATAAGGACAGCTACTTTATTAAAACATGAATCGTATTACAGAAAACATGGCACCAAAAGTTTTGTCAACTCTACAAAGCTAGCAAATCTGGAATCGGACGATTAGAAATATACGATGGTCCCGATGAACCTTCCAGTGCAAAAAATTCCTCTCCCCGAATAATAACTTTAGAAAACTGTATAAAAATCGCACAGAAAAGTGAAACAACCTTCTCGCTTATAACAAAAACTGCTAGTTACGATTTTGCTACCATAACAAATCAAGCTTTAACGGAATGGTTAGTTGCATTACAATCAGTAGCTTTCCGTGATGAAGCTTCTAAAGTAACAAGTATTGAAGAGGATAACGAATTGTATTGTTCTTCAGGCGAGGGAGTTTTTAATGTCAAATTACGTTCTTCAGAAGCCTCTACTAGATGTGGATTAGAACCCGACTATTATATTTTAGTTTTAACTTCCATTGCAATACAATTACGAAATAATGATGACAATAGATTGTTGTATACGTGGCCGTATAGGTTTATTCGACGGTATGGCTATCGGGATGGTAAATTTACTTTCGAAGCTGGGCGGAAATGTGATTCTGGAGAAGGAACTTTTCATTTAGAACACGCTAACCAACAGGAAATATTTAGGTAATAGTTTTTAATTGCTTTATACATAATTTTTATATAATTAGGGGGATATTCTTGTGATATAATTCTTTATTTTTTGTAGATGCGTGGCTTCGAAAATGAAGTCAATGAAAAAATTATTAAACGGAGAATCAACCTCATCCGTCTTAAACTGTGGTGATAATCAATTTCAAGCTGCTTTAGGAATGGAAGCAAGATCTCGAAGCCCTTTACCCCCCTCTCCAACTACCTCAACGTCTCTGCAGGATTTGGAATCGCACGGTTCTAATAAATCCATCATTTCCATGCTGGATATTTCTCTGGATAAAAAATTCAATTCCGGGAACAGTATGAAAATTATCCCGGTTAAACCACCCCGAAAGTCTTTAAATACTAAACCGGATTCGAAATATCAAAATTACGAACCTGTAGATAAATATGACCAAATAGAATATAGAAATGAAGCTTGGCGTACTTTAGGAACCGATGATGTTAAGCACACCGAGAATATAGGGGATTCCCATGAGGAATTGCAAGAGTATGTGTCTTGGGGTCGTACTAAACCGGATTCTCCGATTGAACAGAAATTACCTAAAACGGCTAAAGTAATTACGTCGGTTACGACTCCGACAGTAGAAGATGACAGTTACGATCGCTTGAATTTTTTCGGATCTTGTAGTAAATTGAACGTTACCAAAGCCGGTTATAAGCAAGTGTCTCCGGCACCAATTATTCCTATTCAGTCTCCACCTTCTTTCAATGATTACGACGAAGTCGAACCTACTATGGAAAGCATACGGATAGCGGATGATTCGCATTTAGGATACGCAATTATAAGGAAAACTTCCAAAGAACCCGTTGATCATCAATTCCATAATGACGATCCATATGCGATTATTAGTAAACCAAAACGGGTTTAATTATAGGAATTTAAGAACGGTGCTTGAAATATTTTAGTAATCGTGCCATTTTATGACCTCATTTTTGTAAATATTGCCATATGAACATATTTTAAATGTGCCTTACTTTGGTGCCATGAACTCAATTCAAATTTTAATCAATAGAGGGCGTTCAAATAAATTTGCACTTTATGTATGACCAAGTATGACTTGAAAATTGAAAACCAAGATTTCTCGGATTTTCTTGATAATAGTCGAACTTTCGCAAACGCCCCCTAGACTGCCCTGGGACTGCCTTAATTTTTGTCAGACGACTCCTGCACTAACCTAACTTCCCCAGATGACCTACACTCTTCCCCTAAACTTCTCAGAGACCACCCAGACTTCCCTAAGACCTCTCGGACTTTCTTGAAACTACACAGAGTTCCTCAAACACCCTCCAGACTTCCCTAGGACTGCCTTAATTTTTTCAGCCAACTGCTGAACCATCCTAACTTCACTACCTTCCCCTTAACTTCTCAAAGACCACCCAGACCTACCCTAACTCGATTCAAATTTTAATCAATAGAGGGCGATCAAATAGATTTGCACTTTATGTATGGTCTTGGAAATTGAATTTTTTTTTTATTTTTGAATCTAGAATTATTTTATGATTTTAATGGACACAATTAAACTTTATTTGGCTTGTTTTGTTACCGAAATTCATCCCTCTATGTTAAAAAAATTGAATGATGTGTTTATTTACGTTTTAGTATTACAAAAAATATTTCTGATTCAATAATAAATATTTTTATTATGCTACGGCCCCGGTTTAATTTCTAATCCAAGTTTATAACATGTTTTTGTAATTTTATAATTTATTCTATAAGAAAACTTAAAATTACAATTTAGAAATAGGCATCGATTTATTAATCGTGTCTTGTGCTGGTCTTTCATGTATTTTATAATTAATCTGTACATAATAAGAACGATGTAAGAGGATGAACCTTTATAAGATTTACTAACATACCATATTTACATGTAAATACCTATAACATGATCAAAATCAGGATACATCCAATGTGTGCAATTTTATATTTTTATAAATACTAATTTTTATTCAAAATATATCTACTTTGTATTATTTGTACTTATTTCAGGAATAAATTCTCCTACGTTAACTCTTTTAACATGTTCACCTTTTTCTGCAAGTATTTCTTCAATATTCTTTTTACCGTTTAAGTCCGTAAACCATCCTAAATTATCCGCAATAAGGTGTTTATTATCGCAACCTGTACATGTAACAATTACAACCCCCTTTTCGTAAGCTAATTTAGATATACCGAATGAATTACGAGTATTACATTTTTTACAAGTAAATAAAAGATTTAGTTTGCCTTCTAATTTTCCAATCGATTGTTGTTTGATGTCTTGGGAATTCAGTCGCTGAAAGCTTGAGGAGCTGGTCCGATTTAGAAGTGCTTGAGTAACCGGAGATAGTTTACGATGAATACTGTTACTGTATGTTCTGGGTACTGCTTTGGTGTGCAGTAAACAACGAAGAAGTGTTCTTGGAAGTATTTTACAAGACATAATTTTATGTTTTTAAAACAGATTAGTTTTTAGGTTAACAAATGAAAACAGTGTTGCCAAACACAAACTTTTAATTTTTTCCAAAAGATAGGAATATTAAATTATTACTCATTGCACTAAAAGTTACATACAAAATTAAACAAAAAAATAGAAAAGCCTTTTTGCCTTTTAGCAGGAACAATAAATTGCGCAAATAATAATTCGTTGGGTATCTAGGTATACAAGATACCTTTCGCGATTTAAAAGAAAGTACATAGGAAATATTTCAGAATTCAAAACAATCCCTGGAAGAAAAAACATACAAATTGTAATAGCAAAAAAGCTAAACACAAAAAACAATAAAAACATCATAGCCAGAATGTGATTTACCAGAGTAGGGGAAGTACAAAGCAAGAGTGAAAATTCTCCGAACCGTATTTTTGAATTTTCACAATTTGTATTGACTTTTCTTTGGACAAAAATAAAAATACAACCCATTTGCAGTTTATTATTTGAAAAACTATCATAAATTAAAAGTTAAACAAATAATTTTGAGCTTAATTGAATAAAAAAAAAATTTATAATAAAATATTGAAGACCAACTGCAATTAAGCCTTTTATAAAATAAGAAACAGTTAGAAGATCATTTTGATTAAATTTTGAACTTTATCATATGTTGGAAAATTTAATTACATGCAAAAAATGGCACCATTGCATATATTATCAAAAAAGTGGCAAAAAGGGTAAATACTAATTAATTGTTTTAATTAAAAAAAAGGGTATTGGTATTCTCTATTATGTAATTGATGAGTTTTAACTACTGGCTGTAAGAAATACCTGAACTCCATGTCTCTGGGAGGCTATCCGATAATGAAAGTAAACTTACCTGAAACAAAAAACATTCATTTAGTATGCAGTTTTAACAAAATATTATTGTTTGCATTCAATACAAATGGTTCTCGTTAATAAATAAGTTACAAATTAAGATAATTACCTTTACGAAGGCAATCCTCTGTAGTAGCATAATCTGCGATGTCTCAAATCCCACGATGTAGGCACTTCTGTAGCACTATAAATCCTTAACACTTCACTTCACTCACTAAAATCTGTAAATTAGAAAATAAAAATCAAATATTGCAACAACAAAAATGAGGTACAAAATAAACCATGTATTTATAAATAAAACAAATACCTACCACTTCACTAGTTCTTCCCTAATGATTCCAAGCAAAATAAAACTTGTCACTGAAGCACCCCCTTGTTTTTGGAATCTGCAAATAAATTAAATTTTTATGAGCTGTTTAAATATTTAAACATATAAACATTTTGGATGGTCTTTAATTAATAATTTTCAGTTCAAAATCAATTCTAAACTAATTTTAAAAGAGGACAAGATAAAAATTGGGCCCCTAGGGACACTCTTTAAGTAACACAATGCTCTTGAAACACACAGGACCCCATGAATATCAAAATTAACTCTATTTTTGTAAAAATACTGTTTACTAAAACCATATTTGAATTTTATAATCACAAGGAAGGCTGGGTAGACTACATTTTGCGCCAAACTGTCCTGACTCATCACTCAACAAGTTATGCAACAGGTGGTTTTCCAGGGGCGCATTAAGTTATTTTTCGACACTGGACAATTTATCGTTCCACCAAGGGAAATCAACAATATTTTTAAATTTATAATAGAAAAGTAAATATTGTAAAGCTTACCTTGGATACGAAAATTCCAGTTCTTGCTCTCAAGTCTGAATTAAGGTGTAGAGCTTGAAGACCCAGGGGGTAGAAAAATAGTAGCACATCCAAGGGTTTACGTGAAAACTGCAGATATAAATTTTCATATTGTTAGGTTATGTAGGACCTTAATAATGAAAAATCAGAACTTTCTTTCTATCTATTAGTCTATTCGATGAACAAATCAAAATTTTTTGCAATTTTTCACTGCGAGGCTACAAGGACCTAAGTACAAGTTTCATCCTGCACCAAGGGAAGCAAAAAAAAAACTTGATGACGCATGAGCAACTGTATCTATTTGAATTTAAATTCGTATTGAAGACGATTCACGAATTTATACACCAAATTATTCCCTGGATTATTAATATTATTAGGTATCAACTTATATTTTTATATTCACCTCGAAATTTGAGGTTACAAATTAACAGAAACCCCTTTACGAAAAACAAATGAAAATCGTACAAACAATGCATCCACAATTACACTTTAAATTTAAGTTTTAAAAGGTTTTGACTAATTGGACACGAAAACTAATTGCACCAAAATGTTCCCCGTATTTGAAAATATGTTTTCACTTACCTTTCAACCCTTCAGAAGAAAATTTACCACTAATTTTCACTTTTTAACACAGAGGAAATTTTAACCGCACTCACAACTTGGAAGCTGGGAAGAGAGAGAGAGCATAGAGAGAGAAAAAGAATCTTGTTAGTTGAAAAAAAGGCGCTAAATTTAAATTTTAATTCAGTATTGTTGAATTTACAATAAATATTAAAGTTTAAATCCCAAAACGGAGTTTAAAAAACCCTCTGTAATTGGACCTGCCCATATGTTTAATTTTAACCCACGAACACGTTTTATAGATCAAATTAAAATAAACAAGTAGATTTTGCAGTGTAAGCAAAAAGTAAACAGAAACTGCATTTTCAGGATTTACTGCATATTATGTGTAGATAACGATAATAGAAATATTAGAAGAATTAGGTCTGGCGGCCAAGAGGGTGTTTTGAATACCTATAATCCCTATTCGACCAGGAAATGTTGTTACCTCCATCGAAAAATTCAAAGAGGTTAGGTATAGTGAACCCGAAGCTAAATTACAGTTTCATTTGTAAAACCTTCGGGTTTACCTCAAGTAAAGTGCTTTGTACTTTGCTAAGTAATGTCGTAGACAATGAACCTTTATTCGTGAAACGAAATTCGTTGTCGTATAGTAGGTAAGCAGGTAGTAATATCCGATTAATTTAGATTTTCAGACTTTCTTCTTCCCTTGTTTTAGATATAAATCCTAATGAAGCTTAAATTTGATGATGTTTAACAAAAAAATAAGTAGCACCAGTTTAGTTAGCCACTGTGTTGTTCTTGTTACGATGAAGCTTGTGTACCTACTACAATTGGGACTGCAGGGGATGTGGTTTTGAGGACAAGACAGTTAAAGACAGGCTTATAATTAATCAGTAATAGCCTAATTGTGAATATTCTAGTTCATTCAAAAACTTGAGAGAGGCTCCGTTAGTATGAGAGAGGCCCCGTTAGTATTCTTTTAGGGAACGACTTAGGAAGTAGTACAGTAAGCATGCTTCAAGTCAAGGAGACACCTACAACAGGTTCATAGACAAAGAAATTGTAAGGATTCAAGATACTCTGATGAAAACTCAAGGAGATAAATTACTTTTCGTTTTTTGGTTCTTTGGTGCTACGTTTGAGAAGACTTTTCTACTAGGGTCAGAATTCTGTTGTTGGACATGTCTAACTTAGGTACTTCTTTGCAATAATTTATTAGTTTTAACATTATGGTCTTTAAATCCAAGATAAAAGTAACAAAATAATTTTTTTAGTGACCCGGTGCTATCCTCCAGGTCCTGGTGAATGAGTCCCTTCACGAAAGCAGAACTTTTAAGAAGTTAACTTGATTTATATGGAATTTCAAAGAGAAAATTGGAGGAATTTGGAAAAATGCTTGAGTATGCGATAGGTTTTGATATTTTTGAGATCTTTCTGGGTCCGTTTAGGAAGCTTGTGATGGTATTTTTAAGAATTTTGTTGTTGAACACTGGAGATGATTTATTTAGGGCATGAAAACTTCATTTCTTTGCAATTATTTATTAATCTCAACATTATGACCTTTTAACTCCAAGATAAATGTAACAAAATTATTTTTTTAGTGACTCGGCCCCATACTCCAGGTCCTGGTGAATCGATTCTTTGACGAAAGCAGAACTTTCAAGAAGTTAACTTGATTTATGTGGAATTTCAAAGAGAAAATTGAAGGAATTTGGAAAATTGCTTGAGTATACGATAGGTTTTGATATTTTTAAGATCTTTCTTGGTCCGTTTAGGAAGTTCCTGGTGGTATTTATAAGAATTTTGTCGTTAAACATTGGATGTGTCATATTTAGGGTGTAAAAAATGTATTTCTTTGCAATGATTTAATAAACTTAACATTTTTAACTATTAAGCGAAAGATAAACTTGTTTTGTTAGTAACTCTTAACGCATATGCCCCAGGTCCAGCTGCATTCCGCTTGTTGTTCTTGGTAACTTCAGTGCTTGTTGGTAATTGCGTAATAGATGTTAGATCACTTTTATAAAACAATCCTAATCCTCCACTTCAAACAACCTGCAGTGACCAAATTTCCAAGTGTACTACGAAAACTTTTCTGACTTCTATCTATTCCGAACATGGATTGCCTTATCTCACTAAACTAAAAGGAATCTTGTTCTATTGTGTTGTAAGAAGAATTATAGGTCCCCTAATGTTTAAAACCTGCTTTAGTTCTTAGTGGGGGCTGCAAATTCACCTCAAAAATCCCTTAATCGTTATTCTGAAAATAACCTCCAAAAACTTTTAAATTTAGGAATTAGCCTTTGTTTGGGTTGTAAGAAGAATTATAGGTCCCGTAATGTTTAAAAACTGCTCTAGTTCTTAGTGGGGGCTTCAAATTCACCTCAAAAATCCCTTAATCGTTATTCTGAAAATAACCTCCAAAAACTTTTAAATTTAGGAATTAGCCTTTGTTTGGGTTGTAAGAAGAATTATAGGTCCCGTAATGTTTAAAAACTGCTCTAGTTCTTAGCGGAGGCTGCAAATTCACCTCAAAAATCCCATAATCGTTATGCTGAAAATAACCTCCAAAAACTTTTAAATTTAGGAATTAGCCCTTGTTTGGGTTGTAAGAAGAATTATAGGTCCCCTAATGTTTAAAAACTGCTCTAGTTCTTAGTAGGGGCTGCAAATTCACCTCAAAAATCCCTTAATCGTTATTCTGAAAAATAACCTCCAAAAACTTTTGAATTTAGGAATTAGCCCTTGTTCGGGTTGCCTCTAGCAATTTAAATCCCTGGAATAACATTAGCAAGGCCTAAATTACAATTTTAGAGACATAAATTGCTTTTATCTGTTGGTTAGAAATTTTTTTGATGGTTATGTATAAAATTTTAACTAAAAGTTTGTTATGACTGGAAAAATGCCTAGTCTAGTGAAATAGGGTAAGGGACTGTTGTGATTTCTGTAAAGGGCTTTTGGAATTAAGATAAAATTATCGAAAAGAGTTAAAATTTAAAAAAAATTCAATAAAATGCTTTTCTTGGAGTGAAATGTATGTTCTGTGCTGTGTGTAATAGATTTAAACCATTTTAATCTTAAATTAGTCTTTATTCCATGTCCTTGTACTATTAAACCCTTAAAATTATTATAAACAAAGCAAAAAATTAATTAATGACAAATTTAAATTTCGCGCCAATGACTAACCTAGTCAATTCGCCAACTACTATAAAATCCCCTTCCTAATAATATTTATACTGCGGTTTTAATAATAAATCATACATTTCTCGCGATATTACAACTAACATTATTGTTTTTAAGCAAAAATACCCACGAAATAGAATATTTGTTAATTATTTAAAAGTACTAATAAATCAAATCAATAATAAATCCATAATGACAAATGCAAAACTACTCCCCTTTCCTCCTTGTGTTTGTGCCGAATGGACGTGTGATAAATCGCTCCCGTAAAAGTTAATTTAAGTGTTAATTATTAAAAATGTGATTGTGAAAAGCCCTAAGGTAAGTCATTATCAAAGTATTAAGTACGGGGAACACCCTGGCGTAATGAGTATTGTCTTAATTTGTTTGATTATTTTTTTATCGTTTCTTAAAAATTCCATAGAAGTGTTGTCTTTAGGATCCGCAAGATATCAATCAGTGGTAAAAAGTGTTTGTAGTCGATGATTTCTCGGTGAATTTAATTATCTTCTCGTTTTATTAATTAAAGTACTTTATAATACGTTTCTCTTAGAAAAGTTTCTATCATGATAATATCGGTAAATAGATTTCACGAAAACGTATGTTCATTGCATTCTAACACGTGAGATTTTCAAGCTATCCTTCTCACTCTCTATGTACACACGTGCACTTTGTTTCTTACCTAAAAGGTTTTTTTTATTACAACAGCTGCAGTCTGCAGTCTTTATCATAATTCAGGAAAAGTTTTTATTAATGCAAATGTAATAAATTATGTTCTAAAGTTATAATTAATTGCCTGTTTGGGATTAGTTTAGGTAATTACGATTTAATTATGTAATCAAATCTAAAATTGGTGACAGTTTTAAACTTATATTTTTAATTTTAAAGTTTAATAACATCATCCTATAATTCCAGATTGTTGTTCTGGGCTGGGAAGTGCAGCAGTGTGGATATGCCTCTACCTGTTTGCCCCTGGATTCCACCCTCTAGAATCTATACCTACGTTAATTGAGAGCAAGGACTAGGCATTTTTTTTACAAGGTAAGCTTTATCTTATTTGCTTTAGTACCTATTATATCTCTAAGAACTGTGCATTAAGTTTCCTTGGTGGAACGATAAATATTCCAGTATCGAAAAATAACTTATACTGAATGCGCCCCTGGCAACCGCCTGTTGCATAACCTGTTGAATGAGCGAAGTGTAGCCTACACAACCTTCTTTGTGATTATAAAATACAATTATGATTTAGTAAATAGTATTTTTAACGAAAATAATTGTTAATTTTGATATTTATGGTGTACTGTGTGTTTCAAGATGTTAATTATTTTCAAGAAGTTAGTTTTTATTAACTAGTTATGCAGACAATTGCCTCTTATTTTGATTATTTCTCAAGACTAAATTAAAATTTTAAAAGTACCAATAATCGAGAATATTATTAATTATTATTTTATTTTTTACAGTTTTCAATCATCTGGTTTGCAAAAGGGACCAGAACCATCCCCCTTCATCCCTGGGGAGAAATACAATGATCGTCCTGCAAAAAAGGTAAGTTTCTTACACCTTTTTTTCTGTATTTTCAAACCTTTATTTTGAGCCTTTACCACTAAATAATTTTAATATTCTTCTTAAGCCTTAATACCAAAAAATTGGTCTCCCGTAAATAACCCTATGACTAATTTTGTATCAGCCCTGTGTATGTAAAAAAATACATACAGACTTTTGAAAGGGGACGAAAAATTTCTTATCCCTTTTTAGTGAAAATTTAGTAGACGTGGTGTCATCTCTACCTGGCATACTATTTTTTTTCTTTATTTCTCCAGCAGTTGAATTCACATAATCGAGAGAGTCCGCCCTTAAGACATTTTTTAAATTTTATTCTAATTTGTCACATTTTTTGATTAACGAAGTTGTAGCCACCCTCATAAACCGAGTCAAAGGATGTAATTTTAGTCTTCTAATATATTAGAGTAATCTGTCAGGGTAGTTAGACAGTTTAATTCACATAATCGAGAGAGTCAACCCTTCCTTAAGATGTCTTTTAAATTTTATTTAATTTTTCACACCTTTTGACAACACTTCTACTACATTAGGGCAATGTTCCAGGGTAGTTAGACAGTTTAATTCACATAATCGAGAGAGTTACCCCTTAGGACATTTTTTAAATATTATTTTAATTTTTCGCACCTTTCGATTGACGATGCTGTAACTACCCTCCTAATGCGAGCTAAGGGTTGAAATTTTAGACAACTCTTCTACTACATTAGAGCAATGTTCCAGGGTAGTTAGACAGGTTAATTCACATAATCGAGAGAGTTACCCCTTAAGACATTTTTTAAATATTATTTTAATTTTTCGCACGTTTTGATTGACGATGCTGTAACTACCCTCCTAATGCGAGCTAAGGGTTGAAATTTTAGAAAAAAATTCTAATATATTAGGTGAATGTATCAGGGTAGTTAGATAGTTTAATTCACATAATCGAGAGAGTTACCCCTTAAGACATTTTTTAAATATTATTTTAATTTTTCGCACCTTTGGATTGACGATGCTGTAACTACCCTCCTAATGCGAGCTAAGGGTTGAAATTTTAGACAACTCTTCTACTATATTAGGGTAATGTATCAGGGTAGTTAGACAGTTTAATTCACATAATCGAGAGAGTTACCCCTTAAGACATTTTTTAAATATTATTTTAATTTTTCGCACGTTTTGATTGACGATGCTGTAACTACCCTCCTAATGGGAGCTAAGGGTTGAAATTTTAGACAACTCTTCTACTACATTAGGGCAATGTGGCAGGGTAGTTAGATAGTTTAATTCACATAATCGAGAGAGTTACCCCTTAAGACATTTTTAAATATTATTTTTAATTTTTCGCACCTTTTGATTGACGATGCTGTAACTACCCTCCTAATGGGAGCTAAGGGTTGAAATTTTAGACAACTCTTCTACTATATTAGGGTAATGTATCATGGTAGTTAGATAGTTTAATTCACATAATCGAGAGAGTTACCCCTTAAGACATTTTTTAAATATTATTTTAATTTTTCGCACCTTTCGATTGACGATGCTGTAACTACCCTCCTAATGCGAGCTAAGGGTTGAAATTTTATATAAATTTTGTAATATATTAGGTTAATGCATCAGGGTAGTTAGACAGTTTAATTCACATAATCGAGAGAGTTACCCCTTAAGACATTTTTAAATTGTATTTTAATTTTTCGCACCTTTTGAGTGACGATGCTGTAACTACCCTCCTAATGCGAGTTAAGGGTTGAAATTTTATATAAATTTTGTAATATATTAGGTTAATGCATCAGGGTAGTTAGACAGTTTAATTCACATAATCGAGAGAGTTACCCCTTAAGACATTTTTAAATTGTATTTTAATTTTTCGCACCTTTTGATTGACGATGCTGTAACTACCCTCTTAATGCGAGCTAAGGGTTGAAATTTTTGACAAATTTTCTAATATATTAGGGTAATGTATCAGGGTAGTTAGATAGTTTAATTCACATAATCGAGAGAGTCCGCCCTTAAGACATTTTTTAAATATTATTTTAATTTTTCGCACCTTTGGATTGACGATGCTGTAACTACCCTCTTAATGCGAGCTAAGGGTTGAAATTTTAGACAACTTTTCTAATATATTAGGGTAATGTATCAGGGTAGTTAGAGAGTTTAATTCGCATAATTAAGAGAGCCAACCCTTAAGATGTTTTTTAAATTTGATTTTAATTTTTCACAACTTTTGATTGACGATGCTGTAACTACCCTCCTAATGCTAGCTAAGGGTTGAAATTTTAGACAAATTTTCTAATATATTAGGGTAATGTGCCAGGGTAGTTAGATAGTTTAATTCACATAATCGAGAGAGTCCGCCCTTAAGACATTTTTTAAATATTATTTTAATTTTTCGCACCTTTGGATTGACGATGCTGTAACTACCCTCTTAATGCGAGCTAAGGGTTGAAATTTTAGACAACTTTTCTAATATATTAGGGTAATGTATCAGGGTAGTTAGAGAGTTTAATTCGCATAATTAAGAGAGCCAACCCTTAAGATGTTTTTTAAATTTGATTTTAATTTTTCACAACTTTTGATTGACGATGCTGTAACTACCCTCCTAATGCTAGCTAAGGGTTGAAATTTTAGACAAATTTTCTAATATATTAGGGTAATGTGCCAGGGTAGTTAGATAGTTTAATTCACATAATCGAGAGAGTCCGCCCTTAAGACATTTTTTAAATATTATTTTAATTTTTCGCACCTTTGGATTGACGATACTGTAACTACCCACTTAATGCGAGCTAAGGGTTGAAATTTTTGACAACTTTTGTAATATATTAGGGTAATGTATCAGGGTAGTTAGAGAGTTTAATTCGCATAATTAAGAGAGCCAACCCTTAAGATGTTTTTTAAATTTGATTTTAATTTTTCACAACTTTTTATTGACGACGCTGGAACTACCCTCCTATTGCGAGCTAAGGGATGAAATTCTAGACAACCAAAAACATTTTTTAAACTTAAAATCGCTTTCGAAACAATTTTTATTCGTTTTGTATCAAAAGAATTACTCAAAATTTAGAATACAAGTAAAGGTATTCACACATAAAAGAAGGCTTGCACTTCTCATACACGTCATTGTTGCGTTTACCCATTCCTCTATTTGCCCCTTCCTATGCTTGTTCGTCTACCTCTAGCCACCTTTCGGGGGTGAAGGAAGTGTTAAAACTGCAGAACGAGTTAATACGGTGTCTGGGGCAGTGCAAAAGCATGTTAAACATAAAAATTTCAATACAAGAATTAATTTAGTGTAATGAGAACAACTATAATTAATTATAATTACTTCTTGAAATTTGAAAACCCCGCGAAAAATTCCATGGCCTATCTCTTTCTAGCGGGGTTCCCGTTTGTGCGGTTGTGGTTATCTAGTCCGTTCATTTTAGTAAAAAAGGTGGTGAATTTTTGTGTTACAACCCCGAAGGTATGTTTATTATGTTATTTTGAATGCAGGGAACAGTTTAGAATAGTAGGAATGCCCTGAATATCCCTTTTTAAGGTTTTAACGCACTTTGAAATTTGAGTTGGATCCGCGTTTGCATGTCGAGACCTGTCTGTGGAAATATTCATTTTTCTAATTGGATGACCTATAAAAGGCATTAATAACGATTCCTAATAGGTTGGGCATTAATTTTGTGCAATTAGAATTTGTACAACGTATTTTATTTTTAATTAATTTTTAAGTAAAGAAGTGCACCTGTATTACCGTCCCGAACGTCATTTTTTTCAAAGCCGCCATCTTGGTTACAAAATTGTTTGCATCTTGCATCATGTAAAAAGTGAATTTTAATAAATTGTGTTATCAAGTGCTTTCCTTTAATTGAAATTGCTAATTTAATTGATTTCTCGTGACTTTGTGGTTTAGCCCATTTTGGTTGTGTAACACCATCAAGTGAGTATAAAAAAATGTTTTTGTAGGGGTTCCAGAATTTTTTTAGGGAAAGGGGTACGTTTTCCTCGGCATTTAGGTGGCATTTTTCACCTTACATTTGTCGATGGAAAGCTAGTCTATGATTTTATGAAATTTTATGTATCGACAAATTGATTACCTACCCCCTTTTTTGTTTTATCATATAAATAGGTACTTACCACTAGGGGTTCCATGGGGGGTATAATGTTACGAACGTACCCCCTGTTCCTTTTGCCTTTAGAAGCTTTTACCCCAATACGTAGTTTATTGATAAAGGCCACCTAACTTTTATCTATGTATTACCCCTTGTATAAAATTTCTATAGCTGCCACTGATATGAGTACCTACTACCTAAAACTTGTTATTTGTTATCACAACTAGTAGTTACAAGACAAAAAAAGTTATCGCCAGCCTGACAAAGAAATACTTATTATATTTTTCACAGATGCAGTTTTTGCCTGTCTCATACACTTGTGCTTTATTGCCTTTATTGCTTATATACCTATGAAAGGCAGGTAGTGTACTTTTTAGCCCAGGTGTATTTCTTAGAATTGCTTTGGTTTAAATAAATTATAAATGTCTTGAATGAGTATTATAAAATTTCTAATTACACAGCATCGATAAATATAACAAAAGGTCATGATGAATGCTGAAATATTATTTTTTTTTATAATAAAACTTGGTCATTATGTGATGCTTATAGTATAAGCGAAATTGCATCCAGTAATTACATTTTAAAGTATTTATTGTGAGAAATTCTTTAAACTAGTGTTTAATTTGTTTTATTTTATTTTTCAGATTTATCCACACCCCTGAGAATTCATAGATAACGAGTTCTTTTCCTCCTGGAGGGATCAAGGACCTAATAATAAGATGGTAAGCATTGAATTTGATTTTAAATATCTAGGACTGTCTGGAATTGAAAACAGCTGATGCAGTTTTCTTTTATTATAATATGTGTGCTTTATTCCTTACCTGAACAGGTTCTCTAACTTTTAACCAGGATGTACCTACCTAATACTTCTTTGGTTCAAAGAAATTTTAAATTATGTATTCTTTGGTCTAGGTATTACTGTATGTGTAAGTATTTTTAAAATATCAAAAGGATGTCACATAAAATTCAAAAACATCTAAAAAGGATCTTGCGGTCAAGGAATCAAGTTTAGGGAATTTTTAATTCAATTCAAGATGCGAAATTTTCTAACAATGCAAAGAACTACCCCTGATTCCGGGACTAGGGGTTGTGATACCTACCTAGCTATAATTTTTAAAATATTAAAAAGATATTATTCACAAGTCAAAAACATCCAAAAAGGATCTTGCGGTCAAGGAATAAAGTTTAGGGAATTTTTAATTCGATCCAGGATGCGAAATTTTGTAACAATGCATTGAACTACCCCCGATTGCGGGAGTAGGGGTTGTGTCACCAAGGTATAATTTTTCAAATATCAACAGGATGTCACATAAAATTCAAAAATATCCAAAAAGGACCTTGCGGTCAAGGAATCAAGTTTAGGGAATTTTTAATTCAATTCAAGATGCGAAATTTTCTAACAATGCAAAGAACTACCCCTGATTCCGGGACTAGGGGTTGTGATACCTACCTAGCTATAATTTTTAAAATATTAAAAAGATATTATTCACAAGTCAAAAACATCCAAAAAGGATCTTGCGGTCAAGGAATAAAGTTTAGGGAATTTTTAATTCGATCCAGGATGCGAAATTTTGTAACAATGCATTGAACTACCCCCGATTGCGGGAGTAGGGGTTGTGTCACCAAGGTATAATTTTTCAAATATCAACAGGATGTCACATAAAATTCAAAAATATCCAAAAAGGACCCTGCGGTCAAGGAATAAAGTTTAGGGAATTTATAATTCGATCCAAGATGCGAAATTTTGAAACAAGGCAGGGAGTTACCCCCGATTCCGGGATTAGGGGTTGTGTCACCAAGGTATAATTTTTAAAATATCAACAGGATGTCACATAAAATTCAAAAACATCCTAAAAGGACCTTGCGGTCGAGGAATACAGTTTAGGGAATTTTTAATTCGATCCAAGATGCGAAATTTTGAAACAAGACAGGGAGTTACCCCCGATTCTGGAATTAGGGGTTGCGGTACCAAGCTATAATTTTTAAAATATTAAAAGGATGTCACATAAAATTCAAAAACATCCAAAAAGGACCTTGCGGTCAAGAAATAAAGTTTAGGGAATTTTTAATTCGATCCAAGATTCGAAATTTTGAAACAAGACAGGGACTAACCCCCGATTTCGGGATTAGGGGTTGTGATACCAAGCTGTAAGTTTTAAAATATTAAAAGGATGTCACATAAAATTCAAAAACATCCAAAAAGGACCTTGCGGTCAAGGAATCAAGTTTAGGGAAGTTTTAATTCGATCCAAGATGCGAAATTTTGAAACAAGGCAGGGAGTTACCCCCGATTCCGGGATTAGGGGTTGTGATACCAAGCTGTAATTTTTAAAATATTAAAAGGATGTCACATAAAATTCAAAAACATCCAAAAAGGACCTTGCGGTCAAGGAATAAAGTTTAGGGAATTTTTAATTCGATCCAAGATGCGAAATTTTGAAACAAGGCAGGGAGTTACCCCCGATTCTGGAATTAAGGGTTGTGATGCCAAGCTGTAATTTTTAAAATATTAAAAGGATGTCACATAAAATTCAAAAACATCCAAAAAGGACCTTGCGGTAAAGGAATAAAGTTTAGGGAATTTTTAATTCGATCCAAGATGCGAAATTTTGAAACAAGGCAGGGAGTTACCCCCGATTCCGGGATTAGGGGTTGTGATACCAAGCTGTAATTTTTAAAATATTAAAAGGATGTCACATAAAATTCAAAAACATCCAAAAAGGACCTTGCGGTCAAGGAATAAAGTTTAGGGAATTTTTAATTCGATTCAAGATGCGAAATTTTCTAACAATGCAAAGAACTACCCCTGATTCCGGGACTAGAGGTTGTGATACCTAGCTATAATTTTTAAAATATTAAAATTTATCATAATAGGTTAATAGTAGGTTTATCTTTTATTGGTCAAAAAATATGTACCTACCCAAGTACATTTTTTGCAAAATTATGAAAAATTTATATTATCCAATCACCTGAAGGAGTAACACACTTTTAAGATCCATCTGATCTTGAGTACTACATGACACATAATTTATTGTAAAAGAATGTTTACATAATTTTAAGTTTTCCTTTTTCATTTAATGAAAAGAAATATCTGATTCATGAAATCCAAAGAATCGTTGCTGATAACCGGTGTCTTATGCAATTATAGAAATTTTCATTGATTAATTTTATACTTTAAATACGAATTAAGTTTTAATATTTATTGATAAGTATTTAGCTACACATTTTAACTTTTTACTAAATTGTTTAAATAATTTTTTTTTACAAAAATGCAAACATCAAAACAATGATGGAAGAACCCTTAATTAATTTTGGTGCTGTATTAATGGTGTCTTCTGAAAATATTTTGTTTAATAAGGCGATTTATTTATACCATACTAAACTGAGATAGTACAGTAATAAGAAATTCATTTGATTATTATTGTTATTAATTATAATTTTTCTATTTTACAGTTTTAAATGATCTGTGTTGCCAAGGGACCAGAAAGATTCCTCACATCTAACTATTCAATCCAAAGAACATGAATGAGAAGTCTAATACCATTCATTCTGCAAAGACCAACTTCTTCAGTGGTAAGTTTGATAATTGCTTCATTTTAATTACCTACCACTTAAACAATTTTAACTTTTTTGGAACGATCAAAATTGATAATCAATAAATTAATTATAATAAACATAACTCCAATATCGTCATGTAAATCGCAGTTGTTAAATAATCTTTACACCTTACTCAGAAATATTTCCCTGTGTTGTTAGTATTGTTATAACAATTATTTTGTTTTTGCAGAAATGATCGACTAATTGTGCCATTCTACTGAGAAGTTGGAAGTCATGATAGTATTTGCATGACTGGGCCAATTTGGCAGTGTAGTGTAGTGAACTGAACTAAACTCTAGTGAAGTGAACTTTAGTGCGGAAAATGGGCATGGATATCGTGTGCATCAGAAGACAACAATGCCAAGGTAGGTGTGGTTTTCTGCGAGGCTGTTCCAAGGATGAAGAAAGGGCATCAGAGAGAATTGTTTCAACAGCCCCCCCCCCAGCCCTCCCCCATATTTCAAGTATTGAGTTTGCAAATTCATAAAACAGATTGTTAGAGTCAAATTTAAACTTAATATATTTCACTAATATTGATTTATTAATTTAACTTTTGAACTTCTCGCCCCTCGCCCACCCTTTAAGTTGAGGATAATAATATATTCCCCTAATAGGAATACTTCATATTCTGTTAATTTTTTTTTTTCATTCCATTTTAATGTTCTTGTAAACTTTGTATCTCCATCAGCATAACTCTAATTTTAACATTTTGTATCTTTACGTGTCACATCATTTTTTATATTTAGTTTTTGAAAGCCTTAGAGCTTGACTGTATCTATTTTCTTTTTTGAAAATATGAATTAAATTGATTATAGGACACATCAAAGATTAGCTCTCAAATAGATTTTAACCGAGTTACATCATAGTGTAAAGTAGATATCTAGGTACTTAATTTTTTCTGAAAAAGTTCCGAGTCCCTTCTAAAAGTAATATAATTGTTTATAAAAATAAACATACGATTATTTCAGCATCATCATTACATTAATTACGATGTAAAATGGTCCTTCATTGCATTATTTTGTGTGTTTTAGTTGAAGTCGATGATCGGAATTTGTGTAGTATATTTGTGTTATTTTTTTTCAGGAAATGTTTATCTCACCCCCCTCGTCACAGTTTAGGATGTTGTGTTTATGTAGTAATGTGACATTTCCGATTATCAAGTGTGGCTTGTACAGTACACTATGAGAATGTCTTAAATTTTTTGTTTCCTCCACGGTGATAAAGAGGGGGTTCTTTGAAAAATATTTTTTTTAATGTACATTCTTGAAAAATTTTTCAGGTACTTTCATAAAAATCTTATTGGTACTTTTAAGTACCTACGGTACCTACCTACCAAATATTTTCTCTGCGCAAGGCTTCTTTGCCTAACGTTTTTTTTTTTCGGTTGCGGCGCGACTGTGAATTACTTAAGTGCCTCTTGAAGGAACCTGATAGTGTTTAAAAAAAAGTAGATAAGTATTTGTGCAGTATTAAGTAATTACAGTTTACAATATTATTCATAAATTTAATTATTTTTAGATTTTACGTACTACAACGGTACTACCTAGTACTGATTGGAAAGTAAATGTGTAAGTTGTACCTACCCTAAAAGGGTAAAGGTTGGTATATAATCGTGTATGTCCATATTTTTGGTGTACAACGTCTTTCTTTCGGTAATCGGTATTTTTTTCGCGGTTGCTTTGTCACGTTTTCTTGACCGCAAACTTTTTTTCTTGACCGAACAAGACCAAGTGTTAGTGTAAGTGCCTAAAGTGTCTCAGTTAACAAACATAATGCAAGTATTGTTATTTTATTCAGTATTACCTACCTATATTTTCTTTTATTGCTTAATACTATTTTACTCTCCAATACAGCATTCGTTTTAGAACATATGGCCTTGTTTAGATTTCCCAATCCCATGGTTTTGATGGAATCTGCAACCTTTTTAGTTAGGAACTTGAAACATTTGTTCCAGGTATTTAAAGTCAATATTCTATAAAGTTGTTTATAATAAATTCTTATATTTATTATTAGCTCACACACAGCCTTTCATACGCTAGAAAAAATCCTGCAGCTCCATAAATGAAGTGGAAGAGTCAAGAAGAAGCCAAAACATCTAGGACAACCCTGGAGTTCCCAAGATGAAATGGAAGAGTTCAGAAGAGGGAGGCCAAAACATCTAGGACAATCTTGTGTCTCCCAAGATGAAATGGAAGAGTCAAGAAGAGGGATGCCAAATCATCTGGACAATCCTGCAGCTCCAAAGATGAAATGGAAGAGTTGAGAAGAGGGAGGCCAAAACACCTGGGACAAGTCTGCAGCTTCAAAGATGAAATAGAAGAGTTAAGAAGAGGGAGGCCAAAACATCTGGGATAATCCTGTGTCTCCCAAGATGAAATGGAAGAGTCAAGAAGAGGGAGGCCAAAACATCTGGACAATCCTGCAGCTCCAAAGATGAAATAAAAGAGTTAAGAAGAGGGAGTTCATAAAATCTGGGAGAATCCTGCAGCTCCAAAGATGAAATGTTAAGTAGAGGGAGGTTCATAACATCTGGGACAATCCTGCAGCTCCAAAGATGAAATGTAAGGGTTAAGAAAAGAGAGGCTAAAACATCTGGGGACAATCCTGTGTCTCCCAAGATGAAATGGAAGAATCAAGAAGAGCCCAAAACATCTGAAACGATCCTGCAGCTCCAAAGATGAAATAGAAGAGTTGAGAAGAGGGAGGCCAAAACATCTGGACAATCCTGCAGCCCCAAAGGTGAAATAGAAGAGTTAAGAAGAGGGAGACCAACAAGGAGACCAAGACATCTGATTGTATACCTAGGATCCTTTAGGAGAGGGAGAGAGAGAGAGAAACTTGATGAAGATTACAGAATTCGTCAGGATTGGAGGGATCAACACAGATTTGGGTTAAAATTACAATTACTGTAATGTAATATTTTTTTGTATAATGTAGTGTTTGTTTAACTAAATGCAAGGATTTTTAGATTGAATATTTTTTCCCGAAGGAAGTGGAAGAAGATTTTGGGAAGGGATTTGGGTACATTTTGTTAGGTAGGTACTATAGTACTTGAATTTATGTTGGTAAATGGCTACCATTACAGTAACACTGACTACCATGTCTATAATACTAATGGATAGGTACTTATTATACAACGCTTTTTTAATTTTTTTAAATGATTTTATTAGAAATGAGATTTCGAGATTCAATTTCTAATGTCTTTAAGTTATTTTCAATGTGCAAATGCATACACTAACAGAAAGTCAATATTCAAAACTGCAAATTGAATACTTGCCTTTCTTTAGTAAATATGTTTTGTTTGTACAATGAAAGTTTTAATATTTTTAATAATTAACCGAAGGAACTAATGTCTAAATTATTTTCAACGTGCAAATGCATACACTAACGGAAAGTGAATATTCAAAACTGCAAATTGGGTACTTGCATTCCTTTAGTAAATATGTTTTGTTTGTACGATGAAAGTTTTAATATTTTTAATAATTAACCGAAGGAAAAATGTTCTCATTTCTGGTAGGATTTCATAATTAATCACTTTGGTAGGTGTTCAGGCAATTTAGATTATTCATAAACTCAGAAGATTTTTTTTAGTTTCTACATTTGCTTACAAATCCATACATCTCCGATTTTTTTTGGGGACTTTCAAAACAATTAGGTAGGGGATAATAAAGGGTTGGGGCGAAGCAATTCTTTTTCTTGTTATTTTCACAGATTACATTATTTGCTTGTAAATCCATTAAGTATTATTTTGGGGGGCTAATTAAAATTAGAAGTAAGAAGGGGTTGGAACAAAGAACACCCATTGGATCACCTGGAGATGGTACAAAGAGATTGATAATTATTTAATGGTATGTAAAGTTTAAAAAACAAAAAAGCGTTTTGTTTTTTTTTTAATTTTAAGAGTTTTCATAATAAATTTTTTTTAGGGTTATAAGGACATCCAGTTTTTGTTCTTAACTAGAAGTAATGCCCGCCAAGATGAATGGAGACTTTAACCCTCCACATTGTAGGCACAATATTGCAATTTTTCTTGTTGGAGACGTGGGAAAACCATTTAGAAGATGGAATGCTACCAAAAGAAGTAAAAATTGAAAGTGAACCATGGACTACACCCTTGGAAAAGCAAGAATAAATATTATCTGCATATTTTTATTTATAAGAACTATAAAAAACGGCCTTGTATATTTTAATAATTATTAAAGGAGAATCCAAATTCATGAAAAAAATTCTATTTAAAAAAATTGACTGTAACAATATAGCGGAAAGGGGTGGGGGTAAAAAATTTGAAAACCTGCAAAAAATATGCGCATTCCAAAAATAAAATCGACATATCCGATGGTTTTGGCCATAGACAAACTCGGTTCACTAGTTTTTGATTTAGAGGCGTCACCTACACACCCACAGACAGACATTTTTTCTAAACCACTTTTTATACTTCCCATATACCAGTAAATGGAAACAAAGGTACCAACCAGTTTTATTTATTGAATTTTAAAACAATTATTACATTTTTTTTTTAATAAATTCGTTATAAATTTCCATATAAATCAGAACACATTCAATGCATTTAAAATAATATATGGTGTGTATAAAATAAAAATATATAAATAAAATAATGATTATGAACACATTTCTGTTTCTTTATGTTTTAGAAAATTAAATAATAATTATCTACAGTTATTTCTTTTTGAATTAAAAAATCACAAAATTCTGACTACCCATTAAATTTTTAACATTACATAAAGATTCTAAATCGTGGAAAAAATTTTACACATTGGAAAAAAACAAAAAAAAAAACATTTCTTCTTTGTACATGAATCACAATATAATAATAATATAAATAAAAAATCACTCTCTATTGGAAATACTTATAAATTTCAACAACAAAAACAAAACTAACAATCATTAAGTCGTTTGGCTTTTCAACAATTTCCTTTTCTTTAATTTATCAACTTTAGCGGGCGAATCCGTAGCAGTTGTAAGCCTTCTTAAAGGACGTTTATTTCTTTTAAGTTTCGCCGAGGTTGCTTTAGCAAAATTATGGACACGAAAGGCACCTGGTTTGGTACTTGGTCCAGGATCTCCGACAAGTGGTCGTATTTCTTGCGACGTAGTCCGTTTAGTTTTATGGGAAAACACTTGGGCTGTATTACTTGCATCCCACGCAACCACTAAATTATCTTCGCTCCCTTGAGAATCATCATCTTTTGTTTTATATTTAGCAATCATTCTCTTCCCTTCAGTGCTTTTAATAAAACAAATTTCTCTTAGTTTTAATCGGCTTGAATTTGATTCGTCACTTTCGCTTCCTTTAATTTTCGACTTTTCCTTGATTGTTTGTAATTTGGACGGGATCTCGACTTTTTGTTTAGGTACAGATTGCAACGTTCGAATTGTACTGGTCGACTTGGATTTTTCATTACTTGTGTTGCTTTTTAGTTTTAGCGTTTCTTTTCTCATTTTTCTGTTAAACGATTTGGGTCTGACACGCGGAAGAGAATTTATGTTGGAGCAGCTGGGCTGTGAGTCAATGTTTTCCTTGCGCTCGATCGGAACGCTTGTGGACCGCATGGGTTTCCCTGTTATTCGCTTTGGTCCCCCTTTAGTCGATGTTGAGCGTGTCTTTATTACAACTGCACGTACTGTTTTACCCTGTAGCAAAAATACCTTACCAGAGCTAATTTTTTGTTAAAAAATTAAAAGACTAGGAAATAAAATTTGAGCTCCTGGAAAAATAATATTTTTTAAATAATAAAAATAAAATTATTAAAAAATTTTTTAATTAAATTTCTTCGTCAGTAATACAATATTTTTTTTTTTATACAAATCACATTCTTATTCTTTTTTTGTGTTATCAATTGATGTGATTTTTTTAGAACAAATCGAACTCGAACCTTTACTATTTTTTTTCTTTTTAGTTAAAATATCTCCCAAAATTATTATTTCCTGAAACAAAAGAAAATAATACGTCATATGTAGGGGTGACGTCACGTGGGTCCTTTGCAACTTGGACTCTAGTGACGTCACACAAAATCTACAGACCAATGGAAATCTAGAAAACTCTCGAAGAGGATATGAGTTTATACAGAGTGAATGGAAAAAAATCACGTTATAAAATTTTTTACTCACCCTGTATATACTTAATTCTAAATTTTTGTATCCCAGTTGTCCTTGAACATTAAAATTTTCAAGGTCAACTTGAGATATTTGTTTCAATTATTCTTATAATTTTTTTTAAATAATTTAGTGTTCGAGGTCGGTTTGAAGAAAAGTATTTAATACAAAAATCGGTGTAGGTTATACTAAATCTATAAAGTGTCAGTCTGTAACATAGCAGATTTGTTTAATTTGTCTTGTAAACTATCACATTTTATTGGCAATTTTAATTATCGGTGCGTAAGTTAGTATAAAATTTGAATAAAAAGCCCTACAAATGATTGATTAATATTACGGAGTATTCTACAAGTGCATAATTTTAATTCAGTTCTCCTACACGTACAAAAAAGGCAAGAACTTAAAAAATCTTCAAATGAAGATAGAAGAGTTAAAAAAAATCATTAAATCAACTTACTTCTTTTAATTTTGTCGATATTCTTCCAAAACTCAAAATTTTGAGAACAAAAATTTAACCTAATAATGTCAAACACAAAACAAAAAAACAATGGACAACCTTTCCCAGACCACTACGTAATTATATTAATTTTTAAAACTATCCGTTCAGTTAATCTGCTTGCCCTGGGTTAGATTAAAAGTTTTATGAGACCCAAATGACGTCAATGAGTTATTTTAGTTTAGGGCAGTTGCAATCCTAGCTTTTAGGGGAAACCCATGACGGTTATTGTTCTCCTAGGTTAGGCTAAAAGCTTTAGGGGTGGATCAGAAGACGGCAACTTAAAAAATTATCATTTTATGTAAGAAATCCGTTTTTATATGAAAAATAAATAAAAGCGGGTATTTTAATTATGCGTCACCCTGTATATACATTTTATAAAAGAAAACAAATCCTGTTTTTTTTAAATAAAATCAATCCCGCGACTATAATAAATTTAAAATTATGCACCTTAGGCCCGGTTTATTCACCTACCAGTAAAGTCCCGAGTAGCTACTTGACAATTAACTTTATAGGTTACCCGGGTAACAGGACTATATTAGTCCTGTTACCCGGGTAACCTATAGAGTTACTTGTCAAGTAGTTACTGGGGACTTTACTGGTAGGTGAATAAACCGGGCCTTAGAATAATATTCCATATACAGGGTGTTTCAAATTTATTCCAACAAATTTTTCAAGTTGCTTTGTTAAATTATTTTAAGAAAAAAAGTTTCATTTTTTGACTTGAAATGAAAACTTTTTTACTTCAAATAATTTAAAAAAGCCGACTTGAAGTTTGTCCTCATAATTTTGAAACATGCTGTATAAAAATTACAATGTTATCATTCAAGTGTTCCAAGAATATTTTGATTATTAAATTCTTTTAAGGTAATTTTACCAGCACCAACAGTTTCATTTTTTTTTGTACTTCCTCGTTATATACAGAGGAACTACGTAGGGGCAAGATTTTCAACACAAACATTGTCTACTACTATACTTTCTCTATATTAATACTTTTTTTATAATTCACTAAATTTTTTTTAAGGAAGACTATCAAGCACTTGGACCCATATTTATTTTGTAAAAAATACAAAATTAAAAAAAAAATTGAAAACCGAAAAAAACGTTTCAATTTTAAAAATCAGCACATGTTACACTGCCTAATACTGATATTATTTTCATCGTCACTATTTTGATCATCATTTGGATTATTTTCGTCAGTTTCATTTTGTTGTTGTTCATTTTTTTTATTTTTGTTTTGGTCACTTTTTGATTGGCCTACCTGAGCATGTAGGCTTGCAGAATTTCTCAGTTTAAATCTTGCCGGTGTGCACCTAGTTTCGCCTAATTCGTTTGAACAATGTACACGTAACCAATCACGTAAACCATTCAACGTGTGGAACTGAGAATTAGGAAGCCTTGTTATCGGATTGTGTCCTGTTAGATCTAGGATTGATGCACCCAATCCTCTTCCAACCTATAAAATTTTGTAATCAATTTTTATTTACACATTAAAAATAGGAGAAAGGGAATTTTTTTATTTTAAACCACCCCCACCCGCGGGGATTCCCCCTTTTTAAGACACTTTCGATTCCCAAAAAATGTCTCCATTATTTTTACAAACAAATGGGAATCCCCCAATTATTTTGATAATTTAGGGATGAAGAGGGATCCCCTCTTTGTATTTCCCCCTTTTACTTTCTTCTATTAAGTTGCCTTTTATACCTCTTCAAAAACATGCGGAGTGTACTTTGGTGGTACATGAAGTGAATGCATGGCCTTCGAGTTAGAATCTTTAATAGTTGAAGGCAAAGCATTAACGAGTCTTCCTGTATTATAATTGCACTCTAACGTATAACTTCTGACGAGTCCTGTAAGTTTTAATACTGCTACCCTTCCAGAACCTTCTCGGCTCATTCCATCTCTTCGGTCCCTATAAAAAAATATTTTAACCAAAATTCTGTTATATTTCCAAGTGTCTTACTTGAGATACATATTTCTTTCGGTAAAATTGCAAGCGGTGAAGTGAAAATTGTGATTATTGAGACTCATAATTTTTGGCAAGAGCATACATTCAATATTTTTTTCGAATTCTTCAAAATGATTGCCATACATAAAGATTCCTTTTTTGGAAGCATGTCCGTGCATGTCCATGTATAAAAATAAACCAGAATCGTTTAAATTACTATCACCGTGTTCACATTTATGTGTGGTACCATCTCCAATAACCTCTCCCTTATCTGATTTGTCAACAGATGCTCCGCAATTCCTGCATAAATCTTTCCCTGTAGAAAGAGGATTTGTATGATTAAAAGTTGGCATTATATTAGAAATTCCTGGCATGGTATCTTCAAGCTTTACTATGTTGATCTTACATTTGGAACACCAAACTTCGGTTCTATTTTCATTTTTCTTGTTCTCATCCAACGTCATATGGGAAACCTTTTTGCTGAGTTTATTATCGTGACGACTATCTTCCACGGATGATACATCTTCTTCGTCATCATTATCGTTTCCCAATTCATTAATTGATTCAAATGTTACGTCTTCTTTTTCAAACCCAAAATGGTAATATCGAATTAAAGCCCTTGCTGCGTAGATCGAAGGATGTAGGGTTAAGGACGGGTTAAGATACATTCTGTTAAGATTTACACCCCTCGTATCGGTACGGTAATGACCTTTTGCAACCCCATCCGGATTTAACATTGGAATCAGCTTGAAGACGTATTGTTTTCGAAGCGCTATTGCAACTGGGTCTTCACGACTTAATAGGAGGTTCAGTAGGCCGTTAAAGACGAAGCTTGAAGGGGTTTCCCCTGGATGAACACGAGCAGATACAAAAATTACCTGAAAAAAGGGGAGAAACAAAATATCAATGAAAAAAATGCAATTTTTTCACGGAAAACTTTTAATTACTTGGCAGATAAATGGAGGTTCCCCTTTGGACTGTTAGATTCCCAAAAAATTTAAATTTTTCACAGAAAATTTTAATTATTTTACAAATAAACAGAGACCCCCCCCCCCTTTCAGATAGTTTAGATTCCCAAATAATCAAATTTTTCAGAGAAAATTTTAATTATTTATTAATCAAATTTTTCACAGAAAATTTTAATTATTTTACAAATAAACAGAGAACCCCCCCCTTTCAGATAGTTTAGATTCCCAAATAATCAAATTTTTCAGAGAAAATTTTAATTATTTACAAATCAAATTTTTCACAGAAAATTTTAATTATTTTACAAATAAACAGAGAACCCCCCCCCCCTTTCAGATAGTTTAGATTCCCAAATAGTCAAATTTTTCAGAGAAAATTTTAATTATTAATAAATCAAATTTTTCACAGAAAATTTTAATTATTTTACAAATAAACAGAGAACCCCCCCCCCCCTTTCAGATAGTTTAGATTCCCAAATAATCAAATTTTTCAGAGAAAATTTTAATTATTTATAAATCAAATTTTTCACAGAAAATTTTAATTATTTTACAAATAAACAGAGAACCCCCCCCCCCCTTCAGATAGTTTAGATTCCCAATTAATCAAATTTTTCAGAGAAAATTTTAATTATTTTTACAGATGAAAGGGGAATTCCCCCAAAACAAGGAGAGAAAACAAAATTGTTTGTACAAGGGAAACCTTTACCTTTTTTCCAATAAAACGGAAGGGTCTAGGATATTTTTGTTCTGGAAATAGATTTTTTAGTCTAGTTTCTCTCTCGTAACTTATATTATGGTGGGAGGATATGGTAATCAGATCCACTCTTCTTCCTTCCAAGGAAAAACATACAACTTCACGGTAATAATAAATGTCGTCCTTAGAGATTACTTCTGCTGTTGCAAATCTATGGTCTACGTTACTCAACATCCCGCTTAGTTCCGTAAAAGAATAAGGATATGTAAACGCAAAGTATGTAATACTTTGAACATTTTCTGGTGTTTTATATTTGAAACTCAGGGTAAAAATATTATCATCGATCTGGAACAAAATTAATTCAGTTAAGGGGGAATGAAAGATCGGGAAAATACTTAACTGCATATGTGGGTTTGTCACGAACTCTTTCCCAATGTGATTTTCCAGGGACTGTTCGATAAACCGGTGCCATACCTTGACTGTACATTTTTGCTTGGCGGTTTAAATCGACCATGTTTAGTTTTACCAAAAGTCCGGCAGTATTTGCTCTTATCCCAAAATAAAACCATGTTCGGTTGGTATTTTCAAATTCAGTTCCAAAACAATCTGGTTTTGTCCAAATATTAAATTCGACGTCTGGGATTTCTGGAACTACTGCAGCACGGCCTCCTGCATTACTTGCCGGAGTAACAACTAAAAATTAATTTTCACCTTGAAGTATAAAAATAAAGTACAAATATTTTTAGTAAGTCCCTGACCTATAAGAAGTGTTATGTAATTAAAAAAAGGGCTTACCAGATTCATTTGGGGGTACGTATTCAACTTTGGCTAAATTAGCCGAGTCAAAATTGGTGAAAAATTCGAAGCCGGCACGTTCAACATCTTGATCCTCCATACCTTTCAATGTCGTAAAAGAATGTGGTAGTTTCCCATTTTCATTTGTTTGTTAAAAAGTCTGTAATAAGGAGGAGCTTGGAATCAATTTGCTAATGCATGCCGAACTTTGACCTAGACCGTCTCAATAAAATTTGGCATGCAAAGAAGAACCGAAAAGGTTTTTAAAAATAGCTCCAAAAGTAGGTAAATCGTGACAAAAGGTAATGTTGTCTATTGATAAGAATCAAATATACATAAAATAGACTTTGACACTTCATAAATCAGTTCGGTTTTGTTCAGCTCGAGGTAAAACTAATTTATTTTCTTCAATGCCCAATATTATAAGCAGAGACTATTGAAATATATAAACGAAGAATCAATTATTGTGCAAATATTACCACAGTTGGATCAATTTAAAAAATGTTCATTTTTCACTGTCCTTTCACTCAGCTGTCTTTTGTTTTGGGTTTGGATGACATGTAATTTTGACAACAGACCAATAACAGTGCTTCTAAAACATTTTTGCATCAACACTCCCAACATGTTTTGAAACTCTGTAGTAGGTCACATAAAAAAACTTTTTAGTTCTTTCCACAAAGAATTCTAAAAATACATTCAATCTGAAGGACTTAATCTGTTTTTTTTTGTACTCAACATATCTGCAAAGGTACTAAAAATAATCTTTATATTACAATAGACCTAAAAAAAACTATAGAATGCTTGGAATTGATTTTAAAAACGAACTAAACTTGCTCCCTAGGCTAGAGTCAAACATAAGAATAAAAAAAAAGCTTGATGTTAAAATTTGGTTGAAAAAAGAAGTGAATCTTTAACTTATTCTAAGTTCCTACCCCATTGGTAATAGAGGCTCTACCACTAGACCCTTAAGACACCCCATTTTGCTTTTGTTTCTATATTTGATCTTGTTTTGTCAAGTTTTATGCTTTTTTTAAATATTTCCATAGTCAATAATATAATATATTACGTTACTAAATAATAGTGAGCCTTTCGTTTATCCCTGAGGCACAGCTTTATCTTCTTTTTAGAGAAATTTAGACTCCAAGTGCGATCACCCATAATAGTTTTGTTTATTCTGTTGTCTTTAAGCTTCAAATCTGCTGTTTACTGGTTTATAAATAATTGAGGCTCTACCACTAGACCCTTAAGACACCCCATTTTTATTTTTGTTTCTATATTTAATCTTATTTTGTCAAGTTTGATGCTTTTTTTAAATATTTCGATAGTCAAAAATATCAAAAATATAATATATTAAGTTACTAAATAATAGTGGGCCTTTTGTTTATCCTTGAGGCATAGCTTTATCTTCTTTTTCGAGAAATTTAGACTCCCAAGTGCAATCACCCATAATAGTTTTGTTTATTCTGTTGTCTTTAAGCTTCAAATCTGCCGTTTACTGGTTTATAAATAATAGAGGCTCTACCACTAGACCCTTAAGACACCCCATTTTACTTAATCACTGGTTTTTATATTCTATCTCTATTTGTTTAAAAAAACAAGCTGTTCTTAAATTAAAAAATTTATTAATTCTTAATTACAAAAATACTTCTTATAAAATAATAATACATAGCCTGTCCAGAATGGGTGCAAGATGTATTCTGGACATTAAACAAATATAGCGTACGATAAAAATGAAAAACTGAAGATCGATATGTTTGAGCCCTCCCATTTACTTTTCATCTACGTCCAAAGTGAATATTTTAAGAAAAAAATACCGTATGATGTCTCGTTTGAGAATTAGGGTGCAATTTTAGGCTTACAAATTAAAACTGCCCCTACTGTGGAATGCATTTTTACAGCCATCATTTTAACTTACATTTTACACTTATACTGTGCGTATCGATAAAAGTACTTAGGTTAGCGTACAATAGGGTAAATATAAATTACCATGTGTTGGTCGTTAAGTACAAAATTATCTGTTAAAGTTAAACATTCCGTGTGCTACCCTATCTCGGAAATTAAATCAAAGCAGAAATAACCATTTTTTAAAAGTGAACAGTGCCGGTTCATTTTATGGGTGCAATTTCTGCTTCTTGTGCTGCTGGATTACCATTATTAGCGTTTTCTAAATTCTGTAACTGTACTCCTTCGGGCCCTTCATTATTTTGACACATACATAAATAAACTGTGTCCAAAACCATCTGGAAAAAAAAATTTAAGTTAAAACGCATTTTTTTATCTTTACTAAATAATACCTCGTATAGGGATAATACACAATGAGCAACGAAGAATGCAAAAATGCATACTAGAAGTGTCGGTGCGGCATAGAAAGTCAACTTTGGATTAGACCGGAAAAAATACAAACCAATCGAACCAGTAACGGCAGTAACAAAACATTTCGCAAGGAATAGAATTAAATCACCAACACTATTTATAGTCGCCACTTGCAAAGCATGGGTAGTAAGAACCTCGAATGCCTTAAAAAAAATTGTTAACTATCTAATTATTATAAATTTTTGAAGAATACAAACCGTTGCTGCTGACGAACAAAAACTGGTTCCATCGATAGCAATAACGGTGTAAGCGTTATGATTTAAGTAACGAACGAATTTTTCCAAGCAGAAAAAGCAACAAATGCAACATTTCATGGCACACTTCGCACATTTAGTTCCTGTGTTGTCTCCCCCTCCCTGTAATCTAAATAAAATTCATCCTTATTTTATTTATTTTCATTCAAGAGGGGGGGGGTACTGTAGCACACTTTTTATAAATCAATCAAATTGGAGCATATTCAAGAAGGCTGCTTTGTAGGCAAATCCGGGTTCAGGTTTACGGGAACAATTTTACCGACTCGACTATGGCGCCCCCTGCAGGAATTGGCGGCTTTAATGGTCTTCTCATGATCGATTTATTCTTTAAAAACTTTTTCCCATTAATATAGGACAAATATTTTTAGAGTTACAAATGATTGTCACTCCTTACTGAATCACCCTGTATATTCAGCTTCGTTTCTTCTCTCCGACATGCTTTCTATTAGAGCCTAATCCCTTAAAACACATGCACTAACACGGAAAAGTCAACAAGAATACATTTATATTTGCCTACAGAGCAGAAAAAGGGGCGTGGCTAAGTCACCTTTATGGAAATGCTCCAATTAAAGTATTTTTCGATTATACAGCATTCTAAGGTTCGGATATAAACCTTTGGATTCTGTATGTTGTCAAAAAGATTTCTTTATACTTACTTTGCATGTAGGTAGGTCAATATAAGACGAGGCACTTTAAATATTGTAATAAGAAGCGAACCTAGTGCCACAGATCCCAAATGATATTTAATTAACTTACAAATCGCGTAAGTTACATGATTATCTCCATTGTATTTATGTCTAAAAAAATAATATTCAGATTGATTCGGTAACGTAAAATATTCATTTTTACCTATAATACCAATGCGCAACCGCTCCAGCAATAACCATTTGTTGACAAGCCGTTATAAATTCGGATGTCCAAACTAAGCCGATAAAATACACCCACCACATGTATTTAACCCACGTGGGATCCACAAATTCTACCACCGTGAACTCTAAAAGTATTATTAGAATATTAAATGCACCTAGTATCCATATATTTGATACTTTAATAATTTTTAACAGGGATGAACAATTTTTTATTTTAATTTCTTGTACTTCCCCCAAGTTTGTATTCAATCTGTTACTTAGAGGGGGGGGGCAATGTCTGGTCGTAGTCAGCGCCATCTTTTGGAGATGTAGCTGACCATGGTTTGACACTTTTTTCCAAAACATGGCGTTTGTTTTGTATGTCGCCAATGAAGTTGGCTGTGATGTCACCTCCCTCAGTCTAGCAGCATTTCCCCCCTAAATTTTTTCTTACTTTTAATATCCACAAGTGAGATTTCCCCCATTCTTTTACTAAAGTTTGTCGAAGTTAGACCTTCTGTTGATTTAATATCATTACCGGCAGATAAAGTAGAGCCCAGACTTGTCGTTCCGGGATAATATGCTGTAGCTAAAGACAACTAGGAAAATAGAATTAATCCAACGTGCGTTCGCGTGATTTTATTTTAACTTACCACTACCAAGACCCAAAATGTAAAAAATCCCACTAGAAAAGCGAAGGTAATGAATGGTTGTAGAAAAAGTCCTGGAATATGAAGCAAACACCTTGAAGTCTCTTTAAATAAATCTGCTAGGAAGTCTACCCGTTTACGCATCACAATCACCAAGAGTAATATTACAATCTGTAAAGAAATTTTTTTAATAAATGGGAAAAAACAGAAGAGAAAGGACAAGAGGAAAATAAAAGAAAATTGTTTAATAAAACGAAAAAACAGAAAAGGAGAGAAAAGACAAGAGGAAAAAAAAACAAAAGTCTTTAATAAATGGGAAAAATCAGAAGAGAAAGGGAAAGTGGAAAATAAAAGAAAATTCTTTAATAAAACGAAAAAACAGAAAAGGAGAGAAAAAACAAGAGGAAAAAAAAACAAAATTATTTAATAAATGGGAAAAAACAGAAGAGAAAGGGAAAGAGGAAAATAAAAGAAAATTCTGTAATAAAACGAAAAAACAAAGGAGAGAAAAGACAAGAGGAAAAAAAACAATATTCTTTAATAAATGGGAAAAAACAGAAGAGGAAGGGAAAGTGGAAAATAAAAGAAAATTCTTTAATAAAACGAAAAAACAAAAGGAGAGAAAAGACAAGAGGAAAAAAAACAATATTCTTTAATAAATGGGAAAAAACAGAAGAGGAAGGGAAAGTGGAAAATAAAAGAAAATTCTTTAATAAAACGAAAAAACAAAAGGAGAGAAAAGACAAGGAGGAAAAAAAGGAAAAAAAAAGAAAACTCTTTTAAAATGAAAAAGGGTGTGCAAAGAGCAAGAGCAAAAAAAAACTACTTACTGTAATAACAGTGGCCACAACGGAGTACCAAAAAAATGCCATTTCATTTTTAAGTGATTCAGATAACATAGCCGTTCGACTTGTGTGTTCTACATTATTTTTAATATCAAAATACGTAAACCACAAAAAAACTGTTCCACCTACGCTAGCAAGGCTAACTAATATCATAATAATGTACGATACTAGGTGAGCAAGCAGATGCAATATAGACACAGCCAAAAGCGAAACAACTGCAAAAACACTAATTACAAGAGCCCACACAAACTTTTTATATGTAACAACCTAACGATATAAAAGTAAGACCGAGAATTTCCCTCCAACAATTGTATAAATCTCCAAGAATTTGTTCCAAAGTATCCCAACTGTTTAGTAAATCGTAAACTCCTTTACCTAGCTCTCGGACCAGTTTAGGGACACAACGATTCAGAACAGGAGTGCTAAAAAAATAATCTTGATATTCAATCCTTAAATATGGAAATATAAATCTATTGTACCTTTCATACACAGGTAATTTCGGGCAAGGCCCAAAAGTGTTACTAAAAACCGACTTATCAACCACACTAGCGTTTCTAAAATCGTTGTAATTGAAGTCATATCTACATAAACTACTCTTCGTGTCCGCATAATATCTGTCAAGTTCCTCAATTTTAGTTAATGTCCGATTCGGACATTGGCTAATACAAATTTTTAACGAGTATTTTAATTCGTTAACATCGAAAAATAGTAAATAAGGTTTATCTGATGTGTCTCTTCCAGATAATTCTAATGTTCCGATCCGGTAGTTATGTTTAGTGCCACAAGTGTTACCAAACGAATCGTATCCATTTACTATACGCACCGGGTTACCATAAACGAAAGCAAAGGCAGCTATTAAAATCTAAAACGGAACAGGGAGATTTTAAACTGGAAATCTGTTGATCCGAAGATTGATTTACCATTAATAACCAAAATGCAATGTAGATGCACAACCAAAAGACATCGGTGCAACCTCTAACACCAGTTTTGTCTTCATCTTCGGTGTTAGATCTCGAACCGCAACACCCCATTTTCTTTGCACTGAAATTCAAAATACTCAAAGGGAAAACTTCTTTCAATAATTAACTTGGGAGTAACCAAACTGAAACTTCAAAACACAAGTCAAGGTCTTGTAAATACAAACAAAGTGAAGAAAAAAAAACATTAGAATTAGTACAGGGTCAAAGATTTGGAAAAAACATGTCTTGGTGTTAAAGTTACGATATTTAAAGTCCTGGTATTTGAGATAAATTATTAAAATCCAATTTTGATTAAATTTAAGCCCCTAGGTTTAAAATTTGAACTTCCATGTCATAAAATAAAGTTTAGGGTAAATTTTTTGGCCTCATCCTGTATATACAAGAAAATTTCGGTAAGTTAGGAAACTTACATGTCAAAGTTGTCAAATTATTGATATTTATTGACATTTAATTAGTTTTTACTTTTTTCTAGAAAATAATCTCTTCATTCCTCACATTTAATTTAAAACAGTGCTTAGAAACAAAATTATGGAAGTATTTAATAAATTATATTCCCAAGTAAGTAGTTCGGTAAGCAGTACGGTATCCCAACTGTCGGGTGTTCTCCCCGGAAACCCTGTGACTAGAGAATTTGATGCAACATGCCATATTGCTTCTGGAGGACCTGGTTTACTATGGAAAATCTACAAAGGTTTTAAAAAATCTACAAAACAAGAAGCTGCAATATTCGTCCTGGAAAAACGACAGCTGGATCAATGGAACAAAACAGATCGTGAAATAGTCTTAGAATCCCTACGTCGTGGAGTAACACAACTAACAAAAATTCGTCACCCACGAATACTAACTGTGCAGCACCCGTTGGAAGAAAGTAGAGAAAGTTTAGCCTTTGCCACGGAACCTGTTTTTGCAAGCTTGGCAAACGTTTTAGGACAAACAAAAAACATGCCGCAACCTACAAACATGAGCGATTATAAATTTTATGATATCGAAATCAAATATGGTTTGTTACAAATAGGAGAAGGGTTAGCGTTTTTGCATAACGATGTTAAATTATTCCATCAAAATATTTGTCCAGAATGTATAGTTATTAATCAGCAAGGAGCGTGGAAAATATTTGGGTTTGATTTTTGTATTCACAATACTAGTCCTGCGAATAGTCCTTTGTTTTTTCCGTTCCAAGAATATAATTTTTCACTACCGTCCGTTACACAACCGACTTTAGATTATTTCGCACCGGAATGTATTACAACACAAACTCATTCGATAGCTAGCGATATGTTTTCTTTAGGAATGTTAGCGTATACTTTACATTCTGTAAACAGGCAATGTTTGATGCCTGTTAAAGATTTCCAGCAGTGCAAAAGTCGAGTTCAACAACTTAAACAATTATCAGCGAATAAATTACAAAATCTTCCGGATCCTTTACGGGAATATGTTAAGATGATGTTAAATGTTACGCCTGAATTACGACCAGATGCACATCAGTTCATAAAGGTAATAAATACAGAAAGTTTGTAAAGTGATTTACAAAGGTTTTTTTGTAGATTCCGTATTTTGAGGATGTTGGGGTAAAAACCTTAACTAACTTAGATTCGCTTCTTCAATGGGATAATTTACAAAAGTCACAGTTTTACAAAGGATTACCAGAAACGTTAAATAAATTACCGCAAAGAGTTCGGCTGCAACAAGTCCTACCGTGCTTAGTACGAGACGTGACACAACCTGTTATGATTCCCTTTGTGTTACCCAGTATTTTGGATATTGCTCAACATTGCGATCAAAAAGAATTTGTTAGCAAAGTTCTTCCTTATCTTAAACCGATTATGAAACTCATGGAACCTATTCAGGTGCATAAAAAAGTACAAGACGACCATGCATAAAGTGCATGTTTCCAATTTAACTCCTTCTGTTGGGTAAATAAAATTATTATTATACAGGGTGTTCATGAAAGTCAGGAACATCAAAAAAAATATTCATTATCTTGAAAGATGCACTTTATGTATGGCTTTGCAAATTAATATTTTTTTCTGTTAAAATAAATATTTTTACAGATTTTATTAATTTTCCTGCAACGTATGGAACTTCTTTTGAAGCTAACCCCGGCTAACGACATCCAACAACATGTTTTACCGATGTTATACCGAGGGTTAGACGCAGACACTCCCCAGGTCCATGAATTATGTTTATCAGTATTACCGACATTTGCAAATTTACTTGACCATGCAAGTGTTAAAAATAGTGTATTACCCCGTGTTAAAAAATTATGTTTGTCCACATCAACACTTTCGGTACGAGTCAACTGCCTTCTTTGTATCGGCAGACTTTTAGAACATTTAGATAAGTGGCTGGTTTTGGATGATGTCCTACCATTCTTACCGCAAATTCCATCACGTGAACCTGCAGTCTTGATGGGGATATTAGGAATTTATAAATTATCCATGACGCATAAAAAGTTGGGAATTACAAAAGAAGTTATGGCAACACGAATCCTACCATTCCTAATTCCGTTATGTATTGAAAACGGCTTAACTTTGCCACAATTTAACGCTTTAGTCGCGTTGGTTAAACAAATGTTCCAACTTGTTGAATCAGAACATCGTGGTAAGCTCGAACAACTCAATTCCGTACAAGAACAACAAAAACTTTTGGAAAATAATATGCCGACTATGGTGAGCAAACCGGACGAATTAAATCGAGCTTTTTCTGATTTGGGTCTTGATCAACCAACCTCGTTGAGTTTACAAGAAAAGCAACGTTTGGCACAGCAACAAGATAGCGTGAATTTATTGCACCGCCAGCCACCGCTTGCACCCACAACTATTCCGCAAATGAAAAATTCCGATCAAACAAAAGATCTTTCTTCTACTTTAGGGGAATTTAATGGACAGGGTTGGTTTAATGCGAATTCACCTAAACCGATTGTGAATAATTACACGCCGATTAATAATGTACCTCCGGTAATTCAACCATTCCGTAATAATTTTTCTAATGCCACACCTCCGGTACAGCCATTTGGACAATTTACTCCAATGAATAATATTAATGCAGCTGCCCCGAGTCCGTGGGTAAATAATAACGCTTTTAGTTCTCATCAATGGGTGGATACGCAACCCAATTCGGGTCTTGGAAATTTTAATTCGTATCATCCGAGTAACGCATACCCAAATACAACGTTAATGTCTGCTATGCCTCAATCATTGCAACCAACTGTTCTATCACCCGTGAATAGTCCTCAAAATGCTAGCAACGGTTTATCCAAGGATGAAATTATGGATTTGTTAAGTTAATATTGTCACGTTGATGCTAATAATTATTTTAATGGTTAGTTTTAAAATAAATTGCACTGTAATAATCTTATTATACTATATTTAAATAAATTTAAGGTATATTTTGTTAAATACCTTTTAACAGGGTAAACTCTTCTATTTTACAAATAATTTTGAAACCGTTAGTTTGAATTTCCCGCTAAAAATTAAAAAGTGATTTAAACAATTAATTCACAATTTAATTTTTCATTCACAAGATATGGTTTTATTGATTTTGGCATAAACAAGTCCAAAATTCTATTTTTTTTTACAAGTAAAGCAACCCCTACTTCCCCCTATTTTGAATTTCCCGCTAAAAATTTAATATCTAATTAAATTGTTACATTTGGTGGAATAGAATAAATATCGGGTCATCACCCTGTATATTTTTTAAATATTCCACCTGGAAAACAATTGAAAACTTCTGAAACTCGAAACAAAAGACAACGATCGTCGTTTGTTCATTGTTTATGCGTCTTTTGGACTGTTACCATAGAAATGAGCGCCTAAACGGGTGCGCAACTCGAATATCGCAGGTGTTAAGAGCGCGTTCCATTTTTAAACGGTCATTCAAAGAGTGACCACCTCCACTACTCTTTTGATTAAACGTAATCAACTTTTAAGAAGGTGTGGTTGGCGAAACTGTGATTCATTGTGACATGAAAACATTAAGAACTTTGTTTTTGTAAAAAAAATAAATTAAAATGGAGCTCAATTGGAAAATTTTGGCGCAATTTGTGACTTTGGGACTTCTCATAAAAACCTGTAAGTTACTCCTTTGTTTTTTTTCTATTGTCTTTTGTTTACAAAGTAAGGTGAGCTCTTAATGGCCCTCGATTAGCTTTTGTTTTCTCTTTGCGCGATTTTTGAAATGTTTGATTACGTTTTTGGTTTCCTAAAGCACTTACAAAAGCGATTAGTTTGTTTATTGAAAATAATATTTTGTTTTAGAGGTAAAAATAAGAAATTACCCCTATTAATATCAAGAAACCAATATACAGGGTGTTGCAAACAATTTAAACCTTCCCTAGGACCATAATTATTTTTTATCTCGCTTACACCGAATATTAAAAATTAAAATACAGGGTGTTTTAATAACGTATAACACCTGGGAATTATACAGGGTGGTTTAATTTAATATTCGAATCTGACTTTTGATAAATGGAACACCCTGTATTTCATTTGAATTATTTCCTGAATTAGATAAATTCAAATTATGTCATGTAATAAATATAAATCTGCATACTGCTTTAAATTTGGAGCACGGTATCGATTTAGGTAGGTGCGTTTAAAATAGTCAAATAGAGGGAAGACAAGTTCATATTCAAAGAAAAAGCAAATATTTGCTTCTTGCACTCCAACGATTTCGTATATTGGAGGATGGCAAATCAAAAAATTGAATGAGATGAAATACTTTCAGTAAGAAATGAAGAAAAATGTAAATAACTTCCCTTGTGTACACACACCGATCCTTTGAAATCTTAATAAGTTTCATTTCGTTTGTATATTTGTTTTTCTTTCCTTCATCCAATATTTTAATACAGGATTGCTTATTTTTTTCTAATTTCCAAACCTTCTTTAGTTTAGGGAAAAAATATACGGCGTGTTCTACTTAAAATAATCCAATCAGAGGCTTTTTGCCCGGTTCCAATGTAACACCCTGTATATTAAAATTTAAGTTCAAAATATCTGGAGAATAATAAATTCGCGATCGGGATTAACATTTAAAAGACAAAAAACTTTGTTCAAATAGTTTGTACGATTTTTTTTTGGTAAAACCATGTACAATTTTATTTTAAAAAATTGAATATTTTGGTAACACCGTAACGGAATTTTTGCATCGAAGCATATCTAGAAAGATAATTAAAAGTAGAACATTTTTTGTATATAAATATACAGGATGTTTCATTAAAAAAGGTTCAACTTCTTACGTTACTCTTTTATAGAACACCCTGTAGAATTTAAAATAATTTTAAAATGTGATACTCTTCATGCCGTACAATTTTTGTTTGAAAAATTTTTCTGTATTTTAAACATTAAAAGAGATAACGATCACGGCAAATTTATTGTTCCACCCTGTATAGTAAAAAATTGCAAACCCAAACTTCCTCTGAATTTTATGGTATTACAACCTTGAAAAACAAATACTAAACCCCTGAGCGCCAGGTAAAAATTTAGTTTTGTTACTTACAACCCCTAACTGTCAAAAATGTAGCACGTGTTGGTTTTTTTATGTAAAATCGTCTCAAAATAAAATTATAAACATGAGTGTTAACGAAAAATCCAAAAAACCTGCATATTTTTCAATGGAAAAATACGTACTAAAATTAATAGAAGAATGTGTTTCACACAACCCCTTTAGTGACGTCAAATCAGAAAAAAGTGGTGAGAAATCAAATTTGTCAAAATCTTTACCTCCTAAATTAATGGAAAAGAAGAAAAATAATGAGTGGGAAATTCGATCAATAAAAGAAAAACAAAAAAGAAAATCTGATGATGTTTGGATTTTGATCAACCCTTCGTATCGGGAAGATATTAATTGGGGTAATTTAGATGACGAAATTGAAATGCCTAAAATTGTCTCAATGTATGAAAGTGCTTTTCTAGAACAAGAAGATTTGTTTGAATTCCATTGTGTAATTGAAAATTCAAGTTTTTAATGTAATTTTTAAGGGATGTGCACAAAATAAGGGTGAAAAATACAAAATGTTAAGTAAAATGAAATAAAGTTACTGTTTGTAACATTAAGAACTGTTTTTTTCTGCAAGCAAGCGGCGAAACTAACTAATTACTTTCTTGAGAAAAACATCCCTTAAATGAATCCTGTTTTACTCGTCTTGGTGACGGAAGACGGGTCGCGGTATCGAAACAGGGTTTGGATATGTTGGGGATATATGGGGAGCCCTACCGTTTCCATAGCAACGGAACTGCAATTTTTCAAATCCGGCTCTGTACAAAATGTTTTTTTAATTTTTGGCGCACGCAAAGTTTTCGATTTTCCAACCATGTCTTGTTTTTTTTATCTTCTATATTTCTCATACATTTTCGTTGTTTTCCATCCCTTATTTTCTCTGTTTTCCACCAAGACTTATCTTTTATTGAAAGCAATTTCAAAACTTCCAGGAATATTTTTAAAAGCTCTTTAAGCTCGTTTTGCCCCAAATTATTTAATGGAAAAAATGAAAAGCACTAAATCCACCTATCAGGAAATTAATTAACAAGGGATTAAAAGCTCGGAAAAATTCCAGCTCGTGTTACTATTTATATCTTAACTAATAAATTTCATTAACCTTGGGAAAATTGGAAATTACGAAGAAAATTAAGTGCTCGCTGCATCAGCATCCTTTTGAGTACGTATTCTAAAACTCCTTGAATCTTCAGGGGGTGCTACTTTTCCTTGACATTGACATTGTTTTCCTTGAGTAAAATTAATGGGAAAAAAATTTTGATTAAGGAATAGTTTCCGAAGTCTAAATTTTCTTGGATGAATTATTAATATTTTTCTTGTTAGAGACTTTTCCACCCTCCACGGATGAATGAATATAATGAGAAATGAAGGCCATTCATTTAGTAGACGAAATTTAATTTAAAAAGTGCTGAAGTGCATTAAATGATCAATAACGAAGCGTGCTCATAAAAAAGAATTTTAGGGAGTTTTATTTTTAAATGAAAATTTATGAGAAAAAAATTTTCCATTGAACAAAATAATTTTCTCCATAAATTTTGCTTAAAATAACATATACAGGGTGTAACATTAAATACACAAATAATTTACCTTAAATAAAATATACAGGGTGTGACATTAAAAACCGTGTATAATAGCTAACTTTTTTATTTTTTAAGATACAAATTCGGGTAAAGGAACAAAGTTGTAGTATTTTTTCCTCTAAATTTTTTAGTGCAATTATAAATACTGAAAAATTTCAGGTTACGGAGATACAGCATTTTTCAAATTTTTTTTAATGGTACACCCTGTATATTTTTTGATATTTGGATTTCTCTAATTTTTCTCCGTTTTTCTCTAAGTAAAAGTACTAAATGACTGTTTCAAAATATTTACAAATAACCGAGTTATAGAACATTTTATTATAATTTGCCTACAGAACAGATAAAGGGGCGTGGCTAAATCAATGGTCCATTAACCTACTGCACCTAATGCAATGGAATTAATCTTCTCTTTCTTTTTTTCACACCCCCACGCCCTGTCTTACTCATGCAAATTTAAATTAAGTTCCAAATAAAAAAAATATATACAACCCTGTATAACAAATAATCAGATTTTCCCTTCCAATTCTAAATTATATCACGTACGGGGTTGAAACTTTGACATTCGATTAGAGTAAGTTCAAACTAATTACTTATAAAATCAATGGGCCCTTTGGCTTGATGCCAGTTTTCCAGACATTTGAGTTCCAAAGCTATTGCATTGTTAAGTCAACAAACTAGTCGTTTGAGGAGTGCTTTGCATTTTCGAGTGTGATGTCGTCTACATATCACCGAATTCATGAATTATTCATGCCGGGCTACTTCAACTAAAGCGTTTTACGTGTAACTTGGGTGATTTTATTTATAACCAGGAAAAGAGAATACCTAAAATGGATATTTACGTAACAAGTCACGAAAGTGTCATTTTAGTGGACGAAGGGGTTTGTTAAAGTGTAAATAAATGATCGCTTTTACGTTTATAGAGGAAAAAAATAAAAAAAAAAAAATTGGTTGGAATCAGGATTTGAACCCCGGTCCAATTTGGTTCAGTTCCAAAATTCAAATTGCAGAAAGTATGAATTACTATAATTTACTACAATGTCTTATTTACTGGAATCATACGAGTGCGAAAATGAGCAATTCTTATGAGTTGCACATTTTTCCCAAAATATTCCAGACCCTGTACTAAATTAAAATAATGCACCATATGTGAGTACCTACTATCAGGTACATGAATATTAATACAGAATAAATTTAAGGGGGGTTTTTAAAAGCTCCCACGCTCTTACTTTTAACATACTTATTTTTATTTAGCTCCAAAAAGTTTACAACCCTTATTAAAAAAAATTATGCTTTATTTTATCATATAGCACTAGCTATAGATTGCTACCAGTGCTCCGGAACAGACAACAAGAACCCTTTTCAATGCAACGAGTTTCTTGATAGTGATATCGATCTAAGACCAGAAGGATGTGATAATGTCTACGGGGCAAGATATTGTGTGAAACATACAGGGCGATTTGAAGGTATTTCGCTATGATATGGTCATGGTCTTGGCTTCAAAACTAATTTAACGGCTTAGGATCTGGAACTTTCTGAACACAGGATAATGATTGATAACTAACAAGGAGTGGATGTTTTGTATTTGGGAAATCCCCTTGTGCATTTTCTAACTATGACTAAGCCACGCCCCCTTTCTGATCTGTAGGCAAAAATCGGTTTGACGTGAATAACGTTGAATTTTGATAAAATATTCTAGTAAATAACTTAATATTTGCCTACAGGGCAGGAAAGGGGGCGTGGCTAAGTCATACATTTGAAAATACTCCATTACAGTGATGGTTATGAAGTGCATATCTCCTTTTAGCTTGATTCTACTCTTATGGGAATTTTTTCAGGATTTGAACCCCATAACATTTCTCTTCACTTACTAATACAAAGCTTTCTTGTTTTTAACGCTGCTTTGGATTATTGGTGCTTGTAAATAACACAGCAAATGGTATTGACTGCTACCAATGCTCTTCTTCCGATATGTTAGAATGTGCAGATGGGATGATCCATTTTGGTGGCCTTCAGCCCCAAAACTGCAATCATGTCTTTGAGGCAGAATACTGCGTCAAGTCAACTAGTCTTGGTGGTAAAACAATTTTTTTGTTCTTAAAATTTTTACTACAGTTACAGAATGATCAAGTTATCGGAAATGTAAACCGTGGGGTGTATAGGTACAACCAAGACGGAGAGGCATCTGAAATCTGTGACGTCAATTTTTTGAAATTTCTGAATACACCTCCTACTCTTGTCCTTTAATTCAAGGACAAGAATGGGAGACAAGGCGGCATTGTTTACTTTCTTGCTTCGTTTGCGCATTCCACGGCTTTATCCAACTTGATCGAGCTGTAGCTATCTCAAAAATGCATCCAGGGTGGCTACTGGATGTAATTTGTCCTACAATAACGGGAAAAAGGACTTGTAGAGTAAATCGGTTATGAGAAAACCTTTCAAAATACTTTCAGGCGCTAATTTCTGCAGGGGGCGCCACAATCAAGAAGCAGTTATGGACATAAATTCACGTTTCTCTCAAGGCCAACTGTATCAGGACGACTTGAACGGCCATATAACTTGTAAGAGTTAGGGGTGGAGCCAGCCATGTTTAAACACGCCCATTGGGAACTAATAACCGAATATCCATGCTGCCATCTAGTGGTACTCCTTGTAAAATGCGACATCACACCCATAGTGGACAAAACAAAAACAACTTTGTGATTGTGGCGCCCCCTGGCAGGAATTTGGCCCTGAAAATATTTTTAATGGTTTTCTCATCGGGGATTTCCCTTAAGAAAACTTTTTCCCATTAATGTGGGACAAATACTTTTTGAGCGGGTAACTTTGCCCTATATATACTAATAATGTTTTTGTAGGAGGAATTGGTACGAAAAGATTTTGTTCGTCCTTGGATTTGGGAAATTATTGCAATTTTGTGAGGCAACCTGGAGATATTTTAAATTACAGGACGTGCATTTATACATGCACAGGAGATGGATGTAACCCGGGAAATAAAATTCTCCCATTGGGTGTTAAAAGTTTAATAATTTTAAGTTTTTTTGTAGGAGTATTGTTAAGGCCCTTAGTTTTTAGATAAAAGTTCTTCCGTATGATCCATCCGATTTTTAGAATTTTAAGGTTAGGTTTGTTTTGAAACCGTTAGGGTTGTGTCGACATATCGTAATAAATCAAAAGTGTTCCAGGTATGATAAAAATAAAATCATTTTGCATGTATTGACTTTATTCTGGTATATTTTATTATATAAAGATATGACAAAGCCGTATGAAGTTGTACATTATAAAAGTAGCACATGCAGCAGTGATCATTTATTATTATTACCTAATTTTATTCACTCCATATATCCCACTCATTTACATCCCTTAGAGGACTCTCTTCTCCTTTGTTAGAATATAAGACACGCGGATAGCGACAGAGCCTTCAGTGACCCAGCAGCAGAGCATATGTCCACTGGGCTAACCTAAAGTCGGTGGGGCACCCAGTGGACTTGTGAATGCATATGCTCAGCTGTTGGGTTAGTGAAGGCTCTGTCGGTATCCACTTTTGAATATAAGCAGTTTTGTACCTTTTTTATATAGTATCCAGCAAAATATATGTAATATTAATAATACTGTCTTGTGCGATTTGTTTTAAAGCTAGGCATGCGCATAATTCGGCAAGATTTTAAAATTAAACGGAGTACATACAAAATAAGCAATAAGATTGTTATTTAAAGCAATGCTTAAAGTTCTTTGAGCTTTCTTACACACGTTAAGTCAATAAAATTAACAACCAACTTATATCTAAAACAATACTGCGGTAAAAAAAAGTGAAGTATAACATAGTGGTAGAAAATATTACAATAAAACGTAATAGAAATCCAAAGAATAACTTCCACACACCAGAGTGAACACATGAGATCAAATATTTTTCTATTGGAATTATTTTGAAAAAAACTTAAAAATAAATCTTGTAATATGTCTCGGGTATGGTTCACTCGGTTTAAACCAACAGATGGGTATACAATCCACAAAAATATCACAAAAACATGTAAAGTCTGTCTAAAGTTTTTAAAATTTAAGTTTTAAGACTCTTAATTAGAAAAAAGAAAGAAAACAATCTAAAATTATTTTTTACTTAATACACAGGGGGTTCCCCTGAAATTTTTCTGTAAATAACTGGGTTAGTTAAGTTGTAATACCTTTAGGGACACCCTGTATATAATTACTAACACAATACAAGTATCAAAACGGAGTTACAACACCAAAATTCTACAATAAATTTTAAAACCTATCGATACAATAAAAATATTTCTGAATCTATGGAATTATTTTGTTGTATAAAAAATTACCGTAAAATAAGAGAAAATTAATTGGAAATTACATAAGTAGTCTAAAAAAAATTAAACATGTACCACATGTGTATAAAAAAACATTTTATTTAAAAAAAATAAAAATCATTCTTTGGAATTTACGGATTAAATTTAAAATCTATTAACATAAAAATATTTATATTACATACTTAAAACATACAAGCAATTCAGTTATATTTTGAGTCATTTAAGATTAATATTTGCTTTGATGACGTGGACAAAAACAAAAGACTGGAGCATCTCTGTGTCTGAATCTCGAAGCTTGTGTATTTAAAAATAATGATTTAGAGCCCTAAAATAGGAATTGTTTGCAAAAATTACTTGATTATAGATAATAAAAAATATCTACAAAAAATGAGCATGAGTGAAACAAATGAAAAAAATGTTTGCTTTTTTTTTGCCTTTAGTTTTTTTCCCCCTGTATTTCATTGCGAATTTTCCTCCTCTATTTACTTTTCCCCTTCTCATGACTGTTCCTTTCCTACTCCCATTTGCTTATCTGGTTATCCCCCCCACCCCCACTCTCTCTCTCACCCTCTTTGTGTCTGAAGATGATGTTCACAAACGGCATTGTTCATTTATTTCACCCCTTAATTCTGCAGCTTGTGTCCCCATTTTTATTCCAGTTTGCTCCTTCTCATGATCTTTTCCCCCTCCCATACTATTTCCCCATCCGTTTACTCTATTCCTTTTCTCTCTCCTACTCCATTACTTGATTTGCAACTTTCCTTCCCTCTTCACCTTATCAGCCAACTTTCTCCCTTCCCTCCATCTTTAGTTGTTTTTGTTTGTCAAAAACAAAAATTTCTGCTTAATAGATAACAAAAGCTATCTACAAAAAAAAATCTAAGTGACTACAAAACAGAACCTGTGATTGCTTTTAAAAATATTTTCGTAAAGTACTAAAATAAATACAAAACATTATTTTTATAATTAATTTGTAACTGAAAGAGCCTCTACAGTAAAAAATAATACGTACACTAAAATAAGGTAACGTGTGAAGGTAACTAAGCACTCACTTGCTTTTGCAGTCTTCGTACTTGGTCTTCCAACTCCTTTACTCTCATTTCACTGTTTGCTAATTGTTTTTTCGTCAAACGCAAGTCTTCTGACTGTCTAAGATATGATTTTTTCAACTAAAAAAAATAAAATTTGAATTTGCCGCGCTATACGAACGCTAGATGGCGACACCATCAGCACCTCAACAAAAGGTCTGTTCGTTTGTGCTGCACTAACTGAACTGAAGTGACATTATCTGTGCACTGTCCTCCTCCTCTAGAGCAGGTGCAGATAGTTTATGTTCAGTGCAGCACATACGAACAGACCTATAGCTACAATAAAATCAGCCATGCGTCTTAAAAGTAGGGAGTCGGACAGGATCAAAAAAGGGAAGTCAAGTAAGAGATAGATTGAAAGTAAATTAAGCCAACTGGTCCCCCCCACCAACAAAACCTTACCTCTTCAATATTAATATTATCTAGACTAGATATTTGCTTGAAAATCGGAATGTCTTCGTCTCGATTGTTTGTAACACTATTTGCAACACTTCCGAATTTCTGTTGTAATTGTTGAAACTTTGTGTTTTGATTGGTTGTGGTTTTCTGGCATTTTTCTATATACGAAGTAATGTCATCTTTGGGTCTGTAATCGGGTATGGTGGGGGTTGAAAGAAACGCAAATTTCTTTTTGTTATTTTCTGCTGAAGGAACCACGGAAATTTGTGATGCTGTCTTTAGCACACGTGGTTTTTGCGGTAAAATATTAATATTAGCACCTACAAAGAATATTTTAGTCTCCGATTGAAAAACTTCATTTTTTTTTATTACCCGTCCTCATGGATATAAGAAGGGGCATTGCATTACGCCCGGTAATCCATTCCTGTGCCGATAAAGCTGGTTTAGGTGCCAACGTGTCAGGGTAGAGATCATCATGGAATTGATCACTTTTACGTGGTACGATCATACTGATCGGTTCACATAAATTTCTTATCGTGTGAAGCTTGTAAAATCTAAATACTTCACATATGCTTGTGTTTACTGCTCGTTTTGGTATAATTCCTAACCCTCGCTACAAAAGACCAGTTATTAAATATTCCGGATAAGAAAACTCCTTTACCTGAGGGTTTCCTGATAAAAATTGGCTCAGGAAATGCACATACGGAGGTTCATCAACGATTTCATAATATCTAATGTTGCCGTCTCCTTTCCCAGCAAGGAAAACAATGTTTGTATCAGGATCGTAAAATGGAAAAACGACACCAGAAGAACTGTCTATTGTATCTGTTGCTAAGGGTTGGGATAAATCATTTTCATCCCATACTGAATACTGTCGATCGGAATGTCGCGAAAAACCTGTGGTTAGTAACCTCCCTGAAGAACCCAGAAATGTTACTTTGCTTGCTTTTGACCCTGCATGACATACTCCTTCCTAAAAAAGAAAGAAAAATAGAAATATTTAAAGATTAAGCAAAATGGGGTTCCTTAAGGGCCTACTGGTAGAGCCTCTATTGTTTATAAACCAGTAAACGGCGGATTTGAAGCTTAGAAACAACAGAAAGAAGAAAAATATTATGGGTGATCACAGTTTGGAGTCCGAAATGCTTGAAAAAACAGATCAAGGGAGGGTCTCAGGGGTAAACTAAAGGCCCACAATTATTTAGGAAATTGTAAATTGGATATTCATGACAAAGAAAATGTTTTAAAAAACATCAAACTTAATATAGTAAGGTTCAATATAGAAACAAAAGCAAAATGGGGTGTCTTAAGGGTGTACTGGTAGAGCCTCTACTATTAACAGGGGAAGAGCTTAAAAATACGTTAAAAATTAACTCTTTTTTACAAGAAGGTCAATAGACTGTAAGTTAAGGAGGATCTAACATTAAAATTGTATCCATAGACGAATAAAAAAATTCAAATACCTCCTTAATTAAATAATTACATCAATTTACTGACATAACGCTGGAAGTATTTAAAACCCACAACTTACAGATTTAACAATTCCAGTCCTTGGTTCAATGACCCTTAGTTTCTTATCCTTACAAGTTGTTGCTAATAAACTGCCATCTCTGTTAAGGGACATCGAGTAAATTACATCCGGATGCGAATCGATTACATTCACCGCTTCTCCCTTTTCTATATCCCATACTATGACCTAAAAAAATTTAAACTCATTTCAAGGATGATTATAAAGGTTTAGGACTAAAATTATTAATATATTACTTCAACCTCGTCCTAAATTACCCAAAAAAATATTTCGGTGTTAAAACATGCACGGTTTTAATTATTTCCTTGTACATACAAATTCTCTACTAAAAATGCAGGAAATAAGTTCACGCTTGTTGAATTTTTACGCATAAAACGTAGAAAAATAATCAGTGTGTAAATTAAAGCAACTGTGTATCCCGATTAGAGTGCAACAATTAGAAAAAAATTTCAATAAATCTCATACAAAAAAGTGAAAACAAAAACTAGTTTAGAAAGTGAACTTAGATGTCTCCCTTGACTTTAAAATGAACAGGTGAATACAGGAATGGACATTAAAAAACAATTTGTCAATGTCATGTTAGAAATCGAGGCAAATATGTTAGAAATGTGTCGTTTAATTATTTGACTTTCATTAACTTCTTATAAGGTAAACACCTTTAGCTTTCAATACTTTTTTTAAGATCATTGCCACAATTAAAAAAAATATATACAGGGTGTAGAATTGATTCACCCATCCCATAGAAATTTCAATCCAAAAATCTTTATATTTATTTATGTGCCCCCGTAATTATTTTAGAGCCAAACTCTAAAGAAGTTTTTTGTAGAGAAAAAAAACCTGAATCTGGACATCATATTACTTTTAAATTTCAGTTTTACAGGAGGAAAGTAATGGCAAAAATAAGATATATGTTCGGGTGCCTGAATTTGAATTTCGCGCGCTTTTGGTTTTGTTGGGGGTTTCCTTGTAAACTCGAATTTTATTATTTTGATGTATAGGGAATCGTTTAATTATTCAATCTGCACAGCAATTTACCCTGCAAGTTTTTCGTGTTAGGAAAAGCGCGCGAATTTCAAAATTTCGAAAAAAATTTTGCGTTTTTTTATAAAACCAATCATATCTCTGGATTCGGTGTTTTTTTCTCTACAAAAAACTTCCGTAGAATTTACCTCTAAAATAATTAGGGGATCAAATAAATGAACAAAGAAATTCTATTCTGAGTCGCACATCTTACCAAATGATCGAAGCCAGCACTAAAAAGTATATTTTCAGCAGTGGGATGCCATTCAATGTAGGCAACCCTACGTTTATGTCCAACCAATTCGACCAACCAGTCGCTTAAATGTGTTGAAAGTCCTCCATCGGGAATATGCCATAGTTTGACCTGGAAAATTTTAATTCTTTTATCCTTGCTTTGAATGATTTTTTTTAACTTACCGTACAATCATCAGAACATGAAGCAATAATATTATCATTAAAAGGGTTCCATTTTATGTCTAGAACTGGTCCTCTATGTCCGGTTACTCTAAATGCATTGAAATCAAGCCTTCCTGTCTGTATAAGAAAAGATTTTTAATATTAAAAGGATTTTTCAAATTCAGGTAAATCCCCCAAGTTTACTAAATTTATTTTGAAAGTTACTCTAATTTAGAAATTGATTTTATTCAGAAAATTTCAATTAATTTAATGGGTTAAAGAATAATTATTAGATTTAAATGTAAATGTTATTGCAAAATTATGTTTTATGTATTTTATGAAATACTAGATGGAAATTATATATTAAGCGATCATAATTATTGTTAACAGATGTAACTTTCATTTATTTTAAATTTGGAAAAGTAAAAATATTTACATTAACCAAATGTTACTTTAAAAACATACACAATCTATAGGAAGGACCAGAAAAGCTCCACCTCCTGCAACTTCAGTCACAACAGCCACAAATTTCGGATTAACTGCACAAAATTGTGAATCGTGTGCATTTTTCGTTATTTTAATGTTATCGTAACATTTTTCTCTTTTTGCGGGTTCGCCATACACATGCCGGAACTTGGAGCTTCGCACCCCTCGAAACCATAACTAAAAAATAACAATTAAAAACATTAAAAAAATTAAATATTTTATTATTTCCGTTTTAACCAGAATGTCAAATCTTCGGTTACACCCTGTATATAATTTTTCACACAATATAAATGCAAATTTTAACAATAGAAAAGGGTGAGGAAGTTTACTTTGTGTAGAGTGCTTGAAATTATTTTTTTTGTACATACAGGGTGTTGCAGTGAAAATGTGCGGAAGAGATTTTGAAAAGTTTAAGCAGTGATTTGTGAAATGCTTATTTAAGGGTGCTGGAAACGCATCAATCGTAAAAGCAGAAGTCTGTCTTTTTGAGGATTGATCGGTGGAGTGGCTTAAATTTGACGGAACACTCTGTATATACTGGAAACTACCCCCTACAAACTTCTTATGAAATGAATTTAAACCAGATTACATTGTTCAAGGTGGTTTAAAAATAATTAGATATGGAATTATTATTTTCTATGGAATTTAGAAGGCTTTTCACCAGTTGCTCTTTATGGGAAAAACCTTGTTTTAAGGGAGAAACTTAGAAGAAAAATTGTTTTGTTGGTGTTGTAAGCTTCGATTTTAAGCACTAGCAAAGAAATGACCCAAAGAATTTTTTAAAAGGCTTTTCGCCAGTTGCTCATTGTGAGGAAAACCTTGGGGGAGAATATTAAAAGGAAGATTGTTTTATTAGGATAGGACCTGATAGGTGGGGAAAAACCTTATTTAGATTGGTATTTGAAGTCAATTGCATACGAAATTATGACTTGTGGAATTATTAATTTAAAAGGCTTTTCACTAGTTACTCACAATAATTTTATTTGTTTCGCTTTTTTTATCTCTCTCAAACTTCTTTCTCCCCACTTGCTGTCTCCCTTCCCTTTACCCCTTTCACATAAGAAGTTGATGGTATATCAGAAAAGTCCCTATAAATACAGGGTCCTCCAAAATAATTTTAAGACTACTACTGTTTCATATTTTTGAAAGATCTAGGAGAAAAAAATTCTTAATCCAGCCCTGCCTTGATTCCATGTGTTTTTCAAACAAAATCCGGAAAAGATCACAAAGAAAAATATTCCCATAGCATAATACATGACATAATCTTCTATTTTGTAAGTTGAAATAGATTTTCGTTTGTTTTCACGAGACTTCGATTGTTTTAAAACGGGTTTAAATTTTTTCTGGTTGTGATTTATAGTTTTCTCTCTTACCAAATGGAATTTGAAAGTTCTTATTACAAAACCTGAATTTGGTACTTACATATTCACGAGGTCTAATTCAGTGGCATTTAAATTTAATTAAAAAAAAAATTGTAATGGTAAAATTTCTCAAAACAAGTGTACGTTAATTGAAACATTTGAAAAACTACTCATCAATAATACGAAGGCTAGGAAAATTAAAATAAGAATGACATCATCACTTAAAATGCAGATTTTAATTAAAAATGAAGAATTAAAAAATTAGGCCAAAGACATATGGAAAAAAAAACAATAATTACCATTTTATGACTGCTCGGCATTACGATACAACACAAGCACTTGTTTTATTTTATTTTACTATTTGAGTACCAACTACAGGTGATTATTGATTAAAAATGTGACCTTTGCCTACACACTGTGATGAAATTGCTAGAAAAAAACTGTTTGAAATGTAAATTACAACATACGTATAATATGAGCGGTGTAGGTAATTGAAAAACTAGGGAGCGCATGAAAAATAAACAAAGGCAACGCGATATCCACTGCACTTTATCTAATCATTCGCAAAGTTCACGCTTTATTTACCGTCAATTTTAAGATATAGTTGCTAAGAAACACAAAATCAATAAAAAAATTTCAAAAGGTATCATGGGGGCATTTCCGGGGGTTGATGTTAAGCCCTAGCAACAGAAATAAAAATATTACCCCAAGATTATAATTTGTTTACCCTCAGAAAAAATAAACAAACGTAAATTAATAATAAAACTCGAAAATCATTATTTTTTTTTATGGATATACACCATTTTGGGACCTTTTCCGGATAAAACTTATGCGTTTTGTCATAAGGCGGATGGTTATATTATGTCCTACTACAAATTTTTCCGCGGAGAAAAATAAATATAACTCAAAAAAAATTGAAAAAATAAGTTCGGATTCGTGTTCTACCATCAACAGTAGTAGTTGATATCTCAATTTCGAGCTTTTGATTGTCTTTGTGATCAAATTTTATTAATAAATCGCTTCTAAAACCCGATATTTTATTCTTTACAGGGTGTTCCAATTTATTCCTTGTCCCTGTATTTTTAATTTCGTAAATATTTTTATGTTTTGACTGTTTCTTTTATATTTCTAAACGGTATGTAATCCTCCTAATGCCCTTAATCCTGAAGCTTATCTTACGAATAAAAATAAATCCCCAGCTGAAAGTTAAAAGCAAACCCAAACACAAATATTTATTGGGATGGGTTTAAATGATTCGTAAACAAATGTTCTATTTTTAAGGTTTAAATCTTTAGTCACGTTGAATATTTTACACGTTTGTTGTATTTACTGCTCGGTGGTATCGGTGGAATAGTGGCTCAGACATAGATCTGTTTATAGCCACGAAATTACAATAATTGGTATGAAATAAATCATAACTTTCGGTTCACAAGTCAAAGAAACCGTCTTGATCTCAAAGTGCATTGGTATTGTATTTATAATTGACTTATAATAAACTCCAACCTTTCATGGGAAAAGAAACACAATTAATCTTTAAAAACAAGACGGATATTGAATGGTAATAACAATTAAATTTGCTTTCGTACGAACATAAAACAATTCAATTGAAACGTCATGAGCTCTGGTCATTCACTTACACTTCTTATGAAATGAATTTAAACCAGATTGCATTGTTCAAGGTTGTTTAAAATTAATTAGATACGAAATTATCACTTTCTATGGAATTATTAATTTAGAAGGCTTTTCACCAGTTGCTCTTTATGGGAAAAACTTTGTTTTAAGGGAGAAACTGGGAAGGAAAATTGTTTTGTTGGTGCTTGTAAGCATCGATTTTAAGTTTTAGCAAAGACTATCCTCTTGGTTTTAGCAAACGAAATGCATCAATGAATTATTTAAAAGGCTTTTCGCCAGTTGCTCTTTATGAGGAAAACCCTGTTTTAGGGGAGAATATTAGAAGGAAGATTGATTTATTAGTGTTATAGGCTTCGTTTTAGACCTTAGCAACAGAAATGGGTCACAGAATTTATTTTAAAAGGCTTTTCACCACCTGATAAGTGAAGAAAACCTTTATTTAGGTTGGTATTTGAAATTAATTGCATACGAAATTATGATTGTGGAATTATTAATTTAAAAGGCTTTTCACTAATTACTTACAATTTTAAAGACTTTTCTCCAGTTGCTCTTTATGGGAAAAACCTTGTTTTGGGGGAGGATTTAGAAGAAAAATTGCTTTCCTTGTGTTATTTAAATCACTTTACTAGAGGGGAAAAACGGGGGACGAAATCGATATCCGGCGACCTAGCTGGCCGGAAAACTGTTTCAATACGAAGTTTAAATTTGTTTAAAAGGTTTTTCACCAGTAGAGCACCTAGTGAAAAGCCTTTTAAAATTTGAATTTTTTTTTTGATTAAGCTAAGAATTGCATACAAAATAAATTTGTGCAACTACAAAACGTCAACTATTACTTTAAAAATAATAAAAGCTTACCTGACTATTGGTCATCCTTAATCCAAAAGTTTACTTCACAAACAAAGCACCAGATCGAGCTTCATGCAACATAGAGAAGACATTCACAACTGCAAAATACCGAAATAGGAAGAAAATGTGAGGCAAAAATAATAAAATTGCAGTCAACAAGCATGAAATAAAAAAAGTCTTTTCAACCCAACCGATTCTTCTGTAACAAAATATTTACAAATTCAAAGTAACTACTTTATTGCATTACTTTTGGCTTAATACTAACTTTAGCAGTCTAGGCTTTCTTTTTCTAATATTACCCATTCTTAAGCACATCCCCTTCTTCCTTCGATAATTAATTTATGTTTGCTTTCCATTAGAAATTATTGTGTTGGAATGAATTTTGTAACAATCCATTTTTTTAAATATTGATACACCGAATCAACAACCATCGCCGAATTAATCAGAATCTGGTTCAAGTCCTGGGGTAAGAGAGTGTCATGAAGCAATTAGTTGATCAACGAACACCAATTAATCCCACGACATGTTTCGCTGAACCCTAATTGCTGGTTTGCTGTAATAATCTCGTTTCATCTCTTTGCTTTAATTTACTCCTACCGACAAGAACTAATTTAACTTCCCAGATACCTATCAATTTTCACTAAAAATTCACTCTAGTACAAGCTGTTGTGTTAAATGTCTAAAAAACGGTATCGGGGCAAACATCTCAAGCGTGAACACCTCTATGAGCATAATAATACCTCCAGGTTACTGTTATAAAACGCTTTGGGGAACAAACGAACACCGTGCTCACACTTCCACATGAAAAAATCACATTAAACTAATTTTAACTTCCCAACACATTTAGAAGCTAAATATAAAAGCAATTATGTTAACTACAATAACAAAAAGAAAATACCATTATCAATGAAATTTAAATTTTTATGGAGTTATTCATTTAAAAGGCTTTTCACCAGTTGCTCTCTGTGGGAACAAACTTGTTTTAGGGAAGAAATTTAAAAGGAAAATTATTTTAGTGCTGTTGGGAACTTCGATGTTAAGCCTTAGCAAAAGAAATAGGTCTAAGAATTTTTTAAAAGACGATTCACCGCCTGACTAGTGGGGAAAAGTCATTATTTAGTATTTATGGAATGATTAATTCAAAGGCTTTTCCCCAGTTGCTCTTTATGAGAAAAAAGCTTATGTTAGGGTAGAAGTTTTGAAGGAAAATTGTTTTTTTTTGTGTTGTGGGCTTCGATGTTATGTCTGTCTGAGCATAAATAAAACGTTCCTCGTTCAAAAATAAAGGGAGTTCCACAGGGTTCTGTAATGGGACCGTGTACTTCTCTGTATAATTTAAATATTTTACCTATGCAAGCATTTTTCTAGCCCCTTCTCAGTATTATATAAATATTTTTTGAATAGAAATAAAGGGGGGTTCCACAGGATTTTATGGTGGGTACTGTATAATTTATGTATTTTACTCCTGCAGGCATTTTTCTAATCTTTAAGCATAAATAAATATTCCATTTGCCTGTCTTTGTTACAAAAACACAACACAAAACAGGATTAGAACTGTACTATGCCAACTGCATAATGTAAAAGCAGCTGTTTATGAATTATTCTGGGAGCTGTTTTAAAGAGCAATCAACTCTGCTTACAATAAGTTTTATTTTTGGTTCAGTAATTTTCTATTATTAATTTTATCTTTTAATTTGTTACCAACGAAGATATTAAATAATCTAATCCAATCGATTTTATATCAAATTTTAAATCCAGATACAATTTAAAAAAATTAAAAACACTCATCCTGTATTTTTTTCTAATTTTGCAAGTCACATTAAACAAACCTTTTAAATAAATTACAAATATTTATTAAAATATAATGATAAAAGCAAACATAACATAATTATCTCTTTAAAACCATAACGGAAGCTTCTGGTTGATAGCAAAACAAATGAACATCAACATTGATAAAACAAATGCTACCGTACTATAGTAAAAAAATTGACTATCGTAAAAAACAAATGACCATAGACAATACTAAAACAATTGATAAAACGAATGCTACCCTCCTATAAAAACAATTGAAAATCACTCACCCTATGTGTCGGTTTATTACAAGAACGAACGTCGATTGTATTTATTAATTTCTCGATTTTTTCGCCGTTTTTTAAAGGGGATATGTTTTCTTTAATTAATTCTTTCTCACAAATCATAGCACTGCTCACCACACACGCGGAAAGATTGATCTACGATCTCGAACCTCAAGACGTTTTTATTGAACTACCGGGAGAGGGTTACGTCATAAAATAGGAAGCTGTAATTTTTTCCGTTTTATGACGAGTAGGGCAAGAAGAATGAGATCATACATTCGCCAATACACCACAAAAATACAAATTAGTACACTAGCGCCCCCATCTAAATCATTGAACTTTAAAATATGTAGAATACAAAAATATAATCCGAGATTATTTATGAATAATTTTAAAATTTGAATAAAAAACAGGTTGGCTTTGCAAAATATTTAAAAAAAAATTTCTCTAGTTATTTAATTTGATTTAAAAGATAGTTCTGCAAGGTTTCTATGGTTTTTATGATCAATGGGTGTTTGTTGTGATTATAGACCCGAAAAAACCGTTAATTGTTTGTTTCTAACCGTTCATGTCTTACGTTCCCGTTAGTGGTATGGTAACCATATTCTCACTTTTATAGAACTGTCAGATGTGACACAAATGTGAGGTTATAAGTAATTTTCTTGAAAACCGATTTCAAAAAAAGAAATTACAATGACGGAGAACCCAGATTCGGCCCAAAAACGCTGGGGGCATTTACGAAAAGTCCTAGAACGTCCAGGCCCGTTTAGTCACCCAGATTTCGAGCCATCATCAGAAATCTTGGATTTTGTAATGACTACATGCAAAGTATTAGTTATAGGTGCTGGAGGCTTAGGTTGTGAATTACTAAAAGATTTAGCCCTTATGGGGTTTAAACAGCTTCATGTGATCGATATGGATACAATAGAATTGTCTAATTTAAACCGACAGTTTTTATTCCGCCATAAAGATATTGGGTCGTCGAAAGCAGAAGTCGCAGCTGCTTTTATAAACAAACGTGTAAAGGGATGTCAAGTTACACCCCATTTTTGTAAAATTCAAGACTTTGATGAGACTTTTTATAAACAATTTCATATAGTTGTGTGTGGATTAGATTCAATTATTGCTCGGCGTTGGATTAATGGAATGCTTATTTCTTTGTTAAATTACGATGATGGTACTTTGGACCAAACTAGTGTTATTCCTATGATTGATGGAGGTTTGTTTTTTAGATATTTAATACGCAAAGAATTCATTTTTTCCTTTTAAGGTACGGAAGGTTTTAAAGGTCATGCAAGAGTTATCGTCCCAGGCATGAGCGCTTGCATCGACTGTACTCTAGACCTTTACCCACCCCAAGTAACTTATCCGTTATGTACAATAGCAAATACACCTCGTCTTCCAGAACATTGCATCGAATACGTTAAAATTATTCAGTGGCCCAAGGAAAATCCCTGGGGTGGGGCTATCGATGGCGATGATCCACAACATATCAGTTGGATTTATGAAAAATCAATGGAAAGGGCTTTACAATTTAATATTACCGGAGTAACTTATCGGCTTGTCCAAGGGGTTGTTAAAAATATTATTCCGGCCGTTGCTTCCACCAACGCCTCTATAGCAGCTATTTGCGCAACCGAGGTTTGCTTTTAGTTTTTCCCCCTTTAAACAATATTTAATAATATCTCCTTTAAGGTATTTAAGTTGGCAACAAGTTGCTGTGTCTCGTTAAATAATTATCTGGTTTTTAATGACGTGGACGGAATTTATTCTTACACGTTTGAATATGAAAAAAAAGATGATTGCTTGGCTTGTTCGCAAATTCCACAAACTCTACCAATAAAAGATCCTAATAAGATGAAGCTTAAGAATTTAATCGAATTGTTTTGCGAAAGTACGACGTATCAAATGAAAAATCCAGGTTTAACGACAAGTATTAATGGAAAAAATAAAACCTTGTATATTTCCACGATTAAAAGTATTGAAGAACGTACAAGGGAAAATTTGAATAAGAATTTAGTGGAATTAGGACTTACAGATGGGGCAGAAATTATGGTGGTTGATTTAACTTCACCAAATACGCTTATCGTGAAATTAAAATTTCTAAGTGAAGATGTTGAAATGGATAGTTAATTTTTGTATGCTCGATAGACATTTAAAATGCGATTTATATTAAATGTTTTTGTTAGAATATTGTGAAATTATCATAAAATAAAGTAAATCAAAGAAAAATTAAGGTAGTTTATGAAAAATAATATTAAATCATGAAAATGTAGCTTTAACAACATATTTTGAGAACCCCTTCTCCACTAAGTATTCAGAACTAAAGTCTGTGATTCCCCAACTTAATTCTTCCTATGATCAAAAAATTCTTTTGAGTAAAACTTTCAAATATTCTTGTATTTTAATCAAAATATGTGCCCTGGGAGCCAAAAAAGTCAGGTTTAAATTAAATCAAAAACCAATGGGCTTGGATAAAAAGCTAAGCCAAAAATATTTTGAATTTCAAATTTAAATTTGCCGCAAAATTTAACCAATCAAAACAAAAAGAAAATTTCGTAATAAAAAAGTCGGGAAACTGGTGCGATGGAACACATCCATTACAACATTGAATCGTTATTGAATGTTCCCATAAACGCCATTTCCGCGCCACATTGAATAGTCACGTGACGTTAGTTGACGAAGCAATGGCGGACGAAAAAGATGTTCCCGAAAAAACCATATCCGAAGACTTGGTCGTTACCAAGTATAAAATGGCAGGGGATATAGTAAATCGTGAGTCTTTTTACCACAAAATATCCATAAGTTATTTTCAAAAAAAAAACTGACCCATTTAAAACTTTCCCAAACACCAACGCCATATGGATTACGCTACCCGGTCGCCTAAACCATGTGGCTTTTCCAAAATATCTTTCCATAGCGTCCTTATTCTTCTAATCAAAGACTCGGATTTTGATTAAAATTTTCCAAAAGACATGTTTTATTCAAGGTAACCTCACTTTTCCCCCTTTCAATCCGGAGTCCCCCCATGATATGTTTTAGTAGTTTTCTTTGGTTTTGACCCATCTTCAGAGTCAATATTTTGTCTCTTGCAGGAGTTTTAAAGCAAGTTATAGATAAATGTGTAGCTGGTGCTTCAGTTAGAGAAATTTGCGAGTACGGAGATCAGTTATTGTTGGACGAAACAAGCAAAGTTTTTAAAAAGGAAAAAGAACTTAAGAAAGGGATTGCGTTTCCTACTTGTGTTTCTGTAAATAACTGCATTTGCCACTTCTCGCCGGTGCCTAGTGAACCTGATTATACGTTAAAAGACGAAGATGTTGCTAAAGTGTAAGTTTTTGACCAAACGTTAATTTTTTTATGAATGAAATGATGAATAATTTTAACTCCAATTGATCCCACTGATTATTATAATCATGATGAGTAAATAAATCTGATTGTAACATTAAAAAATGTTTTAATCGCCTTATATGGTTTAACAAAACTAACCGCATCGTTTTTTCAGTGATCTTGGAGCACACATAGATGGTTTTATTGCCGTAGTTGCACATACTATCGTAGTAGGGTCTTCTAGTGAAAATAAAATAACCGGTAGAAAAGCCGACATTATTTTAGCTGCACATTATGCGTCACAAGCAGCCTTGCGATTATTAAAACCCGGTAACGAAACTTACGCAATAACCGAAGCCGTACAAAAGGCTGCTGATGCTTTTCAGTGCAAACCTGTCGAAGGAATGTTAAGTCACCAATTGAAACAATTCAAAATTGACGGGGAAAAAACCATTATTCAGAATCCTAATGAAGCTCAGAAAAAAGAGCACGAAAAATTCGAATTTGATAAATACGAAGTTTATGCCATGGACGTACTTATAAGTACCGGTGAAGGTGTAGGTAAGTCGATGACCTTGATTTATTAATTTATGTAAATAAATCTTGTTTTTTTTTTAAGGTAAGGAAGGAGAAGCAAGAGTGTCAATCTATAAAAAGACGGATGAAGTGTATCAGTTAAAACTAAAAGCTTCAAGAATGTTTTACAGTGAGGTGCGTACTAAGCATGGGACAATGCCGTTTAACCTCCGCACCTTCCAAGAAGAAACTAAAGCTAAAATGGGGGTAGTCGAATGTGTAAACCATAAACTTATCGAACCGTTTCAAGTCCTGTATGAAAAACCCGGTAAAAATGATTTAATTTTCATTATTTTACCTTGTTTTGATATTTTTTTTTATAGGAGAATACATTGCGCACTTTAAATTTACTGTCCTGTTAATGCCGAATGGTCCACATAAAATCACAGGGTTGCAATTCGAAACGGATCAGTATCAGTCGCAATATTCGATTACAGATCCTGAGCTTAAATCGTTACTGAACAGTTCTGCCAATCCTAAAGCAGCTAAAAAGAAAAAGAAGAAGTCTGAAACTGAGACACCGATGGAAGAGGAAGCTGCCGCTTAGATTTTGTTTACAAATTCTTTTTTTTTTTATGCTTTTTTTCTGTTTTTAAAACTAACTTTTTGTTCTATTAATTATTATGACAAGCTATTAATATTCAGTTGAATGGGTTTAAATTTTCTGGTGGTTTCAGCAATAAGGACGATATTACACAAAAACAGTTTTATAAGAAAAATTTTCTCTGTAGTTCAAAAAAATTCATAGTTTTTATAAACTGGAAGAACTAAATTTTTATTCTTATACTTAAGCGGTGAAACTAAACCGATAATGCATGTAAATTGCAGATACGATTTCTACCTAGCCATTTAGGTATAAATTGTTTTTTTTTTACGTTCACAAGACAATTATTTTTAAGTTTTATTACATGTATTATGAATCACTTTTTTTTTCTTTTAGATGCATGAATATTTTTGATGCACCTCACGTTTTTTTTTTTTCTTCTCCCTCTCCCCTCCACAATTCTAATGTAACATACGTTCCGCTTCCTGTAGGCAATTCAATTATTTAACGATAACGTTGAATTTGTAATTAACGGTCAATAAAAATGACTTTTGAATTCATACCCAAGGATTCTTTTGTTTATATTTTTACGATAAGGAATGAAAATTCCACGTGTTCTAACCTTCATGAAATTCTAAAATTAGGAAAACGGTAATAAAATGGTTTTAAAATTTTTTTTTCACAAAAAATATTTCCTATCTTTTAGAGAAAACAGAGAGCAACAATTTCCTGTATAATTCAACCCCTTGGGTGTACTCTACGAATTTCTAGGAATATTTTAAATTTTGATGTGATTTTGAAAAATTAATTTTTCTAAAACGGCTGCCATTAAAAATTTCAAATTTTCCTATCTTTTAAAGAAAACAGAGAGCAATAATTTGATTCAACCCCTTAGTTGTACTCTGCGATTTTCTACGAATATTTTAAATTTTGCGGCAATTTAGAAAAAAATTATCTTTGAAAATTTGGTTCTAATGAGAAACAACAAAAAAAATAAAAGACATTTCGCTCTTTAAATGGGACACTGTGTATATGAAACAACTCCTTCATAGTCTGATCATACAATATTCATAATTTGACTTGAAAACGCCCCCAAAAGTCGCATACAGTATAGATATCACTTTATTTACACTACATCTTTAAAAACATTACATTATTTTTTATGTTCGGTACTTGAAGCTGTCCCAGAAAAAGAATCAACAAAATTTTTTATTCCTTCATTACTCTTAACAGCTTCAAAACCATTTTTTGTCCACCTGCTTGCGTTTTTGGGCAACTCGCTTAAGAAAACAAAGGTTGCAGTCACTCCTTTATTCCAATAATTCTTTGCAAGGAATGAAGCTCGATCCGTGTTCGGTAATGGAGGTATCTAAATAATAAAAATATTAATTTCTATCCGGAGAGAATGAAAAATCTTACCTCGAGCGGTAACTGCTTCTTAGCTTCCTGTAAATACGGACTTACATTTTCGGACATTTTACCATACAATTTAGTAGTTTCATTACTGTCTTTCCAAACTCCTTGTTCGTGTAAGTAATAAGCCGCACCTCCTACCACGCCGACCTTTATAGCGAATCTGTAACGGAATTAATTATAAATTTATCGGATCATTGAGGAGATTAAAGACTTTGCTTGAGGGGTTCTTAGCCTATTTAAATGCTTTAACATATTGGATTAAATTACAGCTATGAGTTTGTCTGAAAGTCGGATTTAAAAAATCAGATTTTTCGGAGCAAAGCCCACTTAATTTAAAACATAAAATTTATACTCACTTGAACATTTTAATATTAAGGGATGCTTTAGGGGGGGCTTTAAACTTTTTAAACGATTCTAAAGAATTAAAACAACATTTTTTATACTTTTTAGCTGTAAAACTTGAAACGAAGTGAGGTTATGATTATATAATGCGCTGTTGCCAAGTTTGGTACTAAAAAATTTAATTTCCCTGAAAACTTAAAAAATAAACTGAAGAATGGCATCACTGTGTGTTTGTGAGAAGGTAAACGCTTGGAATGTCGTCTTTATTTTAAAATAAATATAATTAATAAAAGATATTAATTAAACTATTTAGGTAAGTTTTTTAATAATCCCTTTAATGTTTTCCTTCAATTATAAAGGTTACTTACAGTAAACCAAATAATATTTTTTTAAGGTTATGTTCCAGTTGTCTTATTTCAAGTTGTTTGATTACGTGTAAATGTGGAGATATTAATACGAAAATGCCTGAAGCAGAGCAAACAGCAGAAAGAATTCGTTGCTTTTTTGATGCAGCAATTGGTGGTTTACAATCGGGTCGAATCGTCTTCGAATTATTTTGTGATGTTGCTCCTCGTACTTGCGAAAACTTTAGAGCTTTATGTACAGGAGAAAAGGGTTTAGGAGAAACAACTAAGAAACCATTGCATTATAAGGTTTGTTTGAATCTTGTTTGAGGAAGGTTTTTTAAAACGAATCGTTTCAGGGAGTTATTTTCCATCGTGTTGTGAAGGATTTTATTATCCAAGGTGGTGATTTTTCGAACGGTAATGGAACTGGAGGTGAAAGCATCTATGGAGGAACATTTGAAGGTAAAATAAGGCTTTGGAATTTTGTTTAACCTAATGTATTTTTTACGTAGATGAAAATTTTGACCTGAAGCATGATCGGCCTTTATTACTTTCCATGGCAAATCGTGGCAAGGATACGAATGGATCGCAATTTTTTATGTGAGTTAGAATATTAAATATTCAAGGTTTTGTAAGTATTGAGGTATTTCTTTTGAAAATGAAGGTACAGGCTTCATTAATGGGTGCAGTGTTAACAATTTATTTATAGTATTAAGGTATTTTCCAAAAAAAAAATCATGGTGCTACAGAGAGAATTATTATTACACCCTTGTGTGCAAGAGAATGTGTTGCAGAACGTTGACTTTTATTGTTCTGTAGCACGGCGTCTGTCCTGGATAGCCTGGTTCTTCGCTGACTGATCATATCTTGTCATGTTTTGTGTTATAGTACAACTCAACCGGCCCCGCATCTCGACAAGTAAGTCCTTCCCCTTTATCTTCAACATTTATAACTAAAACAACTTCTTTTAGTGTGCACGTGGTGTTTGGATGTGTCGTTGGTGGAGTAGATGTTGTTCGTCAAATTGAAGCCCTACCAGTTGATGCCAACAGTCGACCATTACAGGATGCCAAGATCACTCGTTGTGGTGAATTAGTAAGACAAGTTAAAGGTACTTTTTAAATTCTTTAATTCAAGAACGAAGCTCATTAAACTTAAATTTTAGTGAAGAAGGATAAGAAAAAGAAGAAAGCAAGTGATGAGGAAAGCGATGAAGGAGAAATATCAGATGAAGAAAAGAAGAGCAAGAAAAAGGCAAAAAAGGAGAAAAAGAAGGAAAAAAAGGAAAAGAAACAAAAGAAAAGGTAAGTTGCACTTTTATTCCAAATCCACGGATATAAAATTCTTATTTCACAGCAAAAAAGATGAAATTGTATCCGAAGAAGAGGGTGAAGTAAAAGAAGAACCCCATCCGTTGGTTACAGTAACCAATATTGACCCGGAAGAAATTCCAGATGTTCCCTTCAATAAATTTTTAATGCGAGGGGGGCCTCAAAAGGAAAACAAAAAAGATAACAAGAAGAGAGGTTTGTGATTTTTATTCCTTTTTGACAAATTTTAAATTTTTTTACCTTTTAGACGATCGCCGGGATCGAGATAAAAACATTCGAGATAGGAGAGGTGACTGGGATCGACGTGGTGGCGGCGGCGGCTTTCGTCGAGAAAGAATCCCTTCAACCACTAAAAGTGGACGGGTTATCAAGGGCAGAGGCGTATTTGTAAGTATGGGACCCTTAAAACATGTTTAAAACCCTTATTTCCCCTTAAATCTAGCTCTGGGATTCCCCTAAATCAAATAACAATTTACATTTGTAGAGGTACCGTACGCCTTCAAGAAGCAGATCTCGTAGTGCAACTCCTGTACATTGGAAAAAAGAAGAAGCAAGAGTCATCAAACTCTCTGACTATGAAAAAGCAGAAACGGAAAGAAAATTGAAGGAGGAAGAAAGAAAATGGAACGAAGACAAAATGCGTATGGATAAAAGCAAGGATGATAGAGACTCAAAGTCTGATAAAGAAAATGGCCGTTCTAATAAGGAAGTAGATTATAATGCTTTGGATTATGAACAGGAAAATCAGTCCGAGGATGAACGTGACATTCCAAAAAAACAGGTGAGTTATTGAATTTGTACTGTCACTTCCAGCAGAGGGACCTACAAGTAAAGGAGGGTCCAATAGCTCCTTCCATAAATCATAATCATAAATTTCTTACAATTTTTTTTAATTCTTATCCCCTCTTCAAACATAAATTTGCACTCCTGCGTCCAGCAGAGGGACCTACAGGTAAAGGAGGGTCCAATAGCTCCTTCCAACAAGAGATCATAAACTTCTTACAATTTTTTTAAAATTGTTATCCGCTCTTCAAACATAAATTTGCACTCCCACGTCCAGCAGGGGGACCTACAGTTGAAGGAGGGTCCAATAGCTCCTTCCAGGAGGGAGTCATAAACTTCTTACAATTTTTTTTTAATTCTTATCCCCTCTTCAAACATAAATTTGTACTTCCATGTCCAGCAGAGGGACCTACAGGTGAAGGAGGGTCCAATAGCTCCTTCCAGGAGGGAGTCATAAACTTCTTACAATTTTTTTTAAATTGTTATCCGCTCTTCAAACATAAATTTTTGCACTCCCGCGTCCAGCAGAGGGACCTACAAGTACAGGAGGGTCCAATAGCTCCTTCCAACCGGGGATCATAGACTTCTTACAATTTTTTTTTAATTCTTATCCTTTCAAACATAAATTTGCACTCCCACGTCCAGCAGGGGGACCTACAGGTGAAGGAGGGTCCAATAGCTCCTTCCAACAGGGGATCATAAATTTCTTACAATTTTATTTTATTCTTATTCCCTCTTCAAACATAAATTTGCACTCCCATGTTCAGCAGGGGGACCTACAGGTAAAGGAGGGTCCAATAGCTTCTTCCAACAAGAGATCATAAACTTCTTACAATTTTTTTTAAATTCTTATCCCCTCTTCAAACATAAATTTGTACTTCCATGTCCAGCAGAGGGACCTACAGGTGAAGGAGGGTCCAATAGCTCCTTCCAGGAGGGAGTCATAAACTTCTTACATTTTTTTTTAAATTGTTATCCGCTCTTCAAACATAAATTTTTGCACTCCCGCGTCCAGCAGAGGGACCTACAAGTACAGGAGGGTCCAATAGCTCCTTCCAACCGGGGATCATAGACTTCTTACAATTTTTTTTAATTCTTATCCCTTCAAACATAAATTTGCACTTCCACGTCCAGCAGGGGGACCTACAGGTGAAGGAGGGTCCAATAGCTCCTTCCAACAGGGGATCATAAATTTCTTACAATTTTTTTTTAATTCTTATTCCCTCTTCAAACATAAATTTGCACTCCCATGTCCAGCAGGGGGACCTACAGGTGGAGGAGGGCCAAAACCATCTGTTTTTCTTTATTTTTCCCTCTTACAAGAAACTTTCTTCATCATGTCTTGCAGGAGGAGACCTCCAGGAGATTCCACGCTTAAATTTGATCGTGTCTCCATTAATTAAAAATTGTCTTTAATTCCTAGGTGCCAAGTTTAGTCCAATACCCACTTCCAGGAAGTTTCAAACCAATCGAAAGACCAGAAAAACAACAAAACGGCGATAAGCAATCAAATCAAGAAACAACCGAAGGGGACCAAACCGTAAGCCTTGTCCAAAACGAACGTTCCGACGTATTAGCCATGGCTCTTGGAGTACAAATCAAAACGGGCGAAGATCCACCAACAGGTGAAATAAAAATTAGCGGATACGATAAGAAAAATCAAAGAAATGAAGAAAAATCCTTTAAAAACAACGCGGATATGAATGATCGCTCGCAAAGAAGGGAACAAGAGCTAAATTCAAGGCTCATGGAAATTGCCGGACAAAGCCAAAAACAAATGACTGTAATGAGGGCAGAAGGTGCTCCGAATTTACGAGTGGAGAAAGAAAATCGTGATGAGAACAAACGGAGTGAACGGAATAAGTTTGAAATTGAGAAACCGGATAATCGGCCTGCCTATGAACGCCCGTATAACGCACCCGTAAGTATTCCTTGTTATAACCCTTTTTTGTTGATCACTTTAAAAGGACTTTTTTGTTTGTAATCAGGGTCAGTACCGAGGGGATCGTTTCAGAGGCGGGGACCGCCGCAGATTTGACTTTGACCGTCGTCGTCGTCCAGACTTCCAAAGATCCATTCGGGATCGGCAACGGAGCCGTAGAGACGTTGATCGGTACGACCGTCACCGAAATGATCGTCGCTATAATAGATCTTCTCGGCGATCAAAATCCCGCGAACATCGCAGATCAAGATCTCGCGATCGGCGTTCACCAAAACGTTCCCGAAGCAGAGATAAAAAGGACCGCAAGGCTTCCGATTCCGAAAGTGAAGATGAAAAAAAACGGAACGATTCCGTCAAAGAAGAACCTCCAAAACCACCAGAAAAGAAACCGGAATTGGACGCAGAAAAATTCAAAAGACGCGCGGAACAAATCCTACTATTAAAGAAAAAAATGGAATTGGAATTGTTGGAAATGAAAAAGAAAAAGGATGAAGAAAATAGTAATAGGGAAAAGGTTAGGGAATTATTTTAAGGGTTGAAGAGAGTATATTATTTAATTTTTTTTACAGTTACTGGTTGAAGAAAAGCAACGTAAAGCAAAAGAGGAAGCTCAAATGTTAGAAAAAGCTAAACGAGCAAAACGAGATGCTTTAGAAAAGGAAAAATTATTGAAGACGGTTAAGGTATTACAGGAATTAGATAAGAAACCCATGAAGAAACGCCGTCCTCGAAGTTCTAGTAGCGAAAGTAGTTCGTCTAGTGACAGCAGTTCATCCGATTCTTCTCCAAGGAAAAAAAGTAAAGTAGAAGCACGTCGTAAGGTGAAACACAGACATAGATCAAGCAGTAGCAGTTCCAGTAGTGGAAGGTCTCGCAGTCGTACACCTCCAAGGAAGGATAGAAAAAAATAGGTTATCATGATTTATTTTTTTTGTATGAAAAATGCTTTTATTGTGACTTCTTTTTGCACTTTTTTTGATTGGTTGCAGTTTTCATAATTACAGAGTTTTCATATGGTACCCGCAATTGGAAAAAAACTGCTGACGAAATATGTTATCAAATGTTTTACTCGGCTACGATGGAACAGATGTATAAAATATTATTTGAAATTTGTGTTTTATTTATTAGATGATATTTCCCTGTACTATCCTGCATGAGAATAGTTATTACAACTTCATTAAATAATAAAATTGTATTTTAATTGTATTCAGTTTGTTTTATTTACGGAATGAAAATCCCAAATCTTCCTCGGAGTTAATTTGCGACTGTTTGGGAACCCCTCATGTCTAGTATCTCAGCCTTTCAGTATTGGCTCCTGAATAATGAGAACATCTTTGCTTATCCAGCTTTAAATTGGAGTACACACATTGATTGGTTGGTGTACACAGAATATAGCGGAGGTTGGGGCTATATTCACCCATTTCCGCTGGTAGCAGAATGGCACATTTCTTTAACTTCTCGAATAATTTTAATGCTAATGTACGAGGTGTCATTAATACCAAATGGTACAATAAAGTTGTATTTTCTAGCTTGCGTTTATTATTCACATTTTAAATGGTCCTGTACAAAAAATATTAATGGTCTTTGATTTTTAGGAGATTTTTGATCTGTAACTCCATTCAGGCTCAATTGAGTATCTGGAAGAGTTATGGGTTTGATTTCTCCCAACACCAAAAGCCAAAATCTCTTCTAAATATTCTTGTTCAGAATATTTTTGGGCCTAGACCTAGAGACTTGAACCAAGAATACTTTTTGAATGTATTTTTAAGTTATACACAAGTTTCTTAAGGTCAAAAATTTAGACCAAAAAATGTTTCTGGGACCCCCTTATAAGGGACGCCCGTGATTGGTTTATATTAATGACAAAAAAAAACCGAAACGTGCATATAAATGAACCGAATTGGTATACAAAATTTGAAAGCGCTAACGCAATTATTACAAAAGGTATTAAGAGGCTATAACTCAGTAACGACCGTAAAGGCCTTAAGCTACACAGGGTGATAACTCTGAAACTATTTGTCCTACATTAACAGGAAAAAATTCGTTTAGAGAAAATCGCCCATGAGAAAACCATTGAAAATATTTTTAATCACCAATTCCTACAGGGGGCGCCACAATCGTGGAGCCGTAACATAAATTCGCATTTTTCTCAAAAAAACACGTAATTAAGGTAGATTGAAATGTATCTAGATCGAAAGGGCGTGTAATTTTACATAAAATTTATCCTTCGAAAATTTAAAAAAAAAAGGTCTCAAGGACCAATAGAAATGGAGTTGCATAATAGAATATTTTACCAGAGTCTAGGACTATAGAAGTTGCGGCTTGTTTGTTTAAATTTTTTAAGGATCTTAAACGTAAAATTCTGATTGTACTTGGTTTATTTTGTTTTTGATTAATCAAATATTTTTGGTTTGCCTTTGCTTACCAAAATAATCTCTAGTAGATTTAAAAGCGCGTTTTTGTTGTTTGTGTTGTTTTTTTGAAACCGTTTTGATCAACTTCGGTTGTAGTGGTCCTAGAGACCTCAGTTTTTTTTAATTTCCTTTGTGTTTCTACCCTCTTCACGATTATAATAAAATAGATGCGTATTTGTCGGTCTTTCCTTTTAAAATTTTCCAGAAAATTTTAGAAAAGCGCAATTTCGCCGGACCTCAAACAAAAACAAAACAAGTCAGTATAGAGTGGGGGGTAGGTTACCCGCAACCTGCGCCACTGTTTTAATTTAATGTTTGTTTACATTCCATTACGGAGATTAAAAAATATAGTAGGTAGGTTTATCAAAATTAAATGATGTTTACGATTGTATTTTGTTTTGTTGACGAAGCTTGGGCCGATTGTTTATTATTAACAAAATCGCCGCGACGCATCTTGAGGGGAGACAAAATGTTTTGTTTACAATCGTTGTTTGATTGTTTATAATCAAAAAAATCGCCAACTTGAAGGAAAATCAAGTGTTTTGTTTTGTTTACAAGCGTTGTTCGATTGTTTATTATAAAAGGATCGCCATCTTGAGAAAAAGAAATGCGAATGCGCGGTGGTAAAGAAAAAGGGGATTTTTATGGGTGTATTATTTTAGTTGCGTGGCTTTTTATTCGATTTTTTCATCAAAAGTAAATACTACCTGCGCATGTCATCGTATATATGCTAAATGCTGAATGGTGGGCAGGTCACGGCGTGTTCTCTCATCCACTCGTACGGGAAGCGAAAATGTTGCTTAGGCTAGTAATGTAGTGAGCGTGGTTGAGGACGTACGGTGTGAGTTTTAAGTGTTCGCGTCCAAATGATTACTTATATATGGCGGTACGAGTATTTCAATTCAGCGTTGTGTTTGCAATAGGATTTTGCTTCGGCCCTGCAGCAGGTAAAAATTTAAACATCCCTCTGAAAAAATCAAAAAACAACTGCCTGCGCTCTCCTCTCGTTTGTATACACGAATCCTGTTACCAACATGGCGGAGACTGTTGACTTCTTACAAGATTTTCGCACGAAATTCTCACGGTAATTCTTTCGTTTCCGTTTTTGATCAGAAAATCTTTTCTCCCTTCACTTGTTTCATCGATTTTTGCCTATTTTAACCCTTAAAAACAAAACGTAATCGCTGTCATCGTAAAAACAAGCTTTTCTCTTTTAGGCTTGTTATGCAAAAGTTTGTTTTTTAATCGAATTTTTTCCGTTTCCGGTTAACATTTTCATATTCAGTTGTTTTTGATTCGAGTAAACAAACGAGAGTTACGCGGCGGTTACACACACGTGTTACGTATACGTAGATAAGTAGTGTTTTGTTTATTATTGTGTGGTGGTCATTACGATTTCTTTTTAACAAAAGACGATTGTAGTATTTTGGTTTTTAGATTGGTTTTTTAAAAATTCACGTTTTTTTCTTAAATTCAAATTGTTTTTTCCCGTTTTTTTAACTTCATTCTAAAATTTTTATCAAAATATTTTATTGTTACCCTATTCAATTTTTTTAATTAAAAAAAGGAGAAAAATGGAAAATATAATCCAGCCCTATATTTTAATTTTTTACGCAATTAAAAAAAAATTAAAGGGCCAATCTGATAATCTTTAGCGCCTCTTTCTAGATTCGCCTTCCCCTACCGTACATTTGTTATTTTCGGCGCCTTGAATTTATTACGCCCTAGGCATTTAATCGACTTGTAGTTTTTGTGAAATTATGAACTTTTCAAACAGAAATTTTTTACCACATGCTAATATGAGTGTCGAACAGTGTATCCCCCCCCCCCACTACAGATTCGGTATTAGATGGCGCCTTAAATTTTCTTACCCAAAAAAGGTGCCTCGTCTAAATTGCGTAAAAAAAACTTGTAAAAAGGGAAACAGAAAATTTCTCTCGTATTACATAAATACCTACCTAATGTTACAGGGTGAATCAAATGAAATCTCCCCCCCCCCCGTTTTTAATAAATTGCGATAAATGGTTTGTTGGCCATAATTTTGTCTGAGCAATTTTATTTACACACTATTCTGTTGTTTATTAATTTTTCTTGATATAATTTTATTTTCGGTCAATATTTTTGATCACACTGTATATAGAAATTCTATTTGAAGTGTTTACACGCGAAATCTTTATCAATTTTTCTTTTACCAGTTTTTGTTAGACCTATTATTATTGTTAGGTGACCGAAAAATGTTCATTGTCCTACAAGTATCATAGGAAATTAATTTTGGGGACATTTTTTGCGTAGTAGATGCTCAATTGTTTTGGAAAATTCGATTGTATTTTTACCAGAAGAATGATTTTTTTATTCTGACCCCCTTGAGGGCCATTGTTTAGAAAAATCAGACGCATTTTTTTATTCGTAGTTGAAAGTTATAGATATAACATACAGGGTGATTGTAAATTTTTACGAACAATCCTGTTCGCTAAATTTAAAATTATTTTTTTTCTTTAAGAAATAATTTTTTTCTTGATTTATACAGAGTGTGTTCGCATTTAGGAATCCCCCATTATCTTTACTACATTAACCATTTTTTCTCATCACTGTTTTGTTCACACACAACTTTAGGTATGCGGCAAGTAAATTAGATAAGTTCAATGTGCTTTGTCGTCAGGTAAAAATAACATTAATGTTTGAACCGTTTAAATTGATGAATAATACGATAGGTGAAAGGACTTCTTTTGAAGAGTGCAGCATGCGAGGGGTAAACCACAGGGGATATCTAGTGTACAGAGTTGAGGATATCTCGGGGATATCTTGGGATATCTCGGGGATATCTGGGATATCTCGGGGATATCTGGGATATCTCGGGGATATCTCGAGGATATCTTTGGGATATCTCGGGGATATCTGGGATATCTCGAGGATATCTTTGGGATATCTCGGGGATATCTGGAGAAATGTCGAGGAATTCTCGAGATAATAATTATATCTAATGTAGGATGTAAAGCTTATTATGCACAGGCAAGGAATTTTCTCTGCATGTGCTTAATTTTTAAGATGGGACAAAAAACGAAACATTGTAAAAGTACGTGGTTTCAAATATTTAGTACACTTCGAGGGCCTCGTCGAGGGCGCGCTTACTTTTGTGAAATTGGTTTTCTAACACCAAACTTATAATTTCTTAGTCATGTTGTATGAGGTAAGAAAAATAACGTTACAATGCGTTGTTTGTTTTAAAATATTGATCTAGCGGAAATATTATATAAACGGATTTTTGAACAATATTGAATATTTTACTTGTTTTCTCAAGTTCTATTGATTTTTTGAAAATACATAATTTTGCCATAATCGTTTAACGTCCGATTACGTAAAATCCCTTGGGATCCCGTGCCCGAGATTATGGAGATAACCTAGAGATAACCAAACTGATAAATAGCTGCTTAAGAAAAACCCCAAAAGGAATTTTCGGTGAAGTTTATATAGATTAGGGGTTTCCCTTATCCTCATTGAAATTTTAATATTTAGGACAAGTAAACCCACCCCATTTGTAACCATTGTGAAAGCACTAGCTTTCTCTAGGATTGGTTGTACGGAAATCTTGGGAAACCCGATCTTTCTGGCTTATTCAAAAACATTTACGGTTTGTGTAGTTGGGTCACTATTACAAAATAAGTTTAGGTGTAGTTCGAGGTCCGTGTAGTTAGTGTGGAGTGATTAAAGTAAATTAGAATTTGGTGCGAAGTACGAGCAAAGGACAGTAAAATAATAGTTTTTGTGTTTTTGTTGCAATGGAAGATCGAGATAAGTTTTTTGATGAAGTGGAGTTGCAAATGAAGACTAAAATTTTTTTATATTATGAATTAAAACTTTTCAATGAAAATGACTTTTCAATTATCAGTAATTATGGTCATGGCTAAAATTCCAAACTTTAGTAATTACAGAATAATATCTGTAATCACAATTCACAAGTGCAACAGATGCATTGAATGTATTCGCAAACGTAATTATTGTTAACGACTGGGGGGGTCGCACTTTTAGAAGATGTTCAATGAGTGGTTGGTGTGCCCATTTTCTTTCAAATATATCAAGTAATCTAGAAAGACAGCGGAATATGTCGGGGATATCTGGGATATCTCGGGGATATCTGGGATATCTCGGGGATATCTGGGATATCTCAAGGATATCTCGGGGATATCTGGGATATCTTGGGGATATCTTGAGGATATCTCGGGGATATCTGGGATATCTCGGGGATATCTTTGGGATATCTCGGGGATATCTGGGATATCTTGTGGATATCTGGGATATCTTTACACAATAGGATATCTAGTGTACACAATTTTTCCGCGTGGTTTACCCCTCGGCAGCATGGCAACCGGTAAATTCCATTTCAGTCTGAAAAAATTTAGGCAAAAGCATAGAAAGACATTTATTGGTCATCTCAATTACGTAAGAACTTCCTTTTAACATTTTATTAGAAAATGTACAGATTCAAAATTCATCAGAAGTCATGGAGAAATTCCGAAAACTTTTTTATAGACACCCTGTAGATAGCAACAAGAACGACACAAATTTAATTTTAAAAAATCCTGTAAAAGTCTGGCCCCACTCCCAACTCTTTATAAACACCCTGTACTACATGTATTTAACGTATTATTTGGAAACACCCTGTATATATCAAAATGGAACTTTAAAACAATACTACCAAGATTATATAAAGGAGAAAAAAGTTAAAATTTCAAGATTGTTCAGAGGGTTTGGAATTTTTTTTGAGACCACCCTGTGGATAGTCGAGGTCAGAAATTTCCTGTAGACACCCTGTATATTTGTTGGCAAAAAAGTGTGAGCATTAAGGGAAAAAAATACAATAATTATTATTATTACACGCACATAATTTCGGCTTATTCTAGGAAATCCACACGTCCATAATCAGCACTTCCGTTGCGAGTAAATTTTTAAATTTAAAGGGAACATCCTGTGTACGAGAGAACGCTCTAGAATTATTTTTTTATTGGCTTTCGTTCTTTAAAAAGTATGTACATAAGTGTCAGTTTCAGAAAAAACCGCTTTTTAATACTTGATGCGGTTGTAATTAATCGTAATTTTCGAAAACCGGAAGTGTTGCCGGTGCGAACAGTTACGCCATCAGATGCGCCTATAACGTCGTTATTTTCTATTAAAATTAATTAATTCAGGTGGGTTCGTTTAAGGCATCTTTTACTCCCTGAAATTACTCTATTTCATGAATTTTCTATCATTTCATGATTAAATATTTAAGAAAACGCCTTGGAAGTACCTTTAGTGTAAAAAATTCTCTTAAACCGATACAAAAATACTGTCTGGATGGACACAAGGGGTAAACGTATGCAAGTAATATTTTACATCCCTGCCATATCTCAAAATTACTTATTGTACCTACTTGTAAGACATAATTCTAATTGATATTTTCCGCAATAATCTTTTTTTATGGAAATGAATTTTATTTTCTCGTGTTGGTGACGGAAGACGGTTAGGGATTTCGAAACAGGGTTTGGATATGTTGTACCCCATACCTTCCTGAAACTTCCTGCAAAGGCGGACCCCTACCATTTCCATAGCAACGGAACTGCGATTTTTCAAAGCCGCCCCTGCACAAAACTCTTTTTCCTATTTTCGATGTCTCCTAAATTTTTCAATCATAATTGGGCCCATAGGGGTTGCAGGTATCGAAAAAGCGCAGGGGATGTGCCCAGGCGAATTTTCCTAAGATTAATCCTACAGGGTTGGAATTTTCCAACTCTGTAGAACTTTGCGGCAAGATGTTTCCAGCCGTAAAAAGCGCGTTCGTCTTGCTCGCCTCGTTTTTTTTTAAATATTGAATGGTTCTATTATTTATGTCGGTGTTTTCCATAAATAAAAGGGTATTATTGCAGAAAGTATGAATTATAATCTTACAAAACTAATTTTGGGACATGAGAGTCCCGTATACGTTTTTAAATTTCGTCTCCATATACAGTGTGTCCACGGATTGAGTGCATATAAGGTGTAAATGACAATTTTTTTTAGAGTTGGATCTTCATGTTCTGAGGATCGCTCCTGCTTAGTCTCAAACTAAGATATTGAAAACATGAGCCAAATCAATTAATATACAGGGTGGTTTTTTGACCGAAATCTAAAAATTAGTCAAGAGTAAACTATCTTTATTTTAGCAGATATAACAAAAATGTATTAGAAAAAGTTGTTTAGAATTAAAAGTTATTGAAGATTTTCAACTTTTATACAAATCAGCCCACTTTGATTTTTTTCATCAAAATCCAATACTTTTGAACTTCATGTTTGTAACAATAAGGTTTAGTATTTTTTTAATAAATAATTATTTGTTTTTCAAGTACTTTGTTTAATTACTCTTCATGCATGGGTCATTAAAACCATAAAAAATCTCATGTTGATGAAAAAAATCAAAGTAGACTGATTTGTATAAAAATTGAAAATCTTCAATAACTTTGAATTCTAAACAACTTTTTCTAATACATTTTTGTTATATCTGCTAAAATAAAGACAGTTTACTCTTGACTAATTTTTAGATTTCGGCCAAAAAAACACCCTGTATATTAATTGATTTGGCTCATTTTTTCAATATCTTAGTTTGAGACTAAGCAGGAGCGATCCTCAGAACATGAAGATCCAACTCTAAAAAAAATTGTCATTTACACCTTATATGCACTCGACACACTGTAGTGACACCTAAGCAATGGGTTACTTTCGTGCCGCGAAAGCGAAGTAACTCTTTAAACATAAAAAAAATTACAATGATTAATGAAATACGAATTGCAAAACAAGAAAACGTGAATTTAATAATCCATTTGAAACGAAGCAAAGAAGGGGGTGGTGGCTTAGATTAGCAAGAACGCGAAACGTTCGACAGCAAGGCAAAACTGTAATTTGGCAAAGGATTACTCAAGAATTACGAGGATTATGCTATTCCGAGCAGAAACGACTTGAACTTACTGCCTCTTTGGGTGGATAACAAATTGTTCTGTAGAATCGTGGTGACGAGCAATTTTAGTCGATGACATGAATTAGCAACAGTAATCAAAATTTAATTATACCCTTTCTTGTTTTACGACTCGTTCGCTTTGGATTATTGGACAGTTTTTATTTTTTATTTATATATGATGGAAAAGTTTGCAAGAGTTTTCCCGAATTAGAATCTTTTTTTTTATCTTTTAAGGGTTGGAATTTAATTACAAAATCTGTATACCTATCGGTTTATTAATATTTTACTATATTCCTATGGAAAGCGACTTCTGGAGATTATGAGAACGAATTTCAGGGCGGAATTGTTTTAGGGTCGAGTTTTTAATCCTAAAATTATGATTAGGGAAGAATTCTATGTCCTTTATCTCTGTACAATTAATGCAAACCCTGTAGAGCTATGATAAACGAATTTATTGCGTCGATACATTAAAGAATGAAAAGAAAAACCTAACTAAGAATAATGGCGGAGGCGCATAAATAAAGAGATCTTTTATGCAATAAATAACGACCTTTTGTAACGTCAGATCCCCCTTAGACGCCCTTCCTTCGGCATTTGTTCAGAAGATGGGGAGATAGAATCGGTCAGTGGCGCACCCAAGGGGGGGCAAAGGGGCAATTGCCCCCCCAAGACCATATGTTTTTTCTTTGCTTAAATATTTTCAAAAATTTCCGGGAAAGCGGGCAGCCTGAAAAGCCATTATTTAAACTTTCAATTTCACGTTGCCCCCCCCCCCCAACGTATATTTCTGGGTGCGCCACTGGAATCGGTTGCAGTTAAGTTTGTTAAACTAAAGAAATTAGGATAGAAACAGGAAAAGTAGGTGAGAGTAGTAAAACACAACGAGATGAGAGAAAAGAACGCTTTTCAATTTTCTACATCCTTTTGTGGTTGTTTGTGCGCGCCTGAAATTGCTCAAATTGGAGTTTATTACGTTCGTAAAATATTGAGAGGCCCATTCCTCCTCGTTATTATTTTTTTAATTGGCCCATTTAAGTGTTTTTCGCTGCCTATTATGTAGATCTAAAAACGTTGTTAATTGGAAAAATGCCTAATTTTATTTTATGACTCACGCGATTATTGTTTTAGGCAAGCAGGTGGAATTATTATTGTTATATGTGTGTACCGGGATGACCCTGAAAATGATCGAATACCAAACCACAACTATGCAAGAATTTAATCCAACCTAACAACCGTTAGGTGATAGCTTTGGGAAATAATAATTGGCCGTTTCGAATTTTTTTTAACCATTCTTGCCTTCTTACTCTTTGAAAAATACTACTACGTTCCATTTTATAAATCAAGGACTCCATAATTATCAAGATTTTTTCTACTGTGTTCACGTTTCGATTTCAGTAAGAACTGTCCAAACTCCCACATACAGCGTGTCCCATAACAAATTTTCAATCAGTTTCATTTACGTTAGCTTCTATTTATTTTAAAAAGTCGCAAGCTTTTATACAGTATTCCCAGAAAAATGATCCTGCACAAGCACAAGTGTCCTTCAATCTCCCGCACAATGTTATTCCTACAATAAATTATTCCACTCCGCAATGTCACTCCTTGACTCCTACATCTCGAGAAGGCGATCTTAACAGTATTAAGTTACATTTTATGACTATTCTGATCGGATAAACCCTTACAGCACCCGTTTTTCCGGAAACAAACGTCTATATTAATATTTTTAGTGGACCACCCTGTATATTTTGAAACAATTTTAATTCTAAATAAATAAATTTGGATATCAATAGATAGGGTTTTTAATTTTAAACAAAAAAGTTCTATACAATTACCACCCTAAAACGAACCCTTTCGAAGTTATTCCCAAAATACTGTTTTCATAGCTAACTAAAGCCTTTTTACTTATAACTCTGAAACTGTTCAGTTTAGGATGCAATTGTATTAAATTTTTTTATTCAAAATTAAAAGATCTTTCGAATGGTACCAAAAAATACCGAGTGTTCGAAAAATTAAACTATAGAGGAATGGCCCATCAAGTACCCTGAAATTTTTTAAATCATTCTGTATTTGACTATTCTGATCGGATAAACCCTTACAGCACCCATTTTTTCGGAAACAAACTTCTATATTAATTTTTCTAATGGACCATCCTGTACCTATATTTTGAAACAATTTTAATTCTAAATAAGTAAATTTGGATATCAATAGATAGGGTTTTTTATTTTAAACAAAAAAGTTCCATACAACTACCAACCTAAAACGAACACTTTCGCGGTTATTCCCAAAATACTGTTTTCATAGCCCACTGTGTATAACTCTGAAACTATTCAGTTTAGGATGGAATTGTATTGAATTTGTTTAATTCAGAATTAAAAGATATTTAGAATGGTACTACCAAAAAATACCGAGTGTTCGAAAAATTGAACTATAGAGGAATGACCCATCAAGTACCCTGAAAGTTTTCCCTAAAGAATCTTTTTGAAATCATTCTGTATTAAGATTTAAAAAATTATAAAAAGTAGTTGGAAGAAAATCCTTACCAAAACGATATGAAACGAGAGCTTAGTGTAACACAACCGATCCGTTTTATCACCTACCACGTTAATCGGCTTCCAAAAGGGGACTCGCGAACTTCATTTCCCTTACAAGCCAATTAAAGCTGTTTATCAGCAAAATTCCTATGCATTTACAGTCAGGGAATGACAACTCACATTGCAACTGTTGCATATGCACCAAGTGCAATGACCCGTTGACAGAAATTAATGATGATTTGTTTTAATGGTAATTCAAATGGGATTTTTTTTATTAATTCCACAACTGTTCTGCTATTTATAGACGTATGCTCCGGTAAGAAACTGTGACGCATCCTGTATAATATCATAGTAATAGGGATGCTCGTTTCTTTCTTTTTTTCTTTAGGTCCTTTGTTAAACAGGTAAACGGTTTTCACTGCACGACACACCCTGTATAATTGTATATCATAGTTTAGGGGAATCCCCCCTCGTTTTTAATTTTATTTCTTAAAAATTTATATTTATGGGAAAATTTTAGGCAGTAGGCAGAGAGAAAGGGACATTTAATTCAATCTTTCTCGTGAAATGAAATGAACCGAGTCTAAAACTTGTAAAACGAAAATTCATTATTTAATCAACAATGTATCAGGAACGTCGAGTTTTGGATAAGCGACGGGGGATTAATAAGTGAAAGCTTGAAAGTGGGGGGCTTTATCAAACACTCCAAAGGGAGAACCTAGAGAAATTAGAGCCGACAAGCTTTGGGAGAACTCAAACGCCTACTAAATTCAATTTTACACGTCCTTTACAACATGTGTGTGTTCTCCTGCTCCTGTTTGATATTCAAACTCTGACCTGTTTTCAAAGTTCTTAACTTTCCGAAAGTCTTCTTCTTTAACAGCTTCAGGCGGCTGTAAGCGTGCAAGGACTTTGATATCGTCCTTTTTTTTGTTAATATTTTTCCTAGTTTCTTAGCAAACAATAAAATTCTATTGTAACATATTTTTTGATCAAAAAAAGCTTTGTTAAATTTTTTTAAGCCTGAAAGGGTCTAAGCTCCCCCCATTAACCCTCGCACCACACACTTATATTTCACCTACGTGAAAGACACACTGGGGTTCGCTGGACCCCGTTTATAAAAAATCATAAATAAAATACAAAAAAACAATTTTGGGCAAACTATCAGAATCACAGTATAATATAGTTATATACCCTTACATAATTATGTAATTTAGACCTAAAAAGAAAAAACTCTGCTTTGGAAGTATATATTTATTAGTTCCTGTGAAAAATAAAATAGAAAAACTACAGTCTGCGATAATAATTATTATAAACAAATCAACAATTCCAATAAGAAAAAAATATTGTAAACTGTAAACACCTAATAATGATCTATCACGTGCCACAATTTTAAAGACCTAAGTAAAAAATCCAGTGTTAGCCAGAACAACAAAGATAGTCAATATTTACTCAGCGCAATCTATGCAAACTGGTACTCGATGTTCGTCACACATGGGTTTTTGGCAATTTTGACATAACATCTTAGTTTTTCTGTCTTTCTTTCTGGGGCAGATGGAACACCTGGCTTTTTTATCAAGGTTGGGGGTGGGGGGGTGGCTCATCTATCTCAAACAACAATATAAAATTAGTTTACGCGGAACACACACTGGGGTCCACCAAACCCCAAGACCACTTTGACAGCTTGCAGAAACACTATTATAGGTATCTGATGCCTATAACAGTGGGAATATGTTAGTGGGGATAGAAAATGAATTTACATAGACGGAAACGAACATTAATGCAATAATTCAGATTTTACATTAAAATTAAATTTCTCTGGGGTCCACAGGACCCCAGTGTGGTGTGCGAAGGTTAAGACAACCCCATGCCGGTGACCATTCTTGAAATCACAATTTTTCATTTGGATCGAATTTCCTCGTAAAATATTCGATTTAAGTATAAACATTAGTTATTAAAATTTGAAGAGCATGAAAAGAGCTTTAAAAATATCTAAAAATATACAGGGTGTTATATTTAAAATAATCGAGTTATGATTGATTAAAGCAATATTTGCACCGTTGCAACAAAAACCTTTACGTTTACAAGAAAATGTCAAAAGGGCTTTTTTGTAGACAATTTAAAGAGCTTCAAGTTTTATTTGAAGTTTTTTTTCATAAACTTTGCCGTTTTCGAGAAAACAGGGTGTCTACTCGATTTCCGCACTAAAAACTATTTTTTTTCAAAAACTGTTATGTTTACAGAGAAATTATAAGAAAGCTTTTTTATAGAGAATTTAAAGACCTTTCAGATTTATTTGAAGCTTTTTTTCATAAATCGAACGGTTACATAATTTATATTCAATAATAAACAATTTTTGAATCACTCTGTATCACATTCATTTGGATCAAATTTTCTCGAAATCCATTGGATTTAAGTAGAAACATTGTTTAATAAATTTTGTAGAACACAAAAAGATCTTTAGAAATATCTAAAAATATACAGGGTGTTATATTTAAAATAATCGAGTTATGATGAATTAAAGCAATATTTACACCGTTGCAACAAAAACCTTTACGTTTACAAGAAAATGTCAAAAGGGCTTTTTTATAGACAATTTAAAGAGCTTCAAGTTTTATCTGAACTTTTTTTTCATAAACTTGTTCGTTCTCGAGAAAACAGGGTTGTCCATGAATGTTCACTCGATTTCCGCACTAAAAACTAATTTATCTCAAAAACTGTAATGTTTACAGAGAAATTATAAGAAAGCTTTTTTATAGAGAATTTAGACCTATCAGAGTTATTTGAAGCTTTTTTTCATAAATCGAACGGTTACATAATTTACATTCAATAATAAACAATTTTTATGTTTTATTCTGAATCACTCTGTATCACATTTGAATAAAATTTTCTCGAAATCCATTAGATTTAAGCAGAAAGAACCATTGTTTAATAAATTTTGTAGAACACAAAAAGATCTTTAGAAATATCTAAAAATATACAGGGTGTTTATATAAAGTGAAAATAATTTTAAAAATTTGCGTTACAGAACCCTCTGTATAATTGAAAATAATTTTAAAAGATACTCCTTTTAACCCGTTACAATTTTGATTTGAAAGTTTTTTTCTAATTAATCACCACCATCCACCTTGATGATCTTCAGGGTTAAAACGAATCGAAACTTATGTTAAAAAAAGTCGATGTGTAACAGAAATCGCAACATTTCCTTTTTATTATGTATCTAACATTCATAACATTTATTTTGTTGTTTGTTGAATCAAAGAAGAATCGCATCAGTGCTTCGTTGCCAAAATTTGATTGGATTTTCTCGTAGCGGTTACGTTACCAACGCTTCGACGCGTTTGTCGGCAAGGCGTCTCTCCATTTGATCCAGAAAATTAGTTTTATGGAGGCTTTGTGTGCGTTGCCGAGATCAGGAACACGGGGATATACGTAATATTATTCTTCCTGGTATTTCCAGTTTGTTTGGAAGAAATCCACCCTTTATTAGAGTTTATTCCCTTGAACTTAAGGGCTCAAACGCAATTTAAATTACTTCGACGAGGATTGAGATTTAAAGGTTTCGGACTAGTTGGTACATAGGTTAGAACTGCTTTGAAACTATTCGGGTGTAGGTGTATCATTGAACAAAGTGTAATTGCGTCCTGGATTACTTATCGGTACAGAGATTCTTGCTTGGATTTGTAGAAATGTCAAGTTGGCTTGTGTGTTCAACTTACAAAACAGATATTTTTGGTCTTTTTTCATTTCACTGTTTATTTATTCTTAGAATGTTTCAATAATTTGAAACACTTCCAGCTTAGCCACGCCCCTTTCGATACTCTGTAGGCAAATATTAATGTATTGCTGTTGTATCCTAGTCAGCATTAAAGAGAAGCAGAAGCACCCTGTAATGCCCCAAACTCCAAATCTCTAACCGATTTGGTTTCGGAGTTACACCTAAAGGGGAAAAACTTTTTAAAAATTTGGGCATTGCAATTGCCGGAAAATGGAGACAGATATTTTGATGTAGTTTTCGATAGGGCCTTTGGATTTTGGTTACGTATTGAACTATAAAAATTTTTAGCGCTGCGTATGGCGGATTCGAACTGTGTACCGTTAACTATGCGATGAGTCACTACCTCCTCCACCCTAGCTATTAAAATACTTTGAATTTTTTGGTAATTGTTGACCCAGTGGTGTGTTTTTAGGTTCTTTTTAATATTTGGACATTGTATTTTATAAAATGGCGTTCAACTACCCTTACCCCTATAGACGTCGTATCTGAAGATAATAATTTTATTGTTGCGATTCGTTCTTTTTGAGTTGGAAGTATTTCTAGACTTGGTGTTCCCCGAGTCTATCTCTTGAGATATCTTCGACTATCTTGTAGGTAGGAATGCGGGGCCAGCGTTACCGGGTCAGTGAGCTGTTCGCAGCGGAAGCCCGGGTCAAGGCCAGTTGACCACCCCGCGGATCTGCACCGTGGCTCTCTCACACTGCAGCCGTTACGTCACAATGCAAACCGACCCAGCGTTTGCTGCAACTTGCTATTTAACACATGCCAACAACTCGAGTTGCCATTCCCAACCCGATTTGCATGCATAAAATGGAGCCTTTTGTGGACGACGAAATGCAAATACTAAACGTAAATTAAACGTCGCAACGGATTTTTAGAGTAACCTTTTGTGACGTTTGCTTTTTTTTTACGGTTCAAAGGACCCCTAAATAGGGCATTATTCGGGGAACTGGAAAGTATCAGCGTTTTGTTTTTTTTTGTGTGATTTTGGCACAAAGATTCATTGTTGTGTTGGCATTTTGCTTGATCTCGTTAGTTTGGATGCTGCCTGACACAGTTTGAAAACGAGTTTAAAAATTTGAGAGAATGTGATAATTAGGTGGTTTGCTTTAAACGTTGAGGATTTCGTTTGACCAGGCACACATTTTAAATAAATGGGTCAGCCTTTATTCCAAAAGAAAACCAGGCTTTTCTCGAACCAGTGACGTCATTTGTTTCCCCTTCAAATGAAATGTACTCGAAAACCATTCGATTTACGTAGAAATATTGGTTGATAAAATTTGTAGAGCATAAAAAGATCTTTAGAAATATTTAAAAATATACAGGGTGTTACATTTAAGATAGTCGAGTTATGACACGTTAAAGTTAAAAATATTTGCGCAGTATGCGTAAAAAGTAATTTTTTTACATAATCGATATATTTATAGGAAAATTGCATAAGAACTTTTTTATAGACAAATTAAAGACCTTCAAATTCTATTTGAAACTTTTTGTCATAAATCGAACCATTTCCGAGAAAACGGCGGCTTAGAAGTAACTAGATTTCCACCCTATAATATACGGTACCTCGCCATAAAACTAAATTTTCTCAAAAACGGTTACATTTACAGAAAAATAATAAGAGAACGTTTTTATAGAAAATTTAAATACCTTTCAGTTCTATTTGAAGCTTTTTTGCACAAATCAAACCATTTCCGAGAAAACGGCGGTTCGGAAGTAACTACATTTCCATCACCCTATAATATACGGTACCTCGCCATAAAACAAAATTTTCTCAAAAACGGTTACATTTACAGAAAAATAATAAGAAAGCTTTTTTATAGAAAATTTAAAGACCTTTCAGTTTTATTTGAAGCTTTTTTTCATAAATCGAACCATTTTCGAGAAAACGGCGGCTCGGAAGTAACTAGATTTCCATCACCCTATAATATACGGTACCTCGCCATAAAACAAAATTTTCTCAAAAACGGTTACATTTACAGAAAAATAATAAGAAAGCTTTTTTATAGAAAATTTAAAGACCTTTCAGTTTTATTTGAAGCTTTTTTTCATAAATCGAACCATTTTCGAGAAAACGGCGGCTTAGAAGTAACTAGATTTCCACCCTATAATATACGGCACCTCGCCATAAAACTAAATTTTCTCAAAAACGGTTACATTTACAGAAAAATAATAAGAGAACATTTTGATAGAAAATTTAAAGACCTTTCAGTTCTATTTGAAGCTTTTTTGCACAAATCGAACCATTTCCGAGAAAACGGCGGCTCGGAAGTAACTAGATTTCCACCCTATAATATACGGAACCTAGCCATAAAACTAAATTTTCTCAAAAACGGTTACATTTACAGAAAAATAATAAGAGAGCTTTTTTATAGAAAATTTAAAGACCTTTCAGTTCTATTTGAAGCTTTTTTTCATAAATCGAACTGTTACACATTTATATTCAATAAATCAATTTCTGTTTTATTCTGAATCACTCTGTATCACAATTTGAACTAAAAAATTATAAATTAAAACAACGCCCTGCTTGTTTTCAATATTTTGATTTTCTTCTATGAGCTTTAATAAATGGCAATTTTGAATTAAACCCCCGCCCATTAGGAAGACCTGAAAGCAGTGACGTCATCCGTTTTCCCCTGACACTACAATTTTTCCTTTGAATCCAGTTTCCTCGAAAACCGTTGGATTAAAATGTAAACATTGGTTATGGAAATTTGTAGAGCACAAAAAGAGCTTTAAAAATACCTGAAAATATACAGGGTGTTCTATTTGAAATAATTGAGTTCTGACCCGTTAAAGTTAGAAATGTTTCCAACGTTTGCCTTAATTTTTTCGATTAATTTTTATTTTAAAAATTATTTTCCCCAAACACTCTTCAAAATTGTAAAGCTTAAGAAAATGAAATCACTATACAAGCAAAAATAATATCCCAACTTGTAGAGCTATACTCATATAAAACGTTTCCTGAACATAAAAAACTTGGGGTCTGGTGAAAGACTTTTAAAGAAAGCCGAGGCTAAGCTTTTACCGTGCCCAAATACAAACCAATAAGAAAACCTTTGCCCTTTTTACAACTCACATGGCATGGAGAAAAATTTCCATTTTTGACATGTCAGCTAAGAGAGTTATAGCTGTAATATGTGGAAACGTGACAGAAATAAAATTTTAGTGATGTTTGTTACAAGGATCGGAAGAACTTTTATCGTTGTGTAACAGAAAAAAAATGAAAAGAGAAATTATCTTAAAGTTTGAGATTATGTTGATATCGTTTCCATAGCAACCGATAGCAACTGACTCGCACTTCCCTCACACCGTATTTTCCAACCCATTCCTTCTTCCCATTCTACTGACCCTTCTTTTGCCCCACACTTTCTTTTCCCCCTCCTACTTACCCCAGACTTCTTCCCCTCTTATACCCCCCCCCCCTCTTCTTCCTCCGAGTCTTCATTCGCCTTTTTCTTCTTTTAATTGGTCGTTGTTCACTGAAACATTTCACATCAATAAATTTTTGTAACCGTAGCTTTTTTCCCATCATTATAAAAAAATATAATTAATTATGCACATGGGTGTTAACAGAAGGGGGTCCTCCATGCGTATAAATCACCTTCACACTTTAATATGTAATTTTATACCCTTGCGATCGCGTTGTTTACTTCCGAACCATTTTAATTTTTTTCCCTTAAAGGTGTGGCGTAAATTTAGCCAAAAATCGAATTAAATGCTGGGGCAGAATAAGTTGTTAACGTGGCTTTGCTTTTTCTTCATAATGGGCGTGTTTGAGCCTCTCCTATTTACCCTAATTAGTTAATTATAATTTAAATAATTAAATGCTTTGTGGTTGGGATATTATATCGTGTAGTTGGATATACGCAAAGCGTAATTACTTCCTCGTTATATTTATAGGGGGTTACTTAAGCTTAAAGGCTCCTTCATGTAGGCACGAATTTTTCTTTTGCTTTTCATTGGTTAAATTTGAATTTACCGCCGAATTTCACCAATGAAAACAAAAAGAAAAATTCGCGCCACTATGAAAACCCTTTAAATCGGTAACATTCAATTGTTTACAGTGGCGTACTATGGAGGTCACAGAGAGTTGTATATAAAATATTTAAAATTTATTTTTTAAATTTGTCAAAGAACACGGAACAACTTTGAGTGGAAGGGGGTGTGTATATGGTCCAATAGGAATTTTGCAGGACCCCCCTTCTTCCCCCAAAAAATATTTCCAAAGATTTTCAAATTTAAACCATAAAATAATTTGGTTTAGTACCTAACATCACTGAAAGGGTATGGATTTTTATTTTCACGTCACCCCCCCCCCTATAACTTAAAAAAATTAAATCGCGGATTTTTCAAGGGTTTACCTTTAAAAAACTTCCATCCTGTATGTTACATTAAATTTTTGATTGTATCGTCAAAGCCCCCCTTGATGTAAAAACTAAAGTTTTGAGTACGCCACTGATTTGGTCAGTATAATTATTGTTCGGCAATGCCCTTCCTTTGCATTTTATATTATAGCATGTGACGAAGTTGTAACACGGTGTAAAGTTACGTGACCCTCGCTAAAAATTGCACAGTGTCTCAGGTCAGTAACGACACCAAAATAAAAGAATCCGGTTATCAGTAGCAGCGTCCACTGTATGTTAAATACAATAACAAATCTTGTCTGCAAAGCACTTTCGTATAATAAACACAAACGAAATTAAGTGCCCCCCTTTCCGGTGCAGAAATTTGATACCTACAATACATTACTGGTTGTACTGGATGTGTTTGTTTTTATTTAACAACACGACAGACACACCAACCATCGAGGGCATCTGATTTTGAAATCTAGCAAACATATCCAATTTATTTGTTGCGGACAAACACAACCTTGCATAAAAATTCTTTAGTTTTTTTGCTTTCACCATATTTCATGAAAAGTTGATTAGAAATGCTGTAAGAACCCCAAATTTTAAATCGTCATGTTTTAATCAATTTTTGTTACGAAGTTATCGAGGTTTTTATAAAAAGTCAGTGGCGTACAGGGTAAAAAAATCGGTTTTTTTACTAATAACTTCCTTATTTTAAGTGATAGAAGAAACATTTAATAAACAAACTTATTGTAGGATACCAGACGAATCACCTAGGCAATGGTTTTGGTTTTTATACAGGGTCTTTAAATTATTAGGACCAGTTATTGTGGGAAAAATCGCTACTATTTTGGATATTTCCTTTGTCGATTAAAATATAGAAACATGTTTTCTATGAAACTTTTTTAAAATTATTTTCAAGGATATACAAGGTGTTCCGTTTTAAAGGGGCTACCAAGAAAATTACAAATTAATTTTTTGTTAATTTTTATAAAAGAATTCTTTCATTTTAAATTAAAATTGATGCTGAAATAAGTTATTTTTGGTAAACCAAAACTTAAAAATCAATATAAATTGAATTTTTGTGTAAAATATCAACGTTTGAATGTAATTCACGCATTAAACGTACCTCTGACGTTAACAAGCGAGGTGTTTTGCATTAAAATATCGTTTTGTTTGTCTAATAGCTTTTTACAAATGAAATACAAACCATTATCTCGATACGCGGACAGTTTAGTTAGTAGTTGTTCACCAGTAATGGGATTTTTTTCAATTTGTCACATTTTGCACGTTTTTTAATTCGTTTTTTTAAATTCATTCAATGCTTGGTGTTTTTCTATTTACGTCATTTGAATTTTTATTTAACAAATCGAGCAGGATAGGAATGCCTGAACCTGAAGTTTTTTCGGGTATAAATTGGTCAGTAAGTTTTGTCGTCCCCTTTACACGCCCCGCCTCATTTTTAGTTGGCCGCCTATCCGCTACTTCTTCTTTCCTCATGTTTTTTTTTTTAACAAACCCCTGTATATTTCGGCATGAGCGTATTCTACTCTCAAAGGACTTTTAGAATATGTTTCAGTTTTGAAATTCCACTTTGTTCAAAAGATTTGATTTTTTCAGACTTGGCCAAAGAAACTTCCCGGAGCTGCAGCTCATGATTTTTCAATAAAACACCCTGTATATTTTTACATAGTCGTCAACTACTTTCACGGGGCTTTCAGAATATGTTTCATTTTTGCAATTCCGTTGCGGCGTTGCCAATTTATTCAACTTTGTTCAAAAGATTTGATTTTTTCAGACTTTACCAAAGGAACTTCCCTAAGCTGCAGCTCGTAATTTTTCAATAGAACACCCTGTATATTTTTACATAGTCTTATTCTACTTTCAAAGGGCTTTCAGAATAGGTTTGGTTTTTGAAATTCCGTTGCGGTGTTGCCAATTTATTCAACTTTGTTCAAAAGATTTGATTTTTTCAGACTTTACCAAAGAAACTTCCAGGAGCTGCTGGTAGGTATTTTTCAATAGAACACCCTATATATTTTTGCATATTCTTATTCTACTTTCAAGGGGCTTTCAGAATATGTTTTATTTTTGAAATTCAGTTGCGGCGTTGCCAATTTATTCAACTTTGTTCAAAATATTTGATTTTTTCAGACTTTACCAAAACAACTTCCCGGAGCTGCAGCTCGTGATTTTTCAATACAACACCCTGTATATTTTTACATAGTCTTCTTCTACTTTCAGGGGGCTTTCAGAATATGTTTCGTTTTTGAAATTCCGTTGCGGCGTTGCCAATTTATTCAACTTTGTTCAAAAGATTTGATTTTTTCAGACTTTACCAAAGAAACTTTCAGTAGCTGCTGGTAGGGATTTTTCAATAGAACGCCCTGTATATTCTGCTCTCACCGGGCTTTTAGAATATTTCTTTAAAAAATTTGCAATTTTTGTTTTTTTTTTAAGTAAAGGAAAATCGATGGAAAAATTGTTTGAAATGGAAGCAAATGACGTCTCGTTCAGTTTTCAGAGTTAAATGGAAAAGGATGTGACGAAAATTAATCAGCAACATTCAACCACCGATTCAACATTATAATTTGGCCCCTTTTCCTGAATTCTGTTCTCGACTTGGTCGGATTTTCCGTTCGGTTCTCTCTGGTATTGTTATACATTTTCCTTTTGTCCTTTGATTCGAGAGTTTCCTGCGAGAAGGTTTCCGCCGCGTAGTTCAGTGGGACAAAATAATAATTATAAGTACGTAGGTCTTAAATGAGTTTCCGAGTCGTAATTAAATGTTCTTCTCGCACCTCCGATGAACTTTAATTCTAATTTTACTTGGAAGAAATTGACCTGGAAATTGATATTTTCTAACATTTGATTTCTGGTAAGGTACTAACTTTTTTTTCTTTTCAGGTAAGTGTCTTTCAAAGTAAGCAGCAGTTGCCAACGTGGTATGTAAGTAGTAGGAAAGTAGAACAAGAACTTTTATTTCAATTCATGAAGGAAAGGGGACTGTGGAAAACTGACGAAACGTAGAAGGGCAAAAAACGTGAAATAGCTATAGGGTGGTTAAAAAACAAGTAGGAAAAGTAGGTTGGTGAGGGATGAAAGTTTTTTTTATCGAAGGGTAAAATAGTTTACTATGGAGGGGGTAGTAGTGATTCAGAGAGAGGAGGAAGAAGAAACAAGTAAAGGAAGTAACAAAGAGAGATAGAGAGGTCAAGGAGAGGAGAGACCTAGGATTCATTTTTAGGGGGAATGGAAAAAGAGGGGTGATAACTTTGCAACGCCGTAATGGAATTTCAAAAATTAAACATATTCGTAAAGCCCTTTAAGAGTAGAATAACATTATGAAAAAATATACAGGGTCTTCTATTTAAAAAACACAAGCTACAGCTCGCCAAAGTTTTTCTGGTAAAATCTGAAAAAGTCAATTTTTTTGAAAAAAGTAGAATAACTTCCCAACGCCGTAATTGAATTTTAAAAATGAAACATATTCGTAAAGCCCTTTAAGGGTAGAATAACATTATGAAAAAATATACAGGGTGTTCTATTTAAAAAACACGAGCTACAGCTCGCCAAGGTTTTTATGGTGAACTCTGAAAAAGTCAATTTTTTTTTTAAAACTTGAATAACTTTGCAACACCGCAATGGAATTTCAAAAATGAAACATATTCGTAAAGCCCTTTAAGAGTAGAATAACATTATGAAAAAATATACAGGGTGTTCTATTTAAAAAACACGAGCTACAGCTCGCCAAAGTTTTTCTGGTAAAATCTGAAAAAGTCAATTTTTTTGAAAAAAGTAGAATAACTTCCCAACGCCGTAATTGAATTTTAAAAATGAAACATATTCGTAAAGCCCTTTAAGGGTAGAATAACATTATGAAAAAATATACAGGGTGTTCTATTTAAAAAACACGAGCTACAGCTCGCCAAAGTTTTTATGGTGAACTCTGAAAACGTCAATTTTTTTTTAAAAACTTGAATAACTGCAACGCCTTTGCCGTAATGGAATATACAGGGTCTCTAAAAAATATCGGGAACGAAGAACCAAAGAAGGGACGTGACGAACAAAGGGAGATTGAAAATTGAATGATAGGAGAGATGTATGGTCCTTTTCCAGGGGAATATGGAAGGGTAGGGGTAGCCACGGGTATAAGAATAAATTAGGGAGAAAAGTAGAATAGAAGCGTTTTCTCCGAATTCTTGAATTGTTGGGGAAATATAACTTAATTATTTAATTCTAAAACCATATTCCATTTACTGATTGATTCATTTTTCTAATTTTCAAACTAAACGTGACATTAGTACCAATTTTCCACCATCACTAATTTTCTTTTAATCGCAAGCAATTTCTCATTTCCAATACATTAATTATAAATAAGGACTCTTCAGTACTAATGTGTTTTTCTTGGTCATACATAACAATCAATAGAACGAAATTTCTCCCTCCCCCCCTTCCTACCCCTAACTTTATTTGGTCGTTACCAACCAAGTCGGGAAGCTTTATTTTTTACATGACGCCGACGCTTATTGTATCCATAATTTAACAGTAATCGATTTAAATTCCTATTCAAGTTACGCGTACCGATACTTTTCGGAAACGTGGAGGAATCTTAAAACTGAGATGGAAATCCATTGCATTATACATCAATGTTGAATGTAAATTGGTCGTCTGAACAAACGTCTGACATTGCCAAAATTTGTAAATCTGCTCTTCGATACGAATTAATTTAATACGAAATTCAAGGGCGGCCGATATTATCCGAAAATTCACTTTAACCGGTGTTAAGAGAACTAGGAATTGTGTTAGTAGTACTGGAAATTTAAATATTATATATACAGGGTGAAACAAAAATGTTAAGTAACATTTTTCAAAATATTTCACCTTTGTAAATTTTTTCGAAGAAGCTTCGACAAGCTATAACTTATTTTTTTGTAATAGAACATGCTGTATATTCTTACATAATCTTATTCTACTTTTAAAGGGCTTTCCGAATTTGTTTCATTTTTGAAATTCCAATTCGGCGTTGCCAAGTTATGTAACTTTTTTCAAAATATTTCACTTTTGAACATTTTACCGAAGAAACTTCCATCAGCTACAGCTCGTGTTTTTAAAATAGAACACCCTGTATATTTTTACATAATCCTATTCTACTTTTAAAGGGCTTTCCGAATTTGTTTCATTTTTGAAATTCCAATGCGATGTTGCCAAGTTATGTAACTTTTTTCAAAATATTTCACTTTTGAACATTTTACCGAAGAAACTTCCATCAGCTACAGCTCGTGTTTTTAAAATAGAACACCCTGTATATTTTTACATATTCCTATTCTACTTTTAAAGGGCTTTCCGAATTTGTTTCATTTTTGAAATTCCAATGCGGTGTTGCCAAGTTATGTAACTTTTTTCAAAATATTTCACTTTTGAACATTTTACCGAAGAAACTTACATCAACTACAGCTCCTGTTTTTTTAATAGAACACCCTGTATATTTGTACATAATTTTATTCTACTTTTAAAGGGCTTTCAGGATATGATTCAGTTTTGTCAAGTCATTGCGGTGTTGCCAAGTTGTTTAATATTTTTCAAAAAATTTGACTACTGAACTTTTTACCGCAGAAACTTTTTTTAATGGACCACCCTGTGTATTTTTATATAATTTAATCCTACTTTTGAAGAGCTTTTAGAATATGTTTCGATTTTAAATTTCCCATACAGCGTTGCCAAAATATTTTACTGTTTAATTTAGATATACAAGGTGTTTCTTGAATTTCCAATACTTCCTCTTCCACCTTCATATTCAAACGTAAGAAATTTTACCAAATTTGGTAAATGATGTAGTATAGTCACACCTTGTACACCTACGAACCTAAAAAGTCTTACACCTTAAACAATGACTAATTGTTTGGTAATTGTTAAGATGACTTCATAAACTTGTCTCTACTCGTATAATTTTTTTTTATTTTCCCAAAATTGATCAACGGCTATAAATAAACTTTTAAGTTTCTTTCTCAATACCACGATAAGTACGTTTTTAGACACCCCTAAATCCCACTTAATAACCATCGATTTGAAATCCGTTCACTTAATGTGAATAGTTTTTTATTTATCGCAGGAATTTTCTTCCATTGGTATCTCGAATTGAAATTTCGTTATCTGAATAGTCTGAGGAAATGAATTTCCAGGAATAAGAGTTGCGTTTTCGCGTAGATAACCGAATTACTTGCTTAGAAGGCAGTAAAGCGTAAATGATCAACATTTTGGGTTGCTTCAAAACTTATTTGTGCTTGGTTAGTCTATTTATGCCAAATCAAATATTTTTCATGGATATTTACAAGTTAAATCTTACTCGAAGATTAAATACACCTTGATATGTAAAAATATATACAGGGTGAGTTCAATAAAATTAAATTTTAAATTATATTGACAAAAAGATTTTCACCCTAACGCAGTACACATAAAAATTGGTTTTTTCGAAAACCATTACGTTTACAAGAAAATGAGAAGAGAGCTTTTTTATAGAAAATTTAAAGACCTTCAAGGTTTATTCGGACCTTTTTTTCATGAACTTAACCGTTTCTGAGAAAACAGGGTTAATGTATTTTCATATTTATACACTACGCGTACAAAAACTTATTTTCCTCAAAAACTGTTGGGTTTACCGAAAATAAATATCAGAGCTTTTTTGTAGAGAATTTAAAGGCCTTCATGTTTTGTTCGAACCTTTTTTCCATAAACTTCCCTCTTTTCGTGAGAGCGGGGGGTAATGTATTTTCATTTGATTTTCATATTAATGCAGTTACGCATGAAAACTCATTTTTCTTAAAAACTGTCACGTTTAGAGAAAAACATATTCAGAGGTTTTTTTATAGAAAATTTAAAGACCTTCAAGGTTTATTCGGACCTTTTTTTCATGAACTTAGCCATTTCTGAAAAAACAGGGGGTTATGTATTTTCAGTTGATTTTTGTATCGCAATACAGTACCCATACAAACTATTTTTTCTCAAAAACTATCACGTTTAAAGGAAAATGACAAAAGAGCTTTTTTATATAGAATTTAAAGACCTTTCAGTTTTATTTGAAGCTTTTTTTCATAAACCGAACTGTTAGATAGTTATATTCAATAAATCAATTTTTGAATCGCCCTGTATCCGTTTCCCCCTTACAACCATTTTTCATTTGAATCCAATTTTCTCGAAAACCATTGGATTTACGGATAAACATTGGTTAATAAAATTTGTAGGGTAGAAAAAGATCTTTACAAATATCTAAAAATATACAGGGTGTTCTATTTAAAATAGTCGAGATATGTGTGTGTGAATTTTTGTGACAAACTAAAAAAGAGGTTCCACTTAAAAATAAAACAAACCATCAGATAAAAATGCTTATATTTTTGACTAATTATAAAGTTGTTGAAAAGATACTTTATTCAAGGATTTATTTAGCCGAGTTCCTTGCATAAAATATTAATATTTCATCTAATTTCATTATCATAATTCGTACGATGTTTACTCTGATAAACGGAAATTCGTAATAAAACTAAAGTTTCTTTAAAACTTTCCTCCTACAAAATGCTTTTCCCCATTTTACATAATCACCAACCCAAAAAAATTCCTTAAATTATTAAACTTTTGCTCAATTACAAAAAGAAGATACCGATCGTTACCCTTAAAGAGGACAAGAAAAAAATTATAATTTTTATCTACGCATATGGAATAAACGAATTCAACAATTACAGACATTTTAACATTCTCTTAAGTTTTATGTTCTTTCGGCCAATCGGAAACAGTTTGGTTGAATCATTTATTTATGTGCTTGAAGTTCCTTACTTATTACTTAAAAATTTCAATATAAATTTCGATTAATAACCTTGAGTAATAAATTAACTCCTAAATTATATTCTTTCCATGTAATAATTTAGAAAAAACACACGTTTTTACATTCTTGATAAGAAATAAAGCCATTCTAGTCCCAATTTTTTAAGTAACGAAAAAAACAAGCTGTTGGCAAAAATATAATTTTAGATGGGAGTAGTAAATTCGTCCAAAATTGTTTTTCACGACTCTCGTGTCTCTCTCGTGACTTTGATTTACTATTTTGGCGCAATCTGAATGGAAAAATACCCATGTGTCCAGGGGCCTTGTTTGAAATTATTTACAGCTTGATTAGAATTTGTCTAGTTAGTTCTAGAAATTGATTTAATGAATATAACTATCTAACAGTTCGGTTTATGAAAAAAACCTTCAAATAAAACTGAAAGGTCTTTAAATTCTTTATAAAAAAGGTCTGATGTTTATTTTCGGTAAACTCAACAGTTTTTGAGGAAAATTAGTTTTTATGCGCGTACTGTATTAATATGAAAATACTTTGACTTCCGTTTTCTAGGGAACGGGTAGGTTTATGCAAAAAAAGGTTTAAATAAAACTTGAAGGTCTTTAAATTTTCTATAAAAAAGCTCTTTTGTCATTTTCCTATAAACGTAATAATTTTCGAGAAATTTGAATTCAAAGAAAAAATAGCGAGTTCAGGGGGAAACATCCCCACATCACCTCCTGGAGGTCTTCTTAATGGACGGAGCTTAACTCGAAATTTCTACTCTTATTAGAAAATCCCTGTTATAAAATTATGCTTAAAACCTCAAGAAAATTAGATTAAAGGAAATATTCAAACTCTGCCTTAATTACCCTGAACGTTTTGTTTCCCCTTTTATCAAAATATTTATCTTAAAACATTGTTGTAATAATTAAAGTAATTTGATACTACCTGCTGATGAGGAAAATGTACAACCCTTAAAAATCCTCGTTAAATAATTTTGATTACCGTTCTTGTAGATTCGGTAAATAATATTTAACTTGTAATTTCAGTACGTTTTTCTTATCTTGTTGTTCCAAAATCTAATGAACTTATTATTGAGTTTTTGTTTACAACAAGAGTTTCGTTACATTTTCCCTAATGTAATTGTTATCGAGCGAATGAGGCTAGCGTACCCGTTGTGAGGCTATGAGGTCGCAAACATTTAAGACACGTAAAGTATCAGCGTTTAAATGGAAATATTGTGAAAACCGCTCAAGATAGTGTAAAATAATATAAGAGTAAAGTTGTAGAAAATTAAATTTCCTACAAAAAGCTCCGGGAAAACTTTTGTCTAACATTAATAGTTTGGGCCTGGGAACCGTCGGACTAAACCCATGCGCGCGCTCTAGTTAGCGCCTTGTAATATACCAGCGCCAATCGCTTTAAACGGAAACGTAGTGAAAACGTCGCAAAATAGCGCAAAATAATACAAGAGCAAAGTTGTAGAAAATTAAATTTCCTACAAGAAGTTCCGGGAAAACTTTTTTCTAACATTAATAGTTTGGGCCTGGGAACCGTCGGACTAAACCCATGCGCGCGCTCTAGTTAGCGCCTTGTAATATACCAGCGCCAATCGCTTTAAACGGAAACGTAGCGAAAACGTCGCAAAATAGCGCAAAATAATACAAGAGCAAAGTTGTAGAAAATTAAATTTCCTACAAGAAGCTCCGGGAAAACTTTTTTCTAACATTAATAGTTTGGGCCTGGGAACCGTCGGACTAAACCCATGCGCGAGCTCAATTTAGCGCCTTGTAAAATACCAGCGCCAATCGCTTTAAACGGAAACGTAGCGAAAACGTCGCAAAATAGCGCAAAATAATACAAGAGCAAAGTTGTAGAAAATTAAATTTCCTACAAGAAGCTCCGGGAAAACTTTTTTCTAACATTAATAGTTTGGGCCTGGGAACCGTCGGACTAAACCCATGCGCGAGCTCAATTTAGCGCCTTGTAAAATACCAGCGCCAATCGCTTTAAACGGAAACGTAGCGAAAACGTCGCAAAATAGCGCAAAATAATACAAGAGCAAAGTTGTAGAAAATTAAATTTCCTACAAGAAGCTCCGGGAAAACTTTTTTCTAACATTAATAGTTTGGGCCTGGGAACCGTCGGACTAAACCCATGCGCGAGCTCAATTTAGCGCCTTGTAAAATACCAGCGCCAATCGCTTTAAACGGAAACGTAGCGAAAACGTCGCAAAATAGCGCAAAATAATACAAGAGCAAAGTTGTAGAAAATTTAATTTCCTAGAAGAAACTCCGGGAAAACTTTTTTCTAACATTAATAGTTTGGGCCTGGGAACCGTCGGATTAGAAACATGCGCGCGTTCTATTTAACGCATTGACAATTACGTTAATTCGTCCTCGCTCGCTCTTATTACATCGACTTGAAACTATGTGGACTTTATTTAATTAATATCAATTTTTCTATTGAACAACAAATAAAGTAATTCCGATTGTTGATCATGAGATTACTCCTCAGCCGTAACGAACGGAATGTGTTCTGATTAGTTTGGAAATTTTTGAGCTTGCAATTAATTTCCTTTAAAATAACATAATTTCAAATCAATTAATTCACTTAATGCTGTTACTTTCTCCCTGATTGGGGTATAAACAACCCTCTTTTACGAGCGACTCGTCCCGGCAATAATTCTTGCGGGTCGTTCGAATGTCCTAAGTCCGCAAGTCGTCGTATCTATCCCTCGGGTAAATTATTTAGTATTTGTTGGTATCTTGCAGCTGTAAAAGTTTAGAACATGCTAAGAACAGTTATTTTGTAGAACTCGTTATCAGGTTGATATATTTGGAATCCGATCAACGCTCTCGTTTCATATACAGGTGAAGCCAAAGCGCATTCCATAGCTTATGACGCATTCCATCGTTCCATTGCTACTACATGTTAATGTAGACTGCTTGACTTGCTTTCAGATATTTAGAAAATTTGTCGCATTTCGAATGATTCGATCATTCCAACAACTTGTAGTTTATACATTTCTTGGACATAGGTCACAGAATCTTTTGTGAAATACATTCGGTCAATATTTTGATATTTTGTTGGGTTTTAAATTACAAAATTGTAGGGAAAAAGGGACCTATTTCAATTATACCAGGTGTTTCATGTAAAACTGACGTATCAAATTTATGACCTTTTAAAAAGAGTGCCCTGTATAGTGTTTGTTGCCTTTTTCAGACTTCACGAATGAAACTTCCGCGAGCTGTAGCTCCCGTGTTTTTAGTAAAACAGCCTGTATGTTTATAATTTTGTTCCACGTTTAAAGGGCTTTTTGAATCTGTTTCATTTTTGAAAATCCATTACGGCATTGCCAAGTTATTTAACTTTTTTCAAAACAATTTGAATGTTTTACATCTTACCGAAGAACCTTCCACGGGCTGTAACTGGTGTTTTTTAAGTATAACACCCTGTGTATTTTTAGATAATTTTATTATACTTTTGAAGGGCTTTTAGAATATATTTCATTTTTGAAATTCCCTTAAGGCGTTGCGAAGTTATCCAACTTTTTCCAAAATATTTAATTTACTCACGCTTTTTCAAAAAAACTTCCACGGACTGTAACTCGTGTTTTTTAAGTATAACACCCTGTATATTTTTAGATAATTTTATTATACTTTTGAAGGGCTTTTAGAATATATTTCATTTTTGAAATACCCTTAAGGCGTTCTGAAGTTATCCAACTTTTTCCAAAATATTTAATTTACTCACGCTTTTTCAAAAAAACTTCCACGAACTGTAACTGGTGTTTTTTAAGCATAACACCCTGTATATTTTTAGATAATTTTATTATACTTTTGAAGGGCTTTTAGAATATATTTCATTTTTGAAATTCCCTTAAGGCGTTCTGAAGTTATCCAACTTTTTCCAAAATATTTAATTTTTTCACGCCTTTTCAAAAAAACTTCCACGGACTGTAACTCGTATTTTTAACTTAGAACACTCTGTATATTTTGACATGGTTTTAATCTGTTTTTAAAGGACTTCTTGGGTTCGATTCATTTTTGTAATTTCATTGCGGCGTTGCCAAGTTGTACAACTTTTTTCAAGTTTTACTTCCTCAGACTTCAGAGCTCACGTTTTGTTAAATAGAACACCTTGTATATTTTTCAAAAATTATATTCGAATCTTAAAGGACTCGAAATACTTAATTTATTTTGCGAATCATTAAATTCGTGTAAACTTAATCTTGGAATAACGTAACGACATTTTTTTGCATTTTTCTCAGTGAAATAAAACATGTTGGTTTGTGTAACATCTGCCTGAAAAAAAAACTGTTGCCACATGAAACTCTTACTTTCTGTCCCTGTAAGAAAATAATAAAATACATTCGAGATGATGAACGGGGGGGGTTGTGGCAGTCTAATAGACTGCTATTGTGTACGCACGGTAATACTTTTGCTTTAAAAAATTCATTTTTCTCTAAAGGTTGAAGTGTTTGAAGAAAAATTGCCTTATTTTACGTTTGATGCTCGTTATTAATTTCCTTCATGACGCGTTCGCCCCGCTTTAGATTCGAATCTACACAACAGAAAATAAATTGCCTGGTATTTGCATGTACACATCATATTTTATTTAAATATTGAATTGGTTTGTGTCTTAAAGATTTTTTTTAAAGATTTAGGTCATATTTACGAAATTGGTAAGGAAAAATAAACCAAAACAAAAAAAAATTTTTTTTGAGAGTCCGTATTGCTCATACGTATGGGTTCGACTCTCCTTCTCCCGTGTTAGTATCGGAAAAAAGTTCTTGATCACCCAAGGTTGTTAAATTTTAAATTTTGAAGCGAATTTTGAGTAATTTTTGAAACCGTTTTGTTCGTATTTTCGGGTTCGAGCCCCCTGAAGGCAAATTATTTGCACTTTCGAATACGACCCCCCTGTGTCCTCATTGGTTGTGTTTCTCTTTGATTTTTTTTCTATTTTAATCATGTCCCAGTGGTAAGAAAAATTTTGAGAGATCTCCTGAAGGGTGTTCGAACCCAGTTTTCTGGTACATTACGGACTAGAAAATTATAAATTCCTTGTTTTGGGTCTTTTTTGGAAATATTGCAAACCTTGTGAGGTTCTCTCTTAAAAATTATTAATTTTTTTCGAATTGGTTGAATATCCAACGGATATGACGAAAAATCGAAACCGTGAATGTTTTGAAGGTCTGTCAGAGGCAACCCAATGAACAACTCGTTGCAATTTAGTGGTGTCGCCAAGTGGATGTGTTTATTTACATCTCGTAAGTGAAATTTTGATTTGAATAAAAGTTTTATGGCGTCGTGAACCCTAAATGTTTTCGGTTCGCACTGAAGGTTATATTGGGATAGGTCAGGATGTAGTCAAGGACTCACGTAAAATGTTTTGCTTTTTTTAAAACGATTTAGATAATAATAAATGTGGGTGCTACTGCACGAGAACAAAGGAGATCGTATTTGCAATTAATTGCATGAGTTGCAGCATGATGTGATTTCATAATCTTTCCGATTGGGCTATTATGTTATGTCGACGAACTATTGAGTCATCCTTTATTTTTCGGGGATACCCCAAAATTATGATAAGGTAAAAATTTGTATTTAGTACTTCCGAAATTTTCTATGAATGCAATGGGGATTGATTACCGATTTTATTTTGATAAAAGCGAACAATAAAATTTGCCAACAATAAAAATTTGATCAAAATCTCCTTTTTTTTAATACAACCCTTTTAAAATTTTATACGTACATAAAGAGAAAAAGCAGAATAATTGAAAAATGCAAAAAAAAAATCTGATTCCATTTAAAAAACCAAAGTTATTATACACTTCCGGTTAAACCGGAAGTGAAAAAAATAATTTGTAAGTGATCAAATAGTAAACACGATTTCGAATAAAAAAAAACTATTAAACTTTTTTCCTGTAACTCATAAGACAAAAAAGTTATTGAAGGTATCCTCTTTCGGTGACGACCCTGTAATATACAGAGTGATGTAATTAATGCAGCGATAGTCCGTATCTCTGTTACCGATTAAAATTCAGGAAAATGTTTGGAATAAAACTTGTAAAGGGCCTCGGGAACTACATTTTAAGATGATTTTTAAATCTACAGGGTGTTTACAATAACAGTCCCATACATTTCTTTAATAAAACACACGGTATATTTATATTTTTTTTATTAAATTGAAATTTAAATTTTAAAATCATTTATATCCGCATTGTTTTTTTTTGTTTTGGTGGGATATTCACACCTATTTATTTATTTCCGGTTAAACCGGAAGTGAAAAAAAATATTAGTAAGTGCTATTAAATAGTAAACATGATTTCGAACAAAAAACTATTAAACTTTTTTCCTGTAACTCTTAAGACAAAAAAGTTATTAAATGTTTCCTATTTCTATGACGACCCTGTAATATACAGAGTGATGCAATGAATGCAGTTATAGTCTTTATCTGCGTTACCGATTAAAATTCAGGAAAATGTTTGGAATAAAACTTGTAAAGGCCCTCGGGAACTACATTTTAAGATTAGTTTTAAATCTACAGGGTGTTCATAATAACAGTGCCATACGTTTATTTAATAAAACACACTGTATATTATTTTTTTTTTATTAAATTGAAATTTAAATTTCAAAACCATTTATATCCGCATTGTTTTTTTTTGTTTTGGTGGGGTATTCACCCCTATTTATTTATTTTTTGGTTAGTGGGGTATCTTAGCTTACCTCATTTCATATTTCACGTGAAAATACTTCATTTTCTTATCTTAGATCTGCTGTATTTGAAAATGTAATTCATGAAATAAATTGTCAGCTCTTGTACTTGCTGAAAGTTAAACCGTTGAGAGAGCAGACGCTTCTGAAATTCATTTCATAATCTCCATTTGAATATATGAATAGCTTAACACTTTTACATTAGTGTTTTTCGTTGTACGTACCACCTACTACTACATTCAATTTTTTTTATTTCCAAACTTCTTCTAGTCTACATAATTTACATATTTTTGTAATTACAAGTGAAATAGTTTCCACTACAGGAAATCACATCATAAATAAAAGCCTCGTTTGGGATTCAGGAAAAGTTGTTATACTTTGTTTTGTGTTGTAGTTTTGCGTGTTCTTTAATTATTAATCTATTTTTGAATACAAAGTTCTAACAGTAAACTTGCAGTTCTTCCACCTTTGTAGGTGTTTGTAACTCAATTTAGAAGATTATGGGGCATTTACACCCACCAAATTGACTAAATTTTAAAGACATATAATTTATAATTATTAAGAAATGTTTAATTGACCTGTAAATATTTTTTTGAACTCCTAACACGTAAATTTAATATAAATGGGGTAAGTACGTCCACTGAAATTATTATAAAAATAGATACGGAATTGAATGTTTAAGAACAGTCTATGTATAATAGACGTTATTTTTTTTTTAATCTTGTCAGGAAGTAATTCTGGGTATCTCGGGGCATTTCCGACCACTAGATTTTCTGTATGGACAAATAAAAATTGAATTTTAGGGAATAAATTAATGTTAAGCAAATAAATATTTGTTTGCTTATTGTTTTATAAAAGATTTGGTTAAGCAGTGGGGCAAGTACACCTACAAATGTTCTTAAATAAATTCACAGTTACTTAAAAATATTAAGTTAATTCTTGCAGGCTTAATAAAAGTGTTTTTAACACTGTTTTGCTTTTAAGAATGCCTAAAAAGATTTGTGGGTAAGTGGGATAAGGTCGTCCACCTAATTTCCTTTAAAGAAATTAATTTATTTCATAAAGAAATTCACCTTTTGAAACAATTGTAAAGGGTTTATGATGAAAGTGGGGCATCTGTACACACTAAATTAACTAGGGGGGTATGTTTACCCACCAGTTTTTTTTTCAAAAACAAAGTGGGTTTGGATTTATCAAGGAGTTAATTTTACTATTACGCATACGTTTCTAAAAAATTGGGGCATATCCGTCAATTAAAATTTTATTTAAAAAATGGGGCAAATGCGTCAAATCGAACTTTCTAAAGTAGGCTAGTTTTCCGCATTTGAATTATTTTATGTGCTTTAATTAAAATTATTCAAAGTAATTGAAATTATGGGTGGGGCATTTACATCCACCTGATTTTTCAGAACTGGAATATTATATTTTTGTATCGACATTTGTGGCATTAAAAATTTCTTGTTAATTAAATGTTCCCATTTAGTTTTTTTGGTTCGGAATCGTTTATATTTTTGTAAGATAGTGGGGTAAGTCCGTTCCCTTAAAGTTAGTCTGAAAAATAAGAATTGTCTGCGAGTAATTATAATTTTTTTTATCCCAGACGAAGCCGTAATGACAATTAATATAAGAAGTGGAATTAATTTAAGGTGCGGGGTAATTGCACCTAGTTCTCCAAAATGGAATAAATCAAAATTTTAATATTTCAGCAAAGCTTTTTAGATCCAAAATAGCGAGTCCGAAACAAATAATTTTTTGTAGCTTGCCTGTCAGGATGGTAACCTGGTAACGGTTGGGGCATGTCCGCCATTACAAATATCGCTTATTTACCAAAATGCTTTTAAACGCGTCGTTTCTCGTTACGGTTAAAATACTGAAATTGGCTTTTCATTTGTTTTGTGTTGTTAAGCCGTATGCAAAGCCTAACGTACTTACCCCAACTTTATCTATACACCGACTCTTCTTCTTATTCCTTCGCATACAATTTATTTAATTAGTTAATGCTTTCAGTTTACCTAGCTTTTTAGAATTCTACAATTATAATTAATATGAAAGTTGAGTTGAGTTCTAAAAGCGATGGAAAACTTTTCCAACTGATTAATTACGTTTGAATCAACATGGACTGACTCAAAAGAAAAATCCCTTTTAATAAGCGTATAGATCCATTCCATTTCCATTGTCTCTTACTAAACGGTAAATACATTTCTATCAATCAGAATTCAGATCCACAAAATTAAGGGCTTGTTTATGGGGGAAAGTGGGGTAAGTTCGTCCCCACCTTTACAAATCAATTGCTAACATTGATGTAAATTAGTTTTTTATGAAAAAATTCTTGTAATGTTACTCGAAGATATTCCCGCGTGCAAATGGAAAGCACCTCTGTATGAGTAGCATGGAGTAGCTCCGAGCTACTAGAAGTTACTCCCGCGTGCAAATGGAAAGCAACTCTCTGTAAGTACACAGTGCTACTCGGAGTTGCTCTCACTTGCAAATGGAAAGCATCTCTCTGTGACTTGTATGGAATAGCTCCGAGCTACTCGCAGCTACACAGTGCTACTCGGAGTTACCCCCGCGTGCAAATGGAAAGCACCCGAAAGCACCTCTGTGTGAGTAGCATGGAGTAGCTCCGAGCTACTCCCAGCTACACAGTGCTACTCGGAGTTACCCCCGCGTGCAAATGGAAAGCACCTGAAAGCACCTCTGTGTGAGTAGCATGGAGTAACTCCGAGCTACTCGGAGTTACTCCCGCGTGCAAATGGAAAGCAACTCTCTGTGAATACACAGTGCTACTCGGGGTTGCTCCCACGTGCAAATGGAAAGCATCTCTCTGTGACTTGTATGGAATAGCTCCGAGCTACTCGCAGCTACACAGTGCTATTCGGAGTTACCCCCCGCGTGCAAATGGAAAGCGCCTCTATGTGTAACTGTGGCTTAGAACAATGCAAAAAATTCGGTTTAGATAGAACGCGGTGTTGCCAGATGTACACCTTTCCATATAGCAACGGGACAACTCCGTCCTCCTTTGATAATGTGTCAAAAACATGTTTTTTTTTTGGGAGTGTTTTAATCAGAAACGTTATTCTTCAGTTAATGATGACGCGACGACACTGCTAGGCGAAATATAGTTCAGATTTTTTTTTTGAGACAATTTTCTACTGTTTTCAAACCTCTGCAAATAGTTGCATATTTTTTGTCGATTAGAACCATTTAGGCTTAAAAAACTCAACGTTGCTTTAAAAATTAAATTCTGAACCGCTTCTAAAACTTTTTTTTGTTTCAGGTAAGATGTCGATTATGCGAGCAATTACTAACCGTGGAATTTCTAAAGTAAGGTGGAATTTTACATTTTTTTAATCACATACTACGTGGTGAGTTAGTCTTTTATCGGTAAATTTTTGATATTGTAATCTTACGATTAGAAAAAAAAGAATGTGGGATTCATATTCTACATTCTTTATTTTTTTATCTTTGCATTGTTTCGATGTGTTGTTTTGTTTAATATTGAAGTCAACATATATGGTGTAAAAAAAATATAAAATGTCATGCGACTCAAGGGAGGTAATTCTTGGGGGGTGGTGTAAAACCTACCCCTAGATGTTCTCTCGTACAATTTTATTTATATGCTTTGAAAATCAGAACTCCTTTTTATCCTTTTAATAAAATTTCTCAGTTTGATATCGTATGAAATTTTTTGCTACCCCTTTATGAGAAAATAAAGATGGCGTGTAAAAATTCATAAGAGATACATGGAGCGTCGTCGCTTCCTTTCGCTCTTCTTAATCAAATTCGCATTACTGGTTTATTAAAAGAGCATTATGCGGAATTTAAAAAAATGTGAACCCATGTGAGCCTCCCAAATATTTAATACGCATTTCTTATCTAATGGACAGTGATCGAGAGAACTAGCGTGGTCAAGATGAGTCAGCAACGGTTTGCTCCAACTCTTACAAGACTGTTACAAATTTGCATATTACCTAAAAAGATAAATAACCCCCGTGTTTTGTTGTCCTTTTGCGTTTCATATGCGTGAGCGCCTCTCTTTGTACCACCCAAGCCGACTTTCACGCGGTTTAGTATACAGCGTTGCCAGATTGTGTACATTTTTCTGCAAATAACAGTAAAAAATTCTTCAGGGTATTTTTTAGAATTAATTTTTATATTCGAGTCTGGTATTACGACTTACCACTAATCCTAAGGGTTAAGAAAACATGAAAACTTGTTCAATTGCCCTCTTTCCCCCCCATAGGGTCGTAATTATTCTGAAGGCGCCATAGCACAACAAAGAAAATAAAAATTCACAACATTTAGGAGCAATCTGGTTAAAAAAATTATTAGGGGTTGTTTAGAAAGGGGTAGATTTAAAATATTGCTTGCCAGGAATGTCTTAATACAACTACATAGCTGACGGCTACCTAGGGCCATAATTATTCCAAAGGGGCCATGACAAAAAAAAATAAATAAAAATGAAATTTACAACATTTAGAAGCAGTCTGAGTAAATTTATTGTTAAGGGTTGTTTAAAGGGGGGTAGATTTACAAAATTGCTTGTTAGGGTTTTCTCACCAAAACTTCATGGCTGGCGGTTACCTAGGGCCGTAATTATTCCAAAGGCGCCTTGGTAAAGCGAAGAAAATAAAAATAAAATTTAGAACATTTACGAGCAATCTGGGTAAACGAACTGTTAGGGGTTGTTTAGAAAAAGGTAGATTTAAAATATTACTTGTGAGGGTTGTCTTAATAGAACAGTGTAGTACGCAATTGCCTAGAGCCGTAATAATTTCAGGGGCGCAAGTTTAAAGCTAATATGAAAAGTATTTCTTTTGCATCACACTTCTGAGAATTAAGTGTTTTTAAGGGTAGGTTGGAAAGGGTTGTATTTTTTCAATTTTATGTCTAAAGAAAGATGCAAAATCAGGTAACTGCCCTAGGGCGCGAAATTTGCAGCTAACACGATAAAAATTTAATTTACATCCCTTCTTGACGGCAATTGCTTTGTAGGGTTAGAGGGGAAGAAATTCGACAGGAAAAGGGGGGTTCATCAGCAAAACAACCTCAAGTCAAGCGACTCGATACTTTTAACTTTAAGGAAGAAAATTTCAGGAGCGCATTTCAAAACTAATATAAGAAATATTATGGCTTCTGTATTTAGGGGTTGTATTTTTTATCTCATTTCTTAAGGGTCGAATCAGGTAATTGTATGGACGTACAAACATTACATAGTTGCCAGTTTGCTGCCAAAATTTAATTAACATCACATGTGGGCGTTGTCCGGAAAAAATTTACAAACCCAAATCAGGCGGTTGAATGCCCCACGTTGGGCGCCACAAATTTAGGCACCCCATGCAAAATTAAAATAAGAGAAGGTCAATTGTTACCAAAAAATATTGTTGGGGATTGGGGAAAAAAGAGCCTTTTATTTAAAGAATTTTTCCTGGTAATGCCCATACGGCCAAAAATTACAGTAAAATAGGGGTAGTTTGTGGGGGGGGGGTAGATTGTGGGGGGGGTAGATGTCTTATGCGCAACCCTTTTATTATTATTTCTTTCTTTCTCCAAACGTTCGAGATAGGAGAAGGTTTTTCCGAACCTTGTAGCCCTCGGATTATTTTTTTTTTCAGTTACTCCCCCGCTTTCTCATTTTAATCTTCCCCGCCCTTAGTTTTTGGAATCACTGCTGTGGTTTCTTTTGGGACTTAGGTATTACGAATTGAATGCTAGTTAAAAGTGGGAAAAAGTAATTTAAAAAAATTTAAATTATTTCTAAGTAAATCTGACAACATTGGAAGGGGAAAAATCGCGCGGGCTCGTAAAACGTCCCGCGTGTCGTTTTATTATAAAAATAACCGTATAATTTCACTTTGTCCATGAGAGAAGAGAGAATAGATCGGGCTGCTTGCTCTACCTGCCGGTGCCGATTCCGAAGTGTATAAAGAGAGGCAAGGTGAGGCAACCCGGTGGGCCCCCGATGGCCTTGGGTTCGCCAGAGCCGAAATTAGCGCTACGCACTTCCTGCCTACGCAATGCCAAATGTAAACATCGGTGGTGTTGTTACAACGGATAGCCCAACAACAAAGCAAATTTCGGCTTACCCCAAAGGGAAAATTTCAAATAATAACACCCCACCGAATTATTATTATTATCACAGCTCTCTCTTCGCATCGCTCCCTCTCTTTCTAGGACGATGTTTGCTGATCATTATACATACAGCAGCAACAATGTAATATAATTTTCCTTTTAGGAATCTGTTTTGAATACGTTAGCAGGTGGTTATAATTAATTACTTTTGATGATTTAATTTTTGGTTATTCTAACAAGATTTTGTTAAGATTATTATAATTTTCCAAACGTAATTTGCAATTACAAACACATACATTTTTTCTTTGCATTGTTATAAACATTTACGTCAATTTTTTTTAATCAAACTTAAATATCTTGCATCGTCTTCCTGTTATCTATTTTCAAAAAGATATTTTAAAAAGTTACCTATTTCCAAAAACAAGGGAAGAAAGTTTTTTTTAACCCCTTCCATATTTCTCTAAATAAATGAATTATTTTTTTTTTGGTTTAAAAAATTGCTGTTGGTAATTATAAAAGAGTCTCCATTAAATAAAAGTGTGTATAAAAAAACAGCAAATGATAAAAATCAAAATTTAAAAAAAAAAGCGTTTCATCACTAATCGACATTAAAAGTCAACATTTTGAAATTAAACTCGAAACTGATTTGAAAGTGTAAACAAACCAATACTAATTGCTTAAAAAATAATGCTAAAATGCTGGAAAAAAAAAATTCATCATAGGACGGTACATCATACATGTTTTTTTTTAAATAAAAAAAGGTAATCTTAAAAATAGGAATTATTTTCTTTGAATAGAATTTTCTCAAAAACTATTGCGTTTAGGCAGAATTGTTAGTTCATAAAAATTCAAAAAACTCTATCGAAATATCTAAAAATATACAGGGTGTTGTATTGAAAAAATGCGACCTAGAGCTTGCGGAAGTCTTAGAGGTAAGGTCTGAAAAAGTTATATTTTTTTTAATAAAATTGAACAACTTGGCAACGCCGGAATGGAATTTCAAAAATGAAACAGATTCTAAAAGTCCTTCAGGAATGGAATAAGATTATATAAAAATATACAGGGTGTTGTATTTAAAAAACGCGACCTAGAGCGTGCGGAAGTTTTAGAGGTACGGTCTGAAAAAATATTTTGTTTTGAAGAAACTTGAATAAATTGGCAACGCCGGAATGGAATTTCAAAAATGAAACAGATTCTAAAAGACCTTCAATAGCGGAATAAGATTATTAAAAAATATACAGGGTGTTCTATTTAAAAAACGCGACCTAGAGCTTGCGGAAGTTTTAGAGGTAAGGTCTGAAAAAATCCAATTTTTTGGAAAAAGTTGAATAACTCAGCAACCCCGTAATGGAATTACAAAATCAAAACATATTCTTAAAGCCCTTTAAGAGTAGAACAAGATTATGTAAAAATATACAGGGTGTTCTATTTAAAAAACGCGACCTAGAGCTTGCCGAAGTTTTAGAGGGAAGGTCTGAAAAAATCCAGTTTTTTGAAAAAAGTTCAATAACTCAGCAACGCCATAACAGAATTACAAAAGCAAAACATATTCTTAAAGCCCTTTAAGAGTAGAGTATGATTATATAAAAATATACGGGGTGTTCTACTTGAAGAACGCGACCTAGAGCTTGCTGAAGTTTTAGAGGTAAGATCTGAAAAGATAAATTTTTTTGAAGAAAGTTGAAAAACTTGCCAACGCCGTAATGGAATTACAAAAATGAAACATATTCTTAAAGCCCTTTAAGGGTAGAGTACGATTATGTAAAAATATACAGGGTGTTCTATTTGAAAAACGCGCCCTAGAACTTGCTGCAGTTTTAGAGGTAAGGTCTGAAAAAATCCAATTTTTTGGAAAAAGTTTAATAAGTCGGCAGCGCCGTAATGGAATTACAAAAATGAAACATATTCTTAAAGCCCTTTAAGGGTAGAGTACGATTATGTAAAAATATACAGGGTGTTCTATTTAAAAAACACGGCCTACAGCTCGCGAAACTTTCTATGGTAGATTCTGAAAAATGACAATTTTTTGAAAAATTTGAAAAACTGTTCTGCGGCACGAAAGTAGCGTTTTCGGCTTTGTGATTATACAAACTTGAAACTATTTGGTAATTATTTGCAAATAACTATCGTTACCCTAATTAACCGAGTAATTTATCAAAATGATCCCATAATGAATGAGTGGATCGAGTACAAACGTAATAAAGCGGGCGAGCACATGCGGTAGGGTAGTAAAACAGAAAGTCGTGTACAAGCAAGCTTCCGTTGATGCAATTAGCAGAGAGGAACCTCGATAGCTCGTTTGGAATGAAGCGAACACAACAAGCACGCAATGCGTGTGGAATGTAATAATTTCCTGTCATCAAAACGAGCGATTCTCATGAGCCCGTATGCGGGAATCTCTTCTCTCTCTTCGCTCGGCAATTCAACAATTCGTATGAAGAAAACGTTTCGAACGTACTACCGTCTACTATTTACCAGTCGATGGTAAACATACAGATAAGCTCAATGGGTTATTTTATGTTCGGATAGATATTTTTCGATATCCTGTGTACGGTTATTCATAAATTCGTTATTTTTACGATTTTTTATTTGATTTCCTCTTCAAACTTTTATCATTATGTCAATAATTTCATGACAATTATAATATTTAGAGTACGACCACCTAAATACTATGATTTTTAACATCCTGTAAGTGTGTTTGTTTGCTTTCATTTTACCCAAATGTGGAAGGGGAATCCCCCATAAAAACTGGAGCACCGACAGGGTCTTTAGGTTGATGTTTCGGTTCCTCTTTAAAATACAGAAAAAAGTTTCAAATAAAAATTTTAGAGGTCGTATTTTGCAAATAGAACACCCTGTATATTTTTACATAATCTTCTTGTAGTCGTAAAGGGCTTTTAGAATCATTTTTGTGTTGTTGCTCAAAAAATTGGATTTTTCAGACCTCACTAACAGAAACTTTTACGAGCTGTAGCTTGTGTTTTTTAAATAGAAGACCCTGTATATTTTTACATAATCTTATTCTACTCTTTACGGGCTTTCAGAATATATTTTGTTTTTGTAATTCTGTTACGGCGTTGCTGAGTTATCCAACTTTTTTCAAAACATTGAATTTTTTCAGACCTTGCCTCTAAAACTTCAGCAAGCTCTAGGTCGCGTTTTTTGAATAGAACACCCTGTATATTTTTACATAATCTTATTCTACTCTTAAAGGGCTTTAAGAATATGTTTTGCTTTTGTAATTCTGTTACGACGTTGCTGAGTTATTCAACTTTTTTCAAAAAATTGGATTTTTTCAGATCTTGCCTTAAAACTTCGGCAAGCTCTAGGTCGCGTTTTTAAATAGAACACCCTGTATATTTTTATATAATCTTATTCTACTCTAAAAGGGGTTTATGAATATGTTTTGTTTTTGTAATTTCGTTATGGCGTTGCTGAGTTATTCAACTTTTTTCAAAAAATTGGATTTTTTCAGACCTTACCTCTAAAACTTCAGCAAGCTCTAGGTCGCGTTTTTTAAATAGAACATGCTGTATATTTTTACATAATCTTAGTCTACTCTTTAAGGGCTGTAAGAACATGTTTTGTTTTTGTAATTCCATTACGGGGTTGCTGAGTTATTCAACTTTTTTCAAAACAATGGATTTTTTCAGACTTTGCCTCTAAAACTTCAGCAAGCTGTAGGTCGCGTTTTTTAAATAGTACATCCTGTTCCTGTATATTTTTACATAATCTTATTGTACTCTTAAAGGGCTTTAAGAATATGTTTTGTTTTTGCAATTCCGTTAGGGCGTTGCTGAGTTATTCAACTTTTTTCAAATAATTGAATTTTTTCAGACCTTGGCTCTAAAACTTCAGCAAGCTCTAGGTCGCGTTTTTTAAATAGAACACCCTGTATATTTTTACATGATCTTATTCTACTCTTAAAGGGCTTTAAGAATATGTTTTACTTTTGCAATTCCGTTACGGCGTTGCTGAGTTATTCAACTTTTTTCAAATAATTGGATTTTTTCAGACCTTGCTTCTAAAACGTCAGCGAGCTCTAGATCGCGTTTTTTAAATAGAACACCCTGTATATTTTGACATGATCTTATTCTACTCTTAAAGGGCTTTAAGAATGTGTTTTGCTTTTGTAATTCTGTTACGGCGTTGTTGAGTTATTTAATTTTTTTCAAAAAAAAAATGGATTTTTTCAGACCTTACCTCTAAAAAACTTCGACAAGCTCTAGATCGCGTTTTTCAGATTTTCCCATTCCCCTTTTTCCTACTTTTTGAAAACTGTCTACACCTCCGATCGTAAAAAATATCTAAAACTGAAACTTCCTCAACTTCTTCGTGTCTTCATAATCGCATTTCTCTCTTTGATTGACGTATTTGATTTATTACAAAAATTTTCTTGTCTGTTTTGCTTCCTGAATATAAATTTTCAAATTAAGATACCAAAAAGTTATTCATATTCCTTTCCAGTACCATGTCTTACTTAAATTTCGATCTTATGTGTTTTGTTTACGAAATAAGTGGCTCCTAGCCCATAATAGATCTTCCTCGTCCGAATGATTCCCTCTCTCTTCAAACAAAGACCAACACAAACAAAGTTATTTTGGGTAACAGTAATTGTCGATTGTTAAAGCCAGTACCAAACGAGCACATCTAAAAATACACAAACAACCTGCTGCATGCATGCATGTTGGTTGTACACACGGGTATAGTACATGAGGCGGGGCAGGAGGGGGGGTAGGGAAAAAACCGCGAAAAAACATAAATTGCTTAATTCCATAATTCCGGGAATCAATTTATTATGCGGCAGCTGTGTTTCAATATACAGAGGGCAACGACGTCTAAAGGTGCGTTAGACCTGCGAATGTGGGAGGCCATGCTTAGGAGCGGATATCGCCGTTCTGGTAGTGGATGTGTTCTAACAACAAGAAGAGATCATCTTGTGGTTTTCTTCGCGCTGCTTACCTTACCGGTCTTCTTTTTCCCCACCTTTTGGGGACTCTTGATATCTTTTAAAGCAACTTTTAGGAGATTTTGCAATTTCGCCCCGACCCCGTTACGCTTGAAATATTTACACACCTGCCAATCTCACGCCATCTCGCGTAACCACTTCAATTAGTCCACGTATCCTTGGATGATGGGTTAGCGGTGGGAAGTATCAAGGAACTACTCTATAAACAAAATAAACCATTTCCGGTTCAATTTAGGAGAGAATAATCAATATACAAGGTAATGGGGGGGGGGGGGGGAATTGATCGAGTCGTATTTTGGGGATGAATATATGGACTTGAAAAGGCCGAAAAAAAGTGAGAAATGTTCTAAAACCCCTCATGGTATTTTGAGAAATACAAGGGTGGGGGAGAAATTAAACCTCCAAAGTCAAGATTTTTTCAAAAAAAGTTGAAGAAAATGGTAGCGCCTGAACAAAGTTTCAAAAACAAAACATTTTTGAAAATCCTATTGAAATTTAAAAAAAATCTTAAAAATATACAGGGTGTACTATTTAAAAATTCATAATTTTTTAAATGCCACTCTTTTATGGAGCACTCTGTATTTTTTTAAATAATTTTAAATTATTGTCCTCTTGGTCTGTAACAACTTTTGTTTGAAACATTTTGTTTTATTTTGAACCGAAAAGTAGTTATCGACTTTTTTGTTTCACCCTGTACCAAAAAAAGTTAAAAAAAATCAAAATCGCTTAGCCTTGACAGAATTTCAAAAACAAAACATTTGTCTATTAAAAGCCAAACAGTATTATCTAAAAATATACAGGGTGTTCTACTGAAAAAAATCGCAAGCCTTGAATATGACTTTATGGAACATCCTGTATATTTTATTTTTCTTTTACATTTAGCAACCTTTCTTATTTTTTTATTCCCTTTTCTGCCAAACAGTATTATCTAAAAATATACAGGGTGTTCTACTGAAAAAATCGCAAGCCTTGAATATGACTTTATGGAACATCCTGTATATTTTATTTTTCTTTTAGATTTAGCAACCTTTCTTATTTTTTTATTCCCTTTTCTGCCAAACAGTATTATCTAAAAATATACAGGGTGTTCTACTGAAAAAATCGCAAGCCTTGAATATGACTTTATGGAACATCCTGTATATTTTATTTTTCTTTTAGATTTAGCAACCTTTCTTATTTTTTTATTCCCTTTTCTGCCAAACAGTATTATCTAAAAATATACAGGGTGTTCTACTGAAAAAATCGCAAGCCTTGAATATGACTTTATGGAACATCCTGTATATTTTATTTTTCTTTTAGATTTAGCAACCTTTCTTATTTTTTTATTCCCTTTTCTGCCAAACAGTATTATCTAAAAATATACAGGGTGTTCTACTGAAAAAATCGCAAGCCTTGAATATGACTTTATGGAACATCCTGTATATTTTATTTTTCTTTTAGATTTAGCAACCTTTCTTATTTTTTTATTCCCTTTTCTGCCAAACAGTATTATCTAAAAATATACAGGGTGTTCTACTGAAAAAATCGCAAGCCTTGAATATGACTTTATGGAACATCCTGTATATTTTATTTTTCTTTTAGATTTAGCAACCTTTCTTATTTTTTTATTCCCTTTTCTGCCAAACAGTATTATCTAAAAATATACAGGGTGTTCTACTGAAAAAATCGCAAGCCTTGAATATGACTTTATGGAACATCCTGTATATTTTATTTTTCTTTTAGATTTAGCAACCTTTCTTATTTTTTTATTCCCTTTTCTGCCAAACAGTATTATCTAAAAATATACAGGGTGTTCTACTGAAAAAATCGCAAGCCTTGAATATGACTTTATGGAACATCCTGTATATTTTATTTTTCTTTTAGATTTAGCAACCTTTCTTATTTTTTTATTCCCTTTTCTGCCAAACAGTATTATCTAAAAATATACAGGGTGTTCTACTGAAAAAATCGCAAGCCTTGAATATGACTTTATGGAACATCCTGTATATTTTATTTTTATTTTAGATTTAGCAACCCTTCTTGTTTTTTTATTCCCTTTTCTCGTAATATTTTTCCATTAACAACAAACAGAATAGTAAATAATCTTTGTGGAAAAATTTATTTCCCTCTCAAAAAATACAAAAATACGTCAATAGCCTGCTTCCTGATTCTATTTTTAAAATACAACTGATTTCATGGCATATTGTAAAAGCCAGCTGCTACTAAAATTCGCTACCACGATTAAAAAACGAAAAGTTAATCCCGTAATACAATTTTTTTTCTTTTGGGGTTCACCACATCAATTAAAGAACCGCATACCGAAAAAAAAGATGAAACTTTAATCTCGGTGGTTTTTTCCTAGTCACGTATCGGAGGCACTCAAAAGTGCTCGTAGTAATGCCTACGAAATAAGTTTTAGGGCGGGTTATGAACATATTTTGTTTCGTGCGCCAGGAAATTACAAATGTCTCACGTTCTCCTGACTTAATAATCAAAAAAAAAATTCTTAGAGATTAGGTAATAATAAATTTAAGAGAGTTTAGTAACATTTAAACCTGATTAGTTACGAAGCAAAAACTAGAAAGAAAATTCGTTAGTTTTACTTGTTGCCGAATGCCGAATTATTTTGACTATTTGGAACTTTTCGAAAGCCCCTGGTAACTAGAAGGAAACTTTGTTGCCGAAGACCACAGGTTGCTAGTTGACTTCCAAGATTAATTTGAGGTAAATTCGGATCAAATTTTTAGTCTAAAATTGATATTTTTGCCTCGGAATTTTTCGAAAGTCCCTCGTAACTAGGAGGAAATTTTTGTTGCCGAACTCCACAGGTTGCTAGTTGACTTTAAAGATTAATTTGGGGTAAATTAGGATCAAATTTTTAGTCTAAAATTGATATTTTTGCCTTGGAATTTTTCGAAAGCTCCTCGTAACTAGAAGGAAATTTTTGTTGCCGAAGGCCACAGGTTGCTAGTTGAGTTTAAAGATTAATTTGAAGTAAATTAGGGTCAAATTTTTAGTCTGCAATTGATATTTTTACCTTGGAACTTTTCGAAAGCCCCTCGTAACTAGAAGAAAATTTTGTTGCCGAAGGCCACAGGTTTGCTAGTTCACTTTAAAAGATTCGTTTGAGGTAAATTAGGATTAAATTTTTAGTCTTAAATTTGATATTTTTGCCTTGGAATTTTTCGAAAGCCCCTCGTAACTAGAAAGAAATTTTGTTGCCGAAGCCACAGGTTGCTAGTTAACTTCAAAAATTAATTTGAAGTAAATTAGGATCAAATTTCAGCCTGCAATTGCTATTTTTGCCTCTTACATTGATGAATCGAATTATTCTTGGAACTTTTCGAAAACCCCTCGTAACTAGAAAAAAATTTTGTTGCCGAATGCCACAGGTTGCTAGTTTACTTCAAAGGTTAATTCGAACGTTTGCCTTTGAATTAAAATTTATCGCGATATTTTGCCTTGGAACTTTCTGGAAGCCCCTCGTATTTTCGAAAAGTTTGCCTTTGAGAAAAAGCAATAGATCTTCGAATATGTCTCTGGATGATTAGTAGTGAAGAAAAACAGAATGGAGGAAAAGCAGTCAAATTACTTCTAACAAATTCAGCGAGAGGACTAAATTTGTTTTTCCTTTTGCCTGGGGCAAAATCAATACCGAGATTTTAGTAGAAAAGCATCGAGGGAAATGGTAATACATGAAAGAGTTAATAAATGATAGTTAATGACGTGGAAAAAGTTGAAGCCGATCGCCTTCAATTATTTTTTTTATACGAGATATTTATCGACCACTAATAATTTCTTTATTACTTATGACACCTACAGGGTATTTTGTAGAAAGCTTTCACAATTATTTTTACATAATACAATTTAAGTAAAAGTTTCCAAAATAATTTTCCAATGGAAGTTTTTCCCTTCTTACCATTAAAAATAAGATTTTTCTTTTCCTTAACCTTAAAATTTTTCATACACCCTGTATATGTTGAAGATTGTCAAGAAAAAATTGTGCAATGAATAGACGAGCCCCAGGGTCGGTATCCTATCCCCTCTCCTGTATGAGTAATAGTATACCACGCGTAGTTAGTGTACGCCATTTTACCTTCCCCTAAACAAAAGCAACCCCATTACATTGTTTCTGTTATTTTGTTTAAAAAAAAGACGAGCTTTTTGTCATGCAATTGTTTTAGAATAACAAAACAAGATATGAAAAAAAAATGCGCCAGCAGGCATCAAAACTTTTTTTATTCTTTGGGTAAATGTTAGCATACTGAAAATTAAGTTTTGTGTTTTCTTAACCTAATTATGTGAGAAATACATAAAAGCAAACAGTAGTTTGAATTTGAACACATATAATATTAATACAAACTTTCCAGTGGCGTAACATTAAAGGGGTGGGTTTAGAATTATTTTTTTAATATTAAGTTTTGTATCCAAAGATACTCCGGCGTAACATGTAAATGGATGAATTCTTTTTCCTAATTAGATTTTTTGGTTACGGCCCTGTATGTGGAAATTTCATCTTTACTTTCGTATTTTTCATTTTCTTTGTTCATCCTCATAAAAAGAAATTCTAAATAGACGAGAGATGTAAAAGATGTGATGGATTATCTGCCTACAACTTGCCTTTTACTAAATTCAGTGATTTAGAGTTCTCTCGTCTCTTCAGCCAACTTACATTTGTTTATACTCCCGAAACAAACTTAAAACTTGTTTTAAACTTGCCTCGGCACATTTTGATCAACAAAACTCCTCAGTTCGTCGTGTGGGACGATTAAATTTAGAAACTTTGCAAAACTGATAATGGCCTTAACTTTTCACAGAGAAAAACGTAATCTAACCATTTGGAACAAACTAGTTTTCAGTTTTCTCCCCCTTTTCCATCTTTCTTTGATTTAAATCTTGAAATTTGTAATTAAAAAAATTTCTGTTTGAAAACGAAACTAGTCAGGCCAAGGGGAAGGGCTTAGGGGTATCATGTTTGCGTAGATTTGTCTTAAATATCTGTAGGACACGAATCCGGACTTATTTTTCTAACCCTTCCTCTTATTTTTCCACCCTCTCCTCTTATTTTAAGTTTCTTGTGTTTTTCAACCCTGAAGATGATCTTTTGGTCATTCCATTGAGATTACCCCAACGTTTATCATTCGCGGGTAAACTTTCAGTTTCAGAACGTCGAGTGCTGTAATTTACAAACAAGAGAACGGATTTCCACTTGGATGTCCGCAACTCTTCACTTCGACCCTTTAGGCAAAAACAATTGACGCGATCGATGCAACTAGCAAAAAGTATGCGATAGTTGGAACAAAAAAAATTTCATCTCGATATGACTGTTTGGGATGAAGCTAGGGGTAGTAAAACTTTTTTCTCGTCGACCAGTGACGTTCGTGAATTAATTACGAAATAGTTCAATGTCTTACTGACATTCCGCGGTGCATTATTAAAAAGAACCGCAAGAGTAATTAAATGTACGCCATTTGGTTGATTTTTTGACGTGGGTACAATGACTGAAACATTTTGGCAGGTGTTTTTTAGGAACATTGAACAAACCACTGATGCTTATTATTTTAATTGACTGCACATCACTTTTGGTCTTTTATTATTCACTACAAAGCACGTAGATAATATACAGGGTAATCGTATGAAGTTAGAAACTGATATCTAAAAAAAAAAAATTAAGGGATGAAAGAAACCAAAAATGTAACTCGCTAATTATTTGTCCTACATTAACGGGAAAAACTTCTCTTAAGGTAAATCCCCCATGAAAAAACGATTGAAGATATTTGCAGTCGCCTTTTCCTGCAGGGGGCGCCACAATCGGGGAGCGGTAACATAAACTCCAATTTTTCTCAAAAAAATACGAAATTAAGGTACATTGAAATGTATCTAGATCGAAAGCCCGTCGAATTTTACATAAAATCCATTCATGAAACTTTTAAAAACTCTTCATGGTAAGTTGCAGGCCGAAGACATAACCCTCCAAACATTTGAAAATCGGTTATTTTCCTGCTGCTTACAGAAAAATACAAATTCTCATTACTTCCACAGCAAACAATTCGTAATTCTTTTATCCCTTTAGTAAAAAATTAACCCTCACGGCTGAATAAATTTTGACAATATATTTTTAGTATAAAATATTATAATAGACCAAAAAGTGGTTAAATATTCAAGAGAAACCTTGTAAAGGACGTAAAAAGTTGATGTTTATTATATTTACAAAGCCTGGAAGCGCAATGCGTTGGGTTGATATGAAAAACAATTTTCCAAGCCGGTCTTAAACAAATTTTCCTCTTTCACACCAAAACGAACAAAACTTGTGTCGAAAACTGTTTTCGGGAATTTTATTTTAAGAATTTCTTAAGCTTTATTTTACAGAGAAGTGTAGGCGTATTCGTCTTAAGAAATTCGTCGATAAATTCGGATGCTTTTGTGATATTCTGGCCGTGCTTTCGCCAATAAATCTTTCCTACTCTGTGTATTTAATACAGGGCGAGTTGTAAAAGTATATTTTACAATAATATAACAGTTTGGCCCTAAAATTTCCGTAGTATGTAACTTCAGATTAAAAACAAAATGTTTTTTGTTCGAAAATTTTTATTGAGTCGTGTAGAAAATTTTGTGCCCTTTTCAACGATATGTCACATGACTATGGTAATGTCAAAACTTTCCGAGTTACACTGAAAAAAGTTCGCTATTACGGAAAATGTTACGAAGACTGCATTTGTTTTTCGCGACTTACAGATGGTTTCTTGTATTTCTTATTAAATTCTTACAGGAAATCATCTATAAGGCGCGAAAAACAAATATTGTTTGCGTAAAAAATTCCGTAACTTTTTAGTTTTTTCAATGTAACTCGCAAAGTTTTCATTTTAAGATAGTCATGTGACATCTCGTTGAAAAGGGCGCAAAATTCTCTACAAGACTCATTCAGAAAATTATTAGCAACATTTTGTGCGTAATAATTTCCGTAACTTTTTTAGTCTTTTCAATTTAATTCGCAAAGTTTTCATTTTAAGATAATCATGTGACATATCATTGGAAAGGGCATAAAATTTTCTACAAGATTCCTGTGCAAAAAATATTTTAGTGCGATTACATTCGTCCACAAATAATCACTGACCCTGACTCAACAACAAAAGACAAAATTTTAAGTCTCAAAATTAAAAGCATCTTAACCGAACTAAAAGTATTTCTTATATCGAAAAGCTATCGTTCCGGAATCGAAATACCAACTTGAAAGAAGACCAACAATGAACAAATTAAGAATGGTCAGCGACGTTCAGTTCGCCATTCTGAATCTTGCTTGCTGTATTCCCGCTATGCTATTCACAGAATTAGTTTGATTTCAAATTAACTTTCACCATTTTATTATACACCAACAGGAATGGAACATTGATTTCGTAACATTTATGACCAACAATAATAATAATTTAACCGGGAAATAAATTTTAATCCGATTTATTTTTCAAATTAGTCTTGAAGGTTTATTTTAAATAAAATCAGAGAAAGAAATCAGGTAATAAATTAACTCATTCTTTAATGATTGGCTATTTTGCACACCCACTTGTAATAAATCATTTTAAACCGAAATTTTTTTTTCCCGGGGTTAGATAGAAAGCGAGTCATCGAGTGGACGAATCGATTGTGTAACAACACACACACAAATGTGTATCACAGATAGAAGTTTTGACGTAAGAGGATATTTTTAAGGGATTACAATAACATACGTTCGAAAACATATGTTGTGTAAATAGTACAAACACAAAACAGCATTCCTAGCGAGAGCATTGATCACAGAGAAGGCCAAACACGTGGCCTGACCGCTAATTAAGTCCATTGCTCTATTACTTAATGCTTTAATAGAGATGGATCCTGATAGTAGGATATACAAAAGCTTGTATACCTACAAACATGTGTGAACGTTATTATGTAAAGTCTTTACTAACAATATGGATGGACCGCATATTCTTCACACATAGTTCATGAACTTACCGATTGTGACTGCTATGGGCTTTTCAAGTCCACAATTTTATTACAAAGCCAGTATTTATTATACCATGACATTGCCACTCGCTCAAAGCCTACCCCAACAGCATGAAAATTTTATCCACAAAATTATTTTTTAATTTTTTTTTGTGGAATCTTGTAGAAAATTTTATGTCCTTTTCAATGATATGTCGCATGCCTACCTTAAAATGAAAACTTTTTGAGTTAAATTTAAAAAACTAAAAAAATACGGAATTTTTTACGCAAACAATATTTGTTTTTCCCACCTTAACAGCTGGTTTCCTGTAATAATAATTTGGTAAAGACTTTTTTCTCTTTTCCATGATATACCCCTAACCTATCTTAATATGAAAATTAGCTTAAACGAAAAAATTTGAAAAAGTAGGCTATTACAAGAATTATTTTTGGGCGTTACTAATGATTTTTTTTAAAGAGTCTTGTGGAAAATTTTATGCCCTTTTGAATGATATGTCACATGACTACCTTGAAATAAAAAGCTTACGAGTTAAATTAAAAAAAACTAAAAAATTACGGAATTTTTTACGCAAACAATATTTGCTTTTCGCACCTGAACAGCTGGTTTCCTGTAATAATAATTTGATAAAGACTTTTTTCTCTTTTCCATGATATACCCCTAACCTATCGTAGTATGAAAATTAGCTTAAACGAAAAAATTAGAAAAAGTAGGCTATTACAAGAATTATTTTTGGGCGTTACTACTGATTTTTTTTGAAGAGTCTTGTGCAAAATTTTATGCTCTTTTCAATGATATGTCACATGACTACCTTAAAATGAAAACTTCGCGAGTTAAATTGAGAAAACTGCTAAAAGTTACGGAAAAATTTTTACGCAGGATATATTTGGTTTGCACCTTACAGATTTCCTGTAATAATACTTAAAAGAAAATACAGGAAACCAGTTGTTGCGAAAAACAACTATTGTTTGCGTAAAAAAATTCCGTAATTTTTTAGTTTTTTCAATATAACTCGCAAAGTTTGCATATTAAGATAGTCATGTTACATATCATAGGAAAGAGCTCAAAATTTTCTATCAAAAGAAACATGAGTGACTACTCATAATTTTTTTGTGTTCAAGATTTCATAATAAATATATTTTCGTGTAGTAATATTGTCTTATGCAATCCCCCCTCCTTTGAATACTTGGAATAAAATGAAATCCTTCGCTAAAATCTCATTGCTATATCTAAATCAGGTGGGGAATGTCGGAGCATGTCTCTGCCAGAGATCAAAATTCAATTCAAAAGATTAGTAGCATAGGAACGGTAAGACCTCCTACAAAGGGAGGCATTTCTGTCCAAAAAACTTAATATCCTAATATCTTTTCCATTTTATATCATTTTTAGATTGAATTTGATTTCTTAGAGTCAGTATTTAAGAAGTCTTTGTCTTGTAAAGATATTTTCGTGGAAAAGATTTTGTTGAGTGAAGTATCATGGGGAATAGTAAAAAAATCGCTATGTATAGCTTTTTATTAAGGGTGTTGACGGAAATTTCCAGTTCTAATGATACTGTGTGGAATCATATTAGTGGGGATGGTTCCGAAGATGATATGAAACGTCTTCAAGATGGACGTAATTTATTTAGAATTTGTAAGAATTTTTTTGTATTTTTTTTCCCTTAGCAAATCAAGATCACCGAGTATGCTTGAGTTAATTTTTAATTTTTAGGGGTTGTTGCTTATTTTCCTCTTCAAGGAAGGTTAGTTTTATATCCAATTTGTCTCCCCTAAAATATCCGAGGAGTAAGAATTGAAATTTCGATTTTACCGCACAACAGCAACCCTTAATGATTATCCCTTCCTTTCATCTGGTGTGCAGGGGGGAGGGTTCGCGTACATTGAACTCGTTGGAATTTCTGTTGTGTTGACTGTTATTGAAATAAAAGTAGGTTATAATAGTATGGGGGTTGTTTTGATATTGAAATTTTTTTTTAATCTAAGGGTGTGAAATTTTTTCTTCTCCCTCATTCGAATCGAATCACGTTGGATAGGAAATTCCTAATAGACATCTAACAACCCTTCAAAACATAATAAAAGTAAGGGTGGCACCCCTAGCAATCCACCATTTTGTCTTCTTCTTTCCTGCACGGCGCAGAAAACCAATATTTGGAATTTTGCGTGCACGAACCCCTTGAAGGAGCTCACCCCCCAGTTCTTATCATTGCAAGTGGGGTAAAGGGGGTATTGAACCCGTTGCAGCCTGCCCTAGTGCGCTGGAGTGGTGCAGTGTGACGAGGATCGATATGCCACATAGGCCTTCGTGTGACACACCCCGGCCTCGGCCTGTTTGCTTCTGTACGCATTCCACCCCCTCGAACGTCGCCCTCCCACACAACTGGGCCAACAACGCAGTAGCTCCAAGCATTCGAGTTTTATATTAATTTGCATATTAAATTGTATCGATTATCTCCCTAAGGGGGTTGTATTTTCGTTTATTGATCCGGTTGACAATATTAACGACACGACGACGTATTTTTCAGGAAGAGTTTTGCCCTCGTTTGGGGTTAATCATAATCAATAGGAATGGCCGACAATAATAGATGTTGCGTGACAAAACGAGTTAGTTTGGCCTCTTCTGGGACTTCTCTTAATAGATTTTAAACGTACACGTATCATCTAGTCACTAGTGCGTAGAATAGATCAAATCCCGAGCCAAGTGTAGGCAGATCTATGTCGGGATGGGCTCATTTTGCGTTGGTGGTTTTCTTAATTTTTATTGATTAGGATGTAGGTTCAAAAAATTCGAGGTTTTTAAGGAATTACTCCACCTCAAATTTTTTTCTAAAGTAAAAATGAATGTGTAAGCTTAAAATTGTTTACCTGATCCACTAAACCGTTAAAAGAGAACAATTTTACAACATTCTCATCAATAATCAACTTCTCAAATAATCTTCTCCAATATTTATTGTTTATCAAGACCTAGGAATTTTTTTGAACTTCGGCTGAACTTCCTCAACTTCCCAGAGTCACCTGGTCTTTCAAGGAACTGCCCAAGAACGACCCGGCCTTCCCAAAAAATATTTGAACTTTCCTGGCACTTCCTCAAATTCTCTGGGTCACCTGAACTTCCCAGGAACTTCCTCGCACTTCCCCAGGACTTTCCAACAACTAACCCGTCTTCCCAGGAACTTCCCAAGAATGACCTCGTCTTCCCAGGAATTTTGTTGAATTTCCTTTGGACTTCCTCAGCTGCTCCGAGTCACCTGGAATTCCCAGGATCACCTGGGCTTTCAAGGAACTTCCACGGAACTTCCGAAGAATTTTTTTGAACTTTCCTGGGACTTTCTCAAATTCCCCAGGTGACCTAGACTTCCCAAGAACTTCCTCACACTTCCCCGGGACGTTCCAAGAACTAGCCCGTCTTCCCAGGAATTTATTTGAAGTTCCCCTGGAGTTCCTCAACTTCCCAGGGTGACCTGAACTTTCGAGGAACTACCACGGAACGTCCCAAGAATGACCTCGTCTTCCCAGGAATTTTGTTGAATTTCCTTTGGACTTCCTCAGCTGCTCCGAGTCCCCTGGACTTCCCAGGATCACCAGGACTTTCAAGGAACTTCCCAAGAATTTTTTTGAACTTTCCTGAGACTTTGTCAAATTCCCCAGGTCACCGGAACTTCCCAAGAACTTCCTCGCACTTCCCTAGGACTTTCCAAGAACTAACCCGTCTTCCCAGAAATTTTTATGAAGGTCCCCTGGACTTCCTCAACTTCCCAGGGTGTCCTGAACTTTCAAGGAACTTCCACGGGACTTCCCAAGAATGACCTCGTCTTCCCAGGAATTTTGTTGAATTTCCTTTGGACTTCCTCAGCTGCTCCGAGTCCCCTGGACTTTCAAGGAACTTCCCAAGAATTTTTTTTAAACTTTCCTGGGACTTTGTCAAATTCCCCAAGTCACCTGGACTTCCCAAGAACTTCCTCACACTTCTCCAGGACTTTCCAAGAACTACCCCGTCTTCCCAGGAAGTTTTTTGAACTTTCTGAGCTTCTCCGGGTCACCTGGACTTCCCAAGAGTTCCTCGCACTGTTCCGGGATTTCCGAAGAAGTACTCCATCTACCCAGGAATTTTGTTGAACTTTGATTTCCTCAGCTTCTTCAGGTCATCTGGACTTCCCAGAAACTTCCTCACACTTACCCAAATTTCCTAGAACTTTCATAACTCCCGTGGATCCACCCCGAACTCTGAGAAACTTCCTCGAATGTCCGTGAGACTACTCGGACTTCTCCTAACCGTCCTCAGCTTCCCCGAGTGTACTCCTAACCACCCTGGAACTTCCTCGGACATCCCAGAGACTACCCAAACTTCCCTGGAACTTTCTCAGCTTTCCTGGGATACACACAGGCTTCTGGGGAATTTTCCCAAGACTGCACAGACTCCCCGGACCTTTCTCAGCTTCCGCCGCGTGTCTTCCAAGAACTTCCTCGAATGTCCTTGAGACTACTCCTACTTCCCCTAACTTTCCGTAGCTTCCCCTAGGTTTACCAAGACTTTCCAGGATTTTCTTCATTTTTCCCCGGGGCTTACATAAACTTCCTTGGGTTCACCCAGACCTCTGAGGAACTTTTCTCAAATGTCCTTGGGACTACTCCTACTTCCCCGAAGCTTCCTCAGCTTTTCCGAGTGTACTCTGACTTCCCTGGAACTTTCTCAGCTTCCCCTGGGGTCCATCCAGACTTCTAGGGTACTTCCTCGGACTTTCTAATGACTTCGGGACTCCCCGGACCTTTCTCAGCTTCCCCGAGTCTCCCAGACACTTCCTCAAATGTCCCTGAGACTACTCCGTCTTCCCCTTTCCTCAGCTTCCCCCAGGTCAACTCGGACTTCCCAGGAATTCCTACACCCTTCCCCGAGATTTTCATAGCTTCCCTGGATCCATCCAAATCTGTAAGGAGCTTTTTTGAGCTTCCTTGAAACTATTCGGACTTCCTCGGGTCTACTCGAACTTCCTAGAAAGTTTCTCGGGCTTCCATGAGACTACTCGGACCTTCCTCAGGTTCGTGAAGTCTGCTCAGACTTCCCAGGAACTTCGTCATACTTTCCCGGGTCTTTCATTCATAAGTTCCCCGGGTCCACTCAAACCTCTTAGGAAGCTTCCTGGACACCACCCGAGCTTCCTCGGATCTCCTCAGATTTCCCAGGATGCTTCTTGGGGTTCCTTGAGACTACTCGGATCTTTCTGGAGTCTGCTCAGACTTACCAGGAACTTTCTCGAGACTATTCGGACTTCCCCGGACCTTTGTCACCTTCTCAGAGTCTACCCGGACATATACAGTGCTGAAATGTTGGCTAAGATGAGTTGATATCATTGCCAGTACCTGGACATTATAAAAATAATTGTTCACAACAGTCACATTTTCTAAGGATTTCCCAAGGCATTATTCGTCTTTTCCTATCCTGTTTCTGCCTCCTTGCCTATAATAGTCACGAATGCTATAGGAGTGTCCAAATGAGCCATGTCCTGTTACCAGGACTTGGTCACGTCCTCCTCCAACAATATTTATGTCTAGGCTCTAATCGAATTATCATTTTTATCAATCACAAAGGCATTACACGTGAAGGTATCATTAATAAGTAAAAGTATGTCTCTTCAAAATTGTTATTATTGCGTGCAAACCAGACACAATATGACAAAAAAGTGTCGTTTAAAAAACGATCATAATTATTGTTATTGTTTCATTTCTATAAATAAAGGGTTTTCTTCTAATATACCTGGAGGAAATAATTCATTTGATGTAACTTTCAAACAAATCTTCATAAGTAGCTATTTATTGCCAAGAAAAATTAGTGGGCCGAAAGTTTCTGAAACTTCCATAAATATTTAAATACTCGAAAGGAAATCGAAGTAGTAAAGGAAAAGATTGGCCCAATAAGTTTTTTTCAATCAGTTAATTACACATGGGAAAAAATCACCTAATCCAAGTTTTTTTTTTATTATTCCAAACTCGAGATATGGTAATTTGCTATGGATCGAGACATGAGCTTTTAAAGAATTAAACTTCGTCATGTATTTATGTAATTCTATTTTAATTTAGAGCAGATGTTTAACACTTCTTTTTTTAACGCGTAAACGTAATGTAAGTACGCAATTTTTTTACTACTACGCTTTTTTCTCATCTTCCGCTGTTTTGTAAATATAGAAGAAAAAAAAGCAAATTACCAAGAGCTCAATGAGATCATTTCTTACAACAACATATGGGGTTTAAAATATTAAAATTATCTCCTTTTTTTCAGGAAGTGCAGTGGCCACAGGAGTAACAGAAATTCCTCTTTCTCTGCATCTAAAAAATCCCAAGGATGTGACAGTAGCGCGATCACAATCGGCAACCCTTAAGTGCGAGGCAGAGTCCTCAGCATCTGGGTCAAATGTTTCGTGGTCCTGGCAGTATGAGGGTAAACCCATATTGTCCAGTGATCCTCGTCGGAAAATTCTAGCTGATGGCTCCTTGTACATCCCCAAAGTTGCAGGAAAGAAAATGGAGGGACAGTACCAATGCCTTGCCAAAAATGATGTTGGTGCAGTACTCTCTAATCCTGCTAAGCTGAAAATAGCTAGTAAGTAATTTTATTCGTACTGTATAATGTATTGGTGTCCCACAAGGATGCTATGGTAGGGCCTGTTATGTTTTGTAACCCAAAACTAGAAGAAAATTGATTTTGGAAAACTGAGACAAAAGACAATAGCGAAAGTATAGTTTTCATGTCAAGTTTTTAATTCTCGACAACTTTTCTCTTTAATATTTTTCTCTAGTTTTAATATTACAAAAAATATTTCGGTTTGAAGAAAAAAAAATGATTTGCCTGTGTATGATAAATCATAGATTTTGGAAAACTGGGCCAAAGGACAATCGCGAAAGTAGAGTTTTCATGTCAAGTTTTTAATTCTCGACAACTTTTCTCTTTAATATTTTTCTCTAGTTTTAATATTAAAAAAAATATTTCGGTTTGAAGAAAAAAAAAATGATTTGCCTGTGTATGATAAATCATAGATTTTGGAAAACTGGGCCAAAGGACAATCGCGAAAGTAGAGTTTTCATGTCAAGTTTTTAATTCTCGACAACTTTTCTCTTTAATATTTTTCTCTAGTTTTAATATTAAAAAAAATATTTCGGTTTGAAGAAAAAAAAAATGATTTGCCTGTGTATCATAAATCTAGATTTTGGAAAACTGAGACAAAAGACAATCGCGAAAGTAGAGTTTTCATATCAAGTTTTTAATTCTAGACAACTTTTCTCTTTAATATTTTTCTCTAGTTTTAATATTAAAGAAAATATTTCGGTTTGAAGAAAAAAAAATGATTTGCCAGTGTATGATAAATCATAGATTTTGGAAAACTGAGACAAAAGACAATCGCGAAAGTAGAGTTTTCATGTCAAGGTTTTAATTCTCGACAACTTTTCTCTTTAATATTTTTCTCTAGTTTTAATATTAAAGAAAATATTTCAGTTTGAAGAAAAAAAATTGATTTGCTTGTGTCTGATAAATCACAGATTTTTGAAAACTGAAACAAAGGACAATCGCGAAAATAAAGTTTTCATATCAAGTTTTTAATTCTAGACAACTTTTCTCTTTAATATTTTACTCTATTTTTAGTATTAAAGAAAATATTTCAGTCTGAAAAAAAAATTGATTTGCCCGTGTATGATAAATCACAGATTTTTGAAAACTGAAACAAAGGACAATCGCGAAAATAAAGTTTTCATATCAAGTTTTTAATTCTAGACAACTTTTCTCTTGGACATTTTTCTCTATTTTTAATATTAAAGAAAATATTTCAGTCTGAAAAAAAAATTGATTTGCCCGTGTCTGATAAATCACAGATTTTTGAAAACTGAAACAAAGAACAATCGCGAAAATAAAGTTTTCATATCAAGTTTTTAATTCTAGACAACTTTTCTCTTGAATATTTTTCTTTATTTTTAGTATTAAAGAAAATATTTCAGTCTGAAAAAAAAAAATTGATTTGCCCGTGTATGATAAATCACAGATTTTTGAAAACTGAAACAAAGGACAATCGCGAAAATAAAGTTTTCATATCAAGTTTTTAATTCTAGACAACTTTTCTCTCTAATGTTTTTCTCTAGTTTTAGTATTAAAGAAAATATTTCAGTTTAAAGATTAAATTTTTAGCTTTTGTTTGGGTAGAGGTGTCCCACAAGGGAGTAATGGTAGGGCCTGTTAAATTTTGTGTCTATTATATTTAGTTTTAAACAGAGACTACTTATTTTTGTGGAAACTGTTTGTAGAATGTTTGTTTCTAAGGTTTTAAAGAGTTTGTACCTACTGGGTGTTCAGAGTTATTGGAGTATAAGGGCACAATAGCCCAAGACCTATAGTGCTATAGACAAAGTACCACACCCAAAGACAAAAAAAAAATAATAAAGTAATATAGATTTACTTTTACTAAATAAATAATTAAATTAGTTTTCCAGGGTTTAAAAAGCTTTTTTACACCCAACAGTTATTTAATGTAAACCCTGAGGCAATTCATTAAAAGCATAGGCGAATTTTCCTTCGTACATCCTTTTATCCCAATTCGTGTTTTATCAATCCTTTTTTTTTTAATTAATTAGTGTATGGTGCAAAATGAAAGTTTTATTTGATATTTTTTTTTTCTAGCAATTCGTGAATTCATCGAGCAGCCTAAAAATGTAAGCGTAGCCGAACAACAACCCATTCTCCTACCCTGTCGAATTCAGTCAATCCCCAATGCCCTCATTCATTGGGAACGTGACAACAAACCTCTACCTCATAGCACAAGGTATGGTATAGGGTAAATTGGGCAACACTACTGTCCTCTGCCTCTGTGTCAATTTTTCAGCCCTACTTAATTTTTTTTATTTTTTTTAGATATGTTCCTCTCCCTTTGGGAGCTCTGTTAATTACAAGTACTCATTCCTCAGATGCTGGTTTTTATAGGTAATACCAATAATTTTTATACACAGGGTGTTTTAAATATTAATATATTTTCCCTCTTAGATGTATAGCAACAAATAAATTACTTAACAAAAAGACTAAACGTAGTAAAACTGGGCAGCTGACTGTGTTACCGCCTCCTAGAAGTACAGAACCTCCTAAGTTTCTACCTCTGGGTCTTGAACCCAACATAACCATTCTGGTCGGAAATAACCTAACGTTATATTGTGCTGTGACTGGATGGCCTAAGCCTACCATACAATGGCTTTACAGTAAGTTTTTTTATAATTATTAACTAAAATTGGGGTAAGAACTAATCCAAGAATAAATATTCAAAAGTTTTAAATTGTTAATCCAAAAGTAAAGCAATTCAGATTTAATATTAATACCCCAAAAGTTTTTTTTATATAAAATAAACAAGTTTTAATTTTCTTTTAAGTTTGATAAGAGTAACCAACATAAATAATCTTTAAATACAAAAGTTTTATGAAATTTTCTTGCGGATTTAACCAGAAAAACAATTCAAGATCAAATAAAAAATTTATAAGCATGACTAATGGTTTTTTGAATGTAACACCCTGTATATTATTAGAATTTCCGGTAGATTTTGAAATCCTCTTTCCAATGACACCACACAAGTGTGTACTTTTTTTGGAGTATTAGTTACGTTTGGATAGAATTTACGAATGTATACAGTATGTTTGAAAGAAAAAACCTCAAAGAATATTTTAGCTATTTTTGAAGATACAAAAAAATTTTCCAGACAATAGTTGTATAGAATTTTCTTGCGGATTTAACTGATAAATCAGAAAAACAATTGAAAATCAAATAAAAAAGTTACAGGCACAATTAATGTTTTTTTAAATGTAACACCCTGTATATTATTAGAATTTCCAGTAGATTTTGAAATCCTCTTTCCAATGACACCACACAAGTGTGTACTTTTTTTGGAGTATTAGTTACGTTTGGATAGAATTTACGAATGTATACAGTATGTTTGAAAGAAAAAACCTCAAAGAATATTTTAGCTATTTTTGAAGATACAAAAAAATTTTCAATACAATAGTTGTATAGAATTTTCTTGCGGATTTAACTGATAAATCAGAAAAACAATTGAAAATCAAATAAAAAAGTTACAGGCACAATTAATGTTTTTTTTAATGTAACACCCTGTATATTATTAGAATTTTCGGTAGATTTTGAAATCCTCTTTCCAATGACACCAAACAAGGGCACTTTCTTTGGGATATTACTTGTGTTGGAACAGAATTAATCTACAAACGTATACAGGGTGTTTGATTTAATAGCCAAGCAATATTTTAGTTATTTTTCAAGATACAAAAAAACTTTTAATACAAAAGTTGTATGAAATTTTCTTGCAGATTTAACCAAACAATCAAAAAAACAATTAAAGGTCAAATAAAAAAGTTATAAGCATGACTTACGTTTTTTTAAATGTAACACCCTGCGTACTTTTAGCATTTTAAGTAGATGTTGAAACTCTCTTCATAATGACCCTACATACGTGCATTTTTTTAAGCAGATTTGGTTAAGAATAACTTTTATTCTGAATTTTGTTAAGTAAACCGGACAAGATTTGATGTACCCTCTGGGCTAGTCTTCAGAAACTTGAATAATGGATGAAATGTCATTACATTTCTACAAAAAAAATAATTAGAACAGAAGTAGTAAAAGAACAGTTATTTTATTTTGAACCATAAACTTTTTATTGACTATGTTGAATAATAACACAGCAAGAAATTTACGACTTTGAGTGATAAAAGTTTTAATTTATCCAAAGATTATTTTATAACTTCAAGATCAATAACATATTTTCCTCAAGAACCAAAAATTTAATGATTTTAAACATATTACATACGATTTCTTAATTTGTTCATTTGTTTCTAGGACTATAGATTAGAACAAGGATTAAAAGAATTTTTATTACAGGCTATAAACATTTTATGCGAGTGTCACAGTTAACAGAGAAAATATTATGCTTTGAAACTTATCATGATGCCACTCATTTCCTTTGTACATGCCAACCCTAAGTCTCATCGTTTTTGATAATAATTACAAAAGAAAATTTTATTATCCATAAAAAAAACCCTAGAGAAAGCCTTATTTACAAAAAAAGAACTCGCTCATCCAAGGAAAGGAATGCCTTTCTAGATTGGTTTTCATTTTTATAATTCTCATGTTATTCTGGTAAAAGAAAGGGCAGTTATATGGTATCATTGTAAAGACAATTTTAGTATCTCCTGTAAATGCTCAAAATATACAGGGTGTTACCTTTAAAAAAACATTAGTTATGCCTGTAACTTTTTTATTTGATCTTCAATTGCTTTTCTGATTTATCAATTAAATCCGCAAGAAAATTCCATACAACTTTTGTCTTGAAAGTTTTTTTGTATCTTCAAAAATAATTAAAATATTGTTTGGGGTATTTTCTTTCAAGCACACTGTATACGTTTATTCGTAAATTCTACCCAAATGCAATTAATATTCCAAAGAAAGTGCACTTGTGTGGTGTCATTGGAAAGAGAATTTCAAAATCTACCTGAAATTCTAATAATATACAGGGTGTTACATTTAAAAAAACATTAGTTGTGCCTGTAACTTTTTTATTTGATCTTCAATTGCTTTTCTGATTTATCAGTTAAATCCACAAGAAAATTCCCTACAACTTTTGTCTTGAAAGTTTTTTTGTATCTTCAAAAATAATTAAAACATTGTTTGGGGTGTTTTCTTTCAAACATACTGTATACATTCGTAAATTCTATCCAAATGCAATTAATATTCCAAAGAAAGTGCACTTGTGTGGTGTCATTGGAAAGAGAATTTAAAAATCTACCTGAAATTCTAATAATATACAGGGTGTTACATTAAAAAAACATTAGTTATGCCTGTAACTTTTTTATTTGATCTTCAATTGCTTTTCTGATTTATCAGTTAAATCCTCAAGAAAATTCCATACAACTTTTGTCTTGAAAGTTTTTTTGTATCTTCAAAAATAATTAAAATATTGTTTGGGGTCTTTTTTTTCAAGCATACTGTATACGTTTATTCGTAAATTCTATCCAAATGCAATTAATATTCCAAAGAAAGTGCACTTGTGTGGTGTCATTGGAAAGAGAATTTCAAAATCTACCTGAAATTCTAATAATATACAGGGTGTTACATTTAAAAAAACATTAGTTATGCCTGTAACTTTTTTATTTGATCTTCAATTGCTTTTCTGATTTATCAGTTAAATCCTCAAGAAAATTCTATACAACTTTTGTCTTTAAAGTTTTCTTGTATCTTCCAAAATAGCTAAAATGGGGCCCTTTTTGCCCAAACATACTGTGTACATAAGGGGGTTATTTTTGTTATTAAAAACACAATTAGTGTAATTCAAATGCAATAATAGATGTCAATTTCAGATATGAGCATCCTTGTGGGAAATTCAAGTATACTCGAGTTGCGAAATGTGAGTGGATATGCAACAGGGAACTACAGATGTTCTGCCTACAACACTGAGGGTCATACAACTATGGTGAGATAATTTTTGAATATTTTTGTAAAACTTTCACTAACAGGTGAGGGATCAATGTTATAAACGTTACACTTTATTCATAAAAAGTGATTTTCTATGATGTCGGATTTATTTCAAGGTCGTCTTCTCTGTAGGTCAGTGGCACATTTCTAAGAATGTTATCTTTTGCCTGTGTGCTACTTGCATAGATAATTATTTTATATTCGTCTATTATTTTATCAGAATTAGAATTGTTTGTCTAGGAAAAAAATTTATTTACCCTCTAACACACAAAAATACCCCCTTAATATAACTTTTTTTTGTTCATATTTAATTAAGTTGGGTCTTTAAAAAAAGGGAAAGATTTAAATAATAATAACTAAAGGTATAAAAGGAAGGAGAAGTATATGAAAAACACATTGAACATACATCAAAAGCGGTTCATTGAAATGCGAATAACATCGAAGCTTGTGGTAGATTTCCATAGGACAAACAAGCCGAGCAAGTGGCACACAAACGTGTTATTCCTTGCATAAGTAAAATAGAAAAAAGAGGAAGAAGAGGCTCTTGGGAGAGTAGACTTAATTGAATAATGTCAATAGGGAACAGGAAGTAAAGCAGACAAATATAATAAAGTAATTATTTAATAAGGACGTTATTAATACAATAGATATGTCAGTTATCATTAGTTCAGTGCTGTTGTTACAGTTAGATAGGCAAATTACTAGGTCAGTCAGGTGCTCTTTTATCCAGTTTCATAACAATCGCAAGCTTATGCACTTTTATTTATGATAAAAGATTAAGTACAAGTGGAATTTTTTTGCTTGTGTTTGATAAAGCAGCGATTTTGGAAAATTGAAATACAGGACAATCAGGGAAATAGAGTTTTCATATCAAGAATTAAATTCTAGACAACTTTTGTCTTTAATATTTTTCTGTATCTTCAATTTTAAAGAAAATATTTCAGTTTGAAAAAAAAAATTGATTTGCCCGTCTATGATAAATCACAGATTTTGGAAAACTGAAACAAAGGACAATCGGAAAAATAGCGTTTTCATATCAAGTTTTTAATTCTAGACAACTTTTCTCTTTAATATTTTTCTCTATTTTTAGTATTACAGAAAATATTTCAAGTTTGAAGAAAAAAATTGATTTGCTTGTGTATGATAAATCCTAGATTTTGGAAAACTGAAACAAAAGACAATCGGGAAAATAGAGTTTTCATATCAAGTTTTTAATTCTAGACAACTTTTCTCTTGAACATTTTTCTCTATTTTTAGTATTAAAGAAAATATTTCAGTTTGAAGAAAAAAAATTGATTTGCTTGTGTATGATAAATCATAGATTTTGGAAAACTGAAACAAAGGACAATCGGGAAAATAAAGTTTTCATATCAAGTTTTTAATTCTATACAACTTTTCTCTTTAATATTTTCCTCTATCTTCAATTTTAAAAAAAATATTTCAGTTTGAAGAAAAAAAATGATTTGCCTGTGTATTATAAATCACAGATTTTTGAAAACTGAAACAAAGGACAATCGGGAAAATAAAGTTTTCATATCAAATTTTTAATTCTAGACAACTTTACTCTGGAATATTTTTCTTTATCTTCAATATTAAAGGAAATATTTCTGTTATTCTGTTATGTGATTTTTTTACTTATTTAAAGATTCTTAAATTTGACATGCCCTGTATAACTATAACTATACACACCCACTAGGTCAAGCATCAAATTTGCACGTAATCAGATTTAAAAGACAGATAACATCGTTTTTATGTAAATCATATTTAAGTTCAACAATATTGTAATTCCAAACGAGTACGGATAATTATAAATCCTAGAAAAGTTTCTGACCACTTCTACAAAACTCGACATTCATTTGTCTTGAATGTAGTAACGAAATTTTCTTCCGTTGCCTTAAATGCAATCGTTTTATTCATAAAACAAAAAATAAATTAAAGCATGTAAGGTAGACACATTTGTAATATTAAAACCAATACCTTCGATTTATTTTAATATCATGTTAATTTGGCCTAAATTTCTATTTGCTATATTTCCATGTGGGCGTAGCTGATAAATATTAATGAACCGAATAAAACAGCTTCTCAGACCAAGAGTAAAATATTTTCTTTTGTCTTCTTTATTCATTTTAAATTTCAAAAAGGCAGCTTTAAAGAGGTCATACGAATATAAATGGGTAGAAGAAATGATCCTCCAATATTATTTGTTTTGCATCGGAATTAATTTATTTCATGCTGTAAGTGGCCCAAAAGGGTTTCACTACCAGTTTTAATGCTACACCCTGTATAATATTTTTACCTGTCTTTTAAGTTTAAGTTTTGACCTGATATTCAACTCAACTTAACAAAATGCATGTCTTTAATATTCATTAGAACCACCAAACATGGTAACTTGTTGACAATTGGAAAGGTCCAAGGCCTTCATTCAACAAATCACATTTAGGTATATTGATTTTTATTTTAAATAAAAAGCTACAAAGGGGTTCAATCAATCAAAAGATAGTGCGTTTGATCCCTTCCAGAGGGATTTGGACATCACTTCTGACGATTCTTTGACGGTTCTTAAGGTATCACGGTTGCCAGTTCTGTACAGAGCTAGGCACACAAAGGGGTTAATAAAGTATAATAGGACCAGACTATCGGGAATTCTGGCTTTATAGTTATAAGTAATAATTTAAATTTTTTTAGCATTACCAAGTACAAGTAGAAGAACCGCCACATTTCAACGTAACCCCTGTCTCGATATCGTATCCATCTGCAAGAACAGTACGTTTAGATTGCCAAGTCAAGGGTACACCCCAACCTAAAATATCTTGGTTGAAAAATGGGCAAAAGCTACAACCTGTGGGTCGAATAAAATTACAACCAAGCGGCCTCGTTCTCAGTCATTCTTTTACAACCGATGCAGGTACAACGTCTGGACATTAATGTTGGTTTTCTTTTTTAACTTAATTTTTTTTAGGTGTATACCAATGTGTAGCCGTAAATTCAGCAGGTAGGGCATGGGTTTCGGCCCAATTGGTTCCTTATTTTTCCGAAAATCGGCCTAGTCCTCCGCAAAATGTACAATGCCGATCTTTCGATGAAAGCAGTATTTGTTTAATTTGGGATCCACCTGCTAATGTTACAATTCAGGCCTACAGTATTCATACTTTTCGTGCAGGTAAGGAAAATAACTTACAAGCAATCTTACCGTTCAAATTGAGGTTATGTTCCCAAAATTTGAAACTTTTTTGCTCAGTTTTTATGTTTGGATTGAATTTAATGACTGTAGAAGGGTACAAATTGTATACAGACACCCTGTATATTCATTTAATGGACCCTGTATGTATTAATTGGAAAATTCTTGGATTTATATGAAACGGAAATTTGAACTTCGAAGGATGAAGTTCGGGGTTATTTCGGTCAGTATTTAAATTTTATAGGTAATAATAGTGTCTAGATAGAGGGAACTTACAGTTCTAAGTGTGTTTTAACTGTTTGGAAATAAAAATTTGATTCTCCCCTAATCTATTTTTTTTTTAGTTCCTTCGATCGGAGTTGGAATTCAGGATTTTGTTACCAATTACACCTACCAGCTTGCGAGTGGTCTTGACAGTAGTACAAATTACACATTTTATGTTCGTTCATATTCCAAAGAAGCAAGTGATCAATCGAACAACGTTTCATGTGAAACCGGTTAGTTTAAAAAATATAAAACCTTCGCATTTATAAAAAAATCTATTTCAGGTATTAAAGGTAAAAGAAACTTAATAATAGAATACATAAGTGAAACATCTGTTAAATTAAGTTGGTCCGAAATAAGCAATGATATTCCCTGCGGTAAAACAGCAACAATTTATAAAGTCCAATGGCGAAGGGTTGATCAATCTTCGGTAAACGTGGAACAAACCAAGGGTTTAAAAAAGGTCGTATCTGGTAAAAATTAAAATTTACCCGGTCTTAAATATGATTTAATTGTTTTAATACCTTTAGGTTTGCGTCCTTCCGCAACTTATGAATTTAGAGTTCAATCTACGTCGAATAAAAATGGGGAAAGTCCCTGGGTTTCCTTTTCTCTTAATAAAGAAAAAAGCAGTTCCGAAATCGTTACTACCTCAGATTACAGTGGGATTCTGGAGTTAAACGATACTTCAGCCGTACCGTTTACCCCTCAACAAGTTGAAGCCGACCCTTTATCTCCGTACAGCATTAATCTAACGTGGATGAATGCTGAAGAGGATGAGGAAGTATTTTATACTGTCTGTTGTGTTGAAGTTAGGGAAGAGAAAAGTTGCGAAAACGGACAACTTATTAAAAGGTAAATTTTTGAGGTTGAAAATAATTTTCCAATCGTAAATTTTATTTTTTCAGTGAAAGAAACTACGTTGAAGTGAATAATTTAAAGCCAAATACAATGTATGAGTTCAAAGTACGTGCTCAAAGCTTTAAAGGAAATTTTAGCCCTTTTTCACATTCTGTACAAGTACAAACATTTGTCGATAGTAAGTTTTGAATTTTTTTTTATTAAATTATGAAACATCCTGTATGTTTTGATACCATTTTTATATAGAGGTTTTAATTTTGAAAAATAACGTTAAGTATAATTTTTACCCTAAAATGAAAGGTGTTGAAGTTATTCGCAAAAATATTTGAAATCTAGACAGCCATGGAAGCAATATTTTTGCGAATAACTTTAAAACTATTAGTTTTAAGGGTAGTTTTGTATTAAACTTTTTTGTTCAGAATTAAAAAATCTATCAAATGATATAGAAATAAATATACAGGGTGTTTTATTAAAAAAATTATGAATTAAAAGACGTTTTATTTTTTTTAGTACCTTCACCCGTACAAGATTTAAAATGCAGAGTAATTAACACAACCACTGTTTGCATAAGATGGCAAGCTCCTCTGCATAAGAATGGAAAACTTACCAAATACGTAGTTATATACACAGACGATCCAAATTTGCCCCTTGAAAAATGGCCACGAGTCGATGTTAATGCATCACAGTCTGTGGTTAAGGTTGGTATATTATAATACTTTTTGATTGTTTATAAAAAAAGCTTGATTTAAATTTTTTTCTAGAATTGTTGGCCGATTGAAGAGGAAGCAATTTCGGTGGTTTTAACAAAACTTCAGCCAAATACCCAATATACCGTGACTGTAACTGCTGCAACTGAAGCAGGATTTAGTAATTCAATCCGACCTATCACTTTTTCTACAAAAGACACACTTGCAATCAGTTTTTATCCCGACGTAGAGGAAGAAGAACCTCCAGGATCGGATAATCAAGACGAATTACATTACAAACAAAAATTAGGTTTGTTTCATCTAAAAAAAATGTTTATATTAACCTTAATTAATATCTTTTTTTAGGTGTTGCATTGGGCGTATTAATTTCCATCCTTTGCATCCTTTGCTGCGTGAGTTGCATAATATTTAGGAGACGGTGTGTAAAACGAGAAGCGTTAGCACGAGCTCGACTTGCTGCCTCAAACAACTATTATCCGTCCAGCACTGGTGCACCGTATCCTAGCACATCCGTACAGCTACGGCACCAGGAATCTTGTGCCGCAGAAGCACATGAAATGCAACATTTGGTTGGAGAAGAAGGTTCTACGCATATACCACCAATAACACCCACACATTTGGACACAAAGGTAAAGTAGTTTTTAATGTTTGTATTTTAGACCGGAGTACAATTTTTTCCCTAAAAAAAAAACTCAGTTATCCGCAAAAATATTTCAAATCTAGTTAGCCATGGAAGCACTATTTAGTAAATAACTCTGAAAGTATTCGTTTTACGGTACTAGTTGTATTAAACTTTCTTCTTTAGAATTAAAAGATCTATCAAATGATATACATATACAGGGTGTTATATTTATAAAATATTGCTTGAGGGATTTTTTTTGGCCTCGTCTAAAAATATTTTTATTTTAATGTAGGGAGGTGTGGGATTTCCAAATGGACAATTAAATGGAAGTTTGAAGCATGCACATATGAACGGACACATAGCAAATGGACATGTACACATTACAGAAAATCCAAGGGTAAGTTTGATAAAATTTTGGTTTTCTAGCTTCAAAATATTTTTTTATTTTAGTATGATTTTCACGACTGTAACGGTCACATAAATCCAAGGAAAGCTTCTAAACAGGAGAGTCTGTTACCGTCATTTAAAAACTGTGCACGCCGTAAAGACCGACACAGTCTGGATGAAGATTTCAGGAATAGCAAACACACCCCTTCACTTGACGAATCTCAAGGCATTGCACCGTATGATATTCCGCAAACTAATAATGCACAATCATCCGAAATCTCAAATTCTAAACAAAACAACCCCCGTGAAAATGGAAAATTATCAGAAATTCGTAAAATTTCCGATTATAATTCAAATTGCAATTCAGTTCCAGATGATTTGTATAAATTTCGTAGTAGTTCGCCTCCTATGAACGAAGTATTGGATTCAAGCAACGGGTTAAACGTAACGCAACTAACTTGCTTGGACGATTCGTTTGCATCACAGAGAAGAATTTCGCCGGCTCTTGGGCCTAATGGTTGACCTTTGTCTGTGTTTTACATCGAATGACATAGTCGATAGAATTCTATAGCAGTCCGTATTTTCGCAATTAATTCACCAAAACTACAGACCTGAAAATCTGAAAGTTTAAAACTGGACGCAGCTGACGCTTGACAATTACACCTTCAGTACAAGTTACAATAATAAATAGTAATACGTAAATAAGATGAATTCATAAACGCTGGACCTTTTCTGTTTCTCTGACAGTATTCGATATACACACAACATTTATTACCGGTATTAACACATTCCATTTATTTTATTTATCGACTACATTAAAAAAAATATATTTTAGTTATACAGGATGACTCAAAAAGTTTGTACACCCTTTCTAACAATTTTTTTTACTTATGTTTATGGAATTATTTACTCATACGAACATTGCATTTGGTTTAATCCAGTTTTTCCTTAAAAATGCAACACCCTGTATATTCATATATAAATTTTGAATTTTTTTACATTTGTTTTTTAAAAAAGTCGGATTTTACTGTCAAAATCTTGTTAATTATATCTTTCTGAATTTAATCTAATTAGGAGCTTCCCCTACTTTGATAACTGAATTTTTCATAAATTTTTGTAATTTTTCTATCCTAAAGTATTCATGTTTTGCTTTTAATATGCATCCAAAGACTTTTCGATTGATTTTCTTGTAATCTTAAGAAATATACAGGGTGTTGCGTATAAAATAAATTTAATTTTTTTTAAACTAAATAATTCCTTAAACATTTCTGAATTATCAAAAAGGTTATTTTGAGTATACCAAAATCGCCCCCCTCCGATAAAACAATATACAGGGTGTTTTTAAATTTAATTTTCTCCTATTGCAGTCGGAAGTTTAGAACGGCTTTGTGTGGAAACTACTAGTTTGGCTTCATTTATTCATCCATGAGATAAACATATGTGCCTTTGCAATTCTCCATACCACATTATTATACACGGTTTAACGGTACTATATAACAGCATGAATACGAAGAGGAAAAAATTATGTCAATAATAATAATAAAACACGTCTTATTCAGTTTAGAATATAAAAAATGGTTATAATTTAAACTGAAATTAAGACTCAACTTGCAAATGCCTTATACCGGCAATGGGGTGTAAATTAAATTTGAAGTACCCTGTATATAAGATTTTCTGATATTATAAAAAGCACTGGAAATGATATGCAATTGGAAAGAAAAATATTTCTTACCGAAAACATATTCAAACAATTAGGTTGCATCTAACAAAAACTAGCCAAAACTTTTTTCTCTTTTTTTTTATCTCTGTCTCTTCGTCCCAACCCCCGACCCAAGCAGTCCTTGCAACCATTTGTTTTTTTAACAACTGTACTTACGTAATATTTTCGGCTATGAGAATGCAGGTACAAAAATAATTTATTGTTACCTCCTCCTCCTCTTACATTTTTAATTTTTTTTTCATCTTGAAACAGATTATAACAGATTTGCTCAAAATAAAAACAATATGTTTTAAAAAAACTGTACTGCCCAGAACACTAACAATTTTTATTGCTTCATTTGGACTGGATACCGTTTTGAACTTTGTCGTTTATTCGATTAAAATATACAAGTCGATTTTTTTACACCGTCTTTGAACAAAGTTTAAAATTGTATTCAGAATTTTTATGATCACATTCAGTAGAGCATAATTATGTAAGGAGGTGATTTGAAATTTAATCTGTTTATTAGAAAAAAAATATTTAAATTATAAAAAGTTTAAAAAGAGGCCTAGGGGATTCCCATAAGGGGGATTTGAAAAATAGTGGAAATATCTGTAACAAGGGGTTGAAAAGGAATTCCCTATATCGAAACAATTAAGATTTAAAAAAAAAATGTTATTGCACCTTGTGCAGGTCTCCCCCCCCGCCGTTTACCTTTTTTATAGATTTAAACTTTAAATATTCTGGTAAAAGATTGAAACTAATATAGAAAGACAGCTATTGTTAAATTGCTGTAGTAAAACGGGGAATCCCCCGACTGAAGGAATTCCTAGAATTGAAAAAATCTTTTTCATACTGAAGTTTTTTATCTTCAATTATACCCCCCCCCCCGCATTTGGAATGTTGCTGGTTACAATCAGGGGATTTCCAGATTTGATTAACTCACATTTTTGATATTCAGTTGTCAAATGTTTTGAACTTTAAATTTTTTTTATACAAGGGGGTAAGGTCAGTTTTTTGATCTTCACTTCTTTTTGACTATTTATAATACGGGGATTCCCAAACTGAATTAATTAATTTTTTTGTTTTTCAATAGATTTTATTCGAATTTATAGACAATTTTTTGATCCGTAAAAATTTACCCTCCCCCATAAATGTTTCTGGTTACACTCAGGGGATTCCCAAAAGTTAATTTTCGATCCTAAATTAAAGCGAATTTTTTTTAGTTTGTTTTTACATCTTGCAATTGTTTTTTAACTTTGCTTGGTTATAATAAGGGGATTCCCAGAATGGAATAATTCATTTTTTTGACATTAATTTGTTTTTATTCCAGTTTGAATGTGTTTGAGGGGTTTCCAAATTGGAATATGGGTAGTTTTATTGGCGTAATCATAAATTATCAAGTTTTTGGTTGATTTTTTTCTATGCGCCAGGTTAAATTTCATTACGCTTGCTTGCATACGTAAACATTTGTATATTATAATATGAAGTATACAGCTGGTACCTGACAACAATTACATATAGTTAAATAATCTGTTGTATAATAGCATTGTTGTATGTATGAGTGTGTGTGTAACTGTAAGTATGCAAGAGTGCGTGTTTTGCTGTCTGTTGGAATTACAATGATGTTTAATGTTGAATTGCTGTAATGTTCACTGTTTTTTCTTAAACGCGTTACCATCAAAAAACTAATATATTTATTATTTATAACAAGTTCCCAAAGATTACTGTTTTTCTTTTCTCATATTAGATGTGTGTCGTCATACGATTTAAAAATTGCGCCTACTTGAAGTGTTAGTTCTATTTATCTGTGCCTTTATATTGTACAAACAACGATTAATTTTAATGTGTTATGTATATACAGCTCACCTTAACTTCTTATAGTTACCGTTATTATTTTCTCACCCCCCCCCCCGCCCCCCGACAGTTTATTTATTATCTTTCTTTCTCACAAATCCTGAACGTTTAATTTCGATGGGTGTGCATGATGTAAATATTTAGAAGTATCACGTAGGAAATATTTTTAATTCTTTATAATGTATAATATTATCTTTAACAAAAAAAAAATTGGCGTGTAATTTTGATGGCATGTAAAAATTTTACTAATAATTTTTAGGTTAGGTTTTTGGTTAGGTGTTTCATTTTGTTCCGTTTATTGATATATAATTTATACAGTTCCATGCATAAAAAAAAACTGAAGCTTGCTCAAGTATTATAATAGACTGGCTTGATTTACAATAGAACAGAATGCTCTCAAAGCCTGATTTTATATGCAAACGTTCCGTTTGCGTATATTTACACTTACTGCTTATTCAGGGTTCCGACAAGAATTGATATACCTCGTTTAACATTCCTAGCTGAACTAATAGTATTAATGAATACGGCCGCTACCTTTTGTTTTTAACAGTTACCTCTTTCTAACATTACACTCCAATATGAACAATAATCTGCACCACATTCCAGATATTTATTATTGCAAACAAATCTTTTTTTTTATATAAGCAATAGATACTCAATTGTAATCTCCTAGCTATAAGCTTAAAGAAAATAGTATTATACTCACGCCGAGAGCGAAAAATAGTTTCAAAATGCTGCAGGTTTTTGGGTATACAACCCCTCTTTAAGGGTTTACAGCTATTAAATCGATTTGTTGTAAATGTAGTGGGGATATTCGATTTATGTAGATGTAAATCCCGTACTCGAGAGGTTTCTCTATAGTCTGATCGATCTTTTCAATGCGAATTTAACAAAAACTTAATAATAAAAGGAGGTATTAATTTTTTCTATTCGAAATATCTGAAAAAAATCATGTCTAGGGGTCAAATCAATTAAATTTCTGATCGTACAGGTCGGATGATATTCAAATATGCACAAACAATTGAATTTTTATACTTATAGGACCATATAGGTCCGATTGTATCAAATTTTGAATGTTTGAATTTTTTCTAGCCATTCATGTTCGATTGTACGCAAATTTCAATACAAAAATGAATCTCCATCCTTAAAAAAAAAGTTCTGGTGCACCTTTGAATTTACTCTCTGCCCATACGGGCGAGATTGTATCAACTTTTGTTCAAAAATTGAATATTTCTGACCATATTTTGAAGAAATAATTCAATCTTCACCCGTAAATTAAATTATTTTACTGATCTGGGTTTAATTTCTGACCGTGCAGGTCCGATTGTATCAAATTTTGAATGTTTGAATTTTTTCTAGCCATCCATGTTCGATTGTACGCAAATTTCAATACAAAAATGAATCTCCATCCTTAAAAAAAAGTTCTGGTGCACCTTTGAATTTACTCTCTGCGCATACGGGTCAGATTGTATTAACTTTTGTTCAAAAATTGAATATTTCTGACCATATTTTGAAGAAATAATTCAATCTTCACCCGTAAATTAAATTATTTTACTGATCTGGGTTTAATTTCTGACCGTGCAGGTCCGGTTGTATCAAATTTTGAATGTTTGAATTTTTTCTAGCCATCCATGTTCGATTGTACGCAAATTTCAATACAAAAATGAATCTCGACCCTTAAAAAAAAGTTCTGGTGCACCTTTGAATTTACTCTCTGGCCATACGGGTCAGATTGTATCAACTTTTGTTCAAAAATTGAATATTTCTGACCATATTTTGAAGAAATAATTCAATCTTCACCTGTAAATTAAATTATTTTACTGATCTGGGATTAATTTCTGACCGATTGTATCAAATTTTGAATGTTTGAATTTTTTTCTAGCCATCCATGTTCGATTGTACGCAATTTTTAATACAAAAATGAATCTCTACCCGTAAAAAAAGGGCTGATGGATTTTTTGAATTATCTGTCTGGCCATATAGGGTCCGATTGTATTCGATTTTTGAATATTTGGTGAAATTCAAATGTTTGGACTTGTTTTTTGCTTTTGCTTTTATGTTGTCCATAAAAGTTGGATTGCTGGGTCCTAGACAAGAAAATAAATTGAAATGATAAAATTAATATCTTCTTTATCGACAAATGTGACATAAAAGTTAGTTTTAAAAAAGACGCAGGTATTTACACAGATACTAATACCAAATAACGTGTAATGTCCGATATTGTTCAAATACTGAGTCGCTTCTGAAAAGAAAGCGACGTTCAATCTACCTCATTTAATATAATCTATTTAATATGTTAGTATTGTACGTTATTTTTATTATTATTATTATTATTATAGTTAATTTTTTATTTCTCAGGGCGTTTAAATTTATTATCTTGTATGAGTAGGAAATTTAAGAATATAAGTGTGCTGCATTGTGAGTTTGGTGTAAAATGTTCGTTCCATCCAACAGTTTTGTATATAAAAAAAATATTTTATTTTGTTACACATCTCTAAACTTTTTAAGTCTGATTAGTGAGGCTGCTACAGTACTTTTGTGGCCTACGGACTTTTTATTATTATTACGATTATGATTCTTATTATTAGAACATTATTGTGCAATATTTTTTAAAAATAATATTCTCTAGTTTTATTGTTAGGCGATCAAGACTAAAATATTGCATAATTTAATGTTCGATAATTCTCTTGATTTAGGTTGTGGGTGGTTACCCCCTTGCCTTTTACCGTGTTCATGTAAAACGAGTGTAAAAACTGGTTTTTGTTTACTCACTTGTGATATAATAGATATTGTTTAATTATCTCTCGAGATTCCATATGAATAATATTATGCGTCGTGGTTGTCGTCGTCGCCGTATATTTCCCCACAATCTAAATTGTATTAATAAATTAACAGTTGTTACAGTTAATTCAGATATTGTAAAAAATATATATTTAAAATGACAAAATGGAGTAAACGTGTTAATAATATATTTTTGTACGCTTGAATGAATGCGATAAGATGTATTTTAAATAAATGATAAATAAATTAAGTAAATCATGTTATTTTTACATTTTTATTCTTTTAACAAATATTTCAGCTATTTTTTCAGATACAATCGCTTCAATCTCTGATCTCCACATCCTACCAACACCGAACAGGGTGAGACCGCTTTGAATCCTAGAGCCTTGCCGAAGTAAAGGCAACACAAGCGGATAGCGACAGTACCTACAGTGACCCAGCAGCTGAGCATATGTAAAAGTCAGTGGGACGCCCCAATGGACTTGTCACTACATATACTCAGCTGCTGGGACACTGTAGGCCTTGTTGCTATCCGCTTTTCACAAACTGGTAACAACACTAACCCAACAGTCAGGGGATTCCCACTTTGTAATAATTCTAATCTTCCTAAGGTCAATTTTTTTGATTTTCAATTGTTTTCACTAGGACTTAAAAGTTTCTGCTTACAATCGGGGGATTCCCATATTGGAATTTTTACATTTTTGTTTCTTTACCCCTTCATTTCTTTTTTCCTCTACGTTCTGCTTCGCTGTTTTTTACCTCTTTATCTTGCATCTTTGTTTCTCTACTTCTTATACTTTGTTCCAGAGCCTTCTATCTCTCTCTTTTTCTTCCTGTCCCTTGCCTGTATCCCCCCCCAGACCTCATGCAGGTCTGCTTTTTGTATGTCGGCTTTCTTTCTCCACCCCATCATTTTCTTCTCTTAGCTCTTGCTGCTCATTGTCTCCTGGCTAGATTTTGAATTTTTCGATCTTCGATTATCTTTCAACTCTCCTGTAAACGTTCCTGGATATAACAAAAGAATTCCCAGCTTGGAGTGATTACATCTTTGTTTCTCTACCCCTTCATTTTCTTCTTCTTCTACCTCCTGACTTTTTTGCTTGTTTTTTACTTTTTTGTCTTGCATCTTTGTTCCTCTACCTCCTGTGCCTTATCTCCTTCCTTTTCCGACTCTGCTTATGTTTTGTACTTCTTCACCTGGCTTTATCTTGCATCTTTGTTCCTCTACCTCCTATACTTTGTTCCAGAGCATTCTATCTCTCTCTTTTTCATTCTGTCCCTTTGCTTTTTAAATTCTGCATCCATTTTGAATCTGGGGATTTAATCTGCGTAAGGTAGTGTTGATTGGTAACGGTTATGTTGGTATCAAGGTCATATAACCAATAACGTAAATATTAACGGTAGCCTTGCATTTTCCTAGTGTCGAAGTATCGAAAAATTGTAAATAAATATTTTAGCAGACTGTGATAAACGTATTTTACGATTATATAATATTATAATAAACTCTAGTAAAGATGTCCAATAAATTTAACGCGTAAGTCCCATATAACACCGTGAAACCCAAGCAGTGTTTACTTACCTAATTTTTATGCTGTAACAGATTGAAACACCATGTGGAGAATTCTGATCGTTCAGACAGTGGCAGTGGCGACGATGACTTAGGTTGTAATAACGTAACCGATCTGGGGCCCGTGGAGTATCCTTCGGGCGAACACAAACTACAACATCCGTATTGCTTATGGTTTTCAAAACGACCGACGATGGTTCGAAATTCCCAAGTACAAGGGACACAAGGATACAGTCAAGCCTTGAGGTTGGTCGGACAGGTGGCTACAGTTGAACAGTGGTGGGCTCTGTATAGTCACGTCGTACGTTTGCAAGATCTCCCACCACACACAGATTTACATCTTTTTAAAAAAGGGATTCAACCCATGTGGGAAGACCCTGCTAATAGTAAAGGAGGCAAATGGGTACGTAGTTTACCAAAAATACTGAATTTATAATAAAACGTGTTACTTTTAGGTGATAAGACTAAGGAAGGGCCAAGTAGGGAGAGCTTGGGAAAATTTGTGTATGGCAATGTTGGGAGAACAATTTATGGTAAGCATGGGAAATATGAGACTGCGAGGAGTTGGCTCTTAAGTAGATAATAATTAATTTTATTTTAGGCTGGTAATGAAATATGTGGGGTAGTAGTATCAATTCGTTACCAAGAAGATTTACTTAGTATTTGGAATCGTACTGCATCTGACCAGGCTACTACAGCACGTATTAGGGATGCTTTAAAAAGGCTACTTAATTTACCTTCGAATGCTACCATGGAGTACAAAACACATAACGATAGTCTCAAGTAAGTGAAGCGAGAAGAAATTTTCATTTTACACAAATGTTAGAACGTAGAGATTGCAAAAAACTACCCCCTGAATTCCCTTAAAAATATTCCTTTTGTGTAATCCCCTTGTATTTTTATAAATTTACAAGTAAGAAGATTTTATTGTTTTTTGTGATGTTACTTCTAAGATATTTTAGTCAAATTTACTTTCAGGGCTTGGAAGACATTACCTAATAATACGTTGAAGAGTTGATTAAAGTTTCAGAATTAAAAAAAAGAAAAATTTATTAAAGCCATTGTTAACGGTACAAGAAAGTGTTTTTTTTCCGAAATAATTGTATTCCCAATTTTTCTGCATCAAAATTCTATAATTTCAATCACATTCAACAAGAATTTAATCAGTTTTTTAAAAGTCTTGCAAAATTAAAAAAAAATTCAAAAAACTTTTTTAGGTTAAATGATCATTAGACGTAATGACAGCATTTTGGACGAAATGAAAATTACGTAACCTAACCTTGGTTTTTTTTAATAAAATCGTTAAAACCTTGATTTAATACATTTTCAGAGGGTTTTCTGCTAGATTTTTTAAAATACCCAAAAAAAGGTTAATATTAGATCTCACACTTTCTTTTTTCTTTCCCTATTTTACTCAAAAATCTGAATTTTAAGATTAGGTTAGATAAGAAAATTTTCAAAAATTTTTTTTTAATTGTTCTAATTTCTAGCAAAACATTTAAAGAAGTCCCATGAAAATGCTGAAAAAATATATCAACCACCATCACTACCAACATAGATTGCCATAATCCGTCCACCAACAGTACAAAAACCGTTAAGCGAAAAAACTGAATTCAACCTCTTTCTTACATTACAGCTCTTGTGTTTCCCTTAAAATCATAACAACCTTACCAGAAGCCTAATAACGGGTTGATGTTGAAAGTGATGAAATATGTTAAAAGACTAATTTATGTTAATTAACGTTGTTGCTACTTTTATAAAGTGTGGAACGGAAAATAAAAGAAAAAGCATAATCAACAGAGGGGTTTTTCTTTAAACAGATATAGGATAGATAATATTTTTATTAAACTAGACAATTGTTACTATTTATAAATATATAATTCCAAGAAGAGTAATTATAATCTAATCTATACCAGGATGTCAGTAATCACTCTAACATTCATACACAATGTTGCAATTTTTAGTCAAGGACAGAAAAGTTATTGATAAGAAAATGATTAAATTGAGGTGAATTAAAAATAATAACAGAATGAGTATCAAGGATCGTACAACTTCCTGTGAGGTTCCCTCTTTATTTATTTCTCTATTCGGATTTGTTTACGGGTATGCCTGTTTTGTTTTCTGTATTGCCTCTGTAGGCCTTTGCTTCTTCCCTTACCACTTCAACTCTTCCTATCTTGTATCTTTGTTCCTCTACCTCTTGTTCTCCGGAGGTTTCTGTCTCATTCCCAACAAATATATATATATGCTTTTGGAACACCCTGTAGGTAATTCTTGGAAGTGCATTGCAAAAAATTGATTATTTTAAATGAAGTCATACTGTTTTTCCTGGTAAGATTAAAAAAACTGGCGCCACAGAATACTGACTTTTTATTTCTAGTTTGAAAAATAAATAAAGGATTCATCTGGCAACGCTGACCTTTCTGTTTTAACTCCACCCACAATTCCCAGGGCGCGGTTTGTTGGATGAGGAAACGTGCGGGGAATTACAAACTGAATTTATGATAAATGAACTCGTTTCAACTTGTTGCATCTTGTTTGTGTTAAACTTTTAACAGGAACAGTTCGTTTTAGTAGGTCCTACATTTTAAACAAAGAAAACTTGTCTTTATTTGAATTTTCTACAGAATCAGATCTTTCAGTAAACTGCAGGAATTATGTCGAAAAAATTAGAAGTGCACAAAGTTACCCAAAAGGAACTTGCTGTAAGTAGTAAAATAAATTTAAAACTTCTTTTTTTATTATTAAAATTTTTTAGTCTATTGCACAAGAGAGAGGGTCAATTCGGGCGGGTTCAACTGTTGATCCAAATCGAAGAGCTGGAGATTATGCTCGAGAAGAAGGTTATAGAGGTAAAATGTATGTTGCACCAACTTCCAACATGATGAAAGCCGAAGATAAGTTATTGCAGCAAAATTCATATAGGCATAATGATCAACAAGCCAGTAATAACAGAGAGGGTCCTGGTTACTCTTATGTTATTCAAGGCCGAAGAATGAATTAAGTTCATTTCAAATATGTAGTAGAATTCAAATTAATTGAATTCGTAGATTTTATATTGTATGAAAGTACAATTTTTAATAAAATGATTTTTTAAAAATTAAATTTGAATTAATTTGTGTACCACGACCTTCTAGATTATTAAAGGTATAATAAAGGGGATTTTTTTGATGATCTAGAAGGTCGTAGATTGTACTGTTACGGAACTCCTGATTTTAAGGCAGTTTACACGGGGAAGTCCCATTTTAGAAATTTATCAAGAGGTTTGAAATAGATTATACACTTAACTTAAATATTATTTTTTTTAAGTATCAAATCAACCCAGATAATAATTTCTACTGTCAGTAATAGTTTTCAAATGATTCATGCATGAATTTTCCTTTAATTTATATTGAATTGTTCAAAATATACTTTATTTATACGGTAACTTTTGTCAACAGGTTTGAAATGGAGTTTATATCTCCCTTCCTCTTGCAGCCAACTTCAAGTCTTTCCGTCCATGCTTTGACGTTTCCACATAACCTTACTTTTATTACATGGTTTTTTAAAGTTTATTGAATATTTTGTGAGTTTATTTACTTCTAAACAAGTAAAAATGTCTCTATTACCTGGATTTGATGACCCAAACGAAGCTACAGACGCGGAAGATGATATGCAAGAAAAAGTGAAAAAGAAAGCTTCAAAAAAAGGGGGTGGATTTCAGTCCATGGGACTTTCTTTCAACATACTCAAAGGTATTACTAAAAGGGGGTATAAAATTCCTACCCCTATACAACGTAAGGTAAGTTAAAGCATTTTTAAACACAAATTCAGGTTTTGGTTATAAACATTTTTTTAGGTGATTCCGATTGCTTTGGAAAATCGAGATATCGTAGCGATGGCAAGAACCGGTAGTGGCAAAACTGCTTGTTTTTTAATCCCTTTATTCGATAAATTAAAACAAAGGACTGCAAAAGCAGGTGCTCGTGCTTTGGTTTTATCACCGACAAGAGAATTAGCACTTCAGGTTCGTTCATGTTTCCTTATTAATCCGAATTTTCTTGTAATTGATAAAATTTTAGACTTTAAAGTTTATCAGGGAGATTGGTAAATTCACCGATTTAAAATCTGCAGTCATTTTGGGAGGTGATTCGATGGAAAGTCAATTTTCAGCTATTCACGGAAATCCGGACATAATCGTTGCTACTCCCGGCCGATTTTTACATGTCTGCGTCGAAATGGATCTAAAATTAAACAATATGGAGTATGTGGTTTTTGATGAAGCCGATAGATTATTTGAAATGGGTTTCGGAGAACAACTAAATAATATTGTACAAAAATTACCCGACACAAGACAAACTTTATTATTTTCTGCGACGCTTCCTAAAGTTTTAGTTGAGTTCGCTAAAGCAGGTTTGGATAATCCCGTGTTAATTAGGTAAGTTTTTTAAGTTTCCATATAACGGGGCGAGTCAAAAATTTTACTGAACTGTTTAAATTTCAGATTAGACGTAGAATCAAAACTTCCAACGGAATTAGAACTCCTATACATAATGGTAAGACCTGAAGAACACGTCGCCGCCTTACTCGTCCTTCTAAAATCTCACATCGAGTTATTTCAACAAACGGTTGTATTCGCCGCAACAAAACATCACGTCGAATACCTCCATATGGTTAGTACATAAAAAAAATCTTTCGCGTATCTAAACCTTGTAAATTCTAGATTTTGGATTATGCTGGGATTTCCAACAGCTATATTTATTCAAATCTTGATCCGTCTGCAAGAAAAATCCATGCGGCTAAATTTAGACAAAGGAAAGTTTCCGTTTTGGTTGTAACAGACGTTGCGGCGAGAGGTTTGGATATTCCACAGTTGGATAATGTAATTAATTTTAATTTCCCTGCGAAGTCAAAATTATTTGTTCATCGTGTTGGTCGTTGTGCTCGTGCTGGTAGATCAGGGACGGCTTACTCTTTAGTAACACCAGATGAGTGCCCGTATTTGGTAGATCTGCATTTATTTCTGGGACAATCATTATCGGTTGTCTTACCTGGGAAAGATAAAGAAGCGAATATTGGACGGCTACCCCAAGCTTTACTCGAAGAACAACACAGCACTCTTATTACGCTTCATGAAAATCATACAGATTTGGTAAGAATTTATTTTTTCTTAACTTAAAAAAAATTAAAGCGAGGATAGCAGAAGCATTAAACGTCCACCAAGAGGTTGTGTAAAACTGAGTGAACCTTGAGACCGAAAAATTTTCCTTGGGCTTCTTTATTTTTCATTAATTTCTATTTTTTCACAGGTTAGCATGAGGCAAGTTTCAGAAAATGCTTACAAACAGTACGTACGTTCAAGACCTTTGGCTTCCACTGATAGTAATCGAAGAGTCAAAGAGCTTCAATTTAATAATTGTGGAGTACATCCAATTTTTAAAGTGAAAGGAGAAATCTTAACAGAAGAAAGAGAAACATTTTTGGATCAGATGAAGAATTATCGACCACAAGGGGTAATTTTATTGGATTTTTGATTTTTGTAACGGCCGCCATGTTAAAGTTTTACTTTTTGCTTGATTTTGGTGCCGTTAATGGCCCTCATTCTGGTGTTTGGTATCATTAATGGCCCCCATGCTGTATTTTGGAGCCATTAACAGCCCCCAGGCTTGATTTTGTGTCATTAAAGTCCGCCATGTTGGATTTCGGTGCTGTTAATGGCCCCATTCTGAATTTTGGTCCCATTAATGGCCCCCATGCTGTATTTTGATCACATTAATGGCCCCAAGCTTGATTTTTGTGTCATTAAAGCCCTCCATGCTGTATTTTGTTAAATATCCAAAAAATTTTTCTTTTAGACGATTTTTGAAATATGTGGTAAAAATAAATCGCAAGATTATCTTACTATGAAAGCAAAAAGAGCTTTTCATAAAGAAGCCATAACGACCCATCACGTTAAACTTGAAAAACAGGAACATGTAGAAGAATATAGCAAACCTAATCTTGCGGAAAGTAATGCTGCAGATATAGAAAACACTTTTGATTGTGTAATTCTACCAAAGAAAAGAAAAATCGATGACTTGTATAAAATAAAAATAAAAAAACAAAGGGTGAAGGATGAAGAAAATTATATTCCGTATTCGGCACCTGACCGACATACAGAGGAAGGGTGTGTATTCTTTTTTACATTTTATTTTTAAAACAATTGAAGGGTGTTAATATAAAATCCTAGTCTACTTCGTTATTAAATAAGAAAACCACAGCCAACTTGATCAGGATTTTTTGTAGACTTCCTTTTGTTTTTCCACATCCCCTCTTTTTATGCTAACATTTTAAATTTCCATTAATTTTATTATTTTAATCCAGATTAGCGGTAAATAATTTCCAACGTGAAGCTTCAAGAGCTCAATTGGATCTAACGGCTGATTCCGCAGAGACCTTGAGATCTGCAAAGCAACAAATGAGGTGGGACAGAAAGAAGAAGAAAATGGTTGCAGTTAATCCTGTAAATGCTAAATTTTATTATCTTTGAAGTTTTTTTCTTAAAGTTAACTTTTCAGAGTCCTAAAGCGGGAAAAATTAGAACCGAGTCCGGAGCATGGATTCCAGCAACATATAAAAGCAATCGGTATGCAGAATGGAAGGAACGGACCAAGTTTGAAGAAAATGCTGATGATAGTGGGGATGATGATAATCAGAATCATAGAAAAGGTATGAATTTAAGATTTTTGAGGTTTTGGTGCTAATAATGGCTGGCCATCACTGGAAGTGTTTGTGTTTTAATGTCTCTCGTACTTGATTTTGGTGCTTTTAAACGTCATTTGACTGATGTGGGTGGGAGGGTCATCTTTCTACAATATTTGGGTCATATTTTTTTAATATTCTTAATGTTGTAGATATGAACAACAGAAATATTTATACCCATTGGGGTAAACATAATGAAAAGATGAAAACTAAAAAACAAAAATCTGAACTTCGAAGTACAGATCAAATTTTAAAGAACCGAAAAATTGCCGAAAAGAAAAAAACACGGCAAAATAAAAAACTAAGGAAAAAGAAGAAGAATTTTTAATTTGGGGTTCTATGGAAAGGTTTGTTTATGTTACGAAATTGAAATAAAATTTCTAATAATTTAATTTGAACGTTTTAAATTAAACATTTCCATCCAAGATAAGCTTTGAACAATAACATTACTTTCTTGACAATCAATTAAAACATTATTAGGACTATTTTTGTTTGTTTTGTTTATTTTATGTTTGATTTCTTCATCGATGTGTGTATTTTTGGAAACGATTGCGAAATGGGTATTTTCCAAACACGTCTCTGAAACTTTTATTTTTAATGAACCGGTTCTTTCGATTTTTATCTGGGAATCTCCTTGTATCCTCGATAGTTGTATTTCAGCATCCCCTTCATGCAACACAGCTTTTAATATTCCGTCAAATCCAGCTTAAAAAAATATTTTTATTAAATTATAAAAAAAATTTAAGGTAAAAACTTACTCATATTTAAGACTCCTTGTTTGTTTATTAAAACCTTGCAGTTTTTATGTGTATTTTGAAGGTCTAAATTACCCGTTTCGGTAATAAATGTACTGTTAGTACAGTACGAAGACTCGGTTTTTATGTTTCCGTTTTCTGTTTCTACTTTAAGATCGATTCCTTGTAATCTACCTGTCATTACAGACTGAAATAATTTAATTACCAGTTTGGGTATAAAAAACCTTCCATACTTACCCCATTTTGCTTGGTTTTTAAATAAATCTCCGCTGCTTGCATTACATTTGAACACGTAATATTACCGGTTGTGCTTAGAATAGAGATTTTATTACAATGACATCTTGATGCGGTTATATTTCCATGATTCGTTTTAAGAAAAATACTTTCCCCATTAAAATTCATTAAACTTATACTTCCGTTTTCGGAATTTACGTTAATATCTGAATTATAAGAAATTATAAGGGGAATATAATTTAAATTACAACTTACTTGCTTTAATTGGTGCTTCAATTTTACATATAGTTTCTTTTGGGAAATCTGAATTGGTGGAAATTTGGACGTTTTCTTTATCATGTCTGATTTCGAAGTTTGGGGTAAAATCTTCATCCTTGCATGTTACTTTTACAATAACCTTGTCATAATCTTTGTATTTATGGATGTCTAAAGGAATCATTGTAACATTAAAAGGGAGATTAATGTTAATATTACAGAACGGAACGACTGTGAAATCTTTTTGGTATAAAACCCCATAATGTCGGGTTAAAATATTTTTTAACAAAAACTTATTTTTAGTGTTGGAAAGCAAAGGTTTAAGAGCAAACCTGGAATTAAGAGGAATTAACACTAATTTTAATAGGAAGTAGAATTAAATACTTTACATTTTTGATCAGAAAACTTCTGTTGACATTTAATCTAACCTCAAAATTCGATGTAACAAAATTCGATATAACAAATTCGACGAAACAAGTTGTTATGGTTACCTAACCTTATTGTTTTCAAATATTAACGGTTTTTTGTGGGGGCCCCTTTCTAACAGTTTAAATTGTTTTGAAGTTTAAACTCGTATTCGAGGGCTTAAACATTCAAAAATGTCGGAAATAAGCATTACGAGTGATGATCCGTGCCTAGAACATAATTTAAGGGGGCACAAAAAAGTAATTTTTGGGCTTGCTTTTCATCCCTCCGGTAAACAACTTGCAAGTTGCAGTGCTGATAATTCTATAATGTTATGGAATTTAACGAATAAGAACGTTCGTTGCTATGATTTCCAAGGACATTCCGATGTGGTGACGAGCATTGATTTTTCTTCGAATGGAGAATTGATGGCTTCAAGTTCGCAAGATCGTACAGTTCGGCTTTGGGTTCCAACTATTAAAGGTGGGAGTGCTGATTTTAAAGCCCATAGCACTGCAGTTAGAACGGTTACGTTTTCCCCCAATAACGAACAGGTAAGGTTTGCAAATCAATATTACAAGTTTATCTAAATTTTTGTCCTAGTTACTAACAGGATCGAATGATAAATCAATGAAGTTATGGAACGTCCAATTTCGTCGCTTTTTAAGCTCTCTTACAGGCCATACGAATTGGGTACGTTGTGCAAAATATTCACCTGATGGTCGAATTATAGCATCATGTGCAGATGACCGAACTTTACGGATTTGGGATGCAACCACAACTCAATGCATACATACTTTTACCCCATCTAAAGGTAAGTCATATTTTTAAACCGGCCCAATCTTAATTTTTCAAATTTTTAAGGAAGCGGTAACTACCTTGCGTTCCATTGGAACGGCAACTCTGTTGCGATTGCTATGAGTACTGGAAGTGTTCGTGTGTACGATATTCGTAATAATAAACTCCAGCAACATTATAATTTACATGATAATACCATGTGTGTTGCGTGGCATCCCTATGCACATTATTTCCTTGCTGGTGGATTAGACGGTACACTTGCAATCGTGGATGCTTTAGAAGGACGACCACTTTATACAATGCGTGGACATGAAAGTGGAGTTAATTCTGTTCAATTTAATTATGAGGGTGATTATTTTGCTTCTGCTGGGAACGATAAGCACGTTATGGTATGTTCTTGATAAACATTTTCAATTTTACAATTATAAAAATATTTTCTTGTTTCTAGGTGTGGAAAACTAAATTTATTTCCCGACAAAATACTACACCAAGTGAATCGGTATCTTCAGGAAGCCAAATTAGTGTTTAGCAGGTATGGTTTTAATCTGGTTTTAACAAAATACAAAAATAATGTTAGGAGTGCTTATTGCTTTTAATTGAATTTTAGGTTTTGTGATTATATTTATTAGTAAGTTTAGAATTTTATTAAGTATGTAAAGTATTTTTTTTTCAAATAAATATCTTATGAAAGTCTAGTCATTTCTTGTAAATCATTAAAGGGTCTCATGATAGATGATTTGTTTTGGGGGTTAAAGTAGATAGATGAAACATTATAGCCTCGCCTTTTTTTCTAGGAAACTTCTGAATTTTTTTAACCAGATGGGATGGGGTGAGTAAAGTTTCCACTGCTCACCACGTGGCGAGTAAAGTTTGAGAAATGGTTTTTTTCTGAAAACTTCCTGAATTTTTTTTGACTAGACGGGAAGGGATGAGGGATGTTTGGCACATATTTTTCAAGTGTTTAGACATCATATAACATTCTGGGAATTTCGTAAGGAAATCGGAAGGGGTCAAAAATTTTTCTAAAAAATGAGGAAAGACTATAGTCGGACTATAGTCTGCTCATTTTTAGGAAAAAAATTTCACCCCTTCAGATCTCGCCCCGATTTTCCCAGAATGTTATTTGGAGGGTATACACTTGGAAATTATGGGGCAAACTTCCCTCACCCCTTCCCACTGCTCCACACCTGGCTAGGAAACGTTCAGAATTGGGTTGTTCCAGAAAACTTTCGGAATTTTTTTGGACCAGATGCGAGGGGATGGGGGATGTTTGGCACATATTTTTCAAGTCTTAGGGTTCAGATTACATTCTGAAATTTTCCTAAGGAAATCGGAGAGGGTCAAAAAATCTTCGAAAAAAAAAGGAAAGACTATAGTCTTTGCTCATTTTTGGGAAAAAAATTTCACCCCTTCAGATCTCGCCCCGATTTTCCCAGAATGTTATTTGGAGGGTATACACTTGGAAATTATGGAGCAAACTTCCCTCACCCCTTCCCACTGCTCCACACCTGGCTAGGAAACGTTCAGAATTGGGTTGTTCCAGAAAACTTTCGGAATTTTTTTGGACCAGATGCGAGGGGATGGGGGATGTTTGGCACATATTTTTCAAGTCTTTACCCTTCATATTACATTCTGAAATTTTCCTAAGGAAATCGGAGAGGGTCAAAAAATCTTCGAAAAAAAAAGGAAAGACTATAGTCTTTGCTCATTTTTGGGAAAAAAATTTCACCCCTTCAGATCTCGCCCCGATTTTCCCAGAATGTTATTTGGAGGGTATACACTTGAAAATTATGGAGCAAACTTCCCTCAGCCCTTCCCACTGCTCCACACCTGGCTAGGAAACGTTCAGAATTGGGTTGTTCCAGAAAACTTTCGGAATTTTTTTGGACCAGATGCGAGGGGATGGGGGTTGTTTGGCACATATTTTTCAAGTCTTTAGGGTTCAGATTACATTCTGAAATTTTCCTAAGGAAATCGGAGAGGGTCAAAAAATCTTCGAAAAAAAAAGGAAAGTCTTTGCTCATTTTTGGGAAAAAAATTTCACCCCTTCAGATCTCGCCCCGATTTTCCCAGAATGTTATTTGGAGGGTATACACTTGAAAATTATGGAGCAAACTTCCCTCAGCCCTTCCCACTGCTCCACACCTGGCTAGGAAACGTTCAGAATTGGGTTGTTCCAGAAAACTTTCGGAATTTTTTTGGACCAGATGCGAGGGGATGGGGGATGTTTGGCACATATTTTTCAAGTCTTTACCCTTCATATTACATTCTGAAATTTTCCTAAGGAAATCGGAGAGGGTCAAAAAATCTTCGAAAAAAAAAGGAAAGACTATAGTCTTTGCTCATTTTTGGGAAAAAAATTTCACCCCTTCAGATCTCGCCCCGATTTTCCCAGAATGTTATTTGGAGGGTATACACTTGAAAATTATGGAGCAAACTTCCCTCAGCCCTTCCCACTGCTCCACACCTGGCTAGGAAACGTTCAGAATTGGGTTGTTCCAGAAAACTTTCGGAATTTTTTTGGACCAGATGCGAGGGGATGGGGGATGTTTGGCACATATTTTTCAAGTCTTTACCCTTCATATTACATTCTGAAATTTTCCTAAGGAAATCGTAGAGGGTCAAAAAATCTTCGAAAAAAAAAGGAAAGACTATAGTCTTTGCTCATTTTTGGGAAAAAAATTTCACCCCTTCAGATCTCGCCCCGATTTTCCCAGAATGTTATTTGGAGGGTATATACTTGAAAATTATGGGGCAAACTTCCCTCACCCCTTCCCACTGCTCCACACCTGGCTAGGAAACGTTCAGAATTGGGTTGTTCCAGAAAACTTTCGGAATTTTTTTGGACCAGATGCGAGGGGATGGGGGATGTTTGGCACATATTTTTCAAGTCTTTACCCTTCATATTACATTCTGAAATTTTCCTAAGGAAATCGGAGAGGGTCAAAAAATCTTCGAAAAAAAAAGGAAAGACTATAGTCTTTGCTCATTTTTGGGAAAAAAATTTCACCCCTTCAGATCTCGCCCCGATTTTCCCAGAATGTTATTTGGAGGGTATACACTTGAAAATTATGGGGCAAACTTCCCTCACCCCTTCCCACTGCTCCACACCTGGCTAGGAAACGTTCAGAATTGGGTTGTTCCAGAAAACTTTCGGAATTTTTTTGGACCAGATGCGAGGGGATGGGGGATGTTTGGCACATATTTTTCAAGTCTTTACCCTTCATATTACATTCTGAAATTTTCCTAAGGAAATCGGAGAGGGTCAAAAAATCTTCGAAAAAAAAAGGAAAGACTATAGTCTTTGCTCATTTTTGGGAAAAAAATTTCACCCCTTCAGATCTCGCCCCGATTTTCCCAGAATGTTATTTGGAGGGTATATACTTGAAAATTATGGGGCAAACTTCCCTCACCCCTTCCCACTGCTCCACACCTGGCTAGGAAACGTTCAGAATTGGGTTGTTCCAGAAAACTTTCGGAATTTTTTTGGACCAGATGCGAGGGGATGGGGGATGTTTGGCACATATTTTTCAAGTCTTTACCCTTCATATTACATTCTGAAATTTTCCTAAGGAAATCGGAGAGGGTCAAAAAATCTTCGAAAAAAAAAGGAAAGACTATAGTCTTTGCTCATTTTTGGGAAAAAAATTTCACCCCTTCAGATCTCGCCCCGATTTTCCCAGAATGTTATTTGGAGGGTATACACTTGAAAATTATGGGGCAAACTTCCCTCACCCCTTCCCACTGCTCCACACCTGGCTAGGAAACGTTCAGAATTGGGTTGTTCCAGAAAACTTTCGGAATTTTTTTGGACCAGATGCGAGGGGATGGGGGATGTTTGGCACATATTTTTCAAGTCTTTACCCTTCATATTACATTCTGAAATTTTCCTAAGGAAATCGTAGAGGGTAAAAAAATCTTCGAAAAAAAAAGGAAAGACTATAGTCTTTGCTCATTTTTGGGAAAAAAATTTCACCCCTTCAGATCTCGCCCCGATTTTCCCAGAATGTTATTTGGAGGGTATATACTTGAAAATTATGGGGCAAACTTCCCTCACCCCTTCCCACTGCTCCACACCTGGCTAGGAAACGTTCAGAATTGGGTTGTTCCAGAAAACTTTCGGAATTTTTTTGGACCAGATGCGAGGGGATGGGGGATGTTTGGCACATATTTTTCAAGTCTTTACCCTTCATATTACATTCTGAAATTTTCCTAAGGAAATCGGAGAGGGTCAAAAAATCTTCGAAAAAAAAAGGAAAGACTATAGTCTTTGCTCATTTTTGGGAAAAAAATTTCACCCCTTCAGATCTCGCCCCGATTTTCCCAGAATGTTATTTGGAGGGTATACACTTGAAAATTATGGGGCAAACTTCCCTCACCCCTTCCCACTGCTCCACACCTGGCTAGGAAACGTTCAGAATTGGGTTGTTCCAGAAAACTTTCGGAATTTTTTTGGACCAGATGCGAGGGGATGGGGGATGTTTGGCACATATTTTTCAAGTCTTTACCCTTCATATTACATTCTGAAATTTTCCTAAGGAAATCGGAGAGGGTCAAAAAATCTTCGAAAAAAAAAGGAAAGACTATAGTCTTTGCTCATTTTTGGAAAAAAAATTTCACCCCTTCAGATCTCGCCCCGATTTTCCCACAATGTTATTTGGAGGGTATACACTTGAAAATTATGGGGCAAACTTCCCTCACCCCTCCCCACTGCTCACACCTGGCTAGGAAACGTTCAGAATTGGGTTGTTCCAGAAAACTTTCGGAATTTTTTTGGACCAGATGCGAGGGGATGGGGGATGTTTGGCACATATTTTTCAAGTCTTTACCCTTCATATTACATTCTGAAATTTTCCTAAGGAAATCGGAGAGGGTCAAAAAATCTTCGAAAAAAAAAGGAAAGACTATAGTCTTTGCTCATTTTTGGGAAAGAAATTTCACCCCTTCAGATCTCGCCCCGATTTTCCCAGAATGTTATTTGGAGGGTATACACTTGAAAATTATGGGGCAAACTTCCCTCACCCCTCCCCACTGCTCCACACCTGGCTAGAAAACGTTCAGAATTGGGTTGTTCCAGAAAACTTTCGGAATTTTTTTGGACCAGATGCGAGGGGATGGGGGATGTTTGGCACATATTTTTCAAGTCTTTACCCTTCATATTACATTCTGAAATTTTCCTAAGGAAATCGGAGAGGGTCAAAAAATCTTCGAAAAAAAAAGGAAAGACTATAGTCTTTGCTCATTTTTGGGAAAAAAATTTCACCCCTTCAGATCTCGCCCCGATTTTCCCAGAATGGTATTTGGAGGGTATACACTTGAAAATTATGGGGCAAACTTCCCTCACCCCTCCCCACTGCTCCACACCTGGCTAGGAAACGTTCAGAATTGGGTTGTTCCAGAAAACTTTCGGAATTTTTTTGGACCAGATGCGAGGGGATGGGGGATGTTTGGCACATATTTTTCAAGTCTTTAGGGTTCAGATTACATTCTGAAATTTTCCTAAGGAAATCGGAGAGGGTCAAAAAATCTTCGAAAAAAAAAGGAAAGTCTTTGCTCATTTTTGGGAAAAAAATTTCACCCCTTCAGATCTCGCCCCGATTTTCCCAGAATGTTATTTGGAGGGTATACACTTGAAAATTATGGAGCAAACTTCCCTCAGCCCTTCCCACTGCTCCACACCTGGCTAGGAAACGTTCAGAATTGGGTTGTTCCAGAAAACTTTCGGAATTTTTTTGGACCAGATGCGAGGGGATGGGGGATGTTTGGCACATATTTTTCAAGTCTTTACCCTTCATATTACATTCTGAAATTTTCCTAAGGAAATCGGAGAGGGTCAAAAAATCTTCGAAAAAAAAAGGAAAGACTATAGTCTTTGCTCATTTTTGGGAAAAAAATTTCACCCCTTCAGATCTCGCCCCGATTTTCCCAGAATGTTATTTGGAGGGTATACACTTGAAAATTATGGAGCAAACTTCCCTCAGCCCTTCCCACTGCTCCACACCTGGCTAGGAAACGTTCAGAATTGGGTTGTTCCAGAAAACTTTCGGAATTTTTTTGGACCAGATGCGAGGGGATGGGGGATGTTTGGCACATATTTTTCAAGTTTTTACCCTTCATATTACCTTCTGAAATTTTCCTAAGGAAATCGGAGAGGGTCAAAAAATCTTCGAAAAAAAAAGGAAAGGAATTTTTTTGGACCAGATGCGAGGGGATGGGGGATGTTTGGCACATATTTTTCAAGTCTTTAGGGTTCAGATTACATTCTGAAATTTTCCTAAGGAAATCGGAGAGGGTCAAAAAATCTTCGAAAAAAAAAAGGAAAGACTATAGTCTTTGCTCATTTTTGGGAAAAAAATTTCACCCCTTCAGATCTCGCCCCGATTTTCCCAGAATGTTATTTGGAGGGTATACACTTGAAAATTATGGGGCAAACTTCCCTCACCCCTTCCCACTGCTCCACACCTGGCTAGGAAACGTTCAGAATTGGGTTGTTCCAGAAAACTTTCGGAATTTTTTTGGACCAGATGCGAGGGGATGGGGGATGTTTGGCACATATTTTTCAAGTCTTTACCCTTCATATTACATTCTGAAATTTTCCTAAGGAAATCGGAGAGGGTCAAAAAATCTTCGAAAAAAAAAGGAAAGACTATAGTCTTTGCTAATTTTTGGGAAAAAAATTTCACCCCTTCAGATCTCGCCCCGATTTTCCCAGAATGTTATTTGGAGGGTATACACTTGAAAATTATGGAGCAAACTTCCCTCAGCCCTTCCCACTGCTCCACACCTGGCTAGGAAACGTTCAGAATTGGGTTGTTCCAGAAAACTTTCGGAATTTTTTTGGACCAGGTGCGAGGGGATGGGGGATGTTTGGCACATATTTTTCAAGTCTTTACCCTTCATATTACATTCTGAAATTTTCCTAAGGAAATCGGAGAGGGTCAAAAAATCTTCGAAAAAAAAAGGAAAGACTATAGTCTTTGCTCATTTTTGGGAAAAAAATTTCACCCCTTCAGATCTCGCCCCGATTTTCCCAGAATGTTATTTGGAGGGTATACACTTGAAAATTATGGGGCAAACTTCCCTCACCCCTTCCCACTGCTCCACACCTGGCTAGGAAACGTTCAGAATTGGGTTGTTCCAGAAAACTTTCGGAATTTTTTTGGACCAGATGCGAGGGGATGGGGGATGTTTGGCACATATTTTTCAAGTCTTTAGGGTTCAGATTACATTCTGAAATTTTCCTAAGGAAATCGGAGAGGGTCAAAAAATCTTTGAAAAAAAAAGGAAAGACTATAGTCTTTGCTCATTTTTGGGAAAAAAATTTCACCCCTTCAGATCTCGCCCCGATTTTCCCAGAATGTTATTTGGAGGGTATACACTTGAAAATTATGGGGCAAACTTCCCTCACCCCTTCCCACTGCTCCACACCTGGCTAGGAAACGTTCAGAATTGGGTTGTTCCAGAAAACTTTCGGAATTTTTTTGGACCAGATGCGAGGGGATGGGGGATGTTTGGCACATATTTTTCAAGTCTTTAGGGTTCAGATTACATTCTGAAATTTTCCTAAGGAAATCGGAGAGGGTCAAAAAATCTTCGAAAAAAAAGGAAAGACTATAGTCTTTGCTCATTTTTGGGAAAAAAATTTCACCCCTTCAGATCTCGCCCCGATTTTCCCAGAATGTTATTTGGAGGGTATACACTTGAAAATTATGGGGCAAACTTCCCTCACCCCTTCCCACTGCTCCACACCTGGCTAGGAAACGTTCAGAATTGGGTTGTTCCAGAAAACTTTCGGAATTTTTTTGGACCAGATGCGAGGGGATGGGGGATGTTTGGCACATATTTTTCAAGTCTTTAGGGTTCAGATTACATTCTGAAATTTTCCTAAGGAAATCGGAGAGGGTCAAAAAATCTTCGAAAAAAAAAGGAAAGACTATAGTCTTTCCTCATTTTTTGGAAAAAAATTTCACCCCTTCAGATCTCGCCCCGATTTTCCCAGAATGTTATTTGGAGGGTATACACTTGAAAATTATGGAGCAAACTTCCCTCAGCCCTTCCCACTGCTCCACACCTGGCTAGGAAACGTTCAGAGTTGGGTTGTTCCAGAAAACTTTCGGAATTTTTTTGGACCAGATGCGAGGGGATGGGGGATGTTTGGCACATATTTTTCAAGTCTTTAGGGTTCAGATTACATTCTGAAATTTTCCTAAGGAAATCGGAGAGGGTCAAAAAATCTTCGAAAAAAAAGGAAAGACTATAGTCTTTGCTCATTTTTGGGAAAAAAATTTCACCCCTTCAGATCTCGCCCCGATTTTCCCAGAATGTTATTTGGAGGGTATACACTTGGAAATTATGGGGCAAACTTCCCTCACCCCTTCCCACTGCTCCACACCTGGCTAGGAAACGTTCAGAATTGGGTTGTTCCAGAAAACTTTCGGAATTTTTTTGGGCCAGATGCGAGGGGATGGGGGATGTTTGGCACATATTTTTCAAGTCTTTACCCTTCATATTACATTCTGAAATTTTCCTAAGGAAATCGGGGAGGGTCAAAAAATCTTCGAAAAAAAAAGGAAAGACTAGTCTTTCCTCATTTTTTGGAAAAAAATTTCACCCCTTCAGATCTTGCCCCGATTTTCCCAGAATGTTATTTGGAGTGTGTACACTTGCAAAATATGTGCCAAACATCCCTCATCCCTTCCCACTGTTCACCACGTGGCGAGTAAAGTTTGAGAAATGGAGTTTTTCTGAAAACTTCCTGAATTTTTTTTTGACTTAATGCGGAACAAAATATTTCATATTCTCTCTATCTACCCTTATACTTTGGGGTAAAAGTAGGTTTTGAATGATTTCTTTTAGGTCCGTTCATCGCGGATTACTGGATGAATTCAGCCTGGAGAAGCCGTCCATCATACAGCACCTGGGAGCAGCATCCATGGCAAAAACGGTCCTTTTTAGGGTTGCAAAATAAAAAACAGCTCTTTATAGGGCTAAAAAATGTTTAAAAAAAGATTTTCCTAAGATAAGCGTTCGCTGCTGCTAAAAATCTATCCCAAATAATTTTTCCTGCACGTCAAAATGTAGTCCATATATAGTTTGCAGTCGCTTAAAAAAAGGTACGGTCCATATGTAGTTTGCAGTCACTAAAAATGTAGTCCATATATAGTTTGCAGTCGCTTAAAAAAGGTACGGTCCATGTGTAGTTTGCAGTCGCTAAAAAATGTAGTCCATATATAATTTGCAGTCGCCAAAAAAATTACGGTCCATATGTAGTTTGCAGTCGCCAAAAAAAATGTGGTTCATATGTAGTTTGCAGTAACTTAAATAGTGGTCCATATATAGTTTGCAGTCGCCAAAAAATTACGGTCCATATGTAGTTTGCAGTCACTAAAAATGTAGTCCATATATAGTTTGCAGTCGCTTAAAAAAAGGTACGGTCCATATGTAGTTTGCAATCACTAAAAAATGTAGTCCATTATGTAGTTTGCAGTCGCCAAAAAATTATGGTCCATATGTAGTTTGCAGTCACTAGAAATATGGTCAGTCGCTTTAAAATTACAGTACATATGTAGTTTGCAGTCCCAAACAAAAATATCAACACTGAATAAACTGATTTATTTTATTTATTATTTTATAATATATGCACAATTATTATTACAACAGGTAAAAGTTGTAATTATATTTAATTTCAGTGTCCAAGAGATGTTTGTTGTATTTTCCTCCTTAGTGCCGTACTGGTGAAGTCATCCAGCCTGCCTGTATCTGCTTGAAGATCACCCGTGCCGAGGGAAAAGGGTCCTTTTCAGGGCTATAACCAAACCAGTCCTTTACAGGACGAATTCCAATACACAAGACTATAGTCTTTCCTTTTTTTTTCGAAGATTTTTTGACCCTCTCCGATTTCCTTAGGAAAATTTCAGAATGTAATATGAAGGGTAAAGACTTGAAAAATATGTGCCAAACATCCCCCATCCCCTCGCATCTGGTCCAAAAAAATTCCGAAAGTTTTCTGGAACAACCCAATTCTGAACGTTTCCTAGCCAGGTGTGGAGCAGTGGGAAGGGCTGAGGGAAGTTTGCTCCATAATTTTCAAGTGTATACCCTCCAAATAACATTCTGGGAAAATCGGGGCGAGATCTGAAGGGGTGAAATTTTTTTCCCAAAAATGAGCAAAGACTATAGTCTTTCCTTTTTTTTTCGAAGATTTTTTGACCCTCTCCGATTTCCTTAGGAAAATTTCAGAATGTAATATGAAGGGTAAAGACTTGAAAAATATGTGCCAAACATCCCCCATCCCCTCGCATCTGGTCCAAAAAAATTCCGAAAGTTTTCTGGAACAACCCAATTCTGAACGTTTCCTAGCCAGGTGTGGAGCAGTGGGAAGGGCTGAGGGAAGTTTGCCCCATAATTTTCAAGTATATACCCTCCAAATAACATTCTGGGAAAATCGGGGCGAGATCTGAAGGGGTGAAATTTTTTTCCCAAAAATGAGCAGACTATAGTCTTTCCTTTTTTTTTCGAAAATTTTTTGACCCTCTCCGATTTCCTTAGGAAAATTTCAGAATGTAATATGAAGGGTAAAGACTTGAAAAATATGTGCCAAACATCCCCCATCCCCTCGCATCTGGTCCAAAAAAATTCCGAAAGTTTTCTGGAACAACCCAATTCTGAACGTTTCCTAGCCAGGTGTGGAGCAGTGGGAAGGGCTGAGGGAAGTTTGCTCCATAATTTTCAAGTGTATACCCTCCAAATAACATTCTGGGAAAATCGGGGCGAGATCTGAAGGGGTGAAATTTTTTTCCCAAAAATGAGCAAAGACTATAGTCTTTCCTTTTTTTTTCGAAGATTTTTTGACCCTCTCCGATTTCCTTAGGAAAATTTCAGAATGTAATATGAAGGGTAAAGACTTGAAAAATATGTGCCAAACATCCCCCATCCCCTCGCATCTGGTCCAAAAAAATTCCGAAAGTTTTCTGGAACAACCCAATTCTGAACGTTTCCTAGCCAGGTGTGGAGCAGTGGGAAGGGCTGAGGGAAGTTTGCCCCATAATTTTCAAGTATATACCCTCCAAATAACATTCTGGGAAAATCGGGGCGAGATCTGAAGGGGTGAAATTTTTTTCCCAAAAATGAGCAGACTATAGTCTTTCCTTTTTTTTTCGAAAATTTTTTGACCCTCTCCGATTTCCTTAGGAAAATTTTAGAATGTAATATGAAGGGTAAAGACTTGAAAAATATGTGCCAAACATCCCCCATCCCCTCGCATCTGGTCCAAAAAAATTCCGAAAGTTTTCTGGAACAACCCAATTCTGAACGTTTCCTAGCCAGGTGTGGAGCAGTGGGAAGGGGTGAGGGAAGTTTGCCCCATAATTTTCAAGTATATACCCTCCAAATAACATTCTGGGAAAATCGGGGCGAGATCTGAAGGGGTGAAATTTTTTTCCCAAAAATGAGCAGACTATAGTCTTTCCTTTTTTTTTCGAAGATTTTTTGACCCTCTCCGATTTCCTTAGGAAAATTTCAGAATGTAATATGAAGGGTAAAGACTTGAAAAATATGTGCCAAACATCCCCCATCCCCTCGCATCTGGTCCAAAAAAATTCCGAAAGTTTTCTGGAACAACCCAATTCTGAACGTTTCCTAGCCAGGTGTGGAGCAGTGGGAAGGGGTGAGGGAAGTTTGCCCCATAATTTTCAAGTGTATACCCTCCAAATAACATTCTGGGAAAATCGGGGCGAGATCTGAAGGGGTGAAATTTTTTTCCCAAAAATGAGCAAAGACTATAGTCTTTCCTTTTTTTTTCGAAGATTTTTTGACCCTCTCCGATTTCCTTAGGAAAATTTCAGAATGTAATATGAAGGGTAAAGACTTGAAAAATATGTGCCAAACATCCCCCATCCCCTCGCATCTGGTCCAAAAAAATTCCGAAAGTTTTCTGGAACAACCCAATTCTGAACGTTTCCTAGCCAGGTGTGGAGCAGTGGGAAGGGCTGAGGGAAGTTTGCTCCATAATTTTCAAGTGTATACCCTCCAAATAACATTCTGGGAAAATCGGGGCGAGATCTGAAGGGGTGAAATTTTTTTCCCAAAAATGAGCAAAGACTATAGTCTTTCCTTTTTTTTTCGAAGATTTTTTGACCCTCTCCGATTTCCTTAGGAAAATTTCAGAATGTAATATGAAGGGTAAAGACTTGAAAAATATGTGCCAAACATCCCCCATCCCCTCGCATCTGGTCCAAAAAAATTCCGAAAGTTTTCTGGAACAACCCAATTCTGAACGTTTCCTAGCCAGGTGTGGAGCAGTGGGAAGGGGTGAGGGAAGTTTGCCCCATAATTTCCAAGTGTATACCCTCCAAATAACATTCTGGGAAAATCGGGGCGAGATCTGAAGGGGTGAAATTTTTTTCCAAAAAATGAGGAAAGACTATAGTCTTTCCTTTTTTTTTCGAAGATTTTTTGACCCTCTCCGATTTCCTTAGGAAAATTTCAGAATGTAATATGAAGGGTAAAGACTTGAAAAATATGTGCCAAACATCCCCCATCCCCTCGCATCTGGTCCAAAAAAATTCCGAAAGTTTTCTGGAACAGTCCCATTCCGAACGTTTCCTAGCCAGGTGTGGAGCAGTGGGAAGGGGTGAGGGAAGTTTGCCCCATAATTTCCAAGTGTATACCCTCCAAATAACATTCTGGGAAAATCGGAACCAGATCTGAAGGGGTGAAAAAAATTTTTCACCCCTTCCGATTTCCTGGCACATTGTTGATAAAGATTGAAATTGACAAACTACCAAAAAAAAGATTAAAAATTCATCCTGTATCGTATCTTAAAAAAAAGATCACAGTAGCATTTTAACTATAATAACAATATGTTACAAGCACACAAGAATTATAAATACTTTATACAGAAATTAATTAAACTAATGTATAAAGAAAATTACTAAATTAACGAGCTAAAGTTTTTAATTTTGTTTCTAAATACTTCACTCGATTAACCAATTTATCTCTATGATTAAATTCCGTGTACGGTACAATCATTATTCGATATCCCTGAGCTTCTAATAGCCGTACACTTAACGAATTTATTCCTGTTGCTCCCCCACGCCCTCGACATGTGTCATGATAATCATACACAACAACTGCAATTCTAAAAAAACAATTTTTTAATGAAATTAATTTATTTTGAGACCCAAAATTTACTTAGTACGATCCTGTACTTCTTCAGGTTTGTTTAAAGACACCGGATTGCCTTTTTTATCTAAAGCCAGCTCCGCATCTAATAAAATAAAAATAATTCATAAAAAAAATTAATAAACAATAAAAAAAATTAATACCGATGTAAAAACCCATTCCTGTGTCAATATTATTCTTCAAATGTATTTGCGGGTTAAGTAAATTGCTTAAAGAATCTTGTACGGCATTTACCATAACTTCTTTATCTTTACATCTTGATCCTATAACGTTTTTTATATCTGAATCCACGGGTAATCTTGATCCGTCGTAATTTTCTACAAGTAATTTACAAGCACTGTCTATATTTAATAATTTAAGTTTGGTCGACATGCTTAAACCTGCGTCGCCTGTTAAAAAAAAATTGAAAAACCTGTCATTGGGGACCTACAGTTTGATTTAATCTTACCCTCAATTTTTTTCATAAAACTTTCATTTAATACACTTGATATGTGATCTTTTGAAGCTTGATTCAGTACAATTAAAGACCAAACAAGATCCAACCACACTGAAAGTTTGTTTGCTTCAGAAATATTTAATTCTGGGATTAGGACCTGCATTAAAAAAAAATTTTTTGTTATAGGTTTTATGGTGGAGACTTAAAATTTACCTCGTATAATTTTTCAGCATTTGCAGGTTGATGGTTAAGGGTTGCTAAGGTAATAAAAAGGGAAAATATATCTAAAGACCTGCACGTGTCGTGATTTTCCAAAACCCAATCACTTAAAGCGTTTAAAGTACCTAAAAAAAATTTTTATATTCCCTTTTTATTTGATTAAAATAATTTATTATTGTTTCACCTGTGTCTTTGTATCTTAAAATTCCTAAACTTGTCAAAATTGATCCGATTACGGCACTTCCTTTTACATTTTCTTGTAACGCAAGACATACATCAGAGCAAACCTTCTCTAATAAATTTTCATCGATAAAATTCAACACTGCAACACTGTACAATAAATCTGCACTTTGTTTTAGATCCAAATTTTCTGAATTCCGAGTGATATTAAAGGCAAGGGAACGTAGTAAAGGTGTAGATCTACGTTTTTTTTGTGCTAGCGTCGACATTACCTTCAAACAAACATTTTTTGAATTAATATTTATAATTTGTATTAAAAAAACCTCTTACCTTAACCATTTGAGATAAAGAAATTGACGTAATAAGTTTAGCAGCTTCGTCGTCTGCAGTTACGTTAATAATAGTGGATAAATCTTCACTTCGTAACCCAACAAAATTTTTTTTAGATGTGTTATTCCCTTTGGTTAATATTTTACATAATCGGATAAAACGTGGATCGGATTCGAACTCGGTAAGTTGTGCTTTCCCGATTGTAGACCATTCTGCGAGAACCGACACAACCTAAAAATATTAATTTATAATGGACTCAAATTAATTTCCTTAATTAAACCAACCTTTAAAGCGTGTCTTCTAGAAACTCCGTTTCCCTCAGAAATCGATAATAATTCACTAACACTCCTTGCGTTTGTAATCCGACTATCCGTAAATGGAGTTTTAATATCGTTTGACGGTTTATCATTTTTTAATGAAGCAAAAGCTGCTGCAACTAAATGATTGTAACCTCCTTTAGATTTCCCAGGTTTTTCTAATCCATTTTCTTCAATTTTCTTCGATTCGTTAAGGACTTCGTTTACCCCGGAATCATTTTCAATGTTTCGAACTGCTGCACTTATTGGGGCTGATGCAAAGTTATTAAAACGGAGAAATATTTGCACTCCACTGTTGGTTTTTGAATACCGCACTAGGTTTTGCGTTATTTTAAACATTTTATTTGAAGATTAGATAACCTCCAAAAAAAATTTTTGTGTTTAGGAATCAAGCAATAAAAGTCTTGGAACGTTGTAAGTGAGTAATAATAGGTACTTTACCTTAAATGAATGTAATTGTGGTAACATTTAATGGTTTATTAAAATTATTACGAGAGGCATTGCCCAAAACGGGACATTTTCCCTAAACGTCACATTAAGCAAAATCCCTACGGTAAAATCCCTAATCCGGGTATATTTTATAAAATCTATTTCAAACCTATAGATTAATTTTTAATAACAAAAACCAAGTCGATAAAGTATTATTACATACAGTATGATGTCATAAACGTAAAAATCAAGAGCCACACAAATAATTTTAGTTTAATTAATTAGATTTAATAAAATTAATTAAACACTAAAGGTTTGTGACAGATTTATAAAATTACCTGATGATGTTACCGTTATGTTTTACGGTTACGTTACTTCATCTGACGTTTAACGTAAGGGTAAGGTTGAGATAAAAAATGTCAAGTTCCAATATTCTTCCGTATTTTGTAAAATAATGAAAACACGGAGGTGAAAGTACATTCTTGAAATGACAAGGCAGTCTATAAACCTTGAAAAAACTTGTACCATACCTGTTCACATTATCATTTCTTTTCGTTACTTCAAGTCGTCTCTACAATGGATAACATAACGAAATTAATTTTAAACGAAATCTGTGATGTATTAGAAACCTACAAAGGTAGAGATAAGGTAATTTTTCTTAATTCACTTTAAATTTTTCCATAAACCAAATTTTATTTTAGGTGCTCCGTACTTTATGTTACAGTACAAAACTAATCGGAGGGTTAACAAACAATCCGTTGTTGGCAAAAAGATGGCAAACTTTCAGTTCACAAATGTCAGGTACTCGAGCCGTCCTCCGATTACTCGATGATCTACCCATGCTAAAATATACTTTAGAATACGGATTCGGACGTGAGGTAAATTAATTTAAAACCCTTAAAACAAGGAACTTACATAATTTTTAGGAGCCCGATAAATTCATGGCTTCAGTTGGAGTTGTAACAAATTTTGTTGACCAAATTTATTATCCCATTGAAAAAATGGCTTGGTTAGCTGAACATAAATTAATTTCCGTTCATGATAGTAAACCGTGGGATACTGCCAGTTCCGTATGCTGGGTTATATCAATTTATTTAACCCTTATGAGGTAAGTTACTAAAAAAAAAAGTGGTCCTGTTAGTTCTTTAATAACTGAGTATTTTTTCTAGATCACTTCGTTATGTAAATATTTTGCAACAACATAAAGCTTGCATTGATATAAAGACTGAACAAAGGTAAAGCTTTGTTTTCGTAAAATAATCCTTGGTAATTGATTTTAATTTTATTGTAGAGCATTGGAGAAATTATTAGCAACACAGAAGCTTGAAATGTTGACTTGTATCCGATTATCGTTGGATTTTGTCCATGCTGTTAATACATTACCGTCTGGTTTTTTATGGTCGTCAAAATTAACGTCGTGGCAAGTAGGACTTATAGGGACAATATCTTCCGTTTTAGGAATGTATCAATTATTCGCGAAAAGGGCTATGAAATAAATAAGGAATGGAATATATTTTTATATGTAAAATAGGATATGGTAGTAATTTTAGAAAAAAAATAAAAGTTTTAAGATATTTATTTTAAGAAAAATGTTTTATTGTATAATTTCGTTTTCTGCATTAAAAAAATTCCAAATAGGATTGTTTGGAAATTTTAAAAAAATTGATTTTAATGTCCACTTCTGTAGTAATTGCTGCTGTGTATACAGAGTGTTAATGAATTGCAGGAACAAACTTCTAAGGCTTAAGTATACATGAAAACAAATATTTTTTGTTAATAAATGTATGGTCAAATGCGTCTCCTTTCAGGGATAGAGCTCAAAGATTCTTTAAGAAACGCCTAAATGTAGGCAACTCAAAATACAGAAAGCATGAAAATGCAATTTGGGTTGCCTATTTTCAGGTATTTCTTGAAGAATCTCTTTTCTAAAGAAAATACTTTTGACCACACATATTATTATTTCATGTCACAATTTTTTTGTTAGTGGCATTTCTTGTCCCAATTCCTTACTTGTTGTTATTTATTTTAGGCACCCTTCCAGAATAAAAAGAAGTTAACAAACAAATAAAAACGCATTAAACTTTATTAGGAATAGGGAAATATAAAAACAAAATTCTTCTCTAACAAACAATTAAAAATAATTAACAAAGCTGTAATTTACTTTTGCAGTCCCCATTATTTAAAGTGCAGAAGCAAACCACAGCCATTCGTAACATCATAAAATATTTTATAAAATATTACGACTTGAAAAAAAAAACTTAAATTATAAATCTAAGCAATTAAAAAATGAACATTAACATAAAATTTAGCAGTCTTTAACTCTACTGTTTAAAGTTAAAATTAAAACAAAAAAAAAATAAATTCAAAGCCTAACCCACCACGTAATAGAACTAAAATTCAGATTATTTAATTTTTAGTTCATTGGGTTAGTAATCAAAAAAAAAATTAGTTTTGACATGATTTGTAAGTTTACTTATTAAATTAATTTTATTATTTCTACAAATCACATTAAAACCTGTTAGGATAATATTTACGAAGCAATTGCATCATTTCAATTTAAAAAAAAATTGATAATATTATATACATATTTATAGTGCAAAAAAATATGAAAAAGTGAACTAAAATTTTGAATTGATGCATTTGCATTTGAAATCAACATAAAATTTCTTGTTAAAAAGTCCATAACACCATTATTTAAAATTTTTTTTAAAATCCACCAACAACATTAAAATTTGGAAGAGTTTTTTGTTAATACACCTAATTATGAGATCAAGCTTTATAATATAATGTACCTAGGAAATAGCAATCATTATATTTGTCAACTTTTCTCGGGTTAATTAAAACTAGTCTAAAATTTTCATCACAATAATTATTTTTTGTTAGTTTTTTAACGCTTACCAACATGTAATATTTAAGAATTGTTCAGAATTAAAAAAGGAACATTAAAAAAAACGAAAAACTCTTAAACTTAGAAGAAAGACGAACACAAGGAACAGGTAACACACAAACGGGGATGGAAATGGCAGTCGAGAGACAGGCAACTGAAAATAAAATTATATAACATTAGTTTTCAAATTCATCCCCTTATTTGCAATCTTTTAGGTATACAAAGTACTCAATTATCATTGGCACAAACTTAAAGTAAGAATTCTCTATAGAAAGGGGATTCCCCCTCTTATTATGTGCAGAAATATTTTCAAAGGTAAACTTTTTAGTAATGTTCTTGACACTAACAACAAATTTACAGACAAAAAAGTTTAGGATCCTTCTAAATTCGAAATTCATTCAAATCCCATATACAGGGTGAGCCAATAAATTTGTAAAGGTTGATATTTCCATTAATGTTCCAAAAAAACGAAAAAGTTTCAAGTAAAAGTTGTATAGAATCTCGAGAACTACATGTTAGAATTATTTTCGAATATACAGGGTGAGCCAATAAATTCTCAAAGGTTGATATTTCTGTTAATGTTTAAAATATTGAAAAATGTTTCAAATAAAAGTTGTACAGAACCTTGAGAACTACAAGTTGGAATTATTTTCGAATATACAGGGTGAGCCAATAAATTCTCAAAGGTTGATATTTCTGTTAATGTTTAAAATATTGAAAAATGTTTCAAATAAAAGTTGTACAGAACCTCGAGGACTACATGTTAGAATTATTTTCGAATATACAGGGTGGGCCAATAAATTTTCAAAAGTTGATATTTCTGTTAATGTTCAAAATATTGAAAAATGTTTCAAATAAAAGTTGTACAGAACCTTGAGAACTACAAGTTGGAATTATTTTCGAATATACAGGGTGAGCCAATAAACTGTCAAAGGTTGATATTTCTGTTAATGTTCAAAATATTGAAAAATATTTCAAATAAAAGTTGTAGAGAACTTCAAGAACTACATTTTAGAATTATTTTCGATTATACAGGGTGTTTTATAAAGAAATGGGATAATAAAATTTTAAATAGGGAGGAAGTTTCATTAACCACGAATGATGTTGAGGGATTGGCGCAAGCCTAGGAGAAGTTTTGAATGGTTTCCAATGGTTCACACCCCCCAAAATATGAAAAAAAAGGAGTAACATCGAAGTATGCAAATTATTTACTACTAAACCATACAAAAAATTGAACATATGGCACAAAACATTATTAAATGTTTTCTATTGTATTTAAACAATAATTGAAGACCAAAAATCATATCCCGAACGTTGCCAATTCGTCAACAAATCAATCCAAAACGATAGATTAATAATAAATACAGCTCTAACTGTAAGTAACTACACTTATAAAAATAGATATTAAGTACATACAGCATCAAAAAAATACAAAAGCCCCAAATATTAAATCATCGCCCACATATAAATTTTTAAATTAAAAAATACTTAAACATCACTACTTAAAACTATTAACTTTTAACGAGCTATAAATTGCTTTAAAAACTCTTCGTTATGAGTAAAATATTTTTGAGATTAAATTTTAAAACGGTAGAGAAAAATTCGTGTGTCCCTTATTTTTCTTTGATTCTACGATTTCCATGTAAAAAAATGTCCATTTATAATGGGAGTTTAAAAATCCTGTCCTTATTACACACTTTCAAACCGTCCGAACCCAAAAAGTTAAAAATCCAGAAAGACACACGATGTACTTATTTACTTTAAAATTTAGCTCGACAATATTGAAAGCAAATACCTTACAATAATAATTTTTCCTCACACTAATTTACTAACGGGTAACAAAAAAACAAGATTTATTCTTGTAGTTACCAAAAGCGCACTTAAAACAAATAGCACAAAGTGCAATGTCCAAAAAACTACATCCAACACCACAAAAGGAACGATTTTTTTGTACTTGCTTAGTTGAGGGGGCTGTTGCCTAGGCCTACTACGGTGCTATTCTTCGAGTTTCGCATTAGAGGCTTGTGGTGTCGCTGGTCACCCTGGTGATGCCACTGCCAACAAGCACGACAGTAGTAACGGAAACACATCATCTCTCGACAGAAATATGGCCCTTGATGCACCCCACAAAAGGAGCACAAGGAATCCTCCAGGTACGGATCCACTTGCACCTGGAAAAATAATACAATATTATAATTTTATTAAAAAAAAATTAAGGGATTATTTTTTACCTTCTTCGTAAATTTGACAGTCTTAATCTCAACAAAGGCAGCAGACACAGCCTTCATATAGGAACGAGGATTATTGAAGGTTACACGTCCGGAACCAATCGGGTATTTGTACTTGTCAGTATCTATGCCTAAATAAAATAATAATTAATATTTTGGAGGGAATACTTCTAAAATTAAATTAAAATCATTTGAATTTCCCGCGTTAATTATGATTTAAATCTCGCGCTATGCAAGGAACAAACGCTAGATGGCGACATTATCATCAGCTCGGAAAAACAAGGGGGTAGGTTTCACCATGGAGCACCCAACAGCTGACATCGGAATTCGTTCTTTCTTTATTAAAAAATTGCTTACCTGCATAAACGACACCATCAAAAAGATCATTCATGACCTTTGCCAACCCTTCAGCATTTAACATTCCATGTAAAGCGCCAACAAACACAGTTTTACTGGGATCCAACTTCTGGGAAGTGGATTTAGTAAAGTTCGAATCGTTTAAGATCCATGGAATCACTTGAACCTAAAGAAAATGAAAATATTTTTAATGAATAACACGAGAGACGTGGTTTCACAACAAGTTATAAAAAATACCGCTAGATGGCAGCATGCATACTCGGTCCATTAAGGGCTAGTGCTAGATACCGCTTGGAAATGATCGAAATTGTTTGCAAACGAACCATGTATGCCTGGCGCCCTTTCTCATCGGAAATAATTGTTACTAACCTCTTTGGATTTCATCCTTTTAGAAGAAATCTTAAAGTACCAATTACCAGAATTGGCAGAATCGTTGGTGCAAGATTGTAGCAGAGCCTTAACATTTTTTTCGGCGTCAAAAATAATGTAAACGTAGCCTTTAGGCTGTGATGCTTGTTTGTCTTTACCGGGCCATTCAACACGGATGGTCCCAAACTGTTTGAACGTCTGTACAAGGACTTGCTCGGAAATATCCCACGGGACTCCACCAAGGAAGACCTTGCACGAATAACCAAGAGGCTTGTTTGATCTTGGGGGAAGTACACCGCTCCATGTGCAAGTTGCTTCATATACAGCTTTAAAAAAAAAGTTTATATCTAGAAAATCGGAACACCAACACCCCTAGTGGTCTTAAGAATAATATTTAGGTGCTACATACCAGCAGCTGAGCGATGGTAGCGGGCGACTCGATCCAACTGTATATCCTGTACATGACTGGCTAAGTTCATTAAATTTAGTGCAGCTGCACTGCCATTAAATTTCTCAAATACCTTAAACATTTTTTTAATTAATTCTAAAATCAGAATTTAAAAAAAAAAGACATACCTGAGTCGCAGCATTATGTGAACAGGCGGGGTGTAGCAGTGTATTAAGAACTGCCGGCGGCTGCTGCAGGTACTTGAGAGCTTGAAGGGTCTGTAGGTTATGCAAATTGGTCAAATCCAAATCAGCAAGCAAATTGGAACTGTTCAAACAGTTACGGGCCACAGCCTCGTTTAACGTCAAAGTATTCTACAGGAAACCAAAATTATGAAACGGGGTTTGAACCACAAAACCAAAATTTTTACCATTAATTCAGCAAGGCTGCCATCAGGACTAGAAATGGAACTATCTGAATTTTCTGGAGTATCTGCTCGTGAATTAAGACTTCCCATCATAGACGAATCACCAACAATCGGACTATTACTACCACTGCTATCACTAGAGAAGAAAAATTCTTTATAAATTCAAATAACAAAACTCAAATCAACTTACCAAAGCGAAGTACTACGCAAGGTACGATTATTAAGCATGCTTGGAGATGAAATTCCGGATCCATTTAACGGGATGTTGGAAATGTTACCCGGCAAACCTTTTACCGTAGCAGCAGCTGTTGCAAATCCATTTAAGGGTCCTGATGATAATTTGGGATCGTCAAAGTTCAACTATACAAAAAAAATGGGGATTTAAAAAAAAAATCAAGCCCTATAGTTCAATCCATCGCCCCCTAACCCAAATATATCCAGGGGATTCCCCAAAATTTGTCCATACCATTCAGGGGATTCCCAACATGAGTCAACCTAAATTCAAGTTGAACACAAGAAAAGGGGGGGGGGTACATTCGTTCGTTAAAAAATAATGCAAAGGGATTACAAAAACATTTCTACATTTTTTGGTATTTCTCTCCCCCCCCCCCACAGGATATCTAGGGGGAATGAGTTCATGAAAAACTAATTTCAAAAATAATAATGGAGTATTAAAATAATCAAGTTCCCCCCCCCCTATCTTAGTAAATGAATTTAAAGGAAATTTCTTTAGAGGATCCCCCTTTAAATACTTTTTAAAAGATAAGGGGGGTGCATGCATGCACGGTTTCGTTAGTTTTAAATATTTGACGATGGTGTAATCATTTCAACTGAGTATTAACAAAATTTCCAGTCCACTCTGAGCTATTACAAAAGAAATAAAACAAAACACTATAGATCACAATAAATGCGAGGGTTAAAACGCTGCCAGGAGCAATAATAGTCAATGGGGCGTCTAAAGTGGTAACGGGCCTGCAATTGGCAAACTTCCTCATCCATTTCAACTCATTGCGTCCAAAAAAAGTTTTAATAAAAATTCCCAATCGGATTAAAATAAATTCTAATCAGTTCTAATCTTTTTAAAGCGGATTGAAATAAAATTCTGAGCGTATAAAATTTAAATTTAAGAAATTTACCGCCTTAATGTTTCGATTAAATGACGACAGATGGCGTATAAAAAAAATTTAAATTTACCGCGTTTTTTTGAAAAAGCCGCCAAAAACAGAAAGCATGCATTGATAAACAGATTCAATTGTTTGATTGATGTAAAAAAAAATCGAAATTTTATATAAATTTTAAACGTAGAAACCTAAAATGAAAGCTTGAACAAGCCAACAATAAAAAAATCTTATCACCTTATCTTAGAAAAAAAAAACTTACCTGCTGTAAATTAGCCGAAGATGCCGGGGGAGTGTAAAGTCCTGTAGCAGAAGATCCGAAAGAAGTCCCCAACAAACCTCTTGGGGCATTCAAACCAAATAAGTCGGTTATCGACATTGTTTCACCTGCCATAATAAAATTAACTTTTAATTCCACTTTCTTCACAATAAAATTGTTTAAAATCGGAGTTAAGTTTTAAAATGCTGACTTTTAAGTCAACACCACTTAGTTGCGTCTATTGATCGTGTTATGTTTTATTTTATTTCGAAGACACAACCTTGGATCAAATTTTTAGAAAAGAATTGCTTTTCCAAGGCGAGGCCCAAAATTCATGCGCACGTGGATTTTGATTATCTCAAAAAACATACATCTGCCGCTTTATCAAAATGTGTTTAACTTTACAAAACTTTCCATTCTTATATACAGGATGTACTAAAAGTAAATCCAGTAATAAAGAATTTTCCTTTAAATTTCTTTAATTATTTTTTTCAAAGTCCCTAGATGGAAAAGGGATCATTTTTTTAAATAAAAAATACTAACCTTTTGCTTCAGTTTCATTTAAAAGTTCAGGATGAAGTAGTAAGGCATTTATGGAATGTTTTTGAAGGATGTTCAGTGGCGAAGAAAATCCTGGGGTTAAAACGTCACCAACTAACGGTGATATTACCTGAAATTCAGGGAAAAAAGGTCACATTTCATGATGCATGAGTTTTCTTTGGTGTGGTAACCATAAATTACATAAATTTACATAAATTCGAGGCATTAGGGTCCCTCCAAACCTTGGCCTACAATGTGGAGGGACAGAGTCTTCATTAATGGCAAATTAAATGGAAAACATCATTTGATTATGCAACCAAACTTACAAATGACTCATAATTGCATAAGTCGGGGCGCTATGTCACTTCCAGACCTTCTCCTGCAATGTGGAAGGTCAGAACCTTCATTAATCACGGATTAAATCAACATTAGGCGTGGAAAACACACGTGACTATGCAACCAAACATACAAATGACATAAAATTACATAAGACGTGGCAGTACGTCACTTCCACACCTTCGCTTGCAATGTGGAGGGTTAGAGCCTTCATTAATCGCAAATTAAATGGAAAACACCCATTGATTATGATGATTATGCAACCAAACATACATTAAATCCAAAGTTCCATAGATTAAAGTCGTGACACTACGGCTCTTTTACACTTTGGCCTGCAATGTGGAGGGTGAGGACCTTCATTAAATCAACAGAAACAATGGGAAATACACGCGAATATACAAACATACTTTAAAGTGCTCACAACAACGTAAAACTGGTGATTAGTAAGTAGTACAATGTGGAAGATCAAGGCCTCCATTCGTCATTTCCCTTTAATAGGGATTAACTAATTGCATGAAACACCCTGTAGTAATAATAAGGGATTTTGTTAATCTTGATTTTCCTCGACGAATGGGGTCGAAGTCTTTAAAACATGCAGTTTTGTTAATATCACGACAACATTTGACTAAGATAATGTGTAGCACAATTATTCCAGTCTGGGATGATTATATCTCGGTCTCGTTCAATATCTGTTTCTTAGCCAAATTGCCCACATATTTTAACTAAAAAGGGGTGTAGATAGACATTTATTAAGCGAATTAAACTCAATTTTTCCTCCCTAGTTAAAATATTGGGTTTGGGGGAAAAATTTCTATATAAAATTATTATTATTTCCGAAAATTAAATGAATATCTGGTTAGATCAAAAACACTTTTGAAACTAAAAATCCAATTTTTCATATACAGGGTGTTTCGAAATTAATGGAACAGCTTACACGGTTTTTTTTATAGAAACTAATTTTTAAAATTACAAAAATCCAATATAAAGAAATTTTTGCGTAGATTCCAAATATATAAAAATATACCTACAGGGTGTTATATTTAAAAACGTTATAAGCCGTAAAGTCAAAACAGAAAGATATTTTTAAAATTACTTTACACTAACTTTTAGCAAATTTCCTGTCATTTAAAACTAAAAAAAAAACATTTCAATATTTTCATAAATAAGGAAGTTAGAAATTTGTAAACACCCTGTATATAAAATCCGTTTTTTCCGTTTTTTAATTTCAAACTTCGCAAACATATTCTATAGAATAAAATAAGAAAAAAAGTTCATATAACTAAAGATCGAAAAATGCTTCGTTACGGAGTTACAGCCTTCTAAATATGGAACACGTTTTTGGCAATAATTCTAGCAATAGTTACATGATCGTTTTGAAATTTTAAATGCTAACATTACCGATCAGGGTTGTTAATTAGAGCCTACTTTTGTTTTATTTAAAGCACCAGGGGTGTCCCAAGTTGGGGGGGGTAAGGCACATTTTTATGATTTTTTTTAAATATTTGAAGTTATTTATATTTTTGACTTACAAATTGTTTTAAAAATCGATAAATTAAATCGTTTAAATAAAAATTGTCTGTTGTTTTGCGATATATGCAAGAAGAGGCTCGTGGCATTGGCCCTCCATCGCTATCTCTCCAAGACAAGTTCAATGAATGTTCTGTTTATCTTTACACCTGCTTTTGTGTCGGTCACTTTGAGTCTGCAGGGTATTATTTTCAAAGCATGCTATTGTTTATATGTTGTGATAATCGGTTCAGACTCAAAGAGTAGCAAATGTTATGAGTGTTTTTTAAAAAAAATTTATACTATTGCATGGCTTGTTTTTATTTTGACCCTGTCTGGTCCCCATTATTGGTACATGCAAACATGATAAAAAATTTGTTTAGAATTAAGAGAAACCCCTACGATGTTTTAAATAATTTTTTTACACTTACCTAACGCGTAAAAATCACTCAAACAACTAAAATTAATTCTTCTTTTACTTCTCAAGAAAGTAAAAAATTAGCCCCCCTACAAATTCTCCAAGCAACGGTGTTAAAATAAATTTTAATTCATCAGACAAATCAACTTTTTCTTTTAATTACTTTTAACAGTTATTTCAATAATAAACGTGAGGTTTTAGTAAAGGATTTAGGTGTTTAGTAAAAGCCTATTATTATTATTATTTTTTTAAGTTAACGAGATCACTGACCATATCATATGGTCTTAATTGAAATCCATGAACCGCGATTATTATTTGTTAAATACCGCTACTTTAAAATTGTTAATTAAACTACGAAATTGACGATAAAACAGTTATTTTTTAAATTATTTAAATTTCCCGCGCAAAAATAGAAAGAGACGGAAGATAGAGGGCGAAAAGGAAAGGGAAGAAATTCTATTGCAAACGAAAAGAGAGAAAGAAATGCAGTGGGGAGAGAAAGGTAAAAACAAGGAGAGAAAGAGAGAGAAAAACCTTCTAGAATACAAACCACGTATCCAAAAATAAAGAAGAGAGAGAGAGAAAAGGTAAGCAATTGAAGAGTAAGTTCAACAAGGAAGGAACGAAACGAAGGAAATAATTTAGAATGAGACGGAATTTTCCACGGAAAAAGGGCAGAGTCGATGGGAAGGGAACTAAGAATAACTAACTGTAGAATACGAATCCGAAATTCTTTTAAAGCGACTATTAAGCTGTTTAGAAAAGGAAACTTATTTTTAGGCCGTTTCGTACGAGGAATCATTTTTCAGCCCTTTTGATCGATGGGTATAAGGCAACTAAAAATTAAATGACGGTAGAATACGAATCCGAAATTCTTTTAGCAGACCTTATTGGGTAAAAAAGCGTATTTTTGGGTCTTGTTTTCCCCAAAGGGAATCATTTTTGGGCCCTTTTGGTCGATACTTAAGGTAGAATACGAATCCGAAATTATTTTAGCAGACTTCATTGAACTGTTGGGTAAAAAAGCGTATTTTTGGGTCTTGTTTTCCCCAAGGGGAATCATGTTTGAGCCCTTTTGGTCGAGGAAATGCAGCTAAAAATTAAATAATTGTAGAATACCAATCCGAAATTATTTTTACAAGTCTTATTAAGATCTTAGTAAGAGGAAGGATTATTCTTAATTTTTTTTCTGCGATGGAAGAATGTTTTTGGGCCCTTTTGATCGATGGGAAGGGAAATAAAAATTAAATAAATGTAGAATACGAATCCGAAATTCTTTTAGGGGCCTACTTAAGCCGTGGGGAAAGGGGAAATTATTTTGTTTTCCCGACGGACAATCGTTTATCCCCTTGGGCCGACGGTAAAGGCAATGAAATATTTTTAAAATTTTAAAAATCTTGATTTTCCAAAAATATTTAAAAAAAACAAACAATTGATTAAAACAATACATAAACAAAAGCATCCTTTTTCATTTGTTACTATTAGAAAATATGGATACTAACCCAGAGAACAGCAGGCGGCGGGGGTCTACAACACTATCACGATGTTCACTTGTTAATAACAATTGAATGCGATGTGCACTTGTTAATAACAAACAACTGAATGCACTTGTTACACTTTTCAAACAAAAGTTTAATAAATACTACGGAAATAAATGAACAATTTCTAATACAAACGGGATTATTATAACGATTACACCAATGAACTAATTAAAAAAAATGTATAATAATCGAATTCACGGTTTCTATAAGAAATGTTGCGAGACTAATAATATTGTTACATAAAGTAATAAAAAAAGATATGCACGCAACAATTAACTCGTGTTATTTAACTTTTACAACTCAACAATGTGTGTCAGTGTAACAGATTAATAAAAAAAATTCTTATCAATAAACAAGACTTACCTGATCGACTGTAGGCATTTTTGATAAAAATTCACACACAAGGACGAGAAAACAAAAAAAAAGGGGGACACTTAATCGAAAGACATACGCGAATGCACACGGGATTTTTTTAATTTCTGCATAATAACACGGGGAACACACGCGGAAACAGCTTCCTTTCGAGTTCCTCCTTTCTTCTGAAAAGCGAGCATCATTCTTTGAAATCAAATTCGAGGGAAGGGTCCTGCGGTTGCTTACTGGACGGTTCTGACTCAGTGATGTCCTGTACGGAGTAGGCAGGGGTGGGATTGCGAACACGTGCACAAGGTGTTTGTTGTCTGGATTCACACAAGAAAAAATTTAAAAAAAAACATGTTACAAGTCTGCGATAAAATTTAATTCTAAAAGGTTCTGGAGCTTACCTTTTTTTTAAAAGAATGATTTACATAGACACACGCTTTTATTTTTTTCCAAAATAATTTATTATAATCGTTTTGGAAAATTACTACAGTGTCATGTAAATTTCAATTGTTTTCAACACCTGTTTATTATTTTCATTGGTTACTATGGCAACTCAATTGTTGTTTTTACTACTTGATCTTTTTTTTTTTAATTTTTTGGCTGTAATTTTTTTTTTTTCCAATTACAAACTCTTTTCTGTTTGTAACTTCCTTTTGAGTAGGGGGCGATATCAATTTCGTCCCTTTCCAAAAACACCTCCCCTCCATTCTAGAGACAAACTTTTCCCCTCAAAAGTTAATTCTCTCCTATGACCTTTAAAAACAGCTGCAAAAATTGGACGACTAGACACGACTTTTATTTATTGTCTTTGTGGTTCGGACGTAGTCGGGTAGCTGTAATTTTACCCCTGAAAATGTTTGAAAGTAGGGGGTTCCCCCTCTCGAGGCTTGAAAAAAAGATTCATCTGATGTTGTTATTTCAGGAATTTCAAGCAGCGCGGAGTAGCTCTGAGCTACTCAGCGTCGATTGTTGCATAGTCCCTCAAATCCCCCTCGCTCTTTGTGCATCCCACGAATACCAAATATCCCCTCCCTCAACCTAGACATTTTTGAAAAATTAAAAATGAGCTTACGAAAATAAAAATAAAAAGTATTTTTAGGTCTTGTTTCCTTGATCCTTTTTCGACAATGCGAGCGCGATTAAAGAGCGATTAAGATTAAATAATCGTAGAATACGAATCCGAAATTCTTTTACAGGTCTTATTAAGCTCTTGGGAAAAGAAAGCCCAATTTTAGGTCTTACTTTCTAGATGATAATTCATTTTTGGGACCTTTTGGACGGTGGGAGCGCGACTACAGAGCGATGAAGATTAAATTACGGTAGAATACGAATCCGAAATTCTTTAAAACGCTCTATTAAGCTCTTAAAAAAAGGAAGTTTATGGGAAATCATTTCTGAATCGTTTTGGTCGATGTGGGGGGCGAGTAAAGAGCGATAAAAATTAAATTACTGTAGAATACGAATCCAAAATTATTTTAGCAACCTTATTAAATTTTTGGGAAACGGAAATTTATTTTAAAGTCTTATTTACGCTTTGGGAAGTCATTTTGGAGGACGGAAAGGTAACTAAAAATTAAATAATTGTAGAACACGAATCCGAAATTCTTTTAAAGACCTTATTATATGCTCTTGGGAAAAGGAAATTTATTTTTAGGCCTTGTTTTCGCGATAGGAAACCGTTTTTGAAACCTTTTGGTTGATAGTAAGGGTATCTGCGGACTGCGTGCTGCAATTTCTGCAGCTCTGATCGTTGCAAAATCCTTAAAGATTTGTATAATTCTTTAAAACTTATAATATATTCTGAATTAAAACATATAATCGCAAGTACTATGTTGAAATAATATCGACACCGAGTTATTCATTTTTTGCTCCACTAACGTCCGGCATTTCAACTTCTATACTCATATCACTTATGTTGTTACTGGTATTGTTTTGTCTTGCAGATGAACTATCTTCACTGTCTTGAGTTGTACACTCTTCTGCAACCGATTCTAATGCCAACAAGCGAAAAGGTGGAATGTGATCAGGAGCACCTTTAAATCGCGATTTTAGTAAAAATAATACTAGGCCATCCCCGATACTCACCAGGAAATGGTGGTTGCTCCACAGATAACTGTTCAATAACGTAATTAAGCATTGTGGTACTAAAAGTATCGTCTCGCCTTAACCCTAATGCTTTATGGAACCAATCCACAGCTTCTTCAGTACGTCCTGTAAGGGCATGGACGTAACCAATCGCCGAATATGTGCTTGCAGATTGGGGGACTAATACTAAAGCCTACGAGTGTAATATTTTATTAAAATTATTTTAATTATAATTTAATTAGTACCTCGTGATGGTATTGTAATGCTTCGTCGTATTTCTTTAATTTTCTACAACAATGTCCCATGTTGTTGAGTAACGGTTCCCAACGTTCCGGTACCATTGCATTTTTATGCGGTTTAACCCTTTCTAAAGCTTCTGTGAAGTGTTTTTCTGCTGTTTTGTAACTAAATGGAGGAAAACGTTTGGTTATTCAAACACCCTGTATTAAAATGACCGCTACCGATTTTGTTTTGTTATTATTATAGAGTTCGCGGCAACATTCTGCGCCCTTCAGAAGAAAGAGAGCATGCTGGGGGAGAGCAAAATTAACATCCGCTACTCAATTTTATGTTTTAACGCATGTGACATAATTTGGCGCCCAACGTGGGGCAATGAAGAACGCAGGATGTCACCCCATCCCCGTCCCTGTGTATTACCTAGACGGCACAGGGGAAAGGGAGAGCGCGAGTGGTGCAAGCAAGGAGGAAAATCGAGAGCTAGCTGGAGGAGAGCAAACGCATATTTTGGCGCCCAACGTGAGGCAATGACTTAATTGTTCTACTTACTCTAAATTTTGAAAAGCAATCACTCCCATTTCATGCATCACGAAAGGATCGTCAGGTGCAACAGCTTGGGCTTGTTGGAAGAACTTTTCTGCAAGCTTTACGTTATTGGTAAGTCCGCATTCCAATCCTATGTAAAGGAGAGGTAGATGGCACCTGTAAATCAGAAAAATTTTATTAAGATTTATCTTCACTTTTTGGTCCCACTCAGAATTGTTACAAAATCAGGAGGGGTTTCTGGGGATTATTGGTCTCGAAGTTCCCTCAGTCTCAACTGAGTACCTGGGGGTAACATTTTTGACTCTCTCAGTCTCAAATGAGAAATCGAGGGTAACATTTTTGATCATCCCACCCTAAAACAAGTACCAGAAGGCAATATTTTTAACCTTCTCACCCCTAAATGTATACCTGAGGGCAATAGTTTGGTCTTTAGGCTATCTCAGCCTTAATTTTGTAAATACTAACCCTCTCATAAGTTGTGAAGCCTTAAAATAAGCAGCCATAGCTTGATCGTGTTCATTTTCCACTGCAAATGAATGACCGAAAGCTAACCAGGCTGGTCCAAACAATCTATCTAAACTCGTAGCTTTGGCTAAATATCTTCGGGCTGAATCTCGTTTACCTAGAATTAAAATTGTTATAAGCCTTGATTTCTTAGCGTGGTAAAACCTAATCAAGTTGATTCCATGATTACACAGTCAACTTGATCAGATGTTTTTTGTTCTTACCGATAACATAATAATAACATCCTACAGCAAACCATGAAATGGCTAAATTCGGATAAAGATCTACCAAACTATGGGCTAAAGTAAAGAGTTCTAAAAAATAGGTCTTGATTAATTAGAATTCTAAAATAAAAACCGAAACTTACTGTTACTGTGTTTTAATTCCACTAAACAAGAAATATGGATTGGTAAACACGAACTATGATAAGGATCTTGTTTTAAAATGTTTTCCGTTAATTTATTACACTGGATATAATCACAATTATAATAAAGACGTTCTGCTTTTGAAACAGCCAGATCTAAACTGTCTTGTAAACGGACCAAGCTTGTATTTTCAGGTGTATCCACAAGCATTTGTTCACCAACCCCGTCTTTATGTTTTTTATTTTCCTCATTTGATTTTACAGTTTGATCATCAATTATTATTGGAATTTCTGATACATTCCGTGTTGTATTCATTAAATTATGATGAAAAATCATAGCTAAAGTAGTTTGAGGGGTAACATTAAAATTTGAAACGTTTTTGTCTGGAACCCGAGCAATCACAGTATGATATTTTTTAAGTTTACTTTTGTACAAGGAGTTTAATACTTCAGCGTCTTCAGCACTGCATTGTTGTGAAATAGGAAGAGAATTTAATAGTTCATGTTCTAAAAAAATTTAATGTTACGAAGTTTAGAAATTTAAAAAAACACAAACCTTCTGCTGCGGAAAGCATGTGATGTTGTATTAGAGAATCGAAAGCTTCGAAACAATGCACATCACATTGTAAAGCTTGTTTGTAACAATCAGAGGCTAATCCTCGATTATCCATTGCTTCTAACACTTTTCCTTTTAATAACAAAACCGATGATTGGACTTGCTAAAAAAATTTCTACAAATTCTAGGGAAAAATTTCCTTAAAAAAAACAAACACTTACATGCCTAGGAGTGTCATCAAACATTCCAGATTCATCACCAGATCCACACGAAGGTGCGTTTAATGTGTTTTGTAAAAGTACTTCCATATCCATGGAATTTAAAACCTTCAAAGCTTCGTTAAGTTCGTTTGCTTCCAATAAACATTGCACCGTGAGATAATTACATAAAATGTACGTCTAGAATAATAATTATTAGTTTATTTAAAGGAAAATAGAGTTATAAGGATACCTTGTCTAAGTTTTTCGAACGTAAAAGATGTGCGGCTCGGTGATATTGTTTTAATAAAAACATACATTGTGCTAGCCAATAAACATCTCGAGGATTTCCTCCTGTTAATGCAACTACTTTATCGGCCCAAAAAAGGGCAGCGTTATAAACATGCTGGAATAAAAATAATTATATTTCATTTTTCCCAACCTTAATTTTAGACTTAATTAGAAGAAATATTAAGGTGCTATTTGTTTTTAATGCGTTTTTAAGGATTTTTAAGTAATTTATTGTAAAAAATTGTTTAAATAAAATGGGTAACTAATAAACTTAACCTCACTTTTGAATTCAAGCGGTAAAATGAAAATTCTTACCAAATTTACATATGTTTGGACTAATTTACGATAATTATCAATGTTTGGGGTATTGGAAGACACAGTTTTCATTTCTGCATCGGTATCTCCTGCCATTTTTTGAAAATTTTGTATTTATAACAGACTTCGAATTTCAGTTGGTACATCTAACCTAATAGTTTGAAACATTTGATCTAATTGTACTATTTTGAGTAGTTCTAAGCTCGGGTAATTCGAATACTTTGAACTACTTGTTAAATTTTTGAAGTTTTTTGTCAAATCAGCGATAATTAGCTTCAAATTTTGATTTCAAGTCTTTATTATGTTCTTTTTATTTAAATTTCTATTTTATTTATGTATAATTTGTAATTGTACGGCTATTACATATACCTGCAGACTTTCAAATAATGATTCACATCGATTAGGTAAGTTAGTCCGGTTTCGCTCAAAAGTTTCTAATTTTTTAATTTTAGATAAAAGACAAGCCTTTGTAAATTTAAATGAACAAAGAATTGGTAATACTACAGAAGAACAAACATTATCCTCTGGTTATTATGAAGAAGATCGATTTTTTTATAATCGAGCACATATTCATAAACGATCGAAGCAAAAAGCTAAAGAAGCTAGAAAATTAACAGAAAAGTTATTCGAATTGTTTCAAAAACTAGATTTAGGTGTTGATCAAGATCTAGTGAAAGAATTAACTGAATTGAGACAAAAATTTAACATACGAACATTCGGTAATAAAACTTTTTTTGAAAATAAAACACAGTTTAATTTACCAATACCGACTTATGGAGATAACCCGAGTTTTACTGGAATTTTATCTTTTGGAAATGTTACAACAATAAAAACAACTCTAACAGAATATGATGATAATGCCGTGGGAGCAATTGATTATTACGCAGAGGAAACTGAAACAGAACCATCTACAACGATTTTAGATTACAATACCAATACAGAAGATAATTATGATGATGATGTGGTATTTCGAAAAGCCTTAGATTCTGGAGTTGGTACAAAGAAATCTAAGACCCGGAAACCTACAGGTAAGATGTAGTTTAGTTATTATAAAAATTAATTCTAAACTAAACTACTTGTAGAAAAGGATAAAATAAAAAAAATAATAGTGACGAAAGGGATAGAAAATACTCATGTAACTAAAAAAAAATTTAAAGGAACAACAAAGAAGAATAAAAAAGTTACTGGGAAAATAGTTACTACAGAAAAGACTGCTAGTACTGGAAAAATGGGAAAAACAGTCACAGGAAAAATAGTTACAGGAAAAACAATTCCCGGAGAGGCAAAAACAGTTACTGACGAAGACATTTCGGAAGAAACTGAATCTTCCAATGCAGTTACGCATAAGCGAGTAAAATCTCTTGAAAGAAATGCTGACGTAACTACAATAATAAGAGTAAAAGGAGTTTGGCTTAACGGTCACTGTCGTTGCAATATGATGATGCGTTCAACGGCTCATAAAATGCACAAAATAAATTTTATTTGTAATTTTTTGCTATACTTATATTATTTTTTGTATTAAAATTAATATTTAACAAATAAAAAATCATTTTAAAACTCTTTCAGGCTTTTCCTTGAATTATTTTTTGGCGTTGGTGTTTAGCCTTAGCAGAATGACAAATATGACTTTTAAACCCTGACATTGACACAATATGTTTCTTATCGTATATTATGCTCAAAGTATTTTTATTCATTTTAATGATTATAATTTTCCCATCAATACACACAACCGATTACTGCAAAATGTGTAAAAATAAATCCCACACAATGTGTAAATATAAGGTAACGACCCTTTTAATAATATTTTCTTAAAATAAATTCTTATTTGCTTAAAGGGACGAGCTAAATCATGCATAAATTACAATTCCTCAAAAATGACTCCTAAAATTCAGGCTATAATAGAAAATTTCCATAACGAACAACGAAACAAGGTTGGTTCAGGGGAAGAATCTAAAGGAGCTCCTGGTCCTCAACCTGCAGCAACAAATATGCTTCTTATGGTACATTTTTAATTTAAAAAAATACAGTAATCCCCTTAATTAAATTTTTTCCGAAGAAATGGGATAATGAATTATCAAGAATCGCCCAAAGATGGGCAGATCAGTGTAGGTCCCCTTCGGAGGAAAATCAACACGACGACTGCAAACTTACAAGTAATTAAAATAAAAATATTTTATCTTTGGGCTTTAAGATTATTTTTTAAGAGAGATTCGATGTTGGACAAAACGTTATACAAGTAATTAGAGGAAAACAAAGTTTAGAATTCGAAACAATCGTAAAAAAAATGATACAAAGATGGTATGATGAGGTAAATCGAGTCGGATCGGATCAAATTAAAGAATTTAAAGGGTAAAAACGTACTTTAATTTTTTTCTATATAAAAATTAAATTTTATAATAGTGCCGATGATCCGGATACCGAGATTGGTCATTACACCCAAATTATATGGGCCGAAACAAAATATATAGGTTGCGGACACGCTTCTTTTATTGAAAACATTACAAACTCGGCTGGTAAAATTATTGAAGAAACAGTGGATACCTTTGTGTGTAATTACGGCCCCACAGGAAATATTCTTGGTGCTCCCGTGTACAAAATAGGAAAACCTTGCTCGATTTGTAAATGCACCGAGAAATATTCTGCTCTCTGTGAGGGTAAGTACGAGGTAAACCCTCTATTTTTATTTTTAAGAAGGGAGTAGGGGTTATCTGATAAAACTCTTTAGATTAATTTAAATTTGCCGCGCTTTTTAAAGTTCCCGCCAATTTCAAAAGTTTAAAATTTGGATTCCTTTTAAATTTTAAATAATAAAGCCGATTATTATTAAAAAAAATGTAAGTAACAAAAAAGATATTTATAGAATTCTAAATCTATTTTTTTCTTCTTACAGTTAATGGAGAAAAAGATTTTGAGTGCAAGGGAGGAAATTACATTTAGGGAAAGCAAATATATTTCTTTATGGGTTAAGAAAATCATTCAAACTTACTATTTGTGTTTTTATTTAATGATCTGACACATTTCCATAAGATTATCTTGTTTTATTAAGTTTTACCCTTTTTTCAGATACAGAACAAGAAATTAACGAAGTAAAAGGAGAAACTAAAACAGAAACGAAGCGAGAAGCAAAAGGTGATACAAAAACCACTAAAACGGAAGCAACCCCTAAACAAAAAGTCAGTGTAGAAACAGAAAACAGAAAACTTGTTAAAAATAAACCAGCTGAAACTACAAACGAATTAACAACAGAAACGGAAGCAACATTTGAAGTTTCTACACCGTTTTCTGAATATTCCCCTTATAGACATCATCACCTAAAAGGAGAAAAGTGCCCATTTGAAAGTTTACGTACAAGATTCAGGCTATTACATCGAGATGGGGATGAATGTTATTGTTTGTATAGAGTAAAAGATTCCGCAAAACAATTATTACCAGAAATTTATTTATTATTATATTTGCTTTTCTTCATTTTGTATTATTTTTAATATATTGTATTATTTTTAATTATTTTATTAATATGGTACCATTTTGTCTCGGAAAATGTGTGCATAGTTTCCGGACTACCTGGTTGTGATTTCATATTTCATATCATCTTGCAGTTCTAAAGAACTTTTCCTAATAATATTTTCGTGATCTTGAGAAATAAAGGTACTTTACTCTTGAGGCAATTTCATGTTTTTGAATCTCCCTTGTATACGACAGACGATAATCAAATTTTTACAAGTTGATGTTGAGTTTGAGAAGACATAAGAACTTTTATCAAGAATAAAATTTTGCGAGAAATTTACTATAAAAAAGTTTTACATATGCGTCCAATTTTGTCTCGGAAAATGTGTGCATAGTTTTCGGACTACCTGGTTGTGATTTCATATTTCATATCATCTTGCAGTTCTAAAGAACTTTTCCTAATAATATTTTCGTGTATCTTGAGAAATAAAGGTACTTTACTCTTGAGGCAATTTCATGTTTTTGAATCTCCCTTGTATACGACAGGGGATAATCAAATTTTTACAAGTTCATGTTGAGTTTGAGAAGACGCAAGAACTTTTATCAAGAATAAAATTTTTCGAGAAAGTTACTATAAAAAAGTTTTCCATACCTGTCCAATTTTATCCCGGAAAGTGTGTGCATTGTTTTCAAACTAGTTGGCTGTGAACTCAGTACGCATGCTGCCATCTAGTGGTAGCCCATGTTATGTTAGGTTAGTCCCATGAGCAGCTTCTTTCCCATACATGAACTTCATCCCGAATTACCAGAAAAGCAAAACACCTTGCTATGATAAAAAATCATGCATACTTGATTTATTTTCTGCAAAACATAACTAAATTACACAATTTTAATAAATACACGGTTAATATTAAACTTAGAACTTTAGACTAATTATGTTAACAAACACAAAAATAAATTAAAAAATTATAATAATTTTGCTTCACATAATTTAAACAAAAAAGTGAGAGGTACATACACGTCTTTTTATCACACATCAATCTCTACATGAACAGAACAGTAAATAAAAAAAATCACGTTCTTTTTTTTTCTCCATAGTACGAATGGCAATATTTGGAACGGAAAGCCTTCCTAATTGAACGAGATTCTAGACACAAAAAAGAATTAAATTCTTGACAATTGCTGAAGTAAATTTGAGGGGAGCATACTTTCGACTTTCTCATAAATATAATAAACGGGTAGAGAAAGCCAACTCAGTACTGACTTTGCTACACAACCCATTGGTTCCGGATATTGATGAGTCAGAAGAGCCAATAAAGCGGTAAAGGAACATAATCCAGCTGTGAATATAATAAAAAATGGCAACTCTTTCTTTGGATAAACGGAAACTTCATGAAACGCTGGTAATAATTCCCTGTCTGCACATTCAGTACACGTTGGATACGGATAAAATAAATGACCACGTTCTAAGGGGTACGGTAACATACGAAAAGTTCCCTCCCAAGTGCAATGTAGTAAATTTAAAGCTCCTTCCATGTTTTTCCAATGTGCAAGATGAAAAAAAGCGTATGCAATTGCCTCGGAGTCTCCACGTTTAAGCACATGCTCTGGGGGTAATATTAAAGGTTTCATTTCTAACAAATATTTCGGGACGTGTGGGTTAAATTCGACGGCGCGGTGTATTGCTTCAACTGCAGCCATTTCAGCGGTTGTTAAACCTCGTTTACTTGCAATGTCTGGGGAAAATTTATCCGCAACAAGTCTTGCTTTTAACAAAGCAGCTGTGTAACAAATTGTTGCCGATTTTGGTAAAGAAATATCATCGTATTTTGCTAACACCGCTTGAACATCTGCATAAGCTTGCATTTCTAATAGGGCTTCGATTAAATTTTCATGAATGTTTAAAACATTCATTATGGGAGGTACTTCTTTGGTGAGATCGCGGAACATTTTTACAGCTTCTTTGAGTTTTCCTAATTTTCTCGCACACATTGCTAAGCGTCTTTTAATATAAATAAGAACATTTGTATCTCGTCTATGTTGAGCTTCCATTAGAGCTCCTTGATGTTGCATTTGTTGGGATTTACGGTAATTTGTTTCGGCAACCTAGAGGAAAAAGACGTTTTAGGAATTTTATTTAAAAATAATTAAAACTTACTTTTAGGGCTTGTTTTAAAATCTTTTCTGCTTCGGTAATTGTTGTAGCTTCTTCTTCTGCAAGTAAAATATAAGCCGGTGCACATTCAGGGTTTGTTTCTACTGCTTTATGTGCTGCTTTGATTCGTACAACCGGATTTCGTTCACGCCAAGCTGTTTGCATTATTTCATATTCCGATTTACCTGCATCTGCTTCACATGTAAAAAAGGTTTGATGATCTTGAGCTGATAAATTCATATCGTAATAAGTTAATGGTTCTTTATTTGTGGCCCAGTAAAATCGTTGATATTCTGCACCACGATATAAATTTAAAGGGTTCCGCCACACTTTACATTCGGGTACATTATTTTGCTGACTGCTGGTACTTCCATTGGTACCATTTCCATTATCACTGTTATCTCCTCCACCAATCCATGGACTTATATGGTTGAGAGAAACTTGTTCGATGAATGAGGTTCCGTACTTTCGAAAGTACCACCATTCGAATACTAGAATTAAACCTGATATTAAGGATGAAGTACCTGTTAAGGCAACGTAAAATTTCGGTGTTAATGTGCTTAGAAACATCGCGGAGTCCCACATGTTTGTTACCATCACACGAACCACAACATATAAAATTTCTGGAATTGTGAGGTTATGTTTAATGAATTTTAATGATTATTGATTAGATTCAATGGAGATTTTAAAAATAATCACGTTAGAGGTATTATTTTAATATAATGGACATTTTTATACATTAATGTTGACTTTTCGGTAGTCCAGGGTCTTTGGTTCGAATCTCACATTAATTCAAATCAGTCAAACCTTAAATGAGAGTTTAGAGCTTTTGAAAGGGTGAAGGGAACTGTTCTTGTAGAGAAAATGGGTTTTTCAGTGGAAAAATATGCTTTCAATCCTATTTTGGACCTGGCAGGGTCCTTGGTTCGAATCTTTTGCATAAATGGGACTCGGATCTGTTAAAAACGTGAAGGTAATTGTGAAAATATTATTAGGAAAAGTTATTTAGAACTGCAAGTTATAGCCAACTAGTCCGAAAACTATGCACACATTTTCCGGGACAAAATTGGGCACATAGTATGGCAAACTTTTTTTATAGTAAATTTCTCAGAAAATTTTATTCTTGATAAAAGTTTTTGCATCTTCTCAAACTCAATATGGTCACGTAAAAATTTGATTATCTCCTGTCATATACAGGGGAGACCCAAAACATTCAATTAACTCAAGAGTAAAGTACCTTCATTTTTACAGAAACATGAAAATATTATTAGGAAAAGTTGTTCAGAACTGCAAGGGAATGTGAAATATAAAGTCACAGCCAGTTAGTCCAAAAACTATGCACACATTTTCCGGGTCAAAATTGGGCACGTATGGCAAACTTTTTTATAGTAAATTTCTCAGAAAATTTTATTGGTGATAAAAGTTTTTGCATCTTCTCAGACTCAATATGAACTTGTAAAAATTTGATTATCTCTTGTCGTATACAGGAAAGATTCAAAAATTCAAATCGACTCAAGAGTAAAGTACCTTTATTTCTAAAGATAGACGGTAATGTTATTAGGAAAAGTTGTTTAGAGTTGCAAGTTGATAGGAAATATGAAAGCACAGCCAGGTAGTCCGAAAACTATGCACAAATGTTCCGGTAGAAAAGTTCAAATAAATTCAAATCCTGTTTATTTAGGCGATTTTAAAGTAAATACACTTCATAAATATAATAAAATACAACTTTATACTAAAAAATTTCATTATTAAAACATGTACGAGTATAAATTACATTATGACTGTGTTAATCTCGACTTCGAAATAAAGACTAAGGTTTTATGTAGCAGCAGAGAATGCATAGTAATAGCTTAATCGTGTATAAAATGTTTTTATCATTTGATTTTTGGCCCAATATTTAAACTAAATATACTAAAGAATCTAAGTATGGGGTAACACGATCCACGGAAATTTAAATTACCCTCCGTTCTCGCATTAATCTTTCTATGCAGTCTTATCCAGAATTTTCCCTAGACCGTGTTTAGCTTTTGTCAAAACTGCACAAGGTAATGATCTCAGTCTTTTTGTAATTTAAAATTTTCAGTCAGAGGTATTCGTTTTCTTTTTTTTTTTTTCTTTAAATGAACTACGTCTACTTCATTATCCTAATTTGTATATAATGGATGGATAACTGCAAATTGAATTAAATAGTAATTACACTTACAATCAATTGCTTTGCAAAAGCAATTCAGTACATTAATTAATATCATTTATTTATTAGCACACAGCTCAAAAAAAATTATTTACCAACTCTTTGATTTAATTTTTTTAAGTTTAATTCGAAGATGTCTCAAAAAACATTGGGAGGATAAGAATTATAGATTTTTTACGACGATATTTATGGTGTAGTACATAAAAAAACAATCAAGATGAGGTCATGAATTTTGAGGCATCCTGTACAATAAATTAGAACTCAAAACTATTATAAAATGGATTCAATTCGACGTTCCCTTATTTTATTAAATAATCAGACAACAGCAACAGACGTTTTTTTCATAACATTCATATTTTTAAAATTCATGTTTTTTTTAAAATACATTTAAAGATGGGATTAATTGTGACCTTTAGCAGTTTATTTACAAAATATTTTGTTTTAGTTGGGCACATTGTATTTGTACTAAATTTTTTTTTTTTGAACACTTTAGGAATGTGAAATATGGATTTTTTTTAAACAAAAGTCTGGAATGAAACTTTTTTTAATACAAATACAATGTCGGTTATTTTTTGAAAAAGAAACTGAAAACGTAAAATACATTTTATTATTTGGAAAAGTGACAAAAATTAAAAATGAGCCTGTAATAATTTAAAAAACCTTCACAGACAAGGGATTAAAAAAAAAAGGACCATTAAATGGTAACTTACTCTAATATATACAGAAAAGTAACTTAAGAGTAAGAATAAACTTATAATGTATCGATGGCATCATGTATTATTGACGAAAATCGAATCACTGTACATTTTTTTAACAAAAAAAATCTTTTCACTAATATTTTTAAAAAAACACACTGGTGTTATAATAGATTGAGCATTTCACATTTAGAAAAAACGTCTCTCGAGAAACAATTATTTACAAAACAATTTTATTAGTAAAACGAACACTTTTTTTTAAATAATTGGAAGTTATCTTTTCTTATTGGCTAGAAAAATTATTAAAACAACCAACCCAAACAGGTTTAATTGTCAAACAAAACAAGTGTTCATTTTTTTTACACACCACACCTTTTTTCTTCACTAATTCGATTTAAAACTCGCAATCTATCGACATGTCACACAGTTATAATATCCCATTCGTGAAATATTGAAAACCGTCATAAAGTTTCGTTGAAAGCGAGTGTATGCTACCCTCTACCATACGATCAACTTCCAGTTGCAATTGCTCTTCTGTCATGTTTAAATGAAAACGATTTTTTAAGTTTTGTACTGTAGCTGCACCTGACTTAAAGCAAGGTAACTGTGAACCTAAAACAAAAGAAAAACAAATTTATTACATTGATCTAGTAGGCTATGAAGAAAAATTCTTTCCATCTAGTAGGCCTTAGATTTTTTTAATTATTAACTGAACCCCTATTAAAATAATAATAGGTCTAGAGTAATCAATATTTGCCGAAAGTAAACTCCCACTCATCCCTGAGTGAGGTCAGGCGAGTAAGGTGGCCAAGACCTTTTTTTTTTACCTTAAACTAATACTAACCTGATCGCATAATTTCCACAAGAGGAATGATCATATCTTGATGTTTTCTAGCAGCAACAAGTCCTTGTAGAATTAAAATTTTAAAATATTCAAACATATCAGAACCAATTCCTCCCATAACTTCCACGAATTCAGGGGTTAACTTAAAGGGTGAAGTTTCAAATCCAAGATTGCGAGGTGATGTTGATAAAATAAACCCGAAATCTATATGAATGAGGTGGCCATCACTGTTCAGTAGAATATTACCATTATGCCTGTAAAACATAAAACAATTATGTAATGACCTTGAAATAAGTGGATCGTGACCTCCACAAAATAATTACCTGTCCTTGACTTGTATAAGGTAACTGATCAAGCAATACGCAGCACAGCTTTGAACAAAATTTCTTTGTGCAGTAAGAAAAGCTTCTGAATTGTGGGGCCCATACTCTTTGGTGAAATATTCCAGCAAAGATAACTGACAATGTTTTTTGATTTGGTGCAACGAAACAGTATTTAAAATTGGTTCAATCAGGCCACTGTCATTGGAAAGACACAATATCCTGAAAAAAAAAATGTATGATTCATAAAAATCAATTTTATTTTAAAATAACTTACTTGTACGGATGAATGCATAAAGGAACCCTTTCAATTTCCCATATTTTCTGAAACATTTGCAATAATTGCGATGCTAGGAGCTCCTGTCGGAGATCGTCACCACATTTGACTATGATCGAGAGTAATTTCCATGATGCAACGTGACCGTATGGGGAACTGTCTCGTACCCTCCTTTCTTTATCCTTTAAATCAAATGAAAAATTTTTATTTATGCAATAAAAAGTGCATTTATTTGCTTCCGTAATTATTTTAGAGCTAAGTTTGAAAGAAGTTTGAAAAAAAAAATGTTTGTGGATTTGAATTTGAATTTCGCGCGCTTTTTTGAAGTGGCAGAGTTTGGTACTAGTGTGGTGTTTATGTTTGGTGCATCGTTTTAAACTCAATCTTTCTATATAAAAACGTGTTGAAAAACGTTTAATTCTTCATTCTGCACAGCAATCCACCCTCTAAGTATTTGCTCTACATTTTTTAGCATGAAAAATAAAGCGCGCGATTTTCAAATCTTGATGGTAATTTTTGCAATTTCTAAGATTCAATTTTATCTTTCGGGGCTTAAATAAAAGATTTTAGAGTTTATTTACCAGCCAAGGTTCTTTTAAAGCAGCTGCAGAAGGGTCTGCAGGGTCATGTGTAAAGTTCTAAAGAAGTTTGAAAAAAAATGTTTGTGGATTTGAATTTGAATTTCGCGCGCTTTTTTAAAGTGACAGATTTTGGTACTATTGTGGTGTTTATGTTTGGTGCATCATTTTAAACTCAATTTTTCTTTATAAAAACGTGTTGGAAATCGTTTAATTCTTCAATCTGCACAGCAATCCACCCTGTAAGTATTTGCTCTGCATTTTTTAGCATGTAAAATAAAGCGCGCGATTTTCAAATCTTGATAGTAATTTTTGCAATTTCGAAGATCCAATTTTATCTTTCGGGGCTTAAATAAAAGATTTTAGAGTTTATTTACCAGCCAAGGTTCTTTTAAAGCAGCTGCAGAAGGGTCTTCAGGGTCATGTGTAAAGTTCTAAAGAAGTTTGAAAAAAAATGTTTGTGGATTTGAATTTGAATTTCGCGTGCTTTTTTGAAGTGGCAGAGTTTGGTACTAGTGTGGTGTTTATGTTTGGTGCATCGTTTTAAACTCAATTTTTCTACTATATAAAAACGTGTTGAAAAACGTTTAATTCTTCATTTTTCACAGCAATTCAACCTGTAAGTATTTGCTCTGCATTTTTTAGCATGTAAAATAAAGCGCGCGATTTTCAAATCTTGATGGTAATTTTTGCAATTTCTAAGATCCAATTATATCTTTCGGGGCTTAAATAAATGATTTGAGAGTTTATTTACCAGCCAAGGTTCTTTTAAAGCAGCTGCAGAAGGGTCTTCAGGGTCATGTGTAAAAGCTTTGCTTTTGCCCTCACGGAAAGAATCCGATAACCTCCTTCGGATTTCTCCGGCTGGAATCCATAAAGGGGGTTCCCGAGAATCACTCGATTCTTGACTTAGCTGCGAGATAGTGTCTCTGTCCCTTTGTTTCTTTAATTGACAGTACTGAAAAAAATTATAAAGGAAAATGAAGGTTTTATCAATTTTCCACCAGCATTTCCTTTTGATAACAAACACGAATAGGGTAATTACAGTTTTGATAAACAATTTATAAATAAAAACTTTCCCCGTTATTAATTTATCCTTTCCTTTATAAAACAAACGAATTGTTATTACAATAAAACGGTGAATGAGAACAAAATTTAAATAATCGGTCAATTAAAAGTAAGTTCTTTCCGGTCGTGTAAGCTTACTTAGAAAAAACATCTGAAAATACAATAACAGGTGCTGGGTATCCGTTAAATAAATTTATAGGGCCAATTAAAATAGTAAAAGTAAAACACAAGACGAGTTCGGTGGTTTTTTTTTGCTTCTTGACCCACATTCACTTTCCAATTGTGACAAAATGAACAACGAAATAAATTTTCCCATGAATTTTAAATACAACAATAGAAAACTTACGATGGAAAAGTTTTGTGTTATAGTTTTCATTTGCGCTTACCTGTTGAGAAATTTCATCATCCTCCTGACTCCAATCGGGGTCATTATCATCACAAATGCCACTACACATGCTAAAGGCAGATATGGACGTAGTGTCTCCACCTAAATTCTCTTCAGACTTTGTGTGTCGTAATGAGCTCATTATTTTTTGAGGCACGGACGACCTGTACAGATCTTCTACTTCCAATACTTCTACGTATATAATATAAGGGGCCTAGAAAATACAAAAGCAATTGTTTTTAAAATGGTAACGGTGAAAAAATCTTCTCTACGCATTTGTGGATTAAATATTTATTTTACCTTATCTTTAGAATTAAGAACCGCCGAAACTTGGGGAGGAATGCGGACAATGAGATGCGGTTTAGAACTTTCTAGTGGTAACCACACACGAGCAGGAAGATTCAAGTTAAGTGTTGTCAATTCGGCAACCAGTCTTGTAGTTTTGGCTTCTTTTGTGGGTATGGAACTTAAAACTTTACCAATAGTAATTAGGGCTTTCATAAATTCTAATTCGGGACTCAGCCTCGGAGCCTAAAACAACAAAAATATTAGTTTTCATCATCTAGGGCTCAACTAAACCGGAAGAAAATACGTTCTTGAGGTAGCTGGGCCACAATTTATGAATCGCACTGTATATTACTAACTTTAGACGTGTTTCAACAAAATTTTATAAAGGCTACCGCTAGATGGCAGTATGTGTGGCGCCCTCTATTGTCATAAAAAGTTGTCCAAAAAAACAGAGTTAGTTTATATACAGTGTGTTCCATAAAAAAACCCATCCAAATGATAGTACTTGAGCAGGCTTTGGTGTTGATACCTCGAATTCGTTTAATGGGTACATAATGTACGTGTGTTTGATTAAACGGAGTGTAAAGATAAGAATGTGTCGTGTCATTATGGAAAAACACAATCTCATAATCTAGGTGACAATTAAATTTTGCACTTTACCTGCAAACATTGTTTACACAAACTTATTTTAATTATTTCTAAATAGAACAACCTTGGTTACGTTACACAAACGTAATAATTAGACTTACCGAGCAGGTACATTCAGTCTTCTGTCCCCTGAGATCATTAACAACACCCTGGCAAGTTTCAAAGCACTCACATCCATTATCGAAGGCTTTTCCTGTACTTAAATCACCTAGGCATAATTTAGTACAGGTATTGCTGCGACGCAGTCCAGTGATCAGTGCTGAGGCATCACTCTGAGACCTTTGGTGTGTCTTTTTGGCAGGCGTGGTGCTATTAGGTACGATTAGTTTATCACTATTAAACGAAGTGGTCATTTTTTGGTCTTTAGGTCTCAGTTCGTCTGAGAGGATTAAATTCCTCAATTTTACGCCGTGCGGTTTCTTTTTCGATGGCACTGACGCATCCGAACTGTATGCATCCAACAACCAGGCACATTTCAGTGAGAAATCTACCGACTTTCTACATCTAGAAATATCAATAAAAATATCAGAATTAGTTAATAATATTATAGATTAATATTTAGGGTGTCCAGGGGAAGCCCCAGAGAGGAAGTTTCGAGTGTCCTGGCAGTTGTGGGGAACCAGGTGGAAGTCTGGGTAGTCTTGGGGAAATTAGGAGGAGTCTTGGTTGTCCCAGGGAAAGCAGGACGAAATAATGTGGATGACCTGAGGAAGCCTGGGGGGTTCTGGAGAAGTATCAGGGATATCAGGAGGACGTTTACGTGTCCTGGGAGTCGCGGGAACACCAGATGGAAGTCTGGGTAGTTCTGGGGAAATCAGGACGAAATGTGGATGTACTGAGGAAGTTCGTGGGATTCCGCGGAAATATCAGGAGGAAGTTTAGGAATCTTGGGAATCGCGGGGAAGCCAGATGGAAGTCTCGAGGAAACTAGTAGGAAGTCCTGGAGTCCCAGAGAAATCAGGACGAAATGTCGGGGATAGTAGGAGGAAGTTTAGGAGTCGCGAGGAAACCAGGTGGAAGTCTGGATACTCCCACGGAAATTTGGAGGAAGTCTTGGTGTTCCGGGAAGTCTAAGGGAAATCAGGACGAAATGTGGATGTCCGGGGAGATATCGGCGATATCAGAAGAAAGTTTGGGAGTCGTGGGAAAATCAGGTGGAAGTCTGGGGGAAATTAGGAAAAAGTTTTGGTGTCCCGGGGAGTCCCAGGGAAATCAAGACGAAATGTGGTTGACCCGAGGAAGTGCGGGAGGTTCTGGAAAAGTATCGGGGATATCAAGGGGAAGTCTGGATGTCCTAAGGAAGTACGGGGAGTCAGAGAATTTCGGGAAGTGTGGCTGAACATAGAGGAAAGGATGAGAGGGCTAGAGAAAAGAAGACAGAATAAGGGTGGGGAGGGGGGAGAAGGGGATGAGATAAAGATGAAGCTCAAAGAAGAAAATGGAGAGAAGTATGGAAAGGCAAAGAAAAGAACAGAAAATACAAAATCGTATTAAACGAAATTTACGAAGGGGGTGAAAGTTTATAAGATTCCTACTTCCAAATCTACATTTTGTTTTCAAAAAACAAAAGAAATATACTACACTGATGTACTAGTAGTACTAGTGTTGGCGCACAGTTAAAAATAAAATGTAATAATAACGACAAAGTAAAATGTTATTTCTGTGAATTCTAAAATTGCATCCTAACATTCTAAAAACCAACTTCTGATGCCATTCTCCATGGTTGAAAGCAGTAAAACATGTTAGTGACTGTCTGTGACGTAATATAGGAGAAACCAAAAATTTGCATTTTCTAATAGTACACAAAGTTTCAAGTGCAGATTTAATTATTTTTACAAGGTTGTCTCAGAGATAAATCAAATTCTATTATATTAGAACATCTCAAGAACATCTTAAAATAATAATTTTAATAGACAAACAATTTTATTTGGGAACAGGAAAGCACTAGCTAGACGTGTAGTGTGTACTACTACCCATACAAACGATTTAGAATAATTTAATGGTCGGAAAGGGTAGTATAAACCTCTTTTACTACTAAAAAGAATAAAACAATCTCTGATTATTATTAAACAACTTTAACAGAGACATACTTTTAACTCTAGACCAATTTAGACTGGAAATTTTGTTTTAAGTACAATTCCAATGCTACGATTGTTCAAAACAAGGTTACAATTATCACGTTTTAGTTAGCCAGAGGTTCCTTTGGGTTTTTAATTTCGATTGCATTAGATAAGTCATCATAATAAACAAAAGGATTTTTTTTAAATTAAGGTTTTAGAAGTAGACCCAGGAGGGTCGAATAGTAAAAATATTCCTTGTGTTAATAATTTTATATTCAAGTCTGGGTTTGATAAAATTAATTTTGATATGGTTCCGCCTTAGTGCAATGACCTTATCCCTTATCATTCAGTTAATAAATGCATTTGCATTGAATAGTAATGTTCTACAGTGTGTCCACGGATTGAGTGCATATAAGGTATAAATGACAAATTTTTTTAGAGTTGGATCTTCATGTTCTGAGGATCGCTCCTGCTTAGTCTCAAACTAAGATATTGAAAAAATGAGCCAAATCAATTAATATACAGGGTGTTTTTTGGCCGAAATCTAAAAATTAGTCAAGAGTAAACTGTCTTTATTTTAGCAGATATAACAAAAATGTATTAGAAAAAGTTGTTTAGAATTAAAAGTTATTGAAGATTTTCAATTTTTATACAAATCAGCCTACTTTGATATTTTTCATCAACATGAGATTTTTTATTTGTGGTTTTAGTGACCCATGCATGAAGAGTAATTAAACAAAGTACTTGAAAAACAAATAATTATTTATTAAAAAAATACTAAACCTTATTTGTTACAAACAGGAGTTCAAAAGTATTGGATTTTGATGAAAAAAATCAAAGTAGGCTGATTTGTATAAAAATTGAAAATCTTCAATAACTTTTAATTCTAAACAACTTTTTCTAATACATTTTTGTTATATCTGCTAAAATAAAGACAGTTTACTCTTGACTAATTTTTAGATTTTGGCCAAAAAAACACCCTGTATATTAATTGATTTGGCTCATTTTTTCAATATCTCAGTTTAAGACTAAGCAGGAGCGATCCTCCGAATATGAAGATCCAACTCTAAAAAAATTGTCATTTACACCTTATATGCACTCAATCCGTGGACACACTGTATATACGTCACACTCACACATAATATAGGCAAGAGATCGGATAAAAAAAATTCACCTTCGGATATATTCTTAACCTTTTAAAACATGTACTGCTCTATTTAAAAAAAATATTGCCTTCAATTAGACTGTCTACTTACCAACAGGAAGTGATAGCCAACTTATACTGTCATTACATAATACGTAACTTAAAAGAGGTTGCAGAACTTATATTTAATAATTCATAGCAATTGAAGCATGAACTGTATATAAAAAGTGTAACAAGTACTTATACGGAATGTTTTACAAATTATTTAATAGTTGCTTCATTATTTTATATTTGTTCCTTTTATAACCGCAATTACTGGCACTTATTACGATATTTAACTGAATTGGGAGAAGAATTAAAGGGAAATAAGAGAAGAAAAATGAGGAAGACGTGTCTTTAGATTAGAGAGTAAAAAATAAAGGAGGAGAATCTGAAGAGAAGAAGAAGCGAAATTAAGAGAGCCGCAACTGAAGAAAAATGATATACCTAACAAGATATTATGGAATGACAAAAGTAAAAGAGAAGGGGAAGAAGAGACAAAAGAATGTCGATAGACGAAGAAGAGTGGAAAAATGAAAGAGAAAAAAGAAAGAAGATGGATAGAGGAAGAAGAAGAAGAGCGGAAAAGAAAAGAAGGTTGAGAAGAAATAAGGGAAAGAAAAAAAAAGTTTGGGTAGTCTTGGGGTAAATTAGGGTAGTCCCTGGGAACTCTGGGGGCGTCTCAGAAATCTTGGAGAAGTACGACGAAGTCCGGGTAAACCCGAAAAGAAGTCTTGGGTTCTCCTGAGCAAGCTTGGGTAAGAAAGGGTAGGTCTGAGGAAATCCCGGGGAAGTTACGGTAGTCTCTCTAGTCCATCTAGAAAATCTTAGGGTGATAAGATCAAGTCCGGGTGTTCTCGGGAAATTTTAGACATTCCCGGGGAAGTCTGAGGAAGTCCTGGGGAAGTTCGTGTACGGCCGGGAAAGTCTGGGAAGTCACCAGCCGGTCCCAGGGAAGTCTTGGGGAAATCTTAGGGTGTCCCAGAAGAGTCTGGGGATAGCCTAGGAGAGCTCAGAGAAAGTTCTGGGGAAGTTCAGTTGTCCCCGACTAGTCTTCGTAGTCCTTGGGAACGTCTAGGTTTGGTCTAGGTAGTCCTGGCGAATTTTGAAAAAGTCCCGAAGTAGTTGGGAGGATGTCTGGGTAGTTAGTCAAGGGCAAGTCTGAGGAAGTCTCGTGGTCCAAGGTTAGTTTACGTAGTCCTGGGGAAGTTTGGGTTGCCCTGAGGAAATCCAGGGAAAATTTAGATAGTCCAGGGGAAGTCCAGGGGTAGTTTAGTGTACACAATGTTTTACCATGGTTTACACCTCGCAAAAGGAGCAACAGACAAGATGAAGAGGAAGGAGACAAATGTATACTTTCGTATACTACAAAACAGTCAAACCAAGATAACTTACCTATGAACAAGATATGGATGTATAACCTCAGCAACATCGTGCATTTGAATATACATGCAGACAAGTTGAGGTAGATAAAAGTTGACCTCGGAATCCTCAAAACTAAACATTCTATTAGCAATGTAACTCTGCACACCCGGTTCCTTGCTCTTGAAAAGATAATGCATAGCCATGGGCACATCAAACACTTTACTTTCAAGTAACCGCAAGAGTCCTGTACTAGGTTTAGGAGTTTGGGTATCACTTTCACTACCATCCGACGAAGAAGACACTTTACCGACACTCGAGTCGCTTTTATTTAATTTACAATAATCGTCCCATTTGGGTTTCTCATCACTTACCGTAATCGTACAAACACTTTCACATTCATCATTTCTGTCCTCGTCACCACTCGCACATTCAGATTTCATTGTACTTTGGCTCAATTCCGGCCCATCACATGTGTCTGCACCAGAATCTAAACTTTCGCGACTTCGATTGTTTGCGTTCATCGCCAACAACCCTTCAGTTGAATCCCTTACGTCGTTACCACCATTTTCTGACCCGCACAATATTCCAGAGTCGTCAGATCCTAAGCTGGCTAACTCGTCGCGTTGAGTTTTTGTAGCCGATGAGGAAACTGCACACGGATTGTGTCCTTCCGCTGCAAGGATTGTGTTGACGTTTTCACATTCAGGACTTGGAGTCACGTCCACTTCCGGGATACGCTGAAGGGCTGAATCTAAGCTACGGTTTCGGTGGTGCAGGGTTAGATGAGTATTTGTGACCGTAGTTACTTGTGTTATTGGAGGAAGAAGAATTCCCATTGACCTAGAAAAGAAAGAGAGAGAAAGAGTTATTTTAAATTTCAAAAATTTATAAGAGGAGGCATAAGATCAAAAAATGTTTTCCTGGGGCACAAAATTAAAATTTTTACGAAAATGACGGCGGGGAAAAAAGAGCGGGAATTTTTTTAAATCGCGGCGGTCGCAGTTTTGAAGCTAGAACGTTTCTAAAAAAATATTCTATCTATTTTTAAGTGTTTTATGATAGTCTATCTTTAGTTTTTTTGCAACACCCTGTATAGTAAATTTAAATGTTTCAAAATCGCCAAGTGAAGTAGAAAAAATTAAATCTAGATTTAACTTTTTTAATTAAAAAGAAGGGCACAAAACTCTGGAAAGGAAAATATAATTAAAAACCCTTGAAACTTGAATTGTGCCTCAATTTTTAGGACACCCTGTATATAAATTTTTCAGACGTAAGTTATAGAAATACAAGTCAGGACGCAGTTTTTCCTATTAAAATTCGCGAAAAATATAAATCAATGAAAGAAAAAAATTTAAAAGTCTTCAGAATAGACCTTTGTATTTTGTACACCCTGTAGATAAAAAAGTGATTAATAAATCTTTTTAAAATACCTGCATAAATAATATTAAAATTCTGTGCTACTTCTCCTTCATACATACTTTCTTAATAAATAATGAAAAACTAGAAAGTATTTTAATTTTATATTCCATATACAGGGTGTTGCAAAATTACGGATCCGTCGGTCTATATTTTAGTTTGGAATTTAATAGTTTTTAATAGAAAATTAAAATCCTGGTCTAAATTTGTATAGAAATAGCATAGGGCACAAATCAATTTGATATACAGGGTGTACTAAATAAGTGACCCCATTTAATTTTCGAGTTCTGGATGTTTATTTTTAATAAGAGATTTGGATTTATAGTTACATGAATATTAATAAAAGGGTTGTAAATTACATACTATATACAGAGTGTTTTAAATTTTAAGGTACAGAATTATTCTTCTACGTTTTATTAAAAAAATTATAAGTGTCATTCATTCTAATAGAACCAATTTGTTTCACAATTACTTAATTCTCAGCCAAGGTTTTTATTAAACCATTTTTAACAGCAAAATCATTGTTTTTTTCTTCGATCCCATAACAAACTTGTCAATATTTATATCTGGAAAGGTACAAAAATCAATGAGTCAGTTTTTTTGGCAAACCAGTTTCTTCAAGAACAGCTGCCCTTATACAGGTGCTTGTATTTATTACCAGTTAATGATTCATTCCAAAACTTTTTAAAAATAATGAGGACTGATCGAACCTTCAATACTAGCCGATAGTGACATAATACCGACTACAATTCCCATATTATTAATATGTAATAACGGATAGGAATTCATATAATTTAAGTTTATGGAATTGATTGTAATGGGAATAGATTGATATGTAATGGGTTGCCTCATGCAAACTGTGATAAGTGCACCGAAACAAGGTCTTTAGATTGTTATTTCGTTAAAAACATTAAATATGACCTTTGTCTTTACATACTACTATCATTAACATTCCACGATATTAGAAGTCTTTGGGTTTCTAATTCTTATCACTTAAGAGGCAAAATAAACCCAAAAACATCAATTTCATAGGAATAACAATTTTTTTAAAATTTTTGAAGTTCCCGCAAATTACAGATCCCTGTAAAAAATAAAAAATATTTAAAAATAAACTTAATTCTGGCTTAATTACATTAAAATTAAATTAATTAAGCTCCTAATGACCTATTTTTCTAACATGCAACATAAATATTTACCTTGTTTGAGATAAACCTTAAAACGTAAACAAAAAATCTTACCTAAAATCTAAGCTCAAATTCCTTTGATGATTACTGAGTCTTGTACGAACATTATTATGAGCTGTATTAGGCCTTCCATGAACCGATGGTACACTATCCCGACAAACAGTAAGCTTCTGCCTTTTTAAATGGGCCATTTCGGAACGTAAAGCCCCGGAAGGGGCAATTTCACCCAATTCACTCATAAATACACTTCATGGTAGCACTTTTCACTGTACTTTTTGGAAATGTATCCTCTAAACCTGTAATTAGGATTAATTTTAGGCAATGTCAACAAGTGTTGCTGTTCAAAATGTAAGCAAATGGGTGTGCCTTCACCCTAAAATTTGTTTATTATTGGGTTTAATCTAAAATTGCGGTAATTAGATAAATATTTTCATCTTGTGGTTTTACTTGAAAAGAATGTTTACTCTAGGTAACGCACAAGAGCTTTCTACCTATAGTAAAGGCCGCAGGAAAATCCAGGACATGTAAACCGTTTGTCAGATGCGCATATTGTTGGTATAAAAAACAGCACTGAGCGATTGTTAGGAGCACTTTTTTCTTTATTGGAACATTAATCACAATCTGCACTACAATTTACGGTAAAAAAACAACATAACTTTCTGCTATTAAGCAGAATTTACTCAAACGAGTTCTAAAACGCAACTGCCACGGTGACAGCGCCATACTGCGTTTTCTGGAAGGGGGGCGATTAGAACGAGAGGGAAGAGAGAGAGACAAAAACAAACATTAAAATGGTGCTTGCGAAAAATGTCAGAAATATTTAATTATATAAACAAAAATTAAGTTTTAATCACAAGAAAATACTTTCAAAGGGCTTTTCCTTCTTTTCCTTATCGATTTCATTAAAATCCATGTAAATTTAGGTAAGTTACATAAGAAATTGTTAGCGTCATAGTCAGGACCTTATTCAGGTTGAATTTTTTTAGGGCCACCCCTTTATAAAATTTTATTTTTTGAGTATTATTTTAAAGTTAAACGCGATTTAAGCTTTCACTAACCCAAATTAAGTGGGTTTTAAAAATAATTTAATATTTAAACTAATTAGATATAATAACCACACGAATACGTCTAATTACAATAAATTAAAATTACGTTAAAGTACATTCAAGCATAAAAATTTCACTTTTATTATTAAATATTAAAACTAAAACATTATATATTGATTTACAAGTCAAAAAATAATAAAAACTTATGCAGAAATAATTTCTGGTGCCCAATACCAAGTAGAATATGATTCCTACGTTATTTTTTGGTTACTTTTCGGCCTTTATTTGATGGTTAATACAAAGTGTTCGGCATTAACCGCCAAATTCAGGAAATGGAAATGGAAAGGATTGGGAAACGTCCTAAACATAACCAGAACTGAAAAATAACTTCGGAATCGTGTGCTACTAGTATAGGATGTTGGATATGTGCATGTTCTTTATGTTTACGGATCCCTCTATAATAATTAAAAGATTGGAAAAAAATCTAAAGATAGGTAGAACCATGAAAAATAACTTCAGATTCGTATTTTACTTTAAATGTTAAAATTTATTTTTTGTTTTTTTCACAGGAATTTTTGACAAAGTGTGTGAAGTGTAGTTAACGAACCATGAATCTACAGGGTGTTGCTGTAATAGTTAGGAAGTTGTGGTTAAATCCTATATAACCGAAGAAAGAATGTGGGAAAAAGGGAAACTTAAGGGTAAGTTATTTTTTAATTCTTGTTTCTTTGCAAATTGCGGATTTATTTATTTAAAATATTCTCTTATAATGGTGGCAAAAAAGAAGATCTGGAAGTTAACGTGTCGGGGAATCTGGAGTTATTTTCCAGACTTATTTTTCGGCGAACCAACCCAGAGACCACCCTGCAGTATTAAATGTAATACATTTTCTTATCTTTTCCCAAAAAATCTTTATCTTTTAACTTTCTATTAAGGCCTATAGATTAAATGATGTTCATTTGTTTTATCTATCACTATCAATATTTATTATTAATAGAAATTTTCTTTTGTTTGTTGAAACAATTGAATGTTTAGCTTCTATTGTTTTCTAATTTTTATTTTAACTTTTCCCCCCTCTATTTTGTATTATCCCACCCTAGACATTGTTTTGTGTTTTGGTATGATTCTTGGAATTTTTAAAATACGGTCCTGTTCCCGAAACGGCATGTGAGTGAATGCGGGTCACGCTATTCATGTTTGGGTGGGAAAGGTCGACAACTCGCGGGTGCTTGTGTACGCACCCGCACGCCTTGGCTAACTTCTATCCCAGTCCAACTGGCCCGGAGACTTTGTTGTGAGTTTCGGATGCCAAAACTACCGTGCTTAGCGGACTTGGAGGTGTAAAAAAAACGATTAGAGTAGGTAGACCTCGGAAATGAATGATTCATCGGCGGGAATCATATTTCCTGTAAATTTAATAAAAAAAGACTTTTGATGAATCTGAATCATTTTTTTTTTCATTAAAACAGAGATGGAATTAGTCATTTTGATACTCCTAGGTCGTAAAATCAAACCTAGTACAAAAATCAGAATATATGGTTATACAGGGTGGTCCAAAAAAGATTGCCTATAGGGAGAATCAACAAGGAGAAGTCAATATATTTTTTATTGTTTGAAATACAGAAAAATGTTTCAAATAAAAGTTATTTGTGACAAAAAGAAGCATGTTTCAAAATATTTTTAATTATACAGGGTGGTCTATATAAGAGTGACATGAAAAAGTTTCGGGTTTTTAAACATAACACCCTGTATATTTTAGCATAATTTTATTGCGATTTTTATTTACTTTCTAAATATAGTAGTTCGTTTTTGAAATTCCGTAACGGTGTTCTCGAGTTATTCAACTTTTTTGGAAAAATATAATTTTGACACAGCTCAGTAAATTTTTTTTAAATAGAACACCCTGTGTTTTTTTACATAATCTTGTTCGACTTTTAATTGGCTTTCCGAATATGTCTAACTTTTGCAATTTTATTGCGGTGTTGCCAAGTTATTCAATTTTTTTCAAAAATGTATTTTGTAGTGTCACAGAAACTTTGAACTTTGATCTGAAATAACTCGATTTTTTTAAATAGAACACCCTGTGTTTTTTTACATAATCTTGTTCGACTTTTAATTGGCTTTCTGAATATGTAGGACTTTTCCAATTTTATTGCGTTGTTGCCAAGTTATTCAATTTTTTTCAAAAATGTGTTTTGTAGCGGCGCAGAAACTTTGAACTTTGATCTGAAATAACTCGATTTTTTTAAATAGAACACCCTGTGTTTTTTTACATAATCTTGTTCGACTTTTAATTGGCTTTCTGAATATGTCTGATTTTTCCAGTTTTATTGCGGTGTTGCCAAGTTATTCAATTTTTTTCAAAAATGTGTTTTGTAGCGGCGCAGAAACTTTGAACTTTGATCTGAAATAACTCGATTTTTTTAAATAGAACACCCTGTGTTTTTTTACATAATCTTGTTCGACTTTTAATTGGCTTTCTGAATATGTCTGACTTTTCCAATTTTATTGCGGTGTTGTCAAGTTATTCAATTTTTTTCAAAAATGTGTTTTGTAGCGGCGCAGAAACTTTGAACTTTGATCTGAAATAACTCGATTTTTTTAAATAGAACACCCTGTGTTTTTTTACATAATCTTGTTCGACTTTTAATTGGCTTTCTGAATATGTAGGAATTTTCCAATTTTATTGCGTTGTTGCCAAGTTATTCAATTTTTTTCAAAAATGTGTTTTGTAGCGGCGCAGAAACTTTGAACTTTGATCTGAAATAACTCGATTTTTTTAAATAGAACACCCTGTGTTTTTTTACATAATCTTGTTCGACTTTTAATTGGCTTTCTGAATATGTCTGATTTTTCCAGTTTTATTGCGGTGTTGCCAAGTTATTCAATTTTTTTCAAAAATGTGTTTTGTAGCGGCGCAGAAACTTTGAACTTTGATCTGAAATAACTCGATTTTTTTAAATAGAACACCCTGTGTTTTTTTACATAATCTTGTTCGACTTTTAATTGGCTTTCTGAATATGTCTGATTTTTCCAGTTTTATTGCGGTGTTGCCAAGTTATTAAATTTTTTTCAAAAATGTGTTTTGTAGCGGCGCAGAAACTTTGAACTTTGATGTGAAATAACTCGATTTTTTTAAATAGAACACCCTGTATTTTTTCCATAGTCTTATTCCACTTTTAATTGTCTTTCTGGATATGCTTAGTTTTTTTACTTTTATTGCGACGTTGCCAAGTTATTCAATTTTGTTGTTCAAAAAATGTATTTTGTACCCTGCGTATATTTTGAGTCCGCATCGTAATATTAACAATCTTTGCTCCAAGAACCATAAAATCACTGGTCAACAAGTAATTATCGGTATTAGTGATATCATAAATGCGATAATTAGTAAATCTGTTCTATTTCAATCTGACTTATCGCTTTTGGATGCAAAATTTTCATGAGTCACAGACGAGTTACGTCAAGCCAAAAATAATTTCTAGTTTCGATGTATTTTTAGCAATGGTCTCTATTTATCTGTTATGCTCATTATAAGATCCATTACGTTACGATCTTTTTATTAGTCTTTAAATAAAAGGTCAAGACTTGCGGATATTACTTATCTGTATTTGAAAAAAATTTAAAGAGCGAAAAAGTTGTTTTATTTTTTTAAATATTTTGTCTTTAATTATGGCGACAATTACTACTCATGATAAACGCATTAATTTTTATCTAACCGCAGGTCACGTGGGTCAGGAAATAAGAACATCGTTGCATTCCATTCTCTTTCATCACATTTATTTTTTTCCGTAGGAAGAATAAAAGTGGTCTCTTTTTAGAAACATGGAGTCTTACCATAAATAGCAAACACGTCAGAATATTAGAACTTTTAACCGTATCTGGGTATTAGAAATATATTTATGCGAAAAGGTTAGATATTTTGAGGGATAAACACACTTTGGGGTCCCAGAAATGGCAACAAAAGTTTTTGCAATTAAGAAATGTAGTCAAAAGAAACCAAGGTTTCCTATTTTTGTTGCAGCACACTGTTTCTGCGCATGCGTAATTATTAGATTAATTATTCAATGTCGGTGGAACATGAATCCGGATTTATTTTTTTTAGAAATATTCGATAAATCAAAAAGGTTTTGAAACAAATTTATTTTTTGTTGCTTTGAGAATGTGTAATGGAGCAATTCCATGGCCCTCAAGGTCACCAGATTGAGACCCTTCAATTTTTTTTTGTTTCTTAATAATTTTTCTGTTTAATTTTTGGAAAACTACGATTCACAAAAATAAATTTCGTGGTGAATCTGATTTGTAAATTTCTTAAAAATGTTAATGTCTATTGCAAAATAATTTCTACAGCCTAATTATTTTTTTTTGGTAACCTTGAAGTGTGTTTTTTATCGATCTTTCACAACAACATTATTACATTAGTTTAGGTAACACGCAGAGAAGATTATCTTCATCAACTTCAGTCCGGCTGTTGTGAGAAAGTTTTTATTTTATGCAGGAAATAGTAATTGGCGTAACTCGTACACACAAACACACACAAAGGAGTAGAAAATGAGATTGCATGTGGCAGTAGAGGAAAATTAAAATTTTAAATGAGATTTATAATACGTTTAAAAAGTGCTTCTGAAGAGAGTAAAATGTTCTTTTTATTGAAGGTAACACGGATTTTAATGAAAATGGTTTTCTCGGAATTTTCTAAAAAAATTCAAATGTAAAGGCACATACACTTTAAAAAGTATAAAAAAATAAAGAGAATGTAAAAAACCGGACGTCTCTAGGACCTCTAGAAACGGAGTTATGAACGAAAATGTATTTCGAATGTCATAAAAAAGAAGTGATTGCTTCAAAATCGTAAACAAATTATTTTCGCAAGTAAATCAAAAACATTTGACGAAAAAACAACAAAATAAACAAATTACAATCAGAATTTGACATTTAAGATCCTTCAAAAAAATAAATCAAGCAACCCATGACTACCAACTATATTTTCGTGCATAACTCTGTTTCTATTGGGGCTAGAAACTTCCGGTTTTTTACATTCTCTTTATTTTTCTATCCTCTTCACGATTATAATAAAATTAATGTACTTTTCCATTTGAAATTTTCGAGAAAATTACAGAAACATAGGAATAAATTATATATCCAAGGGCAAAAATGCATGTTTTATGAAATGAAAGGTCGCAAAGGAAATGAATTTAAATTTGGCACATGAGACCTTCGGAATTAAATTTCCTTTCGCCACTTTCGAATTATAGGAACTGAACGAAGATCGGAGGTCAGTAATCCTGAAATCTGTTCGATTAACATTGAAAGTAGAGGCTACTTTCATTTAGAAATATGTATGACACCTTGCCAACTGGAATTTAATTCAGACAGACATAAATTTTCACTTCTTGTTTTGAATACACATTCGGAAGCGGAATTACTTTCTTTAACAGAGAGATTTGGCAGGAATTGTTTGAGGGCAATCTACAGAAACAAAATTCGAGAACAGGGAAAGAAAACTCTTGTTATTAATTTTTTAATATACAGGGTGTTCAGAAATAATTTAAATAAATTTTAATTAACAAGAAATGGTAAATGTAATCCGTGCTCTACATCCTCTTAATCCTAAAATTTTTGAATAATTAACTTCTTTTATTATTTTTAACATGAGTCATTCTTATTAAAGTAGGAAAAAAAATGATGACATAAAATAATAATTACAAAGCTTCCAATTTAGAGGCAAAAACTAAAGGGGTGTAAAAAATGAAAGGTCTGATGGTATTCGTGGGAAACATCGAGAAACTTTAAAAATACACAGACGTTACGTAACTGATAGCTTCTGGCATTAATCAGCACTATAAAAGCTTAGAATTAAAAAAAAAAGCAATCTTAGAAAAAAAGATGAAACTGAAATTGAAGAAGTGCAGATTACGTCATTGATTCATCATTCGCTTAATCATAATCTTATTATGCACATCAGAAATCATACAGAAAAGAAAATGATTGTACGATAAACGGAAAAAATATATCTAGTGTGTATTATTTTTAATATTTTATATACAGTGTGTCCACGGATTGAGTGCATATAAGGTGTAAATGACAAATTTTTTTAGAGTTGGATCTTCATGTTTTGAGGATCGCTCCTGCTTAGTCTCAAACTAAGACATTGAAAAAATGAGCCAAATCAATTAATATACAGGGTGTTTTTTTGCCCGAAATCTAAAAATTAGTCAAGAGTAAACTGTCTTTATTTTAGCAGATATAACAAAAATGTGTTAGAAAAAGTTGTTTAGAATTAAAAGTTATTGAAGATTTTCAATTTTTATACAAATCAGCCTACTTTGATTTTTTTCATCAACATGAGATTTTTTATTTGTGGTTTTAATGGCCCATGCATGAAGAGTAATTAAACAAAGTACTTGAAAAACAAATATTTATTTATTAAAAAAATACTAAACCTTATTTGTTACAAACATGAGTTCAAAATCAAAAGTATTGGAGTAGATGAAAAAAAACAAAGTAGGCTGATTTGTATAAAAGTTGAAAATCTTCAATAACTTTTAATTCTAAACAACTTTTTCTAATACATTTTTGTTATATCTGCTAAAATAAAGACAGTTTACTCTTGACTAATTTTTAGATTTCGGCCAAAAAAAACACCCTGTATGTTAATTGATTTGGCTCATTTTTTCAATATCTTAGTTTGAGACTAAGCAGGAGCGATCCTCAGAACATGAAGATCCAACTCTAAAAAACATTGTCATTTACACCTTATATGCACTCAATCCGTGGACACACTGTATAATACCTGCCCCTCCCCCCAGAAAATATTCTTGTCCTATGTATTTTAAAGTTTTCTTAACATAGGAAACTTTCGTAATACTTTCTGCGTTAAATATCACCCAAAAACTTTATCATTTTTCAATATACAGGGTGTATTTTTAATATTTGATACAGAATATCTCCTCCCCTTTGAGTAAATATGTTCTCCCACCTCTTCTTAGCCTTTCCTTGCAGTGAAGATGCCTTACACCTCTTATTGTTTTAAAATTCATAACAATTTTGATCAATTTTGTAATATACAGGGTGTATTTTTAAGATTAAATTCATAATAACCCTCTCTTCATTAAATAAGAATTATTCTCTACGTATTTTTAGTTCTTCTCTTGCTTCACAACGACTTTTGTATTATCCGCATATTATTCTACATTTGACCATCCTTGCTGCATTATTCAAGTATTATGGAAAAAAAACTTGCCAAAAGCAATTTCAATGCATTTCCCAAAAAAATTAGCTCATCCAAGTCAACCTCTTTTCATGGTCGTGTCTGCATATCGAATGGCAATAACTCAACCAAATGTCATGTGCTTGAAGCAAACCAAAAGGTTATCTAATCTCCAGAGGAAATGCAATTGAAATATTGTCAAAGTACAGCACTTAAATAGAAACGATAAGTAATCTAGAGGCCTTGGAATTGTTGCACGGTAAATTAAAATTTATGGAGACTTGACACACAACAAATTAGGAAAACTATTAGTTTCAAAATTTAAAAATATGTAGTTCTAGTAAATACAAAGAATTATGAGACAAGTGAGATAAAGAATTTGTCCGAGTGGAGATAAAATAATTTCTGAATGGTGACTGCAAATTGTAAGAATGAAGAAGAAATCGGGACAGGAAATGTGTAACGCGTAGGCTTGAATTCTAATCAGGAATATGAAGAATTTTGAGATTAACCCACGTCAATGCGGTTGTAATGATAAAAAAATATTTGTTATTTATTTTTCTTTCAATTGAATATTTTTTTATTCATAATTTTGTCAGAATGACTGACCAACTTCCGTTGATTATTTCTTGACCCATTTATCAACTCATCCTGTATATTTGGTATTCCCCAATTTTTTATTAATCTTAAAAAAAGAAGGATCAGATAAGGGAAAAACTGCATATTTAAATTTAAAAGTATCTCTTAAACGGAAATGGTTTTTGTAATAAACACTCTGTATATTACTGAGAAGATTTCTTTCTAAAAATTTAACGATGAGAGTATTGTGAAACTTTTCTCCTTTGGAGTACGTTGGAAAAACAATCGTTTCAAGGGGTGGGTCCATATTATACAAAAAACATTCAAAATACACCCTGTATATTTCAAAATTTACTAAGATTTTTATGGATTTTACAACAATACGCATTCAGAAGCATCTTCTCTGCAAGAAAAAGCTAAGAAGACGTGGGAGAAAATATTTACTTAAGGGGGAGGAGTAATTCTGTATCAAATATTAAAAATACACCCTGTATATTACAAAATTGATGAAGATTTTTATGGATTTTACTACGAGAAGCGTTGAGACGCATCTTCACTGCAGGAAACAGTTAGGAGTACGTGGGAAAAAATATTTATTCAAGGGGGAGGAGATATTCTGAGTCAAATATTAAAAATACACCCTGTATATTACAAAATTGATGAAGATTGTTGGGGAATTTTAAAACAATAAGCGCTGTGTGGCATCTTCACTCCAAGAGAAAGCTAAAAAGACGTGGGAGAAAATATTTACTTAAGGGGGAGGAGTAATTCTGTATCAAATATTAAAAATACACCCTGTATATTACAAAATTGATGAAGATTGTTGGGGAATTTTAAAACAATAAGCGCTGTGTGGTATCTTCACTCCAAGAAAAAGCTAAAAAGACGTGGGAGAAAATATTTACTTAAGGGGGAGGAGTAATTCTGTATCAAATATTAAAAATACACCCTGTATATTACAAAATTGATGAAGATTGTTGGGGAATTTTAAAACAATAAGCGCTGTGTGGCATCTTCACTCCAAGAAAAAGCTAAAAAGACGTGGGAGAAAATATTTACTTAAGGGGGAGGAGTAATTCTGTATCGAATATTAAAAATACACCTTGTATATATAAAATTATACGTAAAATTTGAAACAAAATATAATCAATGGGTAAAATCATAAGAGGTGCCTCTTCTGTATATTTTTATGGCTGATTTATTTTTCTGACCACCCTGTATATGTAAAACCTCGGATTAAAATAGAAATAGACATGACTTCATGTGGATGCTCCTGATAAAATGTAACGAACTGGTGATATTATCTCAAGTACACTATTGTCAATGGAATTTTGCATTTTTTTTAACAAAAAATATTTATTGTTATTGATTTAAAACAAAAAATAAATTAGTAATGGAAATATTTCTGTCACTATCTTTCATTGTAAAAGTACTACAAGCGTAGTAGTTCTAAGAATCAACCTTAAACATACTTTTGTATTTATTTTTTTTTGCTCCTAGAGCTTAACACCGACCGACCCCAAGGTATTCATTACTCAAAAATATTTCTGATTTTTTTTAATTATAATTTTTTTTACACGGTGAAACATTTCTGGAGCATTCCCACAAAAATTAATTTAAAAAAATATTTTAAGGGGGGAAAAGGGGGTCAAACCTAAAACTGTGCTAATTGTAATTTCTATTCTTTTTTTCTAATTAATAATTTTCTGTTAATTACAATCATTAAATTGTTTACAACAAAACCATAAATTTTAATTAAACAAAGATGAGTTTATTCCATTTACAAGACGGCATTAATCACGTAGCCTGGGCTCCCACAGCAATTTTTTAACAACAATAACAAAATGAACGTAGTGTGGGTGATGTACTGACAATAGAAAGGAAGAATGTGAATTATTCAAGGCTGTTCTCGGGCTAATAAACTCTTAAAAGTGTAAGTAATAAAAATGTTTCAAGAGAGACGCAACAATGGACCCCCCCTAATTGACATTTTACTGGTGTAGTAAAGAATTCTCGAGTACTACAAGACTGAGCAAGTGTTAAGTAATCAAATTAAAGATGTTTATTTCTGTTTGGAAGCACAACACTGGAATACTAAAGATCAGAAAAAAACGATTTGTGTTGGGGGGTTTTAAGTGATTTTTAACGAGATACAGAATGGGCCCCATTAAAACTAAGTTTTATTTTGTAAACATGATCAGAAAATAGTATAGTCGTTAATAAAAAAAAGGTTAAGTACAAGCTAAAGATTTGTTAAATTAGAAGGAAAATGCGATTTTTAAAGAAAGAATTGAAAGGGGGGGGGAGGGCGATATGCACATATTCCCATCCTTTAGAAAGTATTAATTTTCCTGCGTATTTTAAACGTTCACAATGTTTCCTGCCTTAAGTATCACCGAAAAACTTTGTCAGTTTTGAAATATACAGGGTGTATTTTTAATATTTGATACAGAATATCTCCTCCCCCTTAAGTAAATATTTTCTCCTGCGTCTTCTTAGCTTTTTTTTGCACTGAAGATGCCCCACAGCGCTTATTGTTTTAAAATTCCCCAACAATCTTGATCAATTTTGTAATATACAGGGTGTATTTTTAATATTTGATACAGAATATCTCCTCCCCCTTAAGTAAATATTTTCTCCTGCGTCTCCTTAGCTTTTTCTTGCACTGAAGATGCCCCACAACGCTTATTGTTTTAAAATTCCTAGCAATCTTGATCAATTTTGTAATATACAGGGTGTATTTTTAATATTTGATACAAAATATCTCCTCCCCCTTAGGCCTTGAGTAAATATTTTCTACCACGTCTTCTTAGCTTTTTAACTTTATTGTTCTATAATCCATATACGTATATCTTAAAAATCAATTTTGAGATATACAGGGTGTGTTTTTAAATATTTTTATATAAAACCGAGATCGTGTAAAATTCGGGACTTCTCTATTTATTTTAGTGTTTTTTTTTATTGCTATCATTCCAAATTAAATTGAACATCATGTTACGTATGTTAAAAGTGCATCCAACACAGGAAGTGAAACAAAAATTATATAATTACAAATTCAAACGAAATGCTTGCTTAATGTTTATTTTCCTTTTCTAAATTTGGTATTGCCTAATTTAAATTCAGGATGAAACAATTAAAACGAGATATTAAATTTCATGTTTGGTACACACGTAGCCAACACCTCTACAGGAAACAGGATGTACCCTGTTTACAAAAATTTTTTTGAACGAATACAAATGCCTCTGGGAAATTTAAAATGTAGTCATTAAGACAGGTATTATATTTTGCGTCATCTATTTACAAGCAAGTCATGAAAGTGTTACTTTACGAGACCGGAGTAGTCCTCCGAGTCCGGTAAAGACACTTTCCTGATGTTGTACGTTATTTTTCTGCAATCGCTGTAATTAACCAAAAAAAAATTAATTCGCCAATAGTCAGTCCTTCGACTGAGTAAGGGGAGTATGATAAGATAAATAATTAAATTGAGTATAAAAACTTCCTGTTTTAATTTTAAAATGCTCGCTTTTACGTTACAGCTTTAAAAAAAATTAAAAAAAAAGTTAGGACCAATCGGGATTCGACTCCTGCCCCGGTCCAAAAAAGCGTGCTAGACTAAACTCTCAATCCCCCTTTATTTTTTAATTTCTTTTTTTTTTCTAATAAATTCTACGTCACTGCACCTTTTAATTCTAAAATAGTATGCAGATTTGCACCGTTCCACATGATACCGATTTCCTGTTTGTACCGCATACCAGAAATTTCTTTCAAAAAGAAACACGTGACGAACTTTGAACTGAGGAATGTCTTAAGTACATACTTAAGTAATTTCCTATTGGTAATAAAATCAACAAGAACAATCTTTTAATATCTTAGGAAAATAGTTGGCGAATTAAACATTTTTTAATTATTTCCTTTGAATTTACTTTTTAGTACAGTAGCGGCTCGTGAAAAATATTCTAGAAGGATATGTTTATAAAATACTTTAACTTTTACTTCGTTTTAGGAGTTTGAGTAGCTGCCACTGTCTAAAACTTTAAACCATATGTTATTATTTTACAGTGACTGTCTATATTATGACGTAATATTATCGCAACAACGGCCTTCACTAGGTCAGAAAGCAATTTTTGTACTAATTTTAGGTGTGGTATTAAAAATTCTTACGCAAAACTCTTTTATTGTTAAATATTTGCAAATTATTCACGAGATGAGGGTGTACTCCTACGTGAATGGAAGAATTTTTATTTTCAATGATTGAATGAAAAAAACAATTTATTAAAAATATGGGAAGACATTTTTGAATAAACGTGATTTTTTTTACATTATTCGAAGTTCCCAATCCTACAATCTTTAATGCAATCATTTTAGGATACCCTGTAGAATAAACAATTTATTTTTTTACACACACCAACTAGGACATAAATTTCTTTCATATTATACAGGGTGATTGTAATTTACACTTCAAAAATAATGTCTGTGTTTAGAAGTCGATTTTGATTTGGGTTTTAAATTTCCAATCACCCTGTATATTATATAAAATATTAAATTCTTATAGAAAACCCTAAAAATCTCTACAGGGTGTTTGAAAAACGGATTTTACGTGAGTCGTTTGGCTTCTGTAACTCCCGAGATTTATTTGGAACACCCTGTATATATACTTAGATCGAAATATTGTCCATTTTGTTAATTAATATTAAATTTCCGCAAGGTATTTGTTTTAAAATAAATATTGGTACTTTTTTGCGTGGTTTTTAAAGCGGGCGGGCGGGCGGTCCACTTTGTTCCTTTTTTGTGATCAAGTGGGCAGAGTTTCTGTATGTAAATATGTGAAAGGAACCTGTTGTTGTACACCGATTAAATCATATAATATAGGACGTAATACAAGGTAACGGTGTGTAATGAATGTGTGGAGGTACCAGCATGTTTTTTCTTATAAAGTTATAACGGCTCAGCGGACCATGTTTCACACCTTCACGCCACACCAATGTGGGTACACCGAAATGGATTTTTTTTTTTTTTTTTTTTTATTCTGACAATGTACATTAAATTTACAATCTACATCTTACGAGTATTAAGTAAATATGTTGACCTTAATTATACATGTAAGGGAGACATCCATCGACGCCCCGCCTTATATACCACTATTTTTGTTTGCTAGTGCTGCAGTAAGTCTCTTGGCCAACATCTGTTTAGCCTTCTTGTTGGTGGGTCTCCATTTAGTAGTTGCTCCACTAGATCATTTTCATGACCAGCGAGCCTTGCGTGATAATTTTCAGCTACTTTCTGGATTTCTTCCGTGACGAATCGTATGTTTAGGTCTTCATGTAACATTTTATTTGTGATGTACCACGGTGCGTCCACTAACGTTCTGAGCACTTTGGATTGGAAAGTTTGGATAGTTTTAATTCTGGTTGGTTTGGCGCACCCCCATAGCTGTATTCCATACGACCATATCGGTTTAAGCATGGTCTTGTAAAGCAGTATTTTGTTATTTGTTGATAGTTTTGATTTGCGTCCTAGGAGCCAGTACATTTGTTTAAATTTGATGTTGAGTTGCGAGCGTTTCATTTGTATATGTTTATGCCATGTTAATCGTCGGTCTAAGTGAAGTCCAAGGTATTTTGCTTCAGTTTTTACGGGCACTGGGGAGTTGTCTATTGTTACTGGTGGGCAAGTAGCAATTCTGTTTGTGAAGGTCACTTGCACTGATTTCGACTGGTTCACTTTGATTCGCCATTTTTTATACCATTTGGTGATAAGATCTAGGTGGTTTTGGATGTTATCTGACGCTATCTGTGGATTTTCATTTGTAGAGAGAATTGCTGCATCATCCGCAAACGTAGCTATTAAGGTATTTTCCGTTTCTGGTATATCCTTTGTGTACAACAGGTACAGGAAGGGACCCAGTACACTCCCTTGGGGGACGCCAGACTTTATAGCACAGTAACCCGAATGAGCATCGTTATGTCTGATTGTGAAGTTTCTGTCGGAAAGATAGGATTTGAGAAGGAGATAATAGTTGCTAGTTAAGGAATTTTTGATTATGAAAAGTAATCCTGTGTGCCAAACCTTATCAAATGCTTGCGATACATCGATAAATACTGCATTACAGTATTTCTTTTCTTCTAGGCTCTTATTAATGGTGTTTACTATTCTATTTGCTTGTTGGATCGTCGATAGATTTTCTCGGAATCCAAACTGGTGTTGAGGTAATATGGTCGCTAGTTCGAAGTCTTTCCGGATTCTTTGTAGTAGGAGCTTTTCAAACACTTTACCTGGTATGGGTAGTAAGCTGATGGGTCTATATGAAGTTCTTTCCTGTGGAGGCTTACCAGGTTTTGGTATCATGATTATATTTGCGTACTTCCATAGTATAGGGTAATATGTAAGGCTTAGCATACGGTTATATATCACTGTCAAGAAGACAATTGCTTTCCGAGGTAGGTTTTTTAATATTTGTCCATTTATTAGGTCGTAACCCGTCGCTTTGACTATTTTGAGTTTATTTATTTCTGCCTTAACTTCCTTTGGAGAGAAAGGTTGTATAGGTGGTGTCATTTGGCATGGTATATTCAGGAAATCTTCAGCCTCGGTATTTTCGTAACCTGGTTCAGCTTCAAATGGTTGAAAAACTTCAGATAGATAGTCTGCGAAAACATCTGCCTTTTCTTCGTTAGAACGAGCCCATTCACCGTTTAGTTTTCTGATTGGTGGGACTGTTACCTGAGGTCTTTTGAATTTTTTGGTTGCCCTCCAAATCGAATTATCGTTAACAGATAGGTTGCTAAGATATCTTTCAAATGAAGAATTTTGGCTTTCTTTTAATGCTGTCTTTAGCTGTCTGGTTAGTCTGTTGTAGTAGTGCTGGTCAGCAACATTCCTTGATTGCTGCCAAATTCTTCTGGCTCGGCGTTTTTCGCTTATGAGTTGTCTAATATAAAGCGGTATATTGTCGGTGGTGTTTATTTCTTGATCACTCGTCGGTGTTGACTTCCACGCTGCCTCTTGGATTATCTGTGTAAAATATTGTACTGCTGCGTCTAACTCTTCTTTTTGTTTCAGTCGTATGTTAAGGTTTATATTTTCTTCGATATATTGTCGAAATTCATCCCAGTTAGTGTTTTTTGAGGTTAGTTTCTGATATGTAGGTCGGTTTATTTTAGTAGAACTTACAGTTATAATAATTGGCGAATGATCCGACGACAGGTCATAATTGGATTCGACTATACAGTTGTTTGTTGGTATGCCGCATGTCACGAAGAAATCAAGAAGGTCGGGGATTTTCCTTAGATCCGTTGGCCAGTAAGTCGGTTTTCCAGTTGTGAGGCAGCTATAGTTTTTGTCTGTTATGGCTCTAAATAGGTTTCGACCTTTTGTGGTGGTCAGCCTGGAGCCCCAGTGGGTGTGTTTGGAGTTCCAGTCACCACCTGCTATAAATCTGTTGCCTAGGGTTTGGAAGAAGGTTTTGTAGTCTTCGGTAGGGATTGTATGTCTCGGTGGACAGTAGATAGCACTTACATTAAAGTGCCACGGTAAGGCATTCACTTGAATACTGGCTGCTTGAATTTCAGGAGTTTGGTATTTGGGTAGTTCGTGGTGGCGTATAGAGTTTTTGATTATAACTGTTGCTCCCCCATGTGCGGTGTCGTCAGGGTGGGTTGTGTTGTAAATTGAATATAGTGGTATTTTAAACACAGTTCGATTGGTAAAGTGTGACTCTGATATGAGTAGGATGTCAATTTTATTTATGTTTAAAAAGTTTATTATTTCTTGCTTATGGTTAAGCAAGCCGTTGGCGTTCCAAGTAGCAATTCTAATTATGTTGGCCATTATGGATTTCTTTTGTTTATGACAGTTGTTAGTAGATTTAGTATCATGCTGTTTTGACTTATTAATTGAGAGAACATGTTTTTAAATTCGTTGAGGAACATTGATAATTGCTCTCCTAGATTTGTCGTCTGCATCTGTTCAGTTTCAGTTTGGTGGTTTCTCTCAGATAGTACCTCTGCATGGGTTCTTCTTTGGTTCTGGAAGGGGACGTTTTGGTGCGAATGAATATTAGGATAGATATTTGAAGTAGAAGGATTTGGTAATTGTATTTGTGGCTGGCTGGTTGGTTGGTTTCGAAAATTGTAATGTCTGGCATTCTTATTTTTTCCTTCTACTATGTCCTTGTAGACAGTACAGCCTTTGTAGTTTGCCGGGTGGGCACCTTCGCATAAGACGCATTTTGCTGGAGTGTCTTTTGGTTTTTTACAAGTTTTTGTATCATGTTGTCTACCACACTTGACACAGCTGTATGGTTTGGTACAATACGCCTTAGAATGTCCATATGTTTGGCACCTTGTGCATTGGATTATTTCTCGATTTTTTCTAGGGGGTTCTACAGTTATTTTGGTGTGGTATATGTATTTTTGTTCGTATATTTTTTTGTTGTTTTCTTGAGGCTCCAGGTCAACGAAAAACATTGACAAGGGTTCTTTTGTTTTCCAGCTTCTAACATTCATTATATTTCGAATTTTATGGCCTTCTTTTTCTAGCTCCTCTTTTATTTCTTCTATTGGTACAGAGTAGTGCAGGTTTTTAATGACGACTCTGTATGCCTTGTCTTCTTTAACTTGGTATGTATGATGGATGATTTTGGCTGATCGTAGGTGTTGAACTAGTTTCCTGTAGGTATCGACTGTATGAGCGTTAATTTTAATTGTTTGATTCGCTAGAGCTTTCGTGTGGTACGTTTCTATTTCGGTTACTCCGGTTAGGTTGGCGATCATGGCTTGATAGTTTGTCACACCGTATATAAATATAGGAGGAGGTTTGGGAGTTATCGGTTGAGTATTGCTTTCATTAGTTTGATTCGGTTCAGAGTTATTATTGCGGGCTAATATTTCAAATTTATTTTGTATCTGGGTATGTTGTATGTTATGTGGTTTGGGATTGATATGGCTTTCCCTTTTTCTCTTCTTTACGACTTGCCAGTCGTGTTGACTTTCTTCCATTTCTTTATCTTCGATATCGCTGCAGCTATCAATATTTGTTATGTTGTCATTTTTATTTTCTGCTGTAGTGTTTGGTACATATGGATTTGTTAGTGGGGGGAATTCTTGATATATGGCTGGTTGATTAGGCATAGAGCTTATTAAGGGTTGATTGGAAAATTGATATTGAGGAACGTTATAGGACGCCCCTGGCTGTTGATAGTATATTTGGTTTTGGCTATTTATTAGTGGATTAGGTGTATATCCAAATGAATTTGGTTGGAATTGATTTGGAAACATAATGCCCCATTTGCTTATTTATATTTACCAGTGATTTATATTTGTCGAGAGTTTTAATCGAAAGATAAGTCTTTTCACCAATGGTCTTATCACACGAGTGCATGCACTGATATCACGCGCGTAGCGTAGAATACATCCACTCGCTTACAAGGTCCGCGGCCGTTAACAAAATAGAGCCGAAATGGATTGAAAAATAATTTATAAAAAGGATTTAATCGAACAACAGCATTCGGAAAAAAATTGTACTCAATTTTAATAACAAAAGAAGTTTAGTAATGGAAGGAGAGGTAAACAACAAGGGGGCAATGAAGAAAAGAGAGAGAGAGAGATACGCATAGAGGGAAAATAGAAAGAAAGAGAAATAGAGAGGGTGAAGGAATGGGATTGAGAAAAATGGGAAAAAGTAACACAGAGTCGTTCCGAGCTACTCGGAGGAACTCGGTGCTACTCGATTTTACTCCTGCGTATAATTGCAAAGAGCCTTTAAGAGGAAGGAAGAAAAGAAAAAGGTAAAAAAGTAACGCAGAGTAGCTCTGAGCTACTCGGAGCTACTCGGAGCTACCCCGTGCTACTCGGAGGAACTCAGTGCTACTCGATTTTACTCCTGCGTATAATTGCAAAGAGCCTTTAAGAGGAAGGAAGAAAAGAAAAGTGCAAAAAAGTAACGCAGAGTCGCTCCGAGCTACCCAGAGCTACTCCGTGCTACTTAGTGCAACTTGATTTTACTCCCGCTTGCAATTGCAAACAGCTTTTAAGAGGAAGGAAGAATGGGAAAAGGGGAAAAAATAATATAGACTCGCTCTGAGCTACTCGGAATTACTCCGTGCTGCTCGGAGGAACTCGGTGTTACTTGATTTTACTCTCGCGTGCAATTGCAAAGAGCCTGTGGGAGGAAGGAAGAAAAGAAAAAGGGGGAAAAAGTAACACAGAGTTGCTTTGAGCTACTCGGAGCTACTTCGTGCTACTTGGAGGAACTCGGTGCTACTTGATTTTACTCCCGCGTGGAATTTCAAAGAGCCTTTGGGAGGAAGTAAGGAAGGGCTCTTAAAGTGTGACGTGCGTGGAAGAACGAGAGGGGGGTGTACTAGAACGAGACAGAATAATAATAAAGTTTTAAGTAAAATCCTCCCCTATTTTTACATCCACCCCAACGTTGTCCAACCTTTTATTTTCCGAGTTTGTAACAGTTTCGCTGGCACTCCCTGTATTTACACAAACACAGTTCGTATACAAAGAGAAAGGTTTTATGCATCCCTTAACCGAACCCGACATCACTGACTACCCTTATTGCATGTCATAACATGAGAGGAAAATTCTGCACACGAAAATATCGTGTAAAGGGTTGTAAAACTAAACTCCTCAAAACATGTGCAAATGTAATAAAAATTGTTAATTTAAGGGTGGAATTTTTTTGTTCCACCTTCGGATTTATATTAAAAATTTTAATTAAAAACACAGTTTAATGTACTATTTAAAAATAAACCAGGCCAACAAAACGCACCCCTAAAAAAAATTAATTTTCCCTCGGGATTTTACTTTTATCTTCTTTTTTTTTAATATTGACCCTGTTGTTATATGTTACCCCAAGGAAAATTGCAGTAACTTTTAATCCGAATCTGACACGGTGACCTTCACTCTCCATCCCTGAAAGCATATCTATAATGTACCAGGGTTGAGCCGGCTCGTAAAAATGTGTAAAAGCTGCAAGAAGGAGAAAACCAAGCAAGGGTAGTTTTGTCGGGAAAATTGGGAAATACGACGCGAGTAAAGGGCTGGGCCCCGACGCAGCCCGTCGTACTGATTTATGAGAGGGTGCGACGAGTGATACTACAAGCCAGAAGTTCACAAGGGAGTTATATAATAACCCCGAGTTTATTGCCCTCTAAATTGCTGAAAATCATCCTGCAAAATTCGGTTTCATGAAGTATTTATTAAAATTTTTATTTTGATACTTTATTATTTTTTTTTCTACCCTTAAAATGTTTTGTAATGTACTAACACGTAAATGGGAAGTCGTCAGTAGTAACCAAGGATACTTTATCATCATTTTTTATTTTTTTTGTTTAGAACGTAACATTTCTTGTATATACAGGGTGTATATAAAATAAGGGAAATTATTTCTAGGAATTTTTTTATTTGTCTTGTCTTGAATTAGTGCGTAATGTGGGAAGTTTAAGTGGTAGGGTTTAAATCTGGGGATCGTGCAGGACATAAATTTTCATCCCCCCACTGTTTATTGCATAAAATATCTCATTTTACGTCTACTTAAGGGGTTGTAGTTATTGCAGAAAGTTTTCTAGTAATCTTAAGATGTTCCCGCCCCCCCTGTATTCTTTATCTTACGTTTAAATAACTCGAGAATTTTTAAGAATTATTTTTTTAAAAGTAAATATTTAATTTTTGGTTATCATTAATTAAATTTTATCTGTTTTTAGAAAAATATCTTCTTTATTTATAATAATATACGATATCTGTATTAGTTGCTATGGCTGTTATAAAAAGATTAAAATTATTAAAATAAAAATAATTAGATTAGAAAAATTTTTAAACTTATGGATAATATTTTGATAACAAAATGCATTTAGAAACTTCTTTATTGCAACACTGCACTGATATTTTTCAAATGGCTTTCCGGCCAATTAGCAGAGAACAAGTTGAAATTGTAAGGGGAATCATGTAGGGGGTAAATGGATATAAATGGAATTACATTAATTTGACACAAAGACCTATTTGTCCTCTACCCACATCTGTTATGATTAAATTTTTATTGGTTTTATTTTCTCATAATAAACAGGGTTGTGTCTGGTCTACTCCAATTAGTCGTAGTTTTTTTTTTGTATTTTATTTGTTATTTTCAAAAATCAATATCAAAATAGGGGAGGTTCAATAATAAAAAATGACACAATTTTAAAGAACGAAGTAAAGGATTTTTTTACCCCACCCTTAAATTGAACAAAATTTAAGGTTCTTTAATATTTTCAGCTCTTTGTGTTTTAAATTTCGATCTTGTTTTACTTCACTCCAAAATTGTACAATTCAAAAAAAATCGTAAATCTTTGTAATTTTGAGGGTGAGGTAGAAAAATTAAAAGTGTCCAACTTGAAGCTAAAAGTTCGAAATTTAAAAAAAACGTAAAGTAATGGGGATTTTTTTGTATTTTTTCTATAATTACCAAGTTGACTTTGAATGCAGGGAAGGATTAAATTTTTTTGCTTAGATTTGAAGTTTCAATTCCGATCGGTTTGGTGGAAAATTTTAAAGACAATTTAGAGGGCAAAACAGGAATCCGAAAAATCGAAGGTTAAGATCAGAATTTCAAGGAAAAAAATCTAAAACTTAAAGACTACCTAGAAGGTTTGAGGAAAATTCGAAATTCAAATGTTCAATTTTGAGGGTGAGGTAGAAAAATTAAAACCGTCCAACTTGAAGCTAAAAGTTGGAAATTTAAAAAAACGTAAAGTAATGGGGATTTTTTGGTATTTTGTCTATAATTACCAAGTTGACTTTGAAAGCAGGGAAGGATTAAATTTTTTTGCTTAGATTTGAAGTTTCAATTCTGATCGGTTTGGTGGAAAATTTTAAAGAAAATTTAGAGGGCAAAATAGGAATCCAAGGAGAAAAATCGAAGGTTAAGATCAGAATTTCAAGGAAAAAAATCTAAAACTTAAGAACTGAGAAGGTTTAGGGAAAATTCAAAATTGTTCAATTTTGAGGGTGAGGTAGAAAATTTAAATTTCTGATGTGCATAAATTGAAAATTTATTTTATCTAATGTGTTACAGCATAGCATGTACTACATATTATATTATAGAATAAAAAAAATATCATTTGACGTCATAATACAGGTCGTGTAGCACGTAAAGCAATAATGACACACGTTAGTTACCTACGCTTTTGAAAACACAAAGCAAATTACCACAAATTACTTGTGTTCGTTCTATATTATTTTTAAACTCCCACGCAGATAAAAAATTCCTGCTAAATATAACAAAACAATAAAAAAAAATTCAAAGTGCCCAAATTAATTAATTATTCGTACAAAGCAAATTTTGCGATTTAAAGAACAATAACCGGTAGAAGTAAAAAGGAATCGTGGAATGTTATTTAGAAAAAGTTTATAAATAGAAGTAAAAGTTAAAACAATAAAACACATGCTCGCGAATCGAAAGCATCATGATTTAAACATAGAACTTTTTCATAACGAAATAGTTTGTTCTTATGCAATAGCGAAAACTGCCACAGGCGCGCTTCAAATCCGTATAGGAATGTAATTCAACGAATATTTCAAATAACAAACTTTTATTGGGGCGTAAAATCTAGACAAAGGTATAATTTCAAAGCTTTTTCTAAAATAATCGTTAATACCTTCTGGATATTCTTAGAATAGTGGAAATAATCGATAATACCAAATAAATATTATTTCTTTCTAGAAGTGACGCAAATAAAAGTTTCTAATAAAATTTTGTATATTAAAAAATAGGTATACCTATTTATGTAACCAGTCACGAAAGTACCACTTTTTTGATGTGTTCCATAAATTATTTTTTCTTCAAGTGCAAGCGCACTAAAGTAATAAAGTGACTAGATTTGACCTTTGTCAGCACTTTTTCTTTTATAATGCACAGTCACATTTTGTAAAATAAAGTTTTTATGACCCAAAAACAGTTTTAAGTTCTCGCACCAAGAGTAAGCGAGTGCGAGCTAACGTGGTTGCCTATGCGTTAAATAAAACGCACGCATCTGTCTAATCTGACGGTTCCCAGACCCAAACTATTGACATTAGACAAAAGTTTTCCTGGACTTTCTTGTAGAAAACTTAATTTTCTACAACTTTGATCTTTTATTATTTTGCGCTATCTTGCGCGGTTTTCGCTACGTTTACGTTTAAAGCGATTAGGCGCTGGTATTTTACGAGATGCAAAATAGACCGCGCGCATGGATTTAGTCTGACGGTTCCCAGGCCCAAACTATTGACATTAGACAAAAGTTTTCCTGGACTTTCTTGTAGGAAATTTAATTTTCTACAACTTTGATCGTCTATTATTTTTCGCTATCTTGCGCGGTTTTCGCTACATTTCCGTTTAAAGCGATTGACGCTGGTATTTTACAAGGCGCGAAATAGAGCGCGCGCATGGGTTTCGTCTGACGGTTCCCAGGCCCAAACTATTGACATTAGACAAAAGTTTTCCTAGACTTTCTTGTAGGAAATTTAATTTTCTACAACTTTGATCTTCTATTATTTTGCGATATCTTGCGCGGTTTTTGCTATGGCTAGCGTTTTGTAAAAAAAAGGAAATAACGGAGTAGCAATTTAAACAAAAAATCATTCAATTTTTTATATTTGTTTCAGTTACTAATAATTTTTTTATTGCAGTTGTAACCAGGGTAAGCTCCTCCCATCGAGTCTACCCTGCCACTTAAATCCCGCCCCTCGTCCAATAAGAATAAAGCGCGGGGAAACTTTGGACAATATGGCTACCATCAGCTGATTCCTCTGCGACTCCAACCTAACAGGTCAGTGGCGTAGTTTAAGTTTTAAAAAATGCAAACCCCTTGAATAAAACATTTCTTTTTTTATTGTTTCTCCTCTAATTTAATGAAATTTAATTCCCAACCTTCGACCTGCAGGAAAATTCCATTATCACGTATTTTATTATGTCCCTTATTTTTATAAAAATAAAAAGGTTATTCACACGTACTATTTTTGGGGAAAAATGTAAATAAATGTAATTTTGGTAATTAGTCTAAACGCAACCAGACGAGACAATGGTTGAGTAATTAATCCATTAAATGAATCATCTACCACGATACGTGTTACTCATACTCGTACTAGTGTTGTAGTATTACACACCCTTGCACTTTAAACCCTGAACCTCATAAAACTTGTAAGACTATCATTTGGAAAAGAAGAAAATTTATGTACGGTGAGATGATTTATGAGGTAATGTTCTTCTCTTCTCACAAGGAGGTGGTCTTGTTTCCATGCCCAGAGGAAGTTTTCTTAAGTCATTAGACTTAAACTGCATCATAATTACAGGAGTTATAGAAATAACGATTGGGAATTACGACACGATAGCTTAAGGCTAGGTAAACTGGATCAAGGCGAACGTCTAAATTTGAAATCGGAAGTTTACTACTTTCATTTGCTATTAATCGATAAAACTGTCCAGATGTTTTTTTAAGATTAAAGGTTTGGATTGGGTTATTATTTTTTGTCAATAGGGGAGGTTTAACATTAAGCAAGATGTAATGGAATTTTTTGGATTAAAATTTTTCTTATTAATTTTTTACGATTTTTCTACCTCATCCCCAAAATGTTTAATTTCTAATTTTCTTCAAACCTGCTCAGTCCTTAAATTGTACGTTTTATTTTTGAAATTCTGATCTGAATCTTTAATTTTCCTCCTTGAATTTTCATTTTATCTTCTGAAAATTGTCCTGAAGAGGTTTGAAGGAATTGTTCATTTTTGAGGATGAGGTAGAAAATTTAAACTGGGAATTTTTTTCTTGGAGAAAAAAATATTTTTTAAATTAGAAACGGTTTAAATTTTTCCAATAGAGAAAGTTTGAGTTGGAATGTTGATTTTTCAGGCTAAGGTAGAAAGTTCATAAAATTGAGACCAAATTTAAAAATTATTCAATAATTGACTATTATATTAATAATCTTTCCTAATTTCCATTCAATTATCTAAAGTGACAGTCCAAAAATTTTGAACCTCATTCAGCGTTTTATTATTTTAATTTTTTTTAAATCCCTCCTTCAAGTTGTGGTTTGTGTCTGACACTTAGATTACAAAGGTTTGACGTACTAACAAGCGTTTCCTTTTCGGTTAAAATACCAGAGATAAAAGATAAGCTGCATCTCGTCATTCATGTTCTTGAATAATTTTTCCACACGCGACACCCATCTCATCGCCTACGGTTCGTTTTGATTTACTGCGTTCCTGGGCATCAATTTCTTTAGCAGCTGCCACTTATTTTACAGAAGCACCAACACCACTGTCTGTGCTCATATTTCCTTACGATGATAGGGCTTAACTAAAACTAATGAGAAGTGACAGAACTGATAACGGATGAGATGGGCTTATTAACTCAACTGTGTTTAGTTTTGTTTTAGGGGGTGCAAGTCTAATTTTAGAAAAGGGGATAAGAAAACTGCTGGTAACACATTTTTTGATAAGTGTTTATTTTTAGAATACGATGTTTAACTAAAAGAAGAAGTTACTTTTGATATTTTTGAAAAAACTTTGATTTGTTTCTTATGGATTTTTGAAATTTTTGAAAAATTATTAAAACAAAACTGGGCACACAATTTTCTTTAAATTTTCTACACTTATGCAGATTGGTGTTAGGTACATTTTTCGTTTTTTGATTAATGCTAGAATTTCGCTGTGGCGCCCTCTACGAGGTTTTGAAAATCCGAAATTGATCCTCCTATAGCTCCTTTATTAATCAAAATATAAAAAAAGTTTAAATATAAAACTTATTCAGTATATAGCTCTGCATTCTCCTAAATTTATATCACGTATACAGGGTGTTTACTTTCCACAGTACAATAAGCAACTTTGTTATTTTAAATGAAACACCCTGTATATTATTATATAATTGAATGCAAAATTGAATTGTCTATCACATAGTATAAGGTAGTCATATAGCTAAAATGTACGGTTGATGAGAAAATCGCGAACTTGTTTCTCGCTACGCATTCAAGTGATTACCAATGCTGCCTCGCGAACTTCTGTTGAATACCAAAAACGAAATGTTTATTTTTAGTATGGGAAAGTCCAGGGGAGGTGCGCAACTCCACTTTTTGTACATATTTCCATTGATGTTCAGTAATCAGGGGCGTCCCTTATAGGGGGGTCGGGAAATATTTTTTGTTCTAATTTTTTACCTATTTTTTTTATTTTCTACAAGAAACCTTTTCGGACTTATTTACAAAAATTTGAATTCGTTATCACGACTCCTCCACCCCCACCTGAAGGGACACCACCCTGTATTTTCAGAGAATTGAACCATAATCTTTTTCCTGTATTGTTGAGAAATTACTAGAAAACAATAAAACGGAAAATCAATTAAAAGCTTTCATCGAGCATATTTCCTACGGTTTTGCGTATTTTCTGGTTAGAAATTCCATTTGGTGCGGTGCTTGGTACGAGCGTGATCTCCGCATTTTACATCCGAAATCAACCTTGAAATTACCGCGACCTTGCATAACAATGCCATAATAATTGACTTTGACGTTCGAAGACGAAACTTGTTTATTATTATAAGTGAGTGCTTCTGTTTTTATTTAATGTTATATAGGTCGGAGGAGTTATTACAAAACTTGCGCAGCAGCGCTTCTTTAATAAAAGATTGTTAAGATTATTAAATGTTAATTATTTTTTTTGCTTTTGAAAGCTTGTTAATATTTTTTAAGACGCATTAATTAATTCTAAATGACTTTTATGGTTATAACAATAAAAATCGTGTTTGAACATTTTTTTATAAAGTTACCAATGTTTGTACCGATATAACAAACACTCTGTATATTCAAAATTTTATAATATTCAGTCTTGACTAACAGGCTAACCTAGAAAACCCGTAAAAATATACAGGGTGTTCTATTGCTTCTCAAAAAAATTATAATAATATACAGGGTGCTCTATAGTTTTTGTTAACTCTGTTTAGTGGATCTGGAAAACGAGAGAGTTACAGTTATGAAATTTCAAAAACGAGACATTTATAGAAAGTTCATTGAAGGCGGAGTCGGATTATGTAAAAATATACAGGGTATTGTAAAGTTTCTGTTAATTCTGTTTAGTGGATCTAGAAATTGACATTTTTTCCCAAAAAGCTTTGAATATTTTAGCAAGGACCCAACGAAATTTCAAAAACGAGATATTTTTAGAAAGTCCATTAAAGGCGGAGTCGGATTATGTAAAAATATACAGGGTGTTGTAAAGTTTCTGTTAATTCTGTTTAGTGGATCTAGAAATTGACATTTTTTCCCCAAAAGCTTTGAATATTTTGACAAGGCCTCGACGAAATTTCAAAAACGAGACATTTTTAGAAAGTCCATTAAAGGAGGGTGTTGTATAGTTTTTCTAAATTTTATTCAGTGGAAAAAATAAATTTCCTTGGACTACCCTGTATGAACCTACTATACGGTCTTGTAGGTACATTCTTAAACAAATGCCATCGCCATAACAAGCGAGTGTTGCGAAACGCCCATCAAAACAATAAACAAACGTTTATTAATGAAACACGAAGTAACAACCTACATCCATATGGGTTTGTTGCCTTGTGGCAGATTCGAAGTTCGTATTGCGTGTATGCATGCCAACACCTACCAGACACATTCTAATTGAGCTCATCTAAATACAAAAGCAAATTGGTCTAAAATGGGTACAGAAAAAATTCCGTCTGCGTTTTTTTTCTCACAAAGATAGGGACAACAGGATATGTAATGCTTCGACTGGTTGGGCACAGCAGTAATAATCAGTGGCGGATTTTGCGTTTGCGGGGCCCTAGGCGCAAAGGATATTAGGGGGCCCACCTAAATATTAAAAGCCAATCGAACATTCGTAATTCCAAATTGCCAAAAATTGATTGTTTTTTTTATAAAGACAACTCCGTGAATATTAAATCTAAATTTTAATTTTTGATAATTTGGCCAATTTTGGGGCCCCCTGGGTGCGGGGCCCGAGGCTTGCGCCTCTTGCGCCTTTGCGTAAATCCGCCGCTGGTAATAATCACTGGCAGGACGTGATATTACAAGAACCCAGAAGGGTCCCTTTAACAATACACAGACGGAAACGGTTTAAAAGGTCTTCGAGGGTCAGAAATGTCATCCTTAAATTGAGTTAATCCAGCTTAGAGTGGCACAAAGAGCTATTCATTGCTTTACTCTATCGGAATGTTAAATAAAAAATGTTCGAGTGCATGGAAAAGGAAATTTTCTAAACGTTCGGGATTCTCAACAAAGAATGGTTTTGAAGTCTGGTCTGGGAGCAGATTAATTGTGTTTGTTAGGATAGACTACGCCCATCCACGCCCAGAAGTTGTTACGTTAAAAATAACTCGAGTTTGTTTTGTATGTAAAAGATTGGAAATTAGAAAATATTTTGGCTTGTATCTGTATGATGAATTTCCTGCAAAATTGTTAGTGCTTGAAGTATCATACACCCTGTATTTTGTAAATGGAATTTATGGACACCTTTTGTTTTTAAAATTTCGTCCCTGCGTTGCCAAATTAGGTAATCAAAGTTTTTTTTCGAAAAAAATTCCTCCAAATCCAATAAACAAAATTAACAGAAACTTTACAACACCCTGTATATTTTTACATAATCCGACTCCGCCTTTAATGGACTTTCCAAAAATATCTCGTTTTTGAAATTTCCTTGGGGCCTTGCCAAAATATTCAAAGCTTTTGGGGAAAAAATGTCAATTTCTAGATCCACTAAACAGAATTAACAGAAACTTTACAAAACCCTGTATATTTTTACATAATTCGACCCCGCCTTTAATGGACTTTCCAAAAATATCTCGTTTTTGAAATTTCGTTGGGGCCTTGCCAAAATATTCAAAGCTTTTGGGTAAAAAATGTCAATTTCTAGATTCACTAAACAGAATTAACAGAAACTTTACAACACCCTGTATATTTTTACATAATCCGACTCCGCCTTTAATGGAATTTCTAAAAATATCTCGTTTTTGAAATTTCGTTGGGGCCTTGCCAAAATATTCAAAGCTGTTTGGGAAAAAATGTCAATTTCTAGATCCACTAAACAGAATTAACAGAAACTTTACAACACCCTGTATATTTTTACATAATCCGACTCCACCTTTAATGGACTTTCTAAAAATATCTCGTTTTTGAAATTTCGTTGGGGCCTTGCCAAAATATTCAAGACTTTTGGGGAAAAATGTCAATTTCCAGATCCACGAAACAGAATTAACAGAAACTTTACAACACCCTGTATATTTTTACATAATCCGACTCCGCCTTTAATGGACTTTCTAAAAGTATCTCGTTTTTGAAATATCGTTGGGGGCCTTGCCAAAATATTCAAGACTTTTGGGGAAAAATGTCAATTTCCAGATCCACGAAACAGAATTAACAGAAACTTTACAACACCCTGTATATTTTTACATAATCCGACTCCGCCTTTAATGAACTTTCTAAAAATATCTCGTTTTTGAAATTTCGTTAGGGCCTTGCCAAAATATTCAAGACTTTTGGGGAAAAAATGTCAATTTCTAGATCCACTAAACAGAATTAACAGAAACTTTATAACACCCTGTATATTTTTACATAATTCGACTCCGCCTTTAATAGACTTTCTTAAAATATCTCGATTTTGAAATTTCCTTGGGGCCTTGCCAAAATATTCAAGACTTTTGGGGAAAAAATGTCAATTTCTAGATCCACTAAACAGAATTAACAGAAACTTTACAACACCCTGTATATTTTTACATAATCCGACTCCGCCTTTAATGGACTTTCTAAAAATATCTCGTTTTTGAAATTTCGTTGGGGCCTTGCCAAAATATTCAAGACTTTTGGGGAAAAAATGTCAATTTCGAGATCCACTAAACAGAATTAGGTAACAGAAACTTATTTTTTATTATTTTTTTTTATTATTAAATATAAAGCCTACTTGATAGTACACAATAAATTAAATTTCTTTTTTAAAATAAATTTTTTCTGGCTCCTATTGCGAGTTAGTTCCGGTACAACAATTAATTAAATTTCACTTACTTTACTAATGAAAGGTTTAATCTGATAAAAAAAAGAAGAATGTGTTAATAAGTCTTAGGTAACTCGCCTTATTGCAAAAAAAAATTACTCTTCCTAATGAAGCCTTTCAAAATCAATTCTTACGTAATCCGAATTACATTTATTGTATGGGCAATAAATAGAGACAGAGAGAGAGAGGGAGGGTTGTATCTGTGTGTGAGAAAGAGAGAGAGAGTGAGCAAGTGATATTTAAAACGCAATTTTCTTATTTTGTAAGTCTCTTCTTTGGTTTGAATTATTACGTCTTTTGTTATTTAATTATTTATTTATAAGCCGCGTGCATTAACCTCTATTAATCGAACATTTAAGAAGGTTAAGTGTTTTCTAATGAAAACAGATTATATCCACATTAATTAATTTTGCACGTTTAAATATTCACGTTTACATTTTTTATGTACGTCATTGTTATTGACTTTAATTTCAAGTCTTGCGTATAATAATGATATTATATTTAATTGTTTTTTTATAGTTTTTATAACAATTTAATGGCATACCAAAGTTAATCACGCGAATCTGGCTAGAAAAAGGTACCCGGTATGAGGCTAGTGGCGCATGACACGCAGCGTTAGTTTTAAATGGAAACGTAGCGAAAACCGCGTAAGATAGCGCAAAATAATATAAGACCAAACTTGTAGAAAATTAAATTTCCTACAAAAAACTCCTTGAAAGTTTTTGTCTAACATTAATAGTTTGGGCCTGGGAACCGTCGGACTAAACTCATGGGCGAGCTCAATTTAGCTCCTTGTAAAATACCAGCGCCGATCGCTTTAAACGGAAACGTAGCGAAAACGGCGCAAGATATCGCAAAATAATATAAGAGCAAAGTTGTAGAAAATTTAATTTCCTATAAGAAACTCCGGGAAAACTTTTGTCTAACATTAATAGTTTGAGCCTGGGAACCGTCGGACTAAACTCATGCGCGAGCTCAATTTAGCGCCTTGTAAAATACCAGCGCCGATCGCTTTAAACGGAAACGTAGCGACAACGGCGCAAGATAGCGCAAAATAATATAAGACCAAACTTGTAGAAAATTAAATTTCCTACAAAAAACTCCTTGAAAGTTTTTGTCTAACATTAATAGTTGGGGCCTGGGAACCGTCAGATTAAACACACGCGCTCGCTCTCTTCAGCGCATTGACAACCACGCTAACTCGCACTCGTTTACGGTTTGTTTAAAAAAAAAATCCTTTTTTTTAATAAATGGGTGGGGTAAAGTTTTTGATTAATTATATTCTGGGAGACCCTGTATATTTAAATAAATGTACAAAATGTTATTTTGGATTATCTTGCGCCTAGCGTTTATGCAACACATCCAACACTAGTGTTTCATCCTAACTTTTATGTTCTCTTTTTCTCTCTTCTGCCGTCCTCTCTCGTCTCTCTCCCGCAAACTTACCTTTCCTTTCACTCTGCTCTCTTATCCTCACTCTTTCTACTACTCCCTTTCTCCGTCTCTTTAATTGTTATTGAATTTTTTCTTTCTGTTTCCCCCTTTCTCCCTTTTTCTCTCTCTTATTCTCTTCTAGTATCTATTCCCTTTTAGTATCTTTTTGTCTGTTTTGTTTTTATTGTTTTTTTTTTCAGTTTTGCTTTCGTATATTTTACTTTGTTCGTCTTTTTTTTTTCGTTGCTACTTTTAGAAATTATTTTGTATACACCCTGTAGACGTACGAAGAAGCGAAAAATAATTTAAAATCGTTTTGGAGCACTGAAAACTTCCACTTAATGCAATAAATTTTATTTTTTTTAATAATAAATCGACAGTTCGAGTTCTGAATACGTTTTGGTATAAAAAGCTTTCGAATTTATTTTGTCTGATTAATTGCCAGTTCGCCCTCAATTCTAAATTATCACAGGTTGTACTAAAAAACTCATTCCGGCGGCCCAACCCCAAAATCGACCTGGATGTGTCACTTTATCAAAGCCCTTTCCGAGTTCAATTCTACTTCTAGCATTTTCAGGTTTATTTCGGGACAGAAAATGTTTTTTCTCTTTTTCAAGTGACCTATAATTTTTTTTAGCTTCAACAGCTGCTTGAAATAATTTTCAAGCGTGCACGCCCATGATAGTTCACGTGCGACGATAAACTTTTTAAAATTATATCCATTATCTTTATTGCTTATGGAATTCTACGTTTGTGACGTTATAGAATACTTTGAGCACCACGTAATTAATTTTTTTAACGTATTTCGTATCGGTTCTGCGCATTTTCTTAAATTATAAAGGGGGAGTCAAGTGGCTCCTTGTTATATTATGATCGAATATCTTTTTTGCTGAGTAAAATATTGAAAAATAATTTAAATAAAAGTTATAGCGGAGAATGAGACTAGCATTTTGAAATTATTTTAGATTTTAGAGGATGTTCCAGAAAATAGGGAAAACCCTTAAAATTTCATCAAAATTGTGGTAATTTTGTAGAATTCGTGTTAAAACTCGTAAGGGAAATAAGTTGAGCATAAATGTGCCAATTCTTTCTAAATATTAGTTGTACTAGGTATAAAATGATAGACAATTTCGAATCACCCTGTACACTAATATTTAGAACATCGTATGTATCAAAAGCCAATCAGATTACAGAGATTACAAGGTTGAGAGCGACACCTGTTGCTTAGTTGTTCGAACTAAATTCAATGACAAATTGTCAAAGTGTCTTGACAAGTGTGGCAAGTGGAAATGACAACTACGAAGAAAATTCTAAAATAGGTAAAATATTTAATAAAACATTTAAAAGAGACTTAAAATACATTTAAGTAATTCCTCTTGACCTTAAGTTTATCGTTAACCTATAAATCGATAATATAAACAATTGTTACTATCTGAAAAATTAAGGTCAAAAATGACAGTAACAAAATATTATTTTTTAGTGCGTTTCACTAATGCTCTGGATTGGATTTATTATTAAAATGTTAATGAGTGACGGGTTTGGAGACAAAGTGATACAGATATTAATTGCTTTACTTGTCGTTGTAATCGGTAAGTTTTCTTCTTCTCGGTTTTTCAACCTTTTTTGAACTATTTCCTTATGTTGAAAGTGTCCTTCGCTTGGTGGACGACCAATATAACCGAACCTTGGGTTCCTCATTATCGAACTGTTTTCTTATTAGAAAGACGCTTAAGAAGACGAACTAGTCGTAATCGACTGACCACACGTATCCAAAGTACATCAATCGGAGGTAAACATAATTATTATTACATCATAACAGGATTTAGAATTTAAGTTTAAGGGACGCAAACTGAAGAAACAAACGTAGCAACTGAAGATACCCAATCAACGGAAAGTGTACAAAATTCCCAGGGGAATAAACCACCGGAAGCTAGTACCAGTACAAGCGGTGACGAAGGTGGTTCAGGACAAATAGATCCTTCACGTAACATTGAAGACGAGGAACTTGAAACCATTGTCCAAATTATGGATGCGGATACAAATGTAGTTAGATTACGAAGGTTGGCTTATTATGAAAATCAACAAGGTCAGTTTTTTGTTTATTTTAAATTGAGGACAATAAAACAAAGCAAAACCTTAGAATTAATTCAATGTTTGTGGGGGTTTTCTGATAACAGTCTAAATCTGATTGCCGTAGGTAAATATTGTAATTTATATTTTCCGCAATAGTTTCTTCCTATAGGTATAATTTTTCTTTTTTTTTCCCACATGTTTTTGTTTACACCTTTGGCAAACAATTTTGTACTTTTAACCTGTTGATTTGTTTTTGTTTGTTGATAAAGATAAACTGATATTATCTAAATGTCATAATAATAAAAACAAAATTATTATCATATCGTTAATAAAATCTTCAAAACAACTTAAAGAGAACTGAAAAATAAATTGCTGCAAAATTAAAATTCCAAAAGAAATAGATTTTTATATTTTTTGGTGGCTTAGTGGCTCAGTGAGGTACCTAAGGGATACAAAAATTGAAGTTTGGGCTCGAATCTCACAAATGCATGTATTTTTTGTAAATATTATGAATTTTAGAATGAGGGAGGGGAAACTAGTAGCCCTGGATGGGATAGTGGCTCAGTAAGGTGTTTTACGGACCCAAAACTAGGGGTTTGGATTTAGGGGAGGGGAAACTAGCACCCCTGGGTGGGATGGTGGCTCAGTGAGGTGCCTTCAAGACCCAAAAATAGGAGTTTGGACGTAGAGGAGGGGAAACTAGCAGCCCTGGGTGGGATAGTGGCTGAGTGAGGTGTCTTCAAGACCCAAAAATAGGGGTTTGGACTTACGGGGGCGGAAACTAGTTGCACTGGGTGGAATAGTGGCTCAGTGAGGTGCTTTAAAGACTCAAAAATGGGAGTTCAGACCTAAGGGAGGGGAAACCAGCAACACTGGTTGGGATAGTGGCTCATTGAGGTGTCTAAGAGACACAAAAATTGGTATTTGGACTTGAATCTCCACAAATTTTTGTATTTTTGTAAATAGCTTATGGATTTAAGACTGGGGAAGGTCTAGGTGGGGTAGTGGCTCGGTATTCCTATTAGTTTGTTTATTTACCTACATATTTTTATTTTATAGGCTTTTCCAAATTTTGTGTAACCTTGCCATAAATATATATTACGTTCCTGATATCATTGTTAAATGCTTATCTTATCTATTTTATTATATTTTTATGCAGGTGATAGTCCAAATAACGCAAACGAACCTACAACAAGCACAGAACAAACTCCTCAGAGTACCGACTCACCAGAACCAAATATTTCAAATAACGCAACTAGTTCAGAGGACTCATCTAATGAGCAGATTTTAAATGAACCCATAATGGAACACAACTACGCAGAAAGGGAGACAGTACATATAAACACTTTAGAAGAGGAAAATACCAATACTATAGAAAATAGCGATTCAAATATTAGGATTAAGTTAAAATATCTCAATGATGATCTAAAACTTGTTGATGGACGTTTAGAGGAACAATTAGGGGATTTTAAACGGTGAGTTTTTATTTTTCTTTTATAAAAAAAAAATGAAACTTCCTCTTGTAGAAGACATTTTCAATTGGAATTTTCTTCAAATAAATTAGTTCGATTAATTTTTAACGGTCAGGTTCTTCAACCTGATACCGAAACTCTTCAAAGCTGTGGTTTATTTGATAATTGTGTTGTACATTGTCTGGTGCATCAGCAACGGAATGTTTTTAACGAAAGTAATAATAGTGGAAGTGGTTTTACCAATACCAATTCAAGAACTGGTAATGGTGGGGGTGGTATATCGCAGGGTAATAATAATAACAACCAAGGAAGAGATTGGGATCTTGGAAATATCTTGTTTGCATTCGTTAGTATCATTTTGGGATCAGCTTGGTATTTTAGGTGAGTCCCCTACATGAAAATTTGTTTTCCTGAAGAAGAGGAGATCAACTTGGTTGTGGAATCACAGCCTCCAACTTGATCCCCTTTTTTTCTGCTAATCTATTTTTTGAGGGAATTATTTTTCAGGTACGAATATTCACATTTGTATACAGTAACAGCAACGGTGGCCTTAGTTGTAATAACGGGTATATTCACCATTTTTTTAGTTGGAGTTTATTTTCCTGATCCACAACCCTTACAGCCAAGGGTTGAAACGCAATCGATTCCAACATAACTCTCAGATAAACTTAAAAGCCATTGTTATAATTTTTTTAATTTGCCTCTTAAATATAGTCTTTTAATGATTCTTTCGTTTTTTTTTTCTTTAGGTGATATATTAAAAATTTATATGTACTTGTTTTTGTAAAGCTTGTAAATAAATAATTTATTGTATACATTTGTTTTTTAATATTGAAATGGGAACAGAATTATAAATAATAATAATAATAAATATTATTTCCTGATGGGATTGTTTTTTTTAAAACAATTTTATGTGTTTAATGTTTTTGTTTTAATGTAAACTTGCTTTATTAATCATTTTAGAAGTATTTTTCAGGTTCTACAATGCTTTTCCGGACTCCATACCAGATTTTTATTGGACCGACCTTTATCTACGTTTTGGAAGCGACTAAAGGAGGTCCTGACCCTCCACATTGCCAAAGATTTTCCTTGGACCTCAAAAACTATTTTCTAATATGATTTTATTTGTAGATTTCTTAATATTGCGTGGTTTATGGAGAAATTTTGAAGCTTTTGTGTATTGGGAATCCCCTGTACTTGTAATAAATACGTTTTAGGGGATTCCCATTCCCGCTAAGAGAAGAAAAACGCCGTAATTGGGACTGCCACGACTTTTACCTGAACCATTTACTGCAAAAATAGAGACAGTCTTGAGTTTTGGAAGCGACTAATGGAGGTCCCGACCTTCCACATTTCCAGGGATTTTCCTTGGACCTCAAAAACTGTATAATGCGATTTTATTTGTAGGTTTCTTAATATTGCGTGGTCCTTGGAGAAATTTTGAAGGTTTTGTGTATTGTGAATCCCCTGTATTTGTAATAAATTGCTTTTAGGGGATTCCCATTAGCACTAATAGAATAAGAACAAGGGAATTGGGACATCTAACTGCTTTTTCTTGATTCCCCTTACCTTTTTTTATCCCCATTCCTTTTCTATTTCCTTTTTTTAATAAAGAATATTACAAATTGTTTTATTTTCCGTCTTAACGGGAATGTAAAACTTGTATTTTTAAGTTTTTATCGTCAAACGGTCTAAATTCGTGTTGTAATACCTATTTTTATAAATAAAACTTTTTAGTTTTATTAAATAATTGCTCGAGTTTACGCAGCTACAGGTTCAAAAAAAAAAAAGAAGTAGCTACTGGATTTGACCTGGCGCCCAAAATATTGTGCCAGTCTCAATCACACCGCTGTAACATGTTAACCTAACGCGTCGCTGTCTATAATTTGCGGTTATTAATGAATCGACATTGAATTTTTCTATTTGTTTTTATTTTTTGTAAAAACTTATTGCAGAAAGTATGAATTCATTATAATTATTTATAATGGCCTCGTGTATTAATCTTTTAATGCTAGACCTGGGCTTCATAGCCCCCCCCATGAAGTCGTTGCGTATGTCCTTGGTTAGATGCCTATAATATTGTCTGTATGAGTAGTACTAGTACACTTTGCTGATAAGTAAAAGCTAATAGCACTTACATCGATAAGGGCCAACAGCTGAGCGTATGTATTCATAAGTCCACTGGGTTTGTGAAAAATAATTCTCAAACTGCACCGAAAGTCAGTTGGGGCGCCCCGCCCCACTGACTTTAGGTTAGCTGCAGTTTGTGAATTATTTTTCACAGGCCCATCAAATAGGATTTTTTTTCCGATTTCCAGAATGGGTTTCTAAAACATTTCCCTATAGTACAGGGAATGCTTGTATGGGTAACTTTGTTATTGTAAGACTTACAATAACAAACTTACCCATACAAAGATGGGTAGATTATTGTCGCCCTGTATAAGTAGGTACTACACATAAATTTTCATTTTGCTTGTTTATTTAAAATCTTATACCACTTGAATAATTTTTTACAGTATAACATTTCCTTAATCTAATTCTAATCCTATAATAATCAAAGGTTAACATTTAAAAAGTTTGTTTTTTCGATTATAATTTTACGACTGTTTAAGGCACCCACGTTTTATAATCACCTACACTGTATTTAAAAGTTTACTCTGCTACATGTATGTAGACAGTTTGCTATTTAAATGGTTTCTCACCCGTATGCGTTGCCATGTGATTTTGTAAAGTTGTCTTCCGTGAACATCTATATTCACAGATACTGCATTTAAATGGTTTCTCACCCGTATGCGTTGCCATGTGATTTTGTAAAGTTGTCTTCCGTGAACATCTATATTCACAGATACGGCATTTAAATGGTTTCTCACCCGTATGCGTTGCCATGTGATTTTGTAAGGTTGTCTTCCATGAACTTCTATAATCACATATATTGCATTTAAATGGTTTTTCACCTGTGTGGCTGTTCATATGTTGTTGTAAGTGACCCTTCCGTGAACTTCCATAATCACATATATTGCATTTAAATGGTTTTTCACCTGTGTGGCTGTTCATATGTTGTTGTAAGTGACCCTTCCGTGAACTTCCATAATCACATATATTGCATTTAAATGGTTTTTCACCTGTGTGGCTGTTCATATGTTGTTGTAAGTGACCCTTCCGTGAACTTCCATAATCACATATATTGCATTTAAATGGTTTCTCACCCGTATGGGTTGCCATGTGATTTTGTAAGCTTTTCTTCCATGAACTTCTAAATTCACAGATATTGCATTTAAATGGTTTCTCACCCGTATGGGTTTTCATGTGATTTTGTAAGCGATACTTCTGTAAACTTCTATATTCACAGATAATGCATTTAAATGGTTTCTCACCCGTATGCGTTGTTATATGTTTGTGTAAGTCCTCCTTCCGTGAACTTCTATATTCACAGATATTACATTTAAATGGTTTCTCACCCGTATGCGTTGTCATATGTTTGTGTAAGTCATCCTTCCGTGAACTTCTATATTCACAGATATTACATTTAAATGGTTTCTCACCCGTATGGGTTTTCATGTGATTTTGTAAGTGACCCTTCCGTAAACTTCTATATACACATATATTGCATCTAAATGGTTTCTTTTCTGTAAGACTCTTAGGTGTCTGAAAATTACTATCCTGTTTACTTCTATAGTCAGATACAGCTATTCTATCCTGTTTTAAATTATCATCTGCATGATTGCTCAAGTTGACCTCCATTGGGCATTTTTTGCTGTATACTGGAGAATCTAAACAGTCGCCTCGAATATCTTGCTTGATTTCCGTTTTTCGGTCGTCAATTTCGTTTTTTATATTTAGTTCCTCGGTCAGCAAAGGCTGAGTCTTAATATAAATATCATCATCATCATCATGTTTAATATTACATTTCATATCAGGAGTTTCAGATTTTATTTGGGTATCCAAAAGTGTGCTGCTATTTTCTTGTTTTACTGAAATCATTAACACTTTATTAAAGTATATTTCTCAACAACGATGGCTATTATTTACAACGATTAAGCCATAAACCAAGGGGTAAACGAAAGACAGACTTCCCAGGGACTTGCTAAGATTTTCTAAGGACTACCCAAACTTCCCCAATACTACCCGGACTTCCCAAGAACTACCCAGGGACCTTCTACAGACTTCCCAGAGACTACCCAGACTTCCCAGGTTCAGCCTTAAACATCCCAAGTACTACCCAGACTTCCCAGAGACTACCCGGGCCTTGTACACCACCATATCTCTCTTCCATTACACGCTGTTAGTTTGAAACAAAAATCATGTCTAAGCACACTTCAATACTTACCATGTGTTTGCAGCTCAGCTTTGGAACCCTTTACGGTGTTCTTTGTCTCATTCTGAATGTTCAATGTACTATCGTTTGTATGCATCACTACGCCTACGTCTACAACTTCTGTTTTTACTTTAACATCATTTATGTACAGCATAAACTCCATGTCAGTGCTAGTGGTATACTAGGTTCATCAATCTATGGCAACCTTTAATGCTTTAACATAAAAAATGGTTAATTCGAACCATAAATGGTTAACATACCACTTACCTTGTATGTTCCACTAACTTCAATAAAATGTACAAACAAAAATTTTAAACCAAGGAATTTATGCTGGGTTCTTATTGTATTTATTGATCTAATTATTTTTTAACAAAGAAAGTTCAACATTCCTAAACAAAAATGGCAACTTTTTATAGGTCTGTGTTATAGGTTACCTCACGGTACGTTCTGACAAGCGGATAGGTTTCACCATGGAGTACCCAACAGCTGAGCGTTTGTGTATACACAAGTCCACTGGGTTTTTGTGAAAAATAATTCTCAAACTGCGACTAACCTAAAGTCAGTGGGGCGCCCCACTGCAAAGTCTTTGCTTTAGGTTAATTGACAAACTGCAACTAACCTAAAGCAAAGACTTTGCAGTGGGGCGCCCCACTGACTTTGGGTTAGTCGCAGTTTGTCAATTATTTTTCACAAAAACCCAGTGGACTTGTGTATTACATACGCTCAGCTGTTAGGTCGCTGTAGGCGTTTGTTATCCGATCAATCCTGACGCATTTTGTTGTACAGGGTGTTCAGAAAGTAGATCAATACATTTTTAATGGTATCATAATCACTTAATTTTTATTTAATTAGAACAATAATAAAAATTTAATTGCTTTGTTAGTAGGTACATAATAAATTATAAAATACGTATGTCTATTTAAAGTATAACTATGAGGGGTTTAACATTCATTAAATTGTTATTCCTTCTCCAATGTATGTATCTGTTTTTTTCTAAAAAATTTTACCCTTTAAACATTTTTGTAGATACCACAAGTATCGAAGTTTGCGGTTTACAGAACCGTGCAAGGGGTCCTAGCTTTAACATTAACAGGTTTCCATTTATAACTAGCATTGTTTTAAATTTTTATCCAAATGGAGAACATCTCCATGGAACAGCGGTTATTGTTAGCAAACAATGGGCGTTATCCACCACTGATCTTCGTGATCACATCAGTGCTGTAAGTTTAAAGATATGGAATTTTTTTTAACACCCTGTATATTATACTTTTTTAGAAACTTATTCAAGACGGTAAAGTTCTTTTACGGGGTAATACAAATACATGGAAACCTGTACATAATAAAAAACATTTAGATCATGTTGTAACCGGGAAATATGATTACAAACCCCGACATAAACCGAATAATACTTCTAATGGTTTACACATAATGTTACTTCATGTCAGAGAACCTTTTAAGGGTAGAAATGAAAAACCAATCAAGGTTGCCAAAAATTCTTTCTCACAAGTAAGTAATCAAACGCGAAAATACACAATTTGGAATTTTTATAAGGAACACCCTGTATATATTATAGGGTAGGAACTATTAAAAGATTCCTGAGACACTGTGTATATAATTTCCAAGCCGCGTTTAAATTATATACACAGTTTTCCGTCTAGTTCGTCTATTCTCGAATCTAGATAAAGGGGACCTACAGTTTTGTTTCGATTATTACAGCGTACAACAATCTCGGCAATGGTAGCAGGTTGGGGAACACTTTACGAGACAAAAAGTGAATTAACCACCTCTGAATTTAAATTTAAAATGAACAAGAAATGTCAGTAAGTATTTTTAAAAAAATTATACAGGGCGTTTCAAAAAAATTGTTTTTTAGGAATAACATTGATTTACTATTTATCAAGTCTGTGGTGTCGAATATTTGCTCTTATGATAGGGGAAGTCCCATTTATTTAAAAAATAAATCTGTGTTAGTGGGTAAATATTTTTTCTTCTATTTTTTTTTGAAGTTTAATCTAAATAATTTTTAGGGTTGATTATGCATGTTGATGTTTTCCGCTATAGAAAAAAATCGTGTCAAGCTAGTAATGTTACTTATATTGCTTTAAGTCCGTATTATAAATGGTTTCAGAAAATTGAAAAAATCGAAAAAATGGGTATTACTTATGTAAACGTCTAGTAATAAATTATACAGAGTGTTTGAAAATTATTTTAAAGCCTACAATAAAAATTTCAAAAATAATCATACGCAACAAAAAAAACACCCTGTATATAGAAATTTTACAATAACAATAAAAATATAATGAAGTATTATTAAATAATTAATTTTTATTGCATATACACGGTGAGTCAACGTGATTAATATTTTTTTATTGCGGCGATGTTGCCAAGTTTACTTCTAAAGAAACTTGAATTAATTTGGATTTTTTATTATAACACCCTGTATATTTTTAAATAATGCTTTTTGGATATGTTTCGATTTTTGAAATTTTGCGGCGTTGCCAGGTTAACTTTTTATGACTTTCCTAAGAAAAGTTCACGAACTATAGCTCAGATTTTTTAATACAACACCCTGTATATTTTTATATAATATTTTATTTTGAAAGGGAATTTTGAATTTGTTTCATTTTTAAAATTACATTGCGACGTTGCCGAGTGATTCAATTTTTTTTTTCGAAACCATCGTATGTTTTTTATTTAAAATACTCAGTATATCTTTACATTAACCGATAGTGTATAGATTTTCTTTTACTCTAAAAACAATTAGACTGTAAAATGAAACTTATATATATATTTTTTGTTTAATTACAAATTTTTTACAGAACACCCTGTAGATAATTATAGTCAAAGGCAACGCATGTTTTTCTGTTTAAAATCTTTTATTCATATCCAAATCGCGCGTAAGCTACGGAATTGAACTCGTTTACGTATAAAACTGAGCAAAAGAGAGACGGGTAAAGCGTAAGAGTGAGATAGAAAAGGTATTGAGGACCTATCGGTTCCGATTCCGATCAATGCCCGGACCGATCGGAGGGTGAGCTCGGCCTGATTTGTCAAAACAGGAAGCCAGAAACGTTTGGAGGTTTTGCACGATGCAATCCAGTAGGCGGACAGGTCAGTTTGCAATTAAAAATAGATTGGATGCGTTTTTCCGATAATCAGAGTTCGGATTTTTATGCACGTAAGAAACACGAATAAATTCATTATTTACAAGATCATCCCGATCCAGAAATAAAAAAATAGAAAAAAACATTATGAGAATAGTAATAGTAGAACTTTGAATTTAATATACAGGGTGTTTTGTTAAATCTGAGCCACTTCTTTTAAAATATCAGAATTTTTTGTACGCAGAAGAGGGATAATTTTCCTTAAATTTAAATTTTCTAACACTTCCAGTGTTACCAGAGCTAACCCGAGAGCTAACCTAAACTTTCCAGCTCTTGCTATATGTAACACCCTGTATATAGTGTTAATTTTGATTTTTTTTACTAGAATTAAACCCAGATTCCAAAATTCTAAAAATATACAGGGTAAAATTTTCAATTTAGAGATCAATTCTCCACATTTTTCGTTCACCCTGTATATTTTTTTGTTCAATTCTTCATTGCAAACCCTTTTTAATTTAAAAAAAATCTTCTTTTGGAAACCCTTTCTGGCGTTTCTGTCTTACAGAACTAATTTTTGTCTAATTTTCTCTTTAAATTAGAAAAGGATGGAAAAAGGGTGCAAAAAAATTTTCCATACTAGAATACCATCCTACGCTGCTACAGTTTAAAGCAGCTGTGTTCGTAGTTGTAACGACTCGATTAGTTATCAAGGCAGCAGAAGCGTGCAGAGCTAAAAATTCCATTTTATGGATGCGGCACAACGAGAAAAATATTATTGATTGCGTTGATTGGCCAACAGATGGCATACGATATTCAAAAACCTTGAAATTATTCTATTTTGACCTTTGATACGTTTTTGGTTCCAAAAATAACTTTATTTTATCAAGAAAATGTTTTCAAACACAGTCCACCAACGGAATAATTTTCCTAATAATTTTAATTATTAAAAAAAATATTGTCCACCAGACTCGCCAGACTTGATCCCCCCATCGGGTAGGGGATTAAAATAAAAAGTTTATTAAACTAAAGATTCATCGTTGGAAACGATTTAGACAGACAGAATAATATCCAAGAAATTTAAATCTAAGATGATATTGGTGGCCACCAAAGTCACCGGACCGTATCTCCAGAGAAATTTTAAGTTGGTTCCATTATGGGAACAAAGTTTTTTCTGAATTGCAATGAATTTTTTTTAGTTCGTAGAAGAATAATATTTTGGCTTAGGTTCGGCGACTTTGATGGCCAAATTTATTAAACTGGGATTTCGTACGGTTGTAAGTAATAAAAAAATAATCATTTTTACGTGATTTTGAATACGAATGTATTATTATTTGAAAGATACTTGCAACCGAGAGAATATTGAACGTCTGTCGTCTAGCCCCCTTAGTTACCAGACTGTAACCGTGTAGCTAAATTTTACGTTTGTTTTATTTTTGTAGTAGATTTTTTTTATTTACGTGGAAATTTTTCTAGTTTTTCTTCAAAAATTAAAAAGAGGGGAGACCCTTGGGGGCCTTGGGTTCAGTTCCGGGGACTTTGCCGGCCTAAAAGGTTTAGAATTGGAAGAAAAAAAAATCGTTGAATTAAATTTTTGTGTGTTACAAACGGTCTCACAGATGTGGTTATTAATCACTGCACTGATTATGAAGTGTTATTTTGATGAAAGATTCGAGAATAACGAACGTCACTTCCAATTACTCAATTTTGGCACATAAATGAAAACGCCTACTACATTCCAAGTTATAAATGAGGTGTGTATTATATTATTTGCATCAAAAATGAAATTGAATTTTGAATACGTGTCGGTATTATTTCTAAGTCAACAATCTTTTAAGTCACGAAAGTGTCATTTTACGAGGGTCTAGTAATAGATAGAGAAAAATAGATAAATAGAAAAATAAATTGGGAATAAAAACTTTCTAGTTTTTAGGTAGCTGTTGAAAAAAAAAGTTAGTAGCGGGCAGGGTCGGGGCAGGGTTTGAACCCCGATCCAAAATAGCGTGTTGGACTCAATCTTATCGCTGTAACACATGATTTATCGCGTTACCACCGATAACATTCAACTTGCAGTTATAAAATATTAATTTTTTCATTAATTTCACCTCGTCTCCATGGCAACAGCGCCTCAACAATTTCTAATCATTATTTTCCTGTCTCAAATTGGCGTATAAGCGGCACGAAAATAAAAAATCACGGTATTTTTAATCAACATTTTGCGTATGAAATCAAAAGTTTAACGACACTTCAACATTTAAAAAATAAAAAACTTGTGTAACACTTGCCAAAAAGTTTTCCCGAATAAAAATAACATTATCTTAAAAAATCTCATTAATCAATCCCTTTTTTTTTCCAGAAAAAAAAGGAAACAGTTGTATATTTCAATCATTCATAATTCCTTTTTATTTTTGAAACTTTTTTAAAAACTTTAACAACCCACATTGGTATTAAAAAAGTGCTTTGATCAAGTCCCAAAACTATACAAAAAACGATGACGTATTCATACGAGGAGAATGAATAGGTACTTTTTCTAAATTTAAAAACGAATGTGTTACTTTGTAACGTACATCCACACGAAAGAGTTATTTTTAAAAGTGTTGTTTTCTCGAACTTTCAGACGTAATTCATGATGAAATACAATTCTAGAGTGTTTTGGTTTTATTCTTTTTTTAGAATCTGATTTGCGTAAATAATCCTTTATGAATTTGCGTTTTTTGTCTTATAAAATAAATAGAACTTTTAAATAATGTGGCCGTTATAGCTGCCAATTGGTCTCCACAGTCATTTTATGAAACGTGAAAATTGATATTCTACAATAAGGTAGCGTGGCCGAGCGGTCTAAGGCGCTGGTTTAAGGCACCAGTCTCCTCGGAGGCGTGGGTTCGAATCCCACCGCTGCCACTTTTTTTTTGAATGTTTTTGATTTGTATATTTTGGCAAGTTTTTCATGAGTCATATTTTTGAAGGTGGAATTTTTAAAAAAATGTTTTCTCAGGTAACATAAACACATCATCGAAACAATAAATATTTTTGTAGGTAATATTTCTCAACATTGTAACATTTTTTTTCTGACAAATACTATTGACCAAACTTTAAATATTCGTAGTTGTTATATACAGGGTGTATATGAATTTTCTTTAGTAAACTACAGTGGGCTCTCTCTTTCTCGATATTTTTCCTATTCTTCCTCTCTCTCCTTTTCTTCTTTCCCCTTTGCCGTAGTCTCTCTCAGTGTATCTATCCCTTTCTATTTGATTTCAACGAAAATTGTAGGTCCCCTGTGCTCACCTATAGCTGTAAGGATGGAAAACTGGACGCGCCACGTGTTGGATAAAAATCGTTCGGTTGCTCCAACCCTTAGCTGTTAGGAACTATTCCTACCAATGAATATGATCTTTCGTCGTCGTTCGGATTCGACGTTAAACTGTAGGTCCCCAGTGAGAACTGGACGCCACGTGTTACATAAAAGTCATTCTGTTGCTCCAACCCTTAGATCTCAGGAACCATTTCTATCTATGATCGTTCTTCGTCGTTCGGATTCGACGTTAAACTGTAGGTCCCCCGTGCTCACCTATAGAGCTGTAAGGATGGAGAACTGGATGGCGTTATTCTGTTGCTTCAACCCTTAGCTCTTAGGAACCATTCCTTCTTCGTCGTTCGGATTCGACGTTAAACTGTAGGTCCCTTGTGCTCTTTTTTCGTTTGTTAAGAGAGTATGAGTTAGGGAAATGTTTTCAGGAATATCCAGAACTTTCTTTTATTCCAATCCTTGGCTTTAAGGGATTGTTCGGGGCAGAGTAGACTCGTTTTGGTACTTCTTCATCATTTTCCATGAAGCCGAACCGGTTTTGAATTTTTTTTACCCTTTTGAAGTAAAATTTCACTGCTTTTCCTTGTAATTCTTCATTTAATGAATTTTTCAGCCTGTAAACGGTTTTCAGGCGCTAGTTTGTGTCTGTGCGTTCTCGCTGTTTTCTAAATGGCGGTTTTCCGATTTTCAGCAAAAAAAACTTGAAGCATCTTATTGTGATAGCGTGACCTTGCGTAATGGCAATTACGTGGCGCGAGCTATAAGAGTGGCCAGTCCTGAAATATTCCTAGTTAACCTGAAACCGTTGAATCATTCAACGTGAAAACTCCTCTGAAGTTTAACTTGTGGTGAAAAGTGAGCAGATTTCAGGATGCCTGGACCTTCTAGACCTTTGTGGCAAGTAAGTGAAAATTTTTCCTTACCAATTAGAAAGTCTTAGGTTTTTCAAACCTGAAAAATGTTAAATAGGGGAAAAATTAATAACCAAAGGGTGCGAAGAAAATACAGCTGTGTTATTATTGTGTTTATTTTGGGATGTTGCTTTTTTGTTTGCCAACAAAATTTCAAAAATATTATTTGCGTTTTTAATTTTTTTTTCATGAAAATCCTGAAAATTAACAAAACAAGAAACAATTTTCTTAATTATTTTATTAAATAATACAAAAATTTTTAGTGCATCTTACTTCAATCTTAATCCTAGGTACAAAAAAAAATAAACTCCAGGAGTGTATAAAAAAAAAATTGAAAAATTAAATTCAACCCTTCTAAAAAATAAGAAAAATTAAAACGCAACAAATGACGTTCCTGAAGAAAAGCATCAAAATTTGACCACGTGTATGACTCAGAGTTTTAACAAACGCTATTTATAAAATATTTACGGTTGGGAGAAATTTCGAGCAAGAAAAGTAAGCAAAGTGTGTCAGCTTTGCTAAATTTAAAGGAAAAGAGCGAGGAGTTGATGACAAGAGCCTTGCGAAATTTTTACAGTTTTGTTATGATTTTTCAAATAACAAAATGTAAAAAAAATTATAAAAGTAAAAAAAAAAGAAATCCTGCTCTGTATGCTCTGTTTCGGAGTTACACCCTCCTTAACGACTTTTTTATCGATAACTTTTTCAATATTTTTCCTAGGACTTTCAAATTTTAAATACCAACTCTACTTATATATAGGCACGTTTTTCACTTATTTTCAGTTATGGAAACTAATCAGGGGTGGCACTTAGGGAGGGTCGTGAGAACTTTTTTTGTTCTAATTTTTCAACCGTTATATTTTTTTTATATTTGCTTCAAGAAATTTGTATAAGACATAAAATTACACGAAAAAGGCATTCTTGGTTAAAGTCGCTAGCTCTAACGGTTTTTGAGATAAATCCACTTTTGTAATATAATCGAGTTAGCCTTGATTTTTATTTTTTTTTGAAAATTACCCGAAATATTTTTAACGTTTATTTTACCAGAAATAATATAATAAAAAAGGATTATGAAGGAATTAAATTAAAGCCGTAAAATCATTTTCAAAAGTGTGCAAGGGGTGTCCAAATTATTCAAAATCACAAAAGTGCGTTTTTCTGGAAAAGCCTTAGGCTTAGGGACTTGAACTAAGATGACCTTTTTAAAGTATTTTGATGTCGTACATAAGTTTCTTGAAGAAAATTTCGTAAAATTGTAAAGATTAAAAAATTAGGACAAAAAATATTTCAGGGACCCCTCCAAAATGGATGTCCCTGATTGGTTTACACAAATTATAATAAATGGAAACAAACATACAAATGAGTAGAGGTACCATATAAAATTTGAAAGCGCTAGTGCAATTAAAAAAAAAATCGCGATTATCATTAGTCCACTTTAGGAGCCTATAACTCCGTAACAAAGCATTTTTGGGCAAATGTTTATTAAAAAAATCGACTCGTAGTCACTTCTTCTATCCGTATATGAAATTAGGACATTATAGGACATCGTACAGATTTTTCATATACAGGGTGTTCTATAAAAAGTGATTTATTGATGCTTTTTTTTAACTGAAATGAATAAATTGTAATTATTTTTAGTGAGAAATAATCAGTCATTAAAAAAAATATGTTTGCCCTATTATTAAATTTAAATAATAATCAGAAAAATTCCTTTCGTTACTTCTTTATCGAAAGTTGTTTAATCACCAATCCGGTACCCAAAAATCGGCGGGAATATTATGGAAAACTTTTTGTAGAATATCCAACATGAGATCTTCAATTGTGCTTGTCAGGATTGGGTAAAGTGAATCCGCTACTGGCCTCCAATTCGCATTTAAATACGCATTCGTTGTTTCCTCTATTAAAAAAAAATATTAGGGTATACAGGGTGTTCTAAAAGTGTAAAAAATGTATGTAGTCACTTTTGTCCCACCCTGTATTTATTTGAGTTTCTTGATTTAGAACGTGTTAGGAAATTTTTGAAGATAACCTTCGTAATAAAGGTCGAAACGTTTTCTTACCTAAAGCTTTGATGCCATCAAATAAATTTCCCATGTATAACTTCAAGCCCCCAATGGTAAATTTTACGTGTACGCCTGTGATGTTATAAAATTTATGTCCAATTTTTTCGTAAAGGTCTACGTCACTTTTGATTATGATGTCCAAATCCTCTGAAAATTAACGGTTTAAATTAAAGGGGATACTTTTTGTGGGGTGCAAACTGCTAGGGACTCTGTCTCTCTTCCTCATCTTAATAATCATACCCGGATTTGAACGCTAGTCACAGTTTCTCGATAAAACTTCTGCGCTACGCTCGCCCTTTAGGGGGAAAATTGATACCTACTTGCTTCGAACCAACATTTTCCTTTTCCCCTAAGTGGTATGACAAGAATACGACCTAAGAGATTATAATTTCCTTCAATTCGTAGTCTTGGTAAATGAAGTTTCGTGACGAAATCATGATTTTGGGTGTCGATTGTGTTTGATACGACTTCGCTGTTACCGAATCCTACGACGGTGACGTTATTAAGGGATGCGTTGACGCTTACTGGACCACCCCCTTGGAGAATCTAAAAATAAACATATTTTGGTGAAAAAAATTAGCGGCTGGAAAGTAGTTTAGCAGGCGTTTGCGGCGCGAAAGTAACTGGCTTTTTTTTCTTGAATTTTTACTTTCACCTACCACCACTGGTTTAGGGGAAGTATTGATATCATGAAATTTTTCGAAATCGAGATTTTCGCGGAAATACGTCTTTTGGACCTCCAGGAACCCAAAAAAGTGGTCTAGAAAAAATGTCTGTCTGTATGTGTGTATGTATGTGACGCCTCTAACGTAAAAACTACTGGACCGATTTTGATGAAATTTTAAATGAAGGGGTATATCGAAAATTCATCGACAAAATAAGCTTTTCAAAAAAATTCGAAACCGGAAGCGGAAGTTAGACATGTTTTTTTGGTATCATTTTTTACAGAAGCGGAATTTTGAAAATCTGAGTAGGGGATATGAAAGAAGGGCATAATTCAAGGGAAACAGTTTTTTACAAGACTCTCTAACTTCAAAATGGCGGTCGCTATGAATTTTTCAAAATTTCGACTTTAACGCCCCATAACTCAAAAACCAGTTATCTGATCAGGTTCCGCAACGACTTGTTTGAACGCCCTTTAGGGGTACTACACCATAAAAAAAAATTATTTAGTAAATCCAAAAACGGTCGCAACGCCGCTCTTCCAAAAATTTTGAAATTTTTGAAAAATTATTACAAAAAAACTGCTCTAACGATTTTGTTTAAATTTTCTATACTTATGCAGCTTGGTATTAGCTACATTTTTGTTTTTTGATGAACGCCAGACTTCCACTGTGGCGCCCTCTACGAGGTTTTCAAAATCGAAACTTGATACTCCTATAGCGCCTTTATTAGTCAAAATATGAAAAAAAGTTTAAATATAAAAGATATTCAGTATATAATTCTGCATTCTTCTAAATGTATATCACGTATACAGGGTGTTTGGTTTTCACAGTACAATAAGCAACTTTGTTACTTTAAATGAAACACCCTGTATATTATTATATAATTGAATGCAAAATTTAATTGTCTATCACATAGTATAAGGTGTTCATATGGCTAAAATGTACGGTTAATGAGAAATTCGTGAATTTTGAATATTTAGGTTGGACTCTTGACGGAAACGGATCGTCGGTCGGTAGCGATTGTCCAGCTTCGCCAGTTGTAATTTCTAGCCGCTACCGACTTAACAGAGTACAGATAGATACGTATCTTGGCGTCTTTCTTTTGTTCATATCGAACCCGTATAGTCTCGTTTTTCTCGCGAGGCATTCAAATGATTTCCAATGCTGCCTCGCGAACTACTGTTGAATAGCAAAAACAAAATGTTTATTTTTAATATGGGAAAGTCCAGGGGAGGTTTGCACCTTCACTTTTTGTAATCTTGTAACAGTTCATTTTGTTTCAAATTCGAAATCAAAATGAAGACATAAAATATAAGCACTCTTGTAGGAAATGCTTATTTATTTTATCATAAAAAGAAAGAAAGTTGTGAACCAGCCTTGACATGGTTGTAAATACTTCATGTAATTAGTTAAAGTACTTATTTAAGTAATTATATTGGTGGTTTCATAATTATTTGTGGTACATAGTACTTAGATTTTGCAATATACCAGCATAATTTTTGAAAAGAGTCAGGAAAATAAAATTACAGGCGCTGTTTCGATTTTTCGGTTGTGGCCAAGGCACGAAAGTGTTACTTTATGGAACGAAGGGTCCAGTAAAGACACTTTCCTGATGAGGCCGATAAGAAATTTAAAAAAGAACAGACTAACTAAAAAATTTGATCATAAAGTTGTTCACGAAATAGAAAATATTTAGGCTGTGCCAAAAAAATTTTTATGTTTAACTAAATCAAAAATTTTGAAATGTTTTTTTCCACTTACATAAAAAAGGTTTTTTCCCCAATGACGTAATATTCCAAGAGTAATTTTAGTGAACTTACATTAATAACAGGAACATGAAGGGGGTCGAGTGGGTCAAGCCCTATACTGGGAACTCCTTTAGGAAGTTCTTGAAAAAGCCTCTGGACGGCTATAGTGGTGCACTGTTGGAAATCTGGATTATCCTTAAGAGGGCACGTGAGTACCCATTCGGCTGGAACACAGAAAATCCAATAAAATGAACTTTTTTTTAAAAACAAACACAGTACACTTGCACTTACGTTTTTTTTCTAATATGGCAGAGTTTGCCAGGTGAAAATGGAACAAGATCAGCACGACCAGAGGCAACATTCTGAACTGTATTGATATTACACGATTATTGTGGTTCTTTCCTCGGTTCTCTTAACTAAACTGTGGTGTAACTTTCACTCTTTAGGTTCTGGTCCATATGCCCCCAAGTTTCTTACATAATCGTTCGCGTATCGCGTTTATAGTGTTCCTCTCAAATGGTATTGCATATTGGCGGATTTTTTTCCGGTTTCTCTAAGCACGCATTTTGCGCCCTAATTAAGATAGAAAAGACACTCTTCGTTATTATTGCTTCCAGAGAGGAAGTCAGAAGTGGTTGCAATATCTGGTTTCTCTTTTTAAATTAGGGCTCTTGTAATACGTTTTGCATTTTAGATTGCAATATTCGAATTAAATCAAGTGTGAATGAGAATTGGGGAAAAACCTTTTAAATTTGTGCAAGTGGAGAAAAACCTTTTTAAATAATAATTATTTTTATTTAACTCGACATAAAATTGTTTTTGTAAATAAAAGGCTAAAGAATTATGAAAGGTATGGGGAAAAATTCTTGGTAAGGCCTTAAATTCTTTATGACACCCTCTACAAAATTTTAAAAGAAAAAGACAATGAAATAAAAAACTCGGGAGAAAAAATAATTTAGATATTTGAGCCACAAAATGACAAGAATATAATAATAATATAAATATAAAATATGATAGTATGCACATTAATGTCTGGAGCCTTCTGTGACGCCCTCTCAGAATTTTTGAAAATTAGAACACGATACTTTGACATACAACAAATAGAAAAATTCGGCAATAACTCGTATATAGTTAATCAATGTGAATTGGGGAAGAACCATTTAAATTTGTGCAAGTGGGGAAAAACCTTTCAAATTTGTGCAAGTGGAGAAAAGCCTTCGAAATATTTTTTTTTTTTATTCAGTAAAATAAAATAAATTGATCTGTGCACGAAAGGCTGTAAAAGTATGAAAGAAAGATTTTAATTTGTCCATTACGACCCCTTTCTAGCACATTTTCCATGCTGAAGAGCGTTATCGACCGACGACCTTTCTCCAGTACAAGTTAATTTGTTAAGTAGTGCATATCGTGGTGTGCAATAGTAAAATATCTACTTACAATTAATGATAATCTAAAATTTTATATTTTACATACAATTTCAAGTAATAAAAGAAACAAATTACGTAAAATAGTAAAAGTTTATTTGTAGTGGGGAAAAGCCTTTTAAAAAAAAATTAATTCATAGAATTTTATGAAACAGTTCCATTAATATTAATGTAAGATTGTAAGAGAGACATTCCACATATGATACACTTCAAAATTTATTTCTGAGTTAAAAATACAAGTCACAAAATTAGCATGCGTTGACCTGATTATTTTAAGAAAAATTCTAAAATATTATACTCGGATTATAATATTCAATTAATCCGGTTTTGCACGGAAATGATTTACCAGGAAATTTCCTAATGTTCCACTAACCTATTCACTGTGCAATTTTTTTCTTTGGGGGTATCAAACCATTAAATTTATTTTTCTTTTTTGCTTACTTGTCATAATTAACATAAATTGTACTTGAAATATATACTTAGAGGCTTTTGTTGTATGATTGCTTAATTAGGTGTGGGTATGTCTTATGGAATTAATTATTACATAATCGTGTTTAGTGTGTCTGCACGTCGTTGCGCTTTCACTTTTCCTAGTATTCACTTGAAGTAGTTTTGTTTGTCCGAGTAAATCGAATTTATTCCATTTTTTGTAAAATTATTCGCAGTAGACCTTCTAATAAATTAAAATATTTTTTAAAAGGTTTTTCCCCACTTACACAAATTTAAAAGGTTTTTCCCCAGTTTGACCCCCAGTTAATTAATACTGGGTTTTTCTACCTCAAAAAATATTAAATTTAATTTTGATATTGTTGTGTGTCAAAGTATTGAGTTCCAACTAAAAAAATTTGTAGTGGGGGTCACAGAAGACTAACATTGATTGAAGGATCAAAGCAGAAGAGAAGTAGATTGTAATAATATTTTATTCTACTTTTTTTTTGTTTTTTTGGAAAATTCTTTGGTAAAATCCCTTAAAGTTTGTAATGACGCGAAACTATTTTAACAATTCGATCACTCGTTGCTCACGTTTACGTTCTTGAGAGATGTTGGTATTGGCAGATGTATCGTTGGGCGTCGGCGGCTCTATTTCGGGCCCCCCATTTTCACTCTTCTAAAAATAAGCAGTTCTTCTTAATTGATTTGAGGAGCACTTAAATAATATTACAAGTATGCCTTGTATCAAATCCAACTAGATTAAATTTCCATACCATTCAAAAATGAAATCATCTTCAAAAAATAAAATAAACTTTTAATATCAAAGGATAAAAAAAAAATCAAAATATATTATTTAGTGGACTTAAAATAATCTAAAAGTATTTTTAAACTTAAAAAATCGGTTTGTTGAAAAATGTTTCAATTTGTGGAAAGCAAGTGGAGAAAAACCTTTTAAATTTGTGCAAGTGGTGAAAAACCTTTTAAAATAATAAAAAAAAATTATGTAGTTGAATATAAAATTGTTTTGTGCACAAAATTCGGTAACGTGACGTACCCTGCGAATTTTTGAAAATTAGAACTCAATATTTTGGCATACAACAATAAAAAAATTATGTTTGTTTTTTTTGGACTATTTTGAGACAGGAAAGTCGAATATTAATTTGTACAGACAGAGACGCACTATAATTTGGGGTCTCCATTAATATTTGAGCCTACCGTGACGTCCTCTCTGAATTTTTGAAAATTATAACTCAATATTTTGGCATGCAACAATAAAAAAATTATATTTGATTTTTTTTGGGCTATTTTGAGACAGGAAAGTCGAATATTAATTTGTACAGATAGAGGCGAACTATAATTTGGGGTCTCCATTAATATCTGAGCCTACTGTGACGTCCTCTCTGAATTGTTGAAAGTTTGAACTCAATATTTTGGCATGCAACAATAAAAAAAAGTATATTTGATTTTTTTTGGGCAATTTTGAGACAGGAAAGTCGAATAATAATTTGTACAGATAGAGGCGAACTATAATTTGGGGTCTCCATTAATATCTGAGCCTACTGTGACGTCCTCTCTGAATTGTTGAAAATTAGAACTCAATATTTTGGCATGCAACAATAAAAAAATTATATTTGATTTTTTTTGGGCTATTTTGAGACAAGAAAGTCGAATATTAATTTGTACAGACAGAGGGGCACTATAATTTGGGGTCTCCATTAAAATATCTGGGCCTACTCAACTGTGACGTCCTCTCTGAATTTTTGAAAGTTAGAACTCAATATTTTGGCATGTAACAATAAAAAAAAATATGTTTGATGTTTTTTTGGGTCTTTTGAAGGTGAAACGTAAATCTGAGCTTACTGTGACGTCCCCTATGAATTTTAGAAATTTATAATTTCATATCCTAGCCCATGATGTTTTTTTACGAATTCCTATTAAAATTCTTTAAAATAAACAAGAGCAGAAAATTAACAAAAATTTATTTTTAGATCAACATAAACCAAAAGCAATCTTGATTTATTACAGTATAAAAATAGTTTCATTTAAGAAACGAAGCACATTATTTTTCTAATAAAAATATTTGCAAAAAGTAACACAAAAATTATTGATTTTGCTACAAAAAAAATGCAAAAATTAAAATTTTTGAAAAAAAAAATTACATATGACGAGTGTTCCCAAAACCTCCATGGCCTGATTGAGAAGCGCCCTTGTTATACCCCATTTGGAGACCAAGATGTCCTTCAGAAGCACGTAATTGATCATCAGAGAAGGCTCTTTCATTCTTATCAGCCATTTTAGGCCCCAAAGCAGGTCCTTTAAATTCTGGATGTTTTTGGGTCAAACGTCCCAAAGCGTACAAGCTCAAGGTCACCTAGAAAAAATATTTTTATTATTCCAATTCCTTAAAAACAACCCCCCAAAATCCTCCCCACCTGTGCGATATTACGACGTTCAAAAAGATCAGCTGTTTGGAAAATTTCTTCTTGAGGTAATCCATAAGCTTTGGCCGCTTTTTGGAAACGCTCAATGTTTTCCATAAGTTGGAAGTTGGTTCCTTTGCTTTGAATTTTTTTGATACATCCTGGAGCAAGTTTGTTCATGAGGTTGCAAAGAACAATGCCATCCTTAAGGATGTCTTCGTATTCACCCCTTGGAACGGGCTCTCCGATTACTTGGAAGATCCAGTTTAGGACTTCGGCTTCTTGATCCTTGTTGCGGGGCTAAAATTTGGGGATTGATTAAAAATCGGCTACGAAAAAATCAGAGTGGGACCATAAAAATTTAATCGCTTCATGAAGGTTTTGGGCAAGGCCAAAATATTCGGTTTATCTAATTAGGGTTGAGGCAAAAGAATTCGGGAAGGTTTTGACCATAAAAATATATGGGTTAGTTTGTTTAATTTGGGGATGGGTTAGGGAAAAAAAAATTAATAATGTTTGGGTTAGATCTAAAAATTTGCTATGGGTTAGATTTGGGCAAAGATTTTGGGCCTGGATTTGAAAATTAAACAAGGAATGGAATGGCTGCGAAAAATTCAGGTTTGGACTATAAAAATTTGATCGCTTCAGGAAGGTTTTGGGCAAAGCCAAAATATTCGGTTTATCTTATTAGGGTTGGGCAAAAAAATTCGGGAAAATTTTGACCATAAAAATATATGGGTTAGTTTGTTTAATTTGGGGATGGGTTAGGCCAAAAAAAATTAATAATATTTGGGTTAGATCTAAAAATTTGATATGGGTTAGATTTGGGCAAAAATTTTTTGGGCTAGGATTTGAAAATTAAATAAGGAATGGAATAATACCGATATTAATTTGGGGGGGGGGAGGGGGTAGGTCTTGGGTTAGATCGAAAATGTTTGGTATGGGTTAGATTTGGTAAAAAAAAATTGCTTGGAAAAACTTATAAAAATCTTCTTTTTCCTGGTCTTCTCCTTTATCCCCTCTCTCCCTCTACTTCCTTCATTTTTCTTTCTTATTTGCCCATTCTTTGCTAGTCCCTTCCCCTAATTTCACCTACCCCATTCAGATAAGGGTATCATCAGATGTTTTTCCCATAAAACAAACCATGCCAAAGTTTAATTTTAGTTTCGATTCAAATTTAGACACCGGGTTATGTTTTTCCAAGGTCGAAACTTGTTTACTCTTGCAAGTTGGTCCAGAACCCAGTTCAAAGTAAACAGAAAGGAAATTTGTTTACATTTACGTAAAAGTCATCAAAATGAACGCAAAATTACCTTTTTGGATTATTTTTTAATTTTTCCCCAAGCTTGAAACTTATAAATTAAAAAAATCGCCAATAAATGGAAACAGGGGAATCCCAGATCTTGTTAAAGTTTAAAAGTCATACAGATCAAGTTACCTAAAGTTTATTTTCCCTAAATCTCTTTCGAAATTATGTTTGTGGAAAGTTTTCGGCGCCTTGGCCGTCATAAAATCCTAAAGGAAATGCCTGTCATTTCCCGAAATAATTCTGTACTGTACGGCAACTGTCTATTTTTACAGTTGGATGTTATTTCCCAAAATTAATGTCTTTTAGGTGCACGAACAGTTGCTCTAAGAGCGTGGATTACAAAATTATATTTATGCAAGATGTGGTTAAAAGTTGCACTTTCTTCTAAATTTAGAGCACGGTTAACGCGTCGGTGATTAGGTAATAACAATAATAAAAATAATAACAACAGGTAGCTTCAAAACGATTTTTTTTTCTAGAAAAATATAGAGCGCGTCGTTATGTAATATTTTTAGAAATCTTTAAGCAATTTGATTAACAGCTGCGGTGTTACGTCGATTTTAAAAATTTAGGAAGTCAATTAAAAAAAAGTCCAGTTTAAAAAAAAAATTAAATTTATAGAAAAAAACCCTCGATAAATTAATTTAAAAAAAATTTGGTGAAAAAATTCGAATTAGGAGACTTACCGCCATGGTTGAAGAGCTTCTGTTTTGAGCGTCGCGACGTTACTGACGCTTTGCTGCTCGACGTTTGAGATATAAGAAGGGGGCCCCTAATGCGGGGGCGACGAATGCACACTTGTTAGTATATCTTAGCTATCATTTTTTGATCTATTAAGGTATCTAGGACAGATTTTACTTTAAATCACTAACATTTTTCGAAAATTTCGAAAACAGGAAATAAAATAAAATTTCCTTTAGAAAGAGGCAACAAAATACCACTCTTTGGATATTCAAGGTTTTTAAAAAACAAATTTTTTTATTTATTTAAAGAAAAAAATTTAGAATAATGGTCCTTTGAGCCGGAAAGGTTCGAGTCTTGCTTGAGTTTACCACCAAATAAAATTATTTTTGTGGCTAACATCAACAGGATTTTATAAAAATTTACACTTACAAATAAATTTTTCAAAAAAAAAGAAATAAAATATAATGGCATTGAGTGGGAATCGAACTCACACGTCATTTGATGAACGTTACGACTCTAATTAGGAACCCCCTTTGGATATCTACGTTTTATTAAACAAGAATTTTTATTTATTCAAAAAAACATTAAATTAAAAATAATATAGTATAATAATGGTCCTTCGAGCCGGAAAAGTTTTAATTGGGAATCGCGAATTAATTAATCTTACTTGAGTTTACGAAGAAGAAAAATTATAACAAGAAGAAAAAAAATTTCATAAATTTCATAAAAATTCAGAATAATGGTCCTTTGAGCCGGAAAGGTTCAAGTCTTGCATGAATTTACCACCAAAGAAAATTATTTTTGTAGTTAACATCAATAGGATTTTATAAAAATGTACACTTACACTCGACTTACACATAAATTTTCCAAAAAAAAAAAAATTAAAATTGAATGGCATTGAGGGGGAATCGAACTCACACGTCATTTGATGAACCTTACTACTCTAATTAGTAACCACCTTTGGATATTTACGTTTTATTAAACAAGAATTTTTATTTATTTAAAAAAAACATTAAATGAAAAATAATATATAATAATGGTCCTTCGAGCCGGAAAAGTTTGAATTGGGAATCCCGAATTAATTAATTTTGCTTGGGTTTACGAAAAAGAAAACTTATTTCTGTACTTTACGTGAACGAAGGAATTAAAATAATGGTCCTTCGAACCGGAAAATTTTAAATTTAAGCTCTGAAATATTTTGCTAGACTTTACCAAAAAACTTATTAATATTTCTTCGTTCTTCGAACCGGAAAAATGAAAATGGAAATTATGAATTACAAAGGAAAATATAAAGCAATGGTCCTTCGAGCCGGAAATTTTTTACCGTAACAAAAATATTTCTATAACAAAATATGAATGATTTTATAAAAAAAGGGTAAATGTTTGAATATAAAAAATTAATTTAAGTGTTCAACATTATTTTTTAATTTAATAGCACTTTTGTATTAATAAATTTTAAGGTGACAGGTTGCTTTTGGCAAAGCTAAAAGATTAGACAGAAAAATTGCTATAATTTTTAACAACTTGAAGTTTTACAAAAATTAATGTTGGCAGTTCACATTAAAGTAGTTCGACACAGCTACGGCCTTGTAAAATTTCCTTTTAACTCATAAAAATAGTTCGAATTAAAAAAAATTTAAGGTAAATTGATTTTTTTCTGAAACAAAATAAAGGAACGCGTCTCGCCGGAATTTTGTGGATTTTTATAAATTTAACTACGCCACTGGATTATTCCTACGCAAAAAATTATTTATTCACGTTTAATTTAGTATCAAAGGCCTTTTCCTGTCGATTCTTAATAGAGCACACAGCTGTGAAACCCACTTGTTGGTAACCAGCAAAAATAAACACCACAGATTAATGCCAAGTGCCAAGTTCACTTTGTTACGTCACTTTAGCAAACAAAATGCACTTCTAAGGCAGCCCCTGGCATAAAACTATAAAAGACTTCGCATTAAAAAATTCATTCGAACCTTAATACTCAATGGCATAATAGTGGGAAGGGAAAAAAAATTAACTAGGTACGCCACTGATTATTTTTCTTCAGAATTTTTTGTTTAATCCCTTAGTAGCATTCAATTTTGAATTTTGAACAATTTAATTAAATTCCAATGGCGTATCATTGGGGGGGACACCCCCCCCCAAATAAATTCTTATTATTTCTTAACAATTTATTTTTTTTCAGGTTGCTGGTAAACGTGATCCCGAGCAAGAACGTGAAGCTCAAGCATGGATCGAGCAAGTTGTAGGTCAACGTTTCCATCCAGGTCGTTCTTATGAAGAAAATCTTCGAGATGGAATTCTTCTTTGCTTGCTCATGAACCGTTTGGCTCCTGGTATTATCCAAAAGGTCAACACTCAAGGTGGAGATTACAAGATGATGGATAATCTTAATCAGTAAGTTAGAAAGGGGTAATATCCAGTGGCGTAGTCAAGATCTGAAATGCTTTTGCAAAATTCATTCAGAATTTCCCAATTTTTGTTGATTCGTTCTAAAATCAAGATATTTATATCTAGTTGACATAAACATGTCTCGAGTTTATAAGAATCGTATAAAAATAACGGATTTATATATAACACGAGAAGCAAGCGGCGACTTTTTGTCTGCCAGATTGTCATTAATTTTTTAATGCACATAGGAAGATATATTTCCAAAATTTGAATCATTCTAACCTTATCATAAGTCAAAATTTCAATTTTAATAAAGAAATCCAATATTGGTCCTTCGAGCCGGATACATTCGTAACTGTGACTTTAAAACATTTATTATGCAACATATTTGCAAGCAGTAGTCAAGCCATTCCGGCTCGAATGACCAAGAATTACACGTAAAAGTTTATTTTCGAAATATTTTTTTTATTTCTTACTGAAAATTATTTTTTTTTTCTAGATTCCAACAAGCATGTGTAAGATACGGAGTACCAGACGTGGATCTTTTCCAAACTACTGATCTATGGGACTTCAAGAATATTGCTTTGGTGACGCAAACTATCTTTGCTATTGGCAGAACTGCTTACCGTCATCCAGAATGGAGAGGTCCCGTTTTGGGCCCAAAACCATCAGAAGAAAATCGTCGTGAATTTTCCCAACAGCAGCTCCGTGCTGGCGAAGGAATGATTGGCTTGCAAGCCGGTTCCAATAAGGGTGCCACACAATCTGGTCAAAACTTTGGGGCTTCCAGAAAAATTATTTTTGGAAAGTGATATGTTTAAAATATATTTTTTGATGTATATTTAGATTTAAATAAAGGATTTTGGCCATTTTTATGTTAAAAGATTACAATGTAATAAAATTAATTCGCTATTTTGTAGGTACTGAATTTTTTACGAACGATTGTTCACGTCCTATTGGCTATACCTAGGTTTCGTCGACTAGAGCGAAGGGGTCAGAAAAATTTCCAAAAAATGAGGAAAGACTATAGTCTTTGTTCTTTTTTTGGACATTTTTTTCACCCCTTCAGATCTGGTTCGGATTTTCCCAGAATGTTATTAGAAAGGCTCGATTTTTGAAAATGCTACAATTCTATTGGTTCTCGCAAGTCCACGTGGACTAGCGCGTTTTGATGAGAACCAATAGAAAGGCTTCATTTTTGAAAATGCTACAATTTCTATTGGTTCTCGCAAGTCCACGTGGACTAGCGCGTTTTAATGAGAACCAATAGAAAGGCTCCATTTTTGAAAATCCTACAATTCTATTGGTTCTCGCAAGTCCACGTGGACTAGCGCGTTTTGATGAGAACCAATAGAAAGGCTCGATTTTTGAAAATCCTAAATTCTATTGGTTCTCGCACCTTTAGATTATGGGATTTCAAACTTAAACATAACCTTTAAATAAATAAACGTTTAAAAAAGGAATTCGATTTTAAACGTTTATTTTATCTTTGCCTATTGTACATTTTCTTTTTGGTGTGTGGGGTAGGTCTCGCATCCCTGTTTACGTGGCATCAGGTGGAGGTGATACTGACTTGTCTCTTTGTCTTCTTTCGTTCTTCAGCAATAAAAAGGAAAGCATGAGGAATTTTCCTTTCCCTTTATAATTTTTGTAATTTCATTAAACATTCAAGGTAGGTAGGTACGTAATTTAATTCAAAGATAAAATCAGTAGTATCCTTTGTTAATAAAACATCAAAACTTACATTCATATCCACAAAATAAAATGTATCATTAAAAATTCCTTAGAATACGTTTTAGATGCATTTTTAAATGAAATAGAAAGTTTATTGCATTGTGCCTACAAAACAAAGGTATGATAAGACATAGGTTTTACTTCTTGCACAACACTTTTTTAAATTGTGATTCAGATTTTTCTTTGTTTGCTACAAAACTTTAGTCACCATTCTTTTATAATCATGAGACATTTTACAAAGTTGATTTAACATTAAAATCAAAATTTTACTACGGAAAACGTTAACTGCTAAAATTTTGTCCTCCCAAAAAAAGACACCCATGGACGAAACGGCTTTACCCAAAGAAGTAAAAGGGGTTAGGTTCGGTGGTCAGATTTCAACCACCAGCTAGTCGTAAAGACACTTTCCTGATGTAGGTATTGACGTAAATTATTTTTTTCTTAAATCATTAGGTAGGTTTGTAGGTATAAAAGAATTGCTTTTTAATATCCCAGGTTGTTTTTTTTACATACTAATGACCTTTATTAAAGAAAATCCTGTAAGATTTCCATATTTAATTAAGCGTCTTGCCCTAAAAGCAATTTTTACTTTCCCATACCACTACTGGTATAGGGAAGTATTGATATCATGAAAATTTTCGAAATCGAGATTTTCACGGAAATGGGTGTTTTGGACCCCCAGGAGGCTAAAAAAGGGGTCTAGAAAAAATGTCTGCTGTGGGTGGGTGGGTGTGTGTGGGTGGGTGTGTGTGTGTGTGTGTGTGTGTGTATGTAACGCCTCTAACGCAAAAACTACTAGACCGATTTTGATGAAATTTGAAATGAAGGGGTATATCGAAAATTCATCGACAAAATAAGCTTTTCAAAAAAATCCGAAACCGGAAGCGGAAGTTAGACATGTTTTTTTGGTATCATTTTTTTCAGAAGCGGAATTTTGAAAATCTGAGTAGGGGATATGAAAGAAGGGCATAATTCAAGGATAACAGTTTTTTACCGGACTCTCTAACTTCAAAATGACGGTCGCTATGAATTTTTCAAAATTTCGACTTTAACGCCCCATAACTCAAAAACCAGTTATCTGATCAGGTTCCGCAACAACTTGTTTGAAAGCCCTTTGGCTGTACTACACCAAGAAAAAGAATCATTTACTAAATCCAAAAACGATCGCAACGGCGCTCTTCCAAAAATTTTGAAATTTTCGAAAAATTATTACAAAAGAACTGCTCTAAGGATTTTGTTTAAATTTTGTATACTTATGCAGCTTGGTATTAGCTACATTTTTGTTTTTTGATGAACGCCAGAATTCCACTGTGTCGCCCTCTACGAGATTTTGAAAATCGAAAATTGATGTTCCTATAGCGCTTTTATTAGTCAAAATATGAAAGAAGTTTAAATATAAAAGTTATTTAGTATATAATTCTGCATTCTCTTCAATGTATATCACGTATACAGGGCGTTTGCTTTCCACAGTACAATAAACAACTTTGTTATTTTAAATGAAACACCCTATATATTATTATATACATAGTTGAATGCAGAATTTAATTGTCTATCACATAGTATAAGGTTAATTACGGTTAATGAAAAATTCGTGAATTTTGAATATTTAGGTTGAACTGTTGATGGAAACGGATCGAGCGTCGTAGCTCAAATTGCTTGGCGTCGTTGGAAAGGGCGTGGCTTGGCGAGTAAGAAACACTTTGTTGCCGCCTTGCCGGTTAGGTTAGGTTCGGACATGAAAAATGTTTTCTTGCACGGGCTTAGAAAAATTTTCGAAAAGCTTCCCCCATTTTTAGAATTGTCTGAAACGTCTTGAAAAGAAGTGTTGGAAAACAGTCGTAGCTTAAATTGGTCGACGGCGTTGTAAAGACGGAGACGTCAATAGTCTACCTACCGAGTTTCAGCATCGTAGCTCCAAGGATAAGGGAGTTATGAGCGAAACCCGATGTTAGCCGATCTGATCCGAACGAGAACGGCACGTCGTAGCTTAAATTGGTCGACGGCGTTGTAAAGACGGAGACGTCAATAGTCTACCTACCGAGTTTCAGCATCGTAGCTCCAAGGATAAGGGAGTTATGAGCGAAACCCGATGTTAGCCGATCTGATCCGAACGAGAACGGCACGTAGTAGCTTAAATTGGTCGACGGCGTTGTAAAGACGGAGACGTCAATAGTCTACCTACCGAGTTTCAGCATCGTAGCTCCAAGGATAAGGGAGTTATGAACGAAACCCGATGTTAGCCGATCTGATCCGAACGAGAACGGCACGTCGTAGCTTTAATTGCTCGACGGCGTTTGAAAGACGGAGACGTCAATAGTCTACCTACCGAGTTTCAGCATTGTAGCTCCAAGGATAAGGGAGTTATGAGCGAAACCCGATGTTAGCCGATCTGATCCGAACGAGAACGGCACGTCGTAGCTTAAATTGGTCGACGGCGTTGAAAAGACGGAGACGTCAATAGTCTACCTACCGAGTTTCAGCATCGTAGCTCCAAGGATAAGGGAGTTATGAACGAAACCCGATGTTAGCCGATCTGATCCGAACGAGAACGGCACGTCGTAGCTTTAATTGCTCGACGGCGTTTGAAAGACGGAGACGTCAATAGTCTACCTACCGAGTTTCAGCATTGTAGCTCCAAGGATAAGGGAGTTATGAGCGAAACCCGATGTTAGCCGATCTGATCCGAACGAGAACGGCACGTCGTAGCTTAAATTGGTCGACGGCGTTGTAAAGACGGAGACGTCAATAGTCTACCTACCGAGTTTCAGCATCGTAGCTCCAAGGATAAGGGAGTTATGAACGAAACCCGATGTTAGCCGATCTGATCCGAACGAGAACGGCACGTCGTAGCTTTAATTGCTCGACGGCGTTTGAAAGACGGAGACGTCAATAGTCTACCTACCGAGTTTCAGCATTGTAGCTCCAAGGATAAGGGAGTTATGAGCGAAACCCGATGTTAGCCGATCTGATCCGAACGAGAACGGCACGTCGTAGCTTAAATTGGTCGACGGCGTTGTAAAGACGGAGACGTCAATAGTCTACCTACCGAGTTTCAGCATCGTAGCTCCAAGGATAAGGGAGTTATGAACGAAACCCGATGTTAGCCGATCTGATCCGAACGAGAACGGCACGTCGTAGCTTTAATTGCTCGACGGCGTTTGAAAGACGGAGACGTCAATAGTCTACCTACCGAGTTTCAGAATTGTAGCTCCAAGGATAAGGGAGTTATGAGCGAAACCCGATGTTAGCCGATCTGATCCGAACGAGAACGGCACGTCGTAGCTTAAATTGGTCGACGGCGTTGAAAAGACGGAGACGTCAATAGTCTACCTACCGAGTTTCAGCATCGTAGCTCCAAGGATAAGGGAGTTATGAGCGAAACCCGATGTTAGCCGATCTGATCCGAACGAGAACGGCACGTCGTAGCTTAAATTGCTCGACGGCGTTGGAAAGGCGGAGACGTCAACAGTCTACCTATCGAGTTTCAGCATCGTAGCTCAAAGGATAAGAGAGTTATGAGCGAAACCCGATGTTAGCCGATCTGATCCGTACGAGAAAGGAACGTCGTAGCTCAACTTGCTTGGCAGCGTTGGAAAGGACGTGCCTTGCCGAGTCAGAAAAACTTTGTTTCCGGCCCCTATGTCAAAGAACAAGCGAGTTACCAAACGGCACGTCGTAGCTTAAATTGCTCGACGGCGTTGAAAAGACGGAGACGTCAATAGTCTACCTACCGAGTTTCAGCATCGTAGCTCCAAGGATAAGGGAGTTATGAGCGAAACCCGATGTTAGCCGATCTGATCCGAACGAGAACGGCACGTCGTAGCTTAAATTGCTCGACGGCGTTGAAAAGACGGAGACGTCAATAGTCTACCTACCGAGTTTCAGCATCGTAGCTCCAAGGATAAGGGAGTTATGAGCGAAACCCGATGTTAGCCGATCTGATCCGAACGAGAACGGCACGTCGTAGCTTAAATTGGTCGACGGCGTTGAAAAGACGGAGACGTCAATAGTCTACCTACCGAGTTTCAGCATCGTAGCTCCAAGGATAAGGGAGTTATGAGCGAAACCCGATGTTAGCCGATCTGATCCGAACGAGAACGGCACGTCGTAGCTTTAATTGCTCGACGGCGTTTGAAAGACGGAGACGTCAATAGTCTACCTACCGAGTTTCAGCATTGTAGCTCCAAGGATAAGGGAGTTATGAGCGAAACCCGATGTTAGCCGATCTGATCCGAACGAGAACGGCACGTCGTAGCTTAAATTGGTCGACGGCGTTGAAAAGACGGAGACGTCAATAGTCTACCTACCGAGTTTCAGCATCGTAGCTCCAAGGATAAGGGAGTTATGAACGAAACCCGATGTTAGCCGATCTGATCCGAACGAGAACGGCACGTCGTAGCTTTAATTGCTCGACGGCGTTTGAAAGACGGAGACGTCAATAGTCTACCTACCGAGTTTCAGCATTGTAGCTCCAAGGATAAGGGAGTTATGAGCGAAACCCGATGTTAGCCGATCTGATCCGAACGAGAACGGCACGTCGTAGCTTAAATTGGTCGACGGCGTTGAAAAGACGGAGACGTCAATAGTCTACCTACCGAGTTTCAGCATCGTAGCTCCAAGGATAAGGGAGTTATGAACGAAACCCGATGTTAGCCGATCTGATCCGAACGAGAACGGCACGTCGTAGCTTTAATTGCTCGACGGCGTTTGAAAGACGGAGACGTCAATAGTCTACCTACCGAGTTTCAGCATTGTAGCTCCAAGGATAAGGGAGTTATGAGCGAAACCCGATGTTAGCCGATCTGATCCGAACGAGAACGGCACGTCGTAGCTTAAATTGGTCGACGGCGTTGTAAAGACGGAGACGTCAATAGTCTACCTACCGAGTTTCAGCATCGTAGCTCCAAGGATAAGGGAGTTATGAACGAAACCCGATGTTAGCCGATCTGATCCGAACGAGAACGGCACGTCGTAGCTTAAATTGCTCGACGGCGTTGGAAAGGCGGAGACGTCAACAGTCTACCTATCGAGTTTCAGCATCGTAGCTCAAAGGATAAGAGAGTTATGAGCGAAACCCGATGTTAGCCGATCTGATCCGTACGAGAAAGGAACGTCGTAGCTCAACTTGCTTGGCAGCGTTGGAAAGGACGTGCCTTGCCGAGTCAGAAAAACTTTGTTTCCGGCCCCTATGTCAAAGAACAAGCGAGTTACCAAACGGCACGTCGTAGCTTAAATTGCTCGACGGCGTTGAAAAGACGGAGACGTCAATAGTCTACCTACCGAGTTTCAGCATCGTAGCTCCAAGGATAAGGGAGTTATGAGCGAAACCCGATGTTAGCCGATCTGATCCGAACGAGAACGGCACGTCGTAGCTTAAATTGCTCGACGGCGTTGAAAAGACGGAGACGTCAATAGTCTACCTACCGAGTTTCAGCATCGTAGCTCCAAGGATAAGGGAGTTATGAGCGAAACCCGATGTTAGCCGATCTGATCCGAACGAGAACGGCACGTCGTAGCTTAAATTGGTCGACGGCGTTGAAAAGACGGAGACGTCAATAGTCTACCTACCGAGTTTCAGCATCGTAGCTCCAAGGATAAGGGGGTTATGAGCGAAACCCGATGTTAGCCGATCTGATCCGAACGAGAACGGCACGTCGTAGCTTAAATTGGTCGACGGCGTTGTAAAGACGGAGACGTCAATAGTCTACCTACCGAGTTTCAGCATCGTAGCTCCAAGGATAAGGGAGTTATGAGCGAAACCCGATGTTAGCCGATCTGATCCGAACGAGAACGGCACGTCGTAGCTTAAATTGGTCGACGGCGTTGTAAAGACGGAGACGTCAATAGTCTACCTACCGAGTTTCAGCATCGTAGCTCCAAGGATAAGGGAGTTATGAGCGAAACCCGATGTTAGCCGATCTGATCCGAACGAGAACGGCACGTCGTAGCTTAAATTGCTCGACGGCGTTGAAAAGACGGAGACGTCAATAGTCTACCTACCGAGTTTCAGCATCGTAGCTCCAAGGATAAGGGAGTTATGAGCGAAACCCGATGTTAGCCGATCTGATCCGAACGAGAACGGCACGTCGTAGCTTAAATTGCTCGACGGCGTTGAAAAGACGGAGACGTCAATAGTCTACCTACCGAGTTTCAGCATCGTAGCTCCAAGGATAAGGGAGTTATGAGCGAAACCCGATGTTAGCCGATCTGATCCGAACGAGAACGGCACGTCGTAGCTTAAATTGGTCGACGGCGTTGAAAAGACGGAGACGTCAATAGTCTACCTACCGAGTTTCAGCATCGTAGCTCCAAGGATAAGGGGGTTATGAGCGAAACCCGATGTTAGCCGATCTGATCCGAACGAGAACGGCACGTCGTAGCTTAAATTGGTCGACGGCGTTGTAAAGACGGAGACGTCAATAGTCTACCTACCGAGTTTCAGCATCGTAGCTCCAAGGATAAGGGAGTTATGAGCGAAACCCGATGTTAGCCGATCTGATCCGAACGAGAACGGCACGTCGTAGCTTAAATTGGTCGACGGCGTTGTAAAGACGGAGACGTCAATAGTCTACCTACCGAGTTTCAGCATCGTAGCTCCAAGGATAAGGGAGTTATGAGCGAAACCCGATGTTAGCCGATCTGATCCGAACGAGAACGGCACGTCGTAGCTTAAATTGGTCGACGGCGTTGTAAAGACGGAGACGTCAATAGTCTACCTACCGAGTTTCAGCATCGTAGCTCCAAGGATAAGGGAGTTATGAGCGAAACCCGATGTTAGCCGATCTGATCCGAACGAGAACGGCACGTCGTAGCTTTAATTGCTCGACGGCGTTTGAAAGACGGAGACGTCAATAGTCTACCTACCGAGTTTCAGCATCGTAGCTCCAAGGATAAGGGAGTTATGAACGAAACCCGATGTTAGCCGATCTGATCCGAACGAGAACGGCACGTCGTAGCTTTAATTGCTCGACGGCGTTTGAAAGACGGAGACGTCAATAGTCTACCTACCGAGTTTCAGCATTGTAGCTCCAAGGATAAGGGAGTTATGAGCGAAACCCGATGTTAGCCGATCTGATCCGAACGAGAACGGCACGTCGTAGCTTAAATTGGTCGACGGCGTTGAAAAGACGGAGACGTCAATAGTCTACCTACCGAGTTTCAGCATCGTAGCTCCAAGGATAAGGGAGTTATGAACGAAACCCGATGTTAGCCGATCTGATCCGAACGAGAACGGCACGTCGTAGCTTTAATTGCTCGACGGCGTTTGAAAGACGGAGACGTCAATAGTCTACCTACCGAGTTTCAGCATTGTAGCTCCAAGGATAAGGGAGTTATGAGCGAAACCCGATGTTAGCCGATCTGATCCGAACGAGAACGGCACGTCGTAGCTTAAATTGGTCGACGGCGTTGTAAAGACGGAGACGTCAATAGTCTACCTACCGAGTTTCAGCATCGTAGCTCCAAGGATAAGGGAGTTATGAACGAAACCCGATGTTAGCCGATCTGATCCGAACGAGAACGGCACGTCGTAGCTTAAATTGCTCGACGGCGTTGGAAAGGCGGAGACGTCAACAGTCTACCTATCGAGTTTCAGCATCGTAGCTCAAAGGATAAGAGAGTTATGAGCGAGTTAGCCGATCTGATCCGTACGAGAAAGGAACGTCGTAGCTCAACTTGCTTGGCAGCGTTGGAAAGGACGTGCCTTGCCGAGTCAGAAAAACTTTGTTTCCGGCCCCTATGTCAAAGAACAAGCGAGTTACCAAACGGCACGTCGTAGCTTAAATTGCTCGACGGCGTTGAAAAGACGGAGACGTCAATAGTCTACCTACCGAGTTTCAGCATCGTAGCTCCAAGGATAAGGGAGTTATGAGCGAAACCCGATGTTAGCCGATCTGATCCGAACGAGAACGGCACGTCGTAGCTTAAATTGCTCGACGGCGTTGAAAAGACGGAGACGTCAATAGTCTACCTACCGAGTTTCAGCATCGTAGCTCCAAGGATAAGGGAGTTATGAGCGAAACCCGATGTTAGCCGATCTGATCCGAACGAGAACGGCACGTCGTAGCTTAAATTGGTCGACGGCGTTGAAAAGACGGAGACGTCAATAGTCTACCTACCGAGTTTCAGCATCGTAGCTCCAAGGATAAGGGGGTTATGAGCGAAACCCGATGTTAGCCGATCTGATCCGAACGAGAACGGCACGTCGTAGCTTAAATTGGTCGACGGCGTTGTAAAGACGGAGACGTCAATAGTCTACCTACCGAGTTTCAGCATCGTAGCTCCAAGGATAAGGGAGTTATGAGCGAAACCCGATGTTAGCCGATCTGATCCGAACGAGAACGGCACGTCGTAGCTTTAATTGCTCGACGGCGTTTGAAAGACGGAGACGTCAATAGTCTACCTACCGAGTTTCAGCATCGTAGCTCCAAGGATAAGGGAGTTATGAGCGAAACCCGATGTTAGCCGATCTGATCCGAACGAGAACGGCACGTCGTAGCTTTAATTGCTCGACGGCGTTTGAAAGACGGAGACGTCAATAGTCTACCTACCGAGTTTCAGCATTGTAGCTCCAAGGATAAGGGAGTTATGAGCGAAACCCGATGTTAGCCGATCTGATCCGAACGAGAACGGCACGTCGTAGCTTAAATTGGTCGACGGCGTTGTAAAGACGGAGACGTCAATAGTCTACCTACCGAGTTTCAGCATCGTAGCTCCAAGGATAAGGGAGTTATGAACGAAACCCGATGTTAGCCGATCTGATCCGAACGAGAACGGCACGTCGTAGCTTAAATTGCTCGACGGCGTTGGAAAGGCGGAGACGTCAACAGTCTACCTATCGAGTTTCAGCATCGTAGCTCAAAGGATAAGAGAGTTATGAGCGAGTTAGCCGATCTGATCCGTACGAGAAAGGAACGTCGTAGCTCAACTTGCTTGGCAGCGTTGGAAAGGACGTGCCTTGCCGAGTCAGAAAAACTTTGTTTCCGGCCCCTATGTCAAAGAACAAGCGAGTTACCAAACGGCACGTCGTAGCTTAAATTGCTCGACGGCGTTGAAAAGACGGAGACGTCAATAGTCTACCTACCGAGTTTCAGCATCGTAGCTCCAAGGATAAGGGAGTTATGAGCGAAACCCGATGTTAGCCGATCTGATCCGAACGAGAACGGCACGTCGTAGCTTAAATTGCTCGACGGCGTTGAAAAGACGGAGACGTCAATAGTCTACCTACCGAGTTTCAGCATCGTAGCTCCAAGGATAAGGGAGTTATGAGCGAAACCCGATGTTAGCCGATCTGATCCGAACGAGAACGGCACGTCGTAGCTTAAATTGGTCGACGGCGTTGAAAAGACGGAGACGTCAATAGTCTACCTACCGAGTTTCAGCATCGTAGCTCCAAGGATAAGGGGGTTATGAGCGAAACCCGATGTTAGCCGATCTGATCCGAACGAGAACGGCACGTCGTAGCTTAAATTGGTCGACGGCGTTGTAAAGACGGAGACGTCAATAGTCTACCTACCGAGTTTCAGCATCGTAGCTCCAAGGATAAGGGAGTTATGAGCGAAACCCGATGTTAGCCGATCTGATCCGAACGAGAACGGCACGTCGTAGCTTTAATTGCTCGACGGCGTTTGAAAGACGGAGACGTCAATAGTCTACCTACCGAGTTTCAGCATCGTAGCTCCAAGGATAAGGGAGTTATGAGCGAAACCCGATGTTAGCCGATCTGATCCGAACGAGAACGGCACGTAGTAGCTTAAATTGGTCGACGGCGTTGTAAAGACGGAGACGTCAATAGTCTACCTACCGAGTTTCAGCATCGTAGCTCCAAGGATAAGGGAGTTATGAACGAAACCCGATGTTAGCCGATCTGATCCGAACGAGAACGGCACGTCGTAGCTTTAATTGCTCGACGGCGTTTGAAAGACGGAGACGTCAATAGTCTACCTACCGAGTTTCAGCATTGTAGCTCCAAGGATAAGGGAGTTATGAGCGAAACCCGATGTTAGCCGATCTGATCCGAACGAGAACGGCACGTCGTAGCTTAAATTGGTCGACGGCGTTGAAAAGACGGAGACGTCAATAGTCTACCTACCGAGTTTCAGCATCGTAGCTCCAAGGATAAGGGAGTTATGAGCGAAACCCGATGTTAGCCGATCTGATCCGAACGAGAACGGCACGTCGTAGCTTAAATTGCTCGACGGCGTTGGAAAGGCGGAGACGTCAACAGTCTACCTATCGAGTTTCAGCATCGTAGCTCAAAGGATAAGAGAGTTATGAGCGAAACCCGATGTTAGCCGATCTGATCCGTACGAGAAAGGAACGTCGTAGCTCAACTTGCTTGGCAGCGTTGGAAAGGGCGTGCCTTGCCGAGTCAGAAAAACTTTGTTTCCGGCCCCTATGTCAAAGAACAAGCGAGTTACCAAACGGCACGTCGTAGCTTAAATTGCTCGACGGCGTTGGAAAGGCGGAGACGTCAACAGTCTACCTATCGAGTTTCAGCATCGTAGCTCAAAGGATAAGAGAGTTATGAGCGAAACCCGATGTTAGCCGATCTGATCCGTACGAGAAAGGAACGTCGTAGCTCAACTTGCTTGGCAGCGTTGGAAAGGGCGTGCCTTGCCGAGTCAGAAAAACTTTGTTTCCGGCCCCTATGTCAAAGAACAAGCGAGTTACCAAACGGCACGTCGTAGCTTAAATTGCTCGACGGCGTTGGAAAGACGGATACCTCAATAGTCTACCTACCGAGTTTCAGCATCGTAGCTCAAAGGATAAGAGAGTTATGAGCGAAACCCGATGTTAGCCGATCTGATCCGTACGAGAAAGGAACGTCGTAGCTCAACTTGCTTGGCAGCGTTGGAAAGGGCGTGCCTTGCCGAGTCAGAAAAACTTTGTTTCCGGCCCCTATGTCAAAGAACAAGCGAGTTACCAAACGGCACGTCGTAGCTTAAATTGCTCGACGGCGTTGGAAAGACGGATACCTCAATAGTCTACCTACCGAGTTTCAGCATCGTAGCTCAAACGATAAGGGAGTAGTGAGCGAAACCCGATGTTAGCCGATCTGATCCGAACGAGAACGGCACGTCGGTCGGTCGATAGCGATCGTCCAGCTTCGCCAGTTGTAATTTCTAGCCGGTACCTACTACAGAGTACAGGTAGATGCGTATCTTGGTGTCTTTCTTTCGTTCATATCGAACCTGTATAGTCTCGTTTTTCTCGCGAGGCATTCAAATGATTTCCAATGCTGCCTCGCGAACTACTTTTGAATAGAAAAAACAAAATGTTTATTTTTAGTATGGGAAAGTCCAGGGGAGGTGTGCACCTCCACTTTTTTAAACTTAAAATCGCTTTGAAAACAATTTCTATTCATTTTCTACTACATACTAAAGAATTGCTCAAAATTTATTTCCATGGCCAAAATAACATTCTGCTGCAAGTTTTTATGTACTTGAAGTTTTCTAATTTTGTTATCAGCTTGGAATGTATTGGGAATATTACACATAAGCGGACAATAACGAACAATAGAATTGTACAAACTTTTCCATAATTGCCGCTTCGTTTTGATCGTGGCAGGGATTTTTACTTAAAATCTTGTCCTTCGTTATCGATAACAATGTTTAGTTTTGAATTTGCGTACTTAGTGGGAGAGTGTGAGTACGTATTGCACCTCGAATTTAGTTTGTGTAGTGATCTCGTGTGATCCAGACGTGCAATTCTGATCCAGAAATTAATTTTTATTGACTAGGTGTGTGTTATTATTTGTTTTAATTTATGAAAATATTTGATTAAATTGAGTTATATAAATAAAGAATTAACATTTTCAAAAAAATTATTAATTAATATTTTCTATTTTACAGTTGAAGGATCAGAAACAGCCCCCTCACATCCAAAGATTAAGAAATTCGGCAAAGAAAACTTCTTTTTAAGGGTAAGTTTCAATTCTTTTTATTTTTAAACCGTTTAACCCTTAAAACAATTTTTACTTTTCGTTTTTTTACTAATCGGGTATAGAAGTCAGTAGCAAAATTTTTAATTTTGTCAAGCCTTATTTATTACAACCGTATAAAAAATATTTAAAAATACGTCTACATGATTTTAAGACATAGCTATATTTTTTGTAAAATGTATAATAATCATTATACAAAAATTTTTTACGTAATTTAAATTTCGTAGTGGATAAAGAAAATTTGAGTCATACAAGACAAAGAGGGGTTGCGTAAGCCCTAACAAGTGTCATCGTGTCTTTGTATGGAAATCTCTTCGAAATGTTTCAATAAATTTTATTTTGTGAATACGGATGTAAGTTTTGATAAATATTTGAAAAGAAATTTTGATTTTTCTTTTAATTAAATTTATTTGAATGCTTAATAAACATAGAAAAAGCAAAACAGTGAATAAAGAATTTTTCTGATATTACTCAACATGGCACACTATTTTTTTTGGAAAATAAAATTTCACCAATGATTCAAAAATATTTCCTTAATGCTAAATTTGCTAACATTAAGAATATTTCCTATAATTTTCTAATTTTTTTTGCAGAAGTTCTGATATTTTTGGATGACTGAGGAAGGGCCAGTGTAGTGTAGTGCGGCAAATGGGATTCGATCCCGGAAATGGGGATTTGGTTTCGTGTGCTTCAGAAGAGGACAACGCAGTTTTTTTAAGGAAGGGTCCCACGTCGGTGGAAGCGGATTCAAGTATGAAGTCAACAAAATTAAGGTAGGAAAACCGAAGCTATGTCCTTTCGTTTTTTCAGTAACACCCTGTATATTTTTTGATTTTTGGATGTATCCAATTGGTCTCTATGTAAAAGTGTTAAGCGACCCTTTCAAAATATTTAGAAATGACCAAGTTAGAGAACATTTTTTGGGTCGCTCCGCTCTCCGGTGCTATGGGTGCTATTTAAAAATTTGACGTTTTAATAAAAGTTGAAAATTTACAGCCTGCAACTCTTTTGTTTGTAGAGATACGAATACGATTAAATTAGCAAAATTGTAGTATTTTTGATTTCTGAATGAATGACGCACATAGAAATTTTGAAAAAAATTTGGTTACGGAGCTACAGCCCTTTGAAGCTATGTCCTTTCGTTTTTTTAGTAACACCATGTATATTTTTTTGATTTTTGGATAATTCCAATTGGTCTCTATCTAAAAGTTTTAAGCGACCCTTTCAAAATATTTAGAAATGACCAAGTTAGAGAACATTTTTTGGGTTGCTCCGCTCTCCGGTGCTCTTTCAAAATTTGACGTTTTAATAAAAGTTGAAAATTTACAGCCTGCAACTTTTTTGTTTGTAGAGATACGAATACGATTAAATTAGCAAAATTGTAGTATTTTTGATTTCTGAATCACTGACGCACATAGAAATTTTGAAAAAAATTTGGTTACGGAGCTACAGCCCTTTGAAGCTATGTCCTTTCGTTTTTTTAGTAACACCCTGTATATTTTTTGATTTTTGGATGTATCCAATTGGTCTCTATCTAAAAGTTTTAAGCGACCCTTTCAAAATATTTAGAAATGACCAAGTTAGAGAATATTTTTTGGATAGCTCCGCTCTCCGGTGCTCTTTCAAAATTTGACGTTTTAATAAAAGTTGAAAATTTACAGCCTGCAACTTTTTTGTTTGTAGAGATACGAATACGATTAAATTAGCAAAATTGTAGTATTTTTGATTTCTGAATGAATGACGCACATAGAAATTTTGAAAAAAATTTGGTTACGGAGCTACAGCCCTTTGAAGCTATGTCCTTTCGTTTTTTTAGTAACACCATGTATATTTTTTTGATTTTTGGATAATTCCAATTGGTCTCTATCTAAAAGTTTTAAGCGACCCTTTCAAAATATTTAGAAATGACCAAGTTAGAGAACATTTTTTGGGTTGCTCCGCTCTCCGGTGCTCTTTCAAAATTTGACGTTTTAATAAAAGTTGAAAATTTACAGCCTGCAACTTTTTTGTTTGTAGAGATACGAATACGATTAAATTAGCAAAATTGTAGTATTTTTGATTTCTGAATCACTGACGCACATAGAAATTTTGAAAAAAATTTGGTTACGGAGCTACAGCCCTTTGAAGCTATGTCCTTTCGTTTTTTTAGTAACACCCTGTATATTTTTTGATTTTTGGATGTATCCAATTGGTCTCTATCTAAAAGTTTTAAGCGACCCTTTCAAAATATTTAGAAATGACCAAGTTAGAGAATATTTTTTGGATAGCTCCGCTCTCCGGTGCTCTTTCAAAATTTGACGTTTTAATAAAAGTTGAAAATTTACAGCCTGCAACTTTTTTGTTTGTAGAGATACGAATACGATTAAATTAGCAAAATTGTAGTATTTTTGATTTCTGAATCAATGACGCACATAGAAATTTTGAAAAAAAAATTGGTTACGGAGCTACAGTCCTTTGAAGCTTTATCCTTTTTTTTGGGTTGCTCCGCTCGGTTTTACCACTCCTTGAACTATGAAACACTGGTTTTACTGTTGTGGTATATTTTTTGAAGGACCATTTTATTAAATACAATATTTTGTGGCTTTTACGTACCTCAAAGTACTAAAGGGTTTTAAAATTCCAAAACCCAAGTACGAACTAGTCTAAATTTATATTCTGCTTCAATTTACTCCAAATACAGCGTACGTAGAAAATTATTATTACTACTAGTATATGATTTTTTTTATACCCCATACTTATTTGAAATTAAGATTCCCTTAAGCCCTAATTTTATTTTATTGTGTAACCACACACCACCATATTTTCTGTGTTTACACATTTCTCTACAATATTTTTGTGAGGCCCAATCTCTTTCCCTTTCGAGAGCATTTAGTGAGTGAAGGGGGTTTTCAATCACATCCCCTCTTTGGTGGCTGATCTTGGTCAGGGAGGCTGCGGTCTAGACTGGCGTTTGGCCGGTGGGTTGGATAATCCCACTCTGTAGCTAGCCCACCCAGGGGCATAGGGCACCATGCACTGTCGGTAGCCTTTGATCGATAGCCATGTCGATGATGAGACGAAAAGGCGGTGTATACTACGAAGGTGGCCCACCTTTGGTCACGTCGGGGGCTGGGGGATGTCTTAGCGCATCCTAATTGATCAACCTCGAAATCAATGTAGCTGTTGTGGTTGCAATATTCTCCCTCGCTCTATATAATGTCTCTCTTTCGTTATCGCTCTACGTACGCAATACCAGAGGGGCTAGATTAATTTTTTTCATGAATTAAACGAACAGCCCTGGTAACGCGAACCCCCAATTTTCAACTCTGTTACTCCATATTTATCTTAATATTATTAATTCAGGTTGTATAATAATAAATAGTTTAATTGTTGCTATTTATTTTTCCCTGGGGTACGTTAAAACCAACGCATACTGTATTTTTGTTTTTCGAAATTAAAAATGTTTTCTTCTATTCTGGTTAGTAAAGTTAATTGATTTAAAAAAATGGTCCTTCCTTTGTATTTTTGTGTATTTACTGGACTTGATTTAAGCGGTAGAAATGTTCACGTGTATTTGGGTTTTCATTATTTTTTGCTTGTGAGATAAATAAAACCCCCCTCGCCCCTGTTTACTAATTTTATGGAAACCCAAAATCAATGCACATTTCCGCTTATCGGGTTCTGCAGGATTCGAGGATTAATTTTTTTTTATTTCTTTTTTCGCCCAATCACTTTCTTGACAGAAAAAAAAAATTAAGCATTATATAATTATTAATCCTTAAAATCCTGTAAATGTTTGTTTACTAAAAACCATGTTTCTTTATTCTTTCTATTATCTATAAAGTACATACTAGACAGGGTTCAAATCCCGGCCGGCAGATATAAAAAAAAAATTCAGGGACGTATATTCTCAATAATCCAGTCAATGACTTCTTGATTTAAACGTCTGGCTGGAACATTTCTCAAACAAAAGTATGGGGGAAGTATCGCATCCAAAAACCATGGAGAACCTGGGTTGCGATACATTAGAGGTCCTCCTTCGTCCCCAAAACAATCCGTGTAGTTTGTGCTGTTAACGTAGATCGAATCTTCACTTAATGGGTTTCTTACGACGTGCTTTATTCTTTTCTTTGCCTTTACATTCTCAACTAAAAACATTTAAAAATGTTTTATCAGTCTCGCGTTGGATGTAGAAACTTACCTTCTAGAGTCACGTCACCCCAACCAGAAGAATATACTGTATCGCCAACTTTAGGCTTTCTGGTTTCTTCAAATGGCAAGCAAATTGGTCGAATGTAATCTGAAGAATAATTACGCATAATTTTTATAAGAATTACATAAAGTGCTAGTAGCTACCAGTATAAGTAATATTTTCCGCAAATCTTATCAGAAGTATTCCGTTCTTATGGACTAACTTTTCTTCAACTGCATAAGTTATAATGTCGTGGGTACACTCCATGCTTTGGGACCTTAATATAGAGTAAATTATTTGGCAAGAACGATTATTAAATCGATCGTATTGTCCAAGTTGGACCTTGTCACTAGAAATATTCAGTTTTAATTAAGGCATCGTTACAATTTTTCAAAAACTTACAAAGGAATTGCATTGCATTCTGAAGCTGTTAAAGCATAGCGCGTGCTGATTAAAACTCCTGCACACCTCAATTCGTAGATGCCTTCAAACCCTTGATTCTGTTGCTTGTAAAGAGAAATATACAACAACCATGGAAACTCGTTGATACTCGAACTAATGGTATTAGGGGGCATGTAATCATCATTGCGTCTTCGTTGCCATCCACACCACACAATATCCGGTAAAAGGTAATCTCTTTTTTCTTCCTTTGTAAGCGACGTGGTGTTTACATTTTGTGCAGATACATTATTTATTGGTTTTATTTCTGTTGTCGTAAAATTTGCGGAAGTACCGCAACATACCATAAAAGGTCCACAACTGGAGGCTCTTAGAAATGGTTTCACACTTGAATCCTTGCTAGCAGCAACTTGTAGTAAAATATCACAGTCGCTTAATTCTTTACAGGTAGCATTTTCCCCATTTGGAGTGGTGCAAGGAGCTTCTGTGAAAAATTTCACACACGTGATAGGTGCATTCCAAGGGACAGTGTTTATCCATAAACAATAGAAAACGCAAAGTTGCAACTTGTCGATTGAGAGAAACCGTCGACGCGCGATCGTGTAAGCAGATTGCGGCAATTTTTCAAAATTGACTTTGTGCTTCAAATAGACACAAAATTTTGTCTACAGTATTGCTTTAGGGTGGTAAAATGATACTCCTTGGAAATTGTGTTTGTCAATTGATAAAAATATGTAAAACCTACCTGAACACAATACGATGGTTGTAGCGAAACTCACCATTAAATAAACAATCTTTACTTTCATTTCGACCATTTCGACGACGTTTACTGTTTAGAAATAAATAGATTTGGTAGGAGCGAGGAACTGCGAATGCAGTTTTAGCAAACTGATATCGTAGTATTTTTTAAAGCGATAAGAGATAGCTACAAGAAACATCGAATAAATTATTGTTTAGTCACGTGGGAATTTTTCATCGTAAGGTCTGTTTTTCTGTGATAACTTATTATCAATTTTATTGACGTTTAACTTTGATGAAATCCATAAACATTGATTATTGAAAACTTTCTAATTTTATCTACCCACACGGGAAGAGATAAGGAAAGTTTGCCGGATATGTTCCAAGTCTATAGCCTTCATATTATAATCTAAAAATTTCCTAAGGAAAAAAATAAGGGAAGCTATAGTCTTTGCTCTTTTTTTGGACATTTTTTTCACCCTTCAGATCTCGCCCCGATTTTCCCAGAATGTTATTTGGAGGGTATACACTTGAAAATTATGGGGCAAACTTCCCTCACCCCTTCCCACTGCTCCACACCTGGCTAGGAAACGTTCAGAATTGGGTTGTTCCAGAAAACTTTCTGAATTTTTTTGGACCAGATGCGAGGGGATGGGGGATGTTTGGCACATATTTTTCAAGTTTTTACTCTTCATATTACCTTCTGAAATTTAAGGAAATCGGAGAGGGTCAAAAAATCTTCGAAAAAAAAAGGAAAGACTATAGTCTTTGCTCATTTTTGGGAAAAAAATTTCACCCCTTCAGATCTCGCCCCGATTTTCCCAGAATGTTATTTGGAGGGTATACACTTGAAAATTATGGGGCAAACTTCCCTCACCCCTTCCCACTGCTCCACACCTGGCTAGGAAACGTTCAGAATTGGGTTGTTCCAGAAAACTTTCGGAATTTTTTTGGACCAGATGCGAGGGGATGGGGGATGTTTGGCACATATTTTTCAAGTGTTTAGGGTTCATATTAGATTCTGAAATTTTCCTAAGGAAATCGGAGAGGGTCAAAAAATCTTTGAAAAAAAAAGGAAAGACTATAGTCTTTCCTCATTTTTTGGAAAAAAATTTCACCCCTTCAGATCTCGCCCCGATTTTCCCAGCATGTTATTTGGAGGGTATACACTTGGAAATTATGGGGCAAACTTCCCTCACCCCTTCCCACTGCTCCACACCTGGCTAGGAAACGTTCAGAATTGGGTTGTTCCAGAAAACTTTCGGAATTTTTTTGGACCAGATGCGAGGGGATGGGGGATGTTTGGCACATATTTTTCAAGTGTTTAGGGTTCATATTAGATTCTGAAATTTTCCTAAGGAAATCGGAGAGGGTCAAAAAATCTTTGAAAAAAAAAGGAAAGACTATAGTCTTTCCTCATTTTTTGGAAAAAAATTTCACCCCTTCAGATCTCGCCCCGATTTTACCAGCATGTTATTTGGAGGGTATACACTTGGAAATTATGGGGCAAACTTCCCTCACCCCTTCCCACTGCTCCACACCTGGCTAGGAAACGTTCAGAATTGGGTTGTTCCAGAAAACTTTCGGAATTTTTTTGGACCAGATGCGAGGGGATGGGGGATGTTTGGCACATATTTTTCAAGTGTTTACCCTTCATATTAGATTCTGAAATTTTCCTAAGGAAATCGGAGAGGGTCAAAAAATCTTTGTAAAAAAAGGAAAGACTATAGTCTTTCCTCATTTTTTGGAAAAAAATTTCACCCCTTCAGATCTCGCCCCGATTTTCCCAGCATGTTATTTGGAGGGTATACACTTGGAAATTATGGGGCAAACTTCCCTCACCCCTTCCCACTGCTCCACACCTGGCTAGGAAACGTTCAGAATTGGGTTGTTCCAGAAAACTTTCGGAATTTTTTTGGACCAGATGCGAGGGGATGGGGGATGTTTGGCACATATTTTTCAAGTGTTTAGGGTTCATATTAGATTCTGAAATTTTCCTAAGGAAATCGGAGAGGGTCAAAAAATCTTTGAAAAAAAAAGGAAAGACTATAGTCTTTCCTCATTTTTTGGAAAAAAATTTCACCCCTTCAGATCTCGCCCCGATTTTCCCAGCATGTTATTTGGAGGGTATACACTTGGAAATTATGGGGCAAACTTCCCTCACCCCTTCCCACTGCTCCACACCTGGCTAGGAAACGTTCAGAATTGGGTTGTTCCAGAAAACTTTCGGAATTTTTTTGGACCAGATGCGAGGGGATGGGGGATGTTTGGCACATATTTTTCAAGTGTTTACCCTTCATATTAGATTCTGAAATTTTCCTAAGGAAATCGGAGAGGGTCAAAAAATCTTTGTAAAAAAAGGAAAGACTATAGTCTTTCCTCATTTTTTGGAAAAAAATTTCACCCCTTCAGATCTCGCCCCGATTTTCCCAGAATGTTATTTGGAGGGTATACACTTGGAAATTATGGGGCAAACTTCCCTCACCCCTTCCCACTGCTCCACACCTGGCTAGGAAACGTTCAGAATTGGGTTGTTCCAGAAAACTTTCGGAATTTTTTTGGACCAGATGCGAGGGGATGGGGGATGTTTGGCACATATTTTTCAAGTGTTTAGGGTTCATATTAGATTCTGAAATTTTCCTAAGGAAATCGGAGAGGGTCAAAAAATCTTTGAAAAAAAAAGGAAAGACTATAGTCTTTCCTCATTTTTTGGAAAAAAATTTCACCCCTTCAGATCTCGCCCCGATTTTCCCAGAATGTTATTTGGAGGGTATACACTTGGAAATTATGGGGCAAACTTCCCTCACCCCTTCCCACTGCTCCACACCTGGCTAGGAAACGTTCAGAATTGGGTTGTTCCAGAAAACTTTCGGAATTTTTTTGGACCAGATGCGAGGGGATGGGGGATGTTTGGCACATATTTTTCAAGTGTTTAGGGTTCATATTAGATTCTGAAATTTTCCTAAGGAAATCGGAGAGGGTCAAAAAATCTTTGAAAAAAAAAGGAAAGACTATAGTCTTTCCTCATTTTTTGGAAAAAAATTTCACCCCTTCAGATCTCGCCCCGATTTTCCCAGCATGTTATTTGGAGGGTATACACTTGGAAATTATGGGGCAAACTTCCCTCACCCCTTCCCACTGCTCCACACCTGGCTAGGAAACGTTCAGAATTGGGTTGTTCCAGAAAACTTTCGGAATTTTTTTGGACCAGATGCGAGGGGATGGGGGATGTTTGGCACATATTTTTCAAGTGTTTACCCTTCATATTAGATTCTGAAATTTTCCTAAGGAAATCGGAGAGGGTCAACAAATCTTTGAAAAAAAAAGGAAAGACTATAGTCTTTCCTCATTTTTTGGAAAAAAATTTCACCCCTTCAGATCTCGCCCCGATTTTCCCAGCATGTTATTTGGAGGGTATACACTTGGAAATTATGGGGCAAACTTCCCTCACCCCTTCCCACTGCTCCACACCTGGCTAGGAAACGTTCAGAATTGGGTTGTTCCAGAAAACTTTCGGAATTTTTTTGGACCAGATGCGAGGGGATGGGGGATGTTTGGCACATATTTTTCAAGTGTTTACCCTTCATATTAGATTCTGAAATTTTCCTAAGGAAATCGGAGAGGGTCAACAAATCTTTGAAAAAAAAAGGAAAGACTATAGTCTTTCCTCATTTTTTGGAAAAAAATTTCACCCCTTCAGATCTCGCCCCGATTTTCCCAGCATGTTATTTGGAGGGTATACACTTGGAAATTATGGGGCAAACTTCCCTCACCCCTTCCCACTGCTCCACACCTGGCTAGGAAACGTTCAGAATTGGGTTGTTCCAGAAAACTTTCGGAATTTTTTTGGACCAGATGCGAGGGGATGGGGGATGTTTGGCACATATTTTTCAAGTGTTTACCCTTCATATTAGATTCTGAAATTTTCCTAAGGAAATCGGAGAGGGTCAACAAATCTTTGAAAAAAAAAGGAAAGACTATAGTCTTTCCTCATTTTTTGGAAAAAAATTTCACCCCTTCAGATCTCGCCCCGATTTTCCCAGCATGTTATTTGGAGGGTATACACTTGGAAATTATGGGGCAAACTTCCCTCACCCCTTCCCACTGCTCCACACCTGGCTAGGAAACGTTCAGAATTGGGTTGTTCCAGAAAACTTTCGGAATTTTTTTGGACCAGATGCGAGGGGATGGGGGATGTTTCGCACATATTTTTCAAGTGTTTACCCTTCATATTAGATTCTGAAATTTTCCTAAGGAAATCGGAGAGGGTCAACAAATCTTTGAAAAAAAAAGGAAAGACTATAGTCTTTCCTCATTTTTTGGAAAAAAATTTCACCCCTTCAGATCTCGCCCCGATTTTCCCAGCATGTTATTTGGAGGGTATACACTTGGAAATTATGGGGCAAACTTCCCTCACCCCTTCCCACTGCTCCACACCTGGCTAGGAAACGTTCAGAATTGGGTTGTTCCAGAAAACTTTCGGAATTTTTTTGGACCAGATGCGAGGGGATGGGGGATGTTTGGCACATATTTTTCAAGTGTTTACCCTTCATATTAGATTCTGAAATTTTCCTAAGGAAATCGGAGAGGGTCAACAAATCTTTGAAAAAAAAGGAAAGACTATAGTCTTTCCTCATTTTTTGGAAAAAAATTTCACCCCTTCAGATCTCGCCCCGATTTTCCCAGCATGTTATTTGGAGGGTATACACTTGGAAATTATGGGGCAAACTTCCCTCACCCCTTCCCACTGCTCCACACCTGGCTAGGAAACGTTCAGAATTGGGTTGTTCCAGAAAACTTTCGGAATTTTTTTGGACCAGATGCGAGGGGATGGGGGATGTTTGGCACATATTTTTCAAGTGTTTAGGGTTCATATTAGATTCTGAAATTTTCCTAAGGAAATCGGAGAGGGTCAAAAAATCTTTGAAAAAAAAGGAAAGACTATAGTCTTTCCTCATTTTTTGGAAAAAAATTTCACCCCTTCAGATCTCGCCCCGATTTTCCCAGAATGTTATTTGGAGGGTATACACTTGGAAATTATGGGGCAAACTTCCCTCACCCCTTCCCACTGCTCCACACCTGGCTAGGAAACGTTCAGAATTGGGTTGTTCCAGAAAACTTTCGGAATTTTTTTGGACCAGATGCGAGGGGATGGGGGATGTTTGGCACATATTTTTCAAGTGTTTAGGGTTCATATTAGATTCTGAAATTTTCCTAAGGAAATCGGAGAGGGTCAAAAAATCTTTGAAAAAAAAGGAAAGACTATAGTCTTTCCTCATTTTTTGGAAAAAAATTTCACCCCTTCAGATCTCGCCCCGATTTTCCCAGAATGTTATTTGGAGGGTATACACTTGGAAATTATGGGGCAAACTTCCCTCACCCCTTCCCACTGCTCCACACCTGGCTAGGAAACGTTCAGAATTGGGTTGTTCCAGAAAACTTTCGGAATTTTTTTGGACCAGATGCGAGGGGATGGGGGATGTTTGGCACATATTTTTCAAGTGTTTAGGGTTCATATTAGATACTGAAATTTTCCTAAGGAAATCGGAGAGGGTCAAAAAATCTTTGAAAAAAAAAGGAAAGACTATAGTCTTTCCTCATTTTTTGGAAAAAAATTTCACCCCTTCAGATCTCGCCCCGATTTTCCCAGCATGTTATTTGGAGGGTATACACTTGGAAATTATGGGGCAAACTTCCCTCACCCCTTCCCACTGCTCCACACCTGGCTAGGAAACGTTCAGAATTGGGTTGTTCCAGAAAACTTTCGGAATTTTTTTGGACCAGATGCGAGGGGATGGGGGATGTTTGGCACATATTTTTCAAGTGTTTACCCTTCATATTAGATTCTGAAATTTTCCTAAGGAAATCGGAGAGGGTCAAAAAATCTTTGAAAAAAAAAGGAAAGACTATAGTCTTTCCTCATTTTTTGGAAAAAAATTTCACCCCTTCAGATCTCGCCCCGATTTTCCCAGAATGTTATTTGGAGGGTATACACTTGGAAATTATGGGGCAAACTTCCCTCACCCCTTCCCACTGCTCCACACCTGGCTAGGAAACGTTCAGAATTGGGTTGTTCCAGAAAACTTTCGGAATTTTTTTGGACCAGATGCGAGGGGATGGGGGATGTTTGGCACATATTTTTCAAGTGTTTAGAGTTCATATTAGATTCTGAAATTTTCCTAAGGAAATCGGAGAGGGTCAAAAAATCTTTGAAAAAAAAAGGAAAGACTATAGTCTTTCCTCATTTTTTGGAAAAAAATTTCACCCCTTCAGATCTCGCCCCGATTTTCCCAGAATGTTATTTGGAGGGTATACACTTGGAAATTATGGGGCAAACTTCCCTCACCCCTTCCCACTGCTCCACACCTGGCTAGGAAACGTTCAGAATTGGGTTGTTCCAGAAAACTTTCGGAATTTTTTTGGACCAGATGCGAGGGGATGGGGGATGTTTGGCACATATTTTTCAAGTGTTTACCCTTCATATTAGATTCTGAAATTTTCCTAAGGAAATCGGAGAGGGTCAAAAAATCTTTGAAAAAAAAGGAAAGACTATAGTCTTTCCTCATTTTTTGGAAAAAAATTTCACCCCTTCAGATCTCGCCCCGATTTTCCCAGAATGTTATTTGGAGGGTATACACTTGGAAATTATGGGGCAAACTTCCCTCACCCCTTCCCACTGCTCCACACCTGGCTAGGAAACGTTCAGAATTGGGTTGTTCCAGAAAACTTTCGGAATTTTTTTGGACCAGATGCGAGGGGATGGGGGATGTTTGGCACATATTTTTCAAGTGTTTAGGGTTCATATTAGATTCTGAAATTTTCCTAAGGAAATCGGAGAGGGTCAAAAAATCTTTGAAAAAAAAAGGAAAGACTTTAGTCTTTCCTCATTTTTTGGAAAAAAATTTCACCCCTTCAGATCTCGCCCCGATTTTCCCAGAATGTTATTTGGAGGGTATACACTTGGAAATTATGGGGCAAACTTCCCTCACCCCTTCCCACTGCTCCACACCTGGCTAGGAAACGTTCAGAATTGGGTTGTTCCAGAAAACTTTCGGAATTTTTTTGGACCAGATGCGAGGGGATGGGGGATGTTTGGCACATATTTTTCAAGTGTTTAGGGTTCATATTAGATTCTGAAATTTTCCTAAGGAAATCGGAGAGGGTCAAAAAATCTTTGAAAAAAAAGGAAAGACTATAGTCTTTCCTCATTTTTTGGAAAAAAATTTCACCCCTTCAGATCTCGCCCCGATTTTCCCAGAATGTTATTTGGAGGGTATACACTTGGAAATTATGGGGCAAACTTCCCTCACCCCTTCCCACTGCTCCACACCTGGCTAGGAAACGTTCAGAATTGGGTTGTTCCAGAAAACTTTCGGAATTTTTTTGGACCAGATGCGAGGGGATGGGGGATGTTTGGCACATATTTTTCAAGTGTTTAGGGTTCATATTAGATACTGAAATTTTCCTAAGGAAATCGGAGAGGGTCAAAAAATCTTTGAAAAAAAAAGGAAAGACTATAGTCTTTCCTCATTTTTTGGAAAAAAATTTCACCCCTTCAGATCTCGCCCCGATTTTCCCAGCATGTTATTTGGAGGGTATACACTTGGAAATTATGGGGCAAACTTCCCTCACCCCTTCCCACTGCTCCACACCTGGCTAGGAAACGTTCAGAATTGGGTTGTTCCAGAAAACTTTCGGAATTTTTTTGGACCAGATGCGAGGGGATGGGGGATGTTTGGCACATATTTTTCAAGTGTTTACCCTTCATATTAGATTCTGAAATTTTCCTAAGGAAATCGGAGAGGGTCAAAAAATCTTTGAAAAAAAAAGGAAAGACTATAGTCTTTCCTCATTTTTTGGAAAAAAATTTCACCCCTTCAGATCTCGCCCCGATTTTCCCAGAATGTTATTTGGAGGGTATACACTTGGAAATTATGGGGCAAACTTCCCTCACCCCTTCCCACTGCTCCACACCTGGCTAGGAAACGTTCAGAATTGGGTTGTTCCAGAAAACTTTCGGAATTTTTTTGGACCAGATGCGAGGGGATGGGGGATGTTTGGCACATATTTTTCCAGTGTTTAGAGTTCATATTAGATTCTGAAATTTTCCTAAGGAAATCGGAGAGGGTCAAAAAATCTTTGAAAAAAAAGGAAAGACTATAGTCTTTCCTCATTTTTTGGAAAAAAATTTCACCCCTTCAGATCTCGCCCCGATTTTCCCAGAATGTTATTTGGAGGGTATACACTTGGAAATTATGGGGCAAACTTCCCTCACCCCTTCCCACTGCTCCACACCTGGCTAGGAAACGTTCAGAATTGGGTTGTTCCAGAAAACTTTCGGAATTTTTTTGGACCAGATGCGAGGGGATGGGGGATGTTTGGCACATATTTTTCAAGTGTTTACCCTTCATATTAGATTCTGAAATTTTCCTAAGGAAATCGGAGAGGGTCAAAAAATCTTTGAAAAAAAAGGAAAGACTATAGTCTTTCCTCATTTTTTGGAAAAAAATTTCACCCCTTCAGATCTCGCCCCGATTTTCCCAGAATGTTATTTGGAGGGTATACACTTGGAAATTATGGGGCAAACTTCCCTCACCCCTTCCCACTGCTCCACACCTGGCTAGGAAACGTTCAGAATTGGGTTGTTCCAGAAAACTTTCGGAATTTTTTTGGACCAGATGCGAGGGGATGGGGGATGTTTGGCACATATTTTTCAAGTGTTTACCCTTCATATTAGATTCTGAAATTTTCCTAAGGAAATCGGAGAGGGTCAAAAAATCTTTGAAAAAAAAGGAAAGACTATAGTCTTTCCTCATTTTTTGGAAAAAAATTTCACCCCTTCAGATCTCGCCCCGATTTTCCCAGAATGTTATTTGGAGGGTATACACTTGGAAATTATGGGGCAAACTTCCCTCACCCCTTCCCACTGCTCCACACCTGGCTAGGAAACGTTCAGAATTGGGTTGTTCCAGAAAACTTTCGGAATTTTTTTGGACCAGATGCGAGGGGATGGGGGATGTTTGGCACATATTTTTCAAGTGTTTAGGGTTCATATTAGATTCTGAAATTTTCCTAAGGAAATCGGAGAGGGTCAAAAAATCTTTGAAAAAAAAAGGAAAGACTTTAGTCTTTCCTCATTTTTTGGAAAAAAATTTCACCCCTTCAGATCTCGCCCCGATTTTCCCAGAATGTTATTTGGAGGGTATACACTTGGAAATTATGGGGCAAACTTCCCTCACCCCTTCCCACTGCTCCACACCTGGCTAGGAAACGTTCAGAATTGGGTTGTTCCAGAAAACTTTCGGAATTTTTTTGGACCAGATGCGAGGGGATGGGGGATGTTTGGCACATATTTTTCAAGTGTTTACCCTTCATATTAGATTCTGAAATTTTCCTAAGGAAATCGGAGAGGGTCAAAAAATCTTTGAAAAAAAAGGAAAGACTATAGTCTTTCCTCATTTTTTGGAAAAAAATTTCACCCCTTCAGATCTCGCCCCGATTTTCCCAGAATGTTATTTGGAGGGTATACACTTGGAAATTATGGGGCAAACTTCCCTCACCCCTTCCCACTGCTCCACACCTGGCTAGGAAACGTTCAGAATTGGGTTGTTCCAGAAAACTTTCGGAATTTTTTTGGACCAGATGCGAGGGGATGGGGGATGTTTGGCACATATTTTTCAAGTGTTTACCCTTCATATTAGATTCTGAAATTTTCCTAAGGAAATCGGAGAGGGTCAAAAAATCTTTGAAAAAAAAGGAAAGACTATAGTCTTTCCTCATTTTTTGGAAAAAAATTTCACCCCTTCAGATCTCGCCCCGATTTTCCCAGAATGTTATTTGGAGGGTATACACTTGGAAATTATGGGGCAAACTTCCCTCACCCCTTCCCACTGCTCCACACCTGGCTAGGAAACGTTCAGAATTGGGTTGTTCCAGAAAACTTTCGGAATTTTTTTGGACCAGATGCGAGGGGATGGGGGATGTTTGGCACATATTTTTCAAGTGTTTAGGGTTCATATTAGATTCTGAAATTTTCCTAAGGAAATCGGAGAGGGTCAAAAAATCTTTGAAAAAAAAAGGAAAGACTTTAGTCTTTCCTCATTTTTTGGAAAAAAATTTCACCCCTTCAGATCTCGCCCCGATTTTCCCAGAATGTTATTTGGAGGGTATACACTTGGAAATTATGGGGCAAACTTCCCTCACCCCTTCCCACTGCTCCACACCTGGCTAGGAAACGTTCAGAATTGGGTTGTTCCAGAAAACTTTCGGAATTTTTTTGGACCAGATGCGAGGGGATGGGGGATGTTTGGCACATATTTTTCAAGTGTTTACCCTTCATATTAGATTCTGAAATTTTCCTAAGGAAATCGGAGAGGGTCAAAAAATCTTTGAAAAAAAAGGAAAGACTATAGTCTTTCCTCATTTTTTGGAAAAAAATTTCACCCCTTCAGATCTCGCCCCGATTTTCCCAGAATGTTATTTGGAGGGTATACACTTGGAAATTATGGGGCAAACTTCCCTCACCCCTTCCCACTGCTCCACACCTGGCTAGGAAACGTTCAGAATTGGGTTGTTCCAGAAAACTTTCGGAATTTTTTTGCACCAGATGCGAGGGGATGGGGGATGTTTGGCACATATTTTTCAAGTGTTTAGGGTTCATATTAGATTCTGAAATTTTCCTAAGGAAATCGGAGAGGGTCAAAAAATCTTTGAAAAAAAAAGGAAAGACTTTAGTCTTTCCTCATTTTTTGGAAAAAAATTTCACCCCTTCAGATCTCGCCCCGATTTTCCCAGAATGTTATTTGGAGGGTATACACTTGGAAATTATGGGGCAAACTTCCCTCACCCCTTCCCACTGCTCCACACCTGGCTAGGAAACGTTCAGAATTGGGTTGTTCCAGAAAACTTTCGGAATTTTTTTGTACCAGATGCGAGGGGATGGGGGATGTTTGGCACATATTTTTCAAGTGTTTACCCTTCATATTAGATTCTGAAATTTTCCTAAGGAAATCGGAGAGGGTCAAAAAATCTTTGAAAAAAAAGGAAAGACTATAGTCTTTCCTCATTTTTTGGAAAAAAATTTCACCCCTTCAGATCTCGCCCCGATTTTCCCAGAATGTTATTTGGAGGGTATACACTTGGAAATTATGGGGCAAACTTCCCTCACCCCTTCCCACTGCTCCACACCTGGCTAGGAAACGTTCAGAATTGGGTTGTTCCAGAAAACTTTCGGAATTTTTTTGGACCAGATGCGAGGGGATGGGGGATGTTTGGCACATATTTTTCAAGTGTTTACCCTTCATATTAGATTCTGAAATTTTCCTAAGGAAATCGGAGAGGGTCAAAAAATCTTTGAAAAAAAAAGGAAAGACTATACTTTCCTCATTTTTTGGAAAAAAATTTCACCCCTTCAAATCTCGCCCCGATTTTCCCAGAATGTTATTTGGAGGTTATACACTTGGAAATTATGGGGCAAACTTCCCTCACCCCTTCCCACTGCTCCACACCTGGCTAGGAAACGTTCAGAATTGGGTTGTTCCAGAAAACTTTCGGAATTTTTTTGGACCAGATGCGAGGGGATGGGGGATGTTTGGCACATATTTTTCAAGTGTTTAGGGTTCATATTAGATTCTGAAATTTTCCTAAGGAAATCGGAGAGGGTCAAAAAATCTTTGAAAAAAAAAGGAAAGACTATAGTCTTTCCTCATTTTTTGGAAAAAAATTTCACCCCTTCAGATCTCGCCCCGATTTTCCCAGCATGTTATTTGGAGGGTATACACTTGGAAATTATGGGGCAAACTTCCCTCACCCCTTCCCACTGCTCCACACCTGGCTAGGAAACGTTCAGAATTGGGTTGTTCCAGAAAACTTTCGGAATTTTTTTGGACCAGATGCGAGGGGATGGGGGATGTTTGGCACATATTTTTCAAGTGTTTACCCTTCATATTAGATTCTGAAATTTTCCTAAGGAAATCGGAGAGGGTCAAAAAATCTTTGAAAAAAAAAGGAAAGACTATAGTCTTTCCTCATTTTTTGGAAAAAAATTTCACCCCTTCAGATCTCGCCCCGATTTTCCCAGAATGTTATTTGGAGGGTATACACTTGGAAATTATGGGGCAAACTTCCCTCACCCCTTCCCACTGCTCCACACCTGGCTAGGAAACGTTCAGAATTGGGTTGTTCCAGAAAACTTTCGGAATTTTTTTGGACCAGATGCGAGGGGATGGGGGATGTTTGGCACATATTTTTCAAGTGTTTAGGGTTCATATTAGATTCTGAAATTTTCCTAAGGAAATCGGAGAGGGTCAAAAAATCTTTGAAAAAAAAAGGAAAGACTTTAGTCTTTCCTCATTTTTTGGAAAAAAATTTCACCCCTTCAGATCTCGCCCCGATTTTCCCAGAATGTTATTTGGAGGGTATACACTTGGAAATTATGGGGCAAACTTCCCTCACCCCTTCCCACTGCTCCACACCTGGCTAGGAAACGTTCAGAATTGGGTTGTTCCAGAAAACTTTCGGAATTTTTTTGGACCAGATGCGAGGGGATGGGGGATGTTTGGCACATATTTTTCAAGTGTTTACCCTTCATATTAGATTCTGAAATTTTCCTAAGGAAATCGGAGAGGGTCAAAAAATCTTTGAAAAAAAAAGGAAAGACTATAGTCTTTCCTCATTTTTTGGAAAAAAATTTCACCCCTTCAGATCTCGCCCCGATTTTCCCAGAATGTTATTTGGAGGGTATACACTTGGAAATTATGGGGCAAACTTCCCTCACCCCTTCCCACTGCTCCACACCTGGCTAGGAAACGTTCAGAATTGGGTTGTTCCAGAAAACTTTCGGAATTTTTTTGGACCAGATGCGAGGGGATGGGGGATGTTTGGCACATATTTTTCAAGTGTTTAGGGTTCATATTAGATTCTGAAATTTTCCTAAGGAAATCGGAGAGGGTCAAAAAATCTTTGAAAAAAAAAGGAAAGACTTTAGTCTTTCCTCATTTTTTGGAAAAAAATTTCACCCCTTCAGATCTCGCCCCGATTTTCCCAGAATGTTATTTGGAGGGTATACACTTGGAAATTATGGGGCAAACTTCCCTCACCCCTTCCCACTGCTCCACACCTGGCTAGGAAACGTTCAGAATTGGGTTGTTCCAGAAAACTTTCGGAATTTTTTTGGACCAGATGCGAGGGGATGGGGGATGTTTGGCACATATTTTTCAAGTGTTTACCCTTCATATTAGATTCTGAAATTTTCCTAAGGAAATCGGAGAGGGTCAAAAAATCTTTGAAAAAAAAGGAAAGACTATAGTCTTTCCTCATTTTTTGGAAAAAAATTTCACCCCTTCAGATCTCGCCCCGATTTTCCCAGAATGTTATTTGGAGGGTATACACTTGGAAATTATGGGGCAAACTTCCCTCACCCCTTCCCACTGCTCCACACCTGGCTAGGAAACGTTCAGAATTGGGTTGTTCCAGAAAACTTTCGGAATTTTTTTGGACCAGATGCGAGGGGATGGGGGATGTTTGGCACATATTTTTCAAGTGTTTACCCTTCATATTAGATTCTGAAATTTTCCTAAGGAAATCGGAGAGGGTCAAAAAATCTTTGAAAAAAAAGGAAAGACTATAGTCTTTCCTCATTTTTTGGAAAAAAATTTCACCCCTTCAGATCTCGCCCCGATTTTCCCAGAATGTTATTTGGAGGGTATACACTTGGAAATTATGGGGCAAACTTCCCTCACCCCTTCCCACTGCTCCACACCTGGCTAGGAAACGTTCAGAATTGGGTTGTTCCAGAAAACTTTCGGAATTTTTTTGGACCAGATGCGAGGGGATGGGGGATGTTTGGCACATATTTTTCAAGTGTTTAGGGTTCATATTAGATTCTGAAATTTTCCTAAGGAAATCGGAGAGGGTCAAAAAATCTTTGAAAAAAAAAGGAAAGACTATAGTCTTTCCTCATTTTTTGGAAAAAAATTTCACCCCTTCAGATCTCGCCCCGATTTTCCCAGAATGTTATTTGGAGGGTATACACTTGGAAATTATGGGGCAAACTTCCCTCACCCCTTCCCACTGCTCCACACCTGGCTAGGAAACGTTCAGAATTGGGTTGTTCCAGAAAACTTTCGGAATTTTTTTGGACCAGATGCGAGGGGATGGGGGATGTTTGGCACATATTTTTCAAGTGTTTAGGGTTCATATTAGATTCTGAAATTTTCCTAAGCAAATCGGAGAGGGTCAAAAAATCTTTGAAAAAAAAAGGAAAGACTATAGTCTTTCCTCATTTTTTGGAAAAAAATTTCACCCCTTCAGATCTCGCCCCGATTTTCCCAGAATGTTATTTGGAGGGTATACACTTGGAAATTATGGGGCAAACTTCCCTCACCCCTTCCCACTGCTCCACACCTGGCTAGGAAACGTTCAGAATTGGGTTGTTCCAGAAAACTTTCGGAATTTTTTTGGACCAGATGCGAGGGGATGGGGGATGTTTGGCACATATTTTTCAAGTGTTTAGGGTTCATATTAGATTCTGAAATTTTCCTAAGGAAATCGGAGAGGGTCAAAAAATCTTTGAAAAAAAAAGGAAAGACTATAGTCTTTCCTCATTTTTTGGAAAAAAATTTCACCCCTTCAGATCTCGCCCCGATTTTCCCAGCATGTTATTTGGAGGGTATACACTTGGAAATTATGGGGCAAACTTCCCTCACCCCTTCCCACTGCTCCACACCTGGCTAGGAAACGTTCAGAATTGGGTTGTTCCAGAAAACTTTCGGAATTTTTTTGGACCAGATGCGAGGGGATGGGGGATGTTTGGCACATATTTTTCAAGTGTTTACCCTTCATATTAGATTCTGAAATTTTCCTAAGGAAATCGGAGAGGGTCAAAACATCTTTGAAAAAAAAAGGAAAGACTATAGTCTTTCCTCATTTTTTGGAAAAAAATTTCACCCCTTCAGATCTCGCCCCGATTTTCCCAGAATGTTATTTGGAGGTTATACACTTGGAAATTATGGGGCAAACTTCCCTCACCCCTTCCCACTGCTCCACACCTGGCTAGGAAACGTTCAGAATTGGGTTGTTCCAGAAAACTTTCGGAATTTTTTTGGACCAGATGCGAGGGGATGGGGGATGTTTGGCACATATTTTTCAAGTGTTTAGGGTTCATATTAGATTCTGAAATTTTCCTAAGGAAATCGGAGAGGGTCAAAAAATCTTTGAAAAAAAAAGGAAAGACTTTAGTCTTTCCTCATTTTTTGGAAAAAAATTTCACCCCTTCAGATCTCGCCCCGATTTTCCCAGAATGTTATTTGGAGGGTATACACTTGGAAATTATGGGGCAAACTTCCCTCACCCCTTCCCACTGCTCCACACCTGGCTAGGAAACGTTCAGAATTGGGTTGTTCCAGAAAACTTTCGGAATTTTTTTGGACCAGATGCGAGGGGATGGGGGATGTTTGGCACATATTTTTCAAGTCTTTACCCTTCATATTACATTCTGAAATTTTCCTAAGGAAATCGGAGAGGGTCAAAAAATCTTTGAAAAAAAAAGGAAAGACTATAGTCTTTCCTCATTTTTTGGAAAAAAATTTCACCCCTTCAGATCTCGCCCCGATTTTCCCAGAATGTTATTTGGAGGGTATACACTTGGAAATTATGGGGCAAACTTCCCTCACCCCTTCCCACTGCTCCACACCTGGCTAGGAAACGTTCAGAATTGGGTTGTTCCAGAAAACTTTCGGAATTTTTTTGGACCAGATGCGAGGGGATGGGGGATGTTTGGCACATATTTTTCAAGTGTTTAGGGTTCATATTAGATTCTGAAATTTTCCTAAGGAAATCGGAGAGGGTCAAAAAATCTTTGAAAAAAAAAGGAAAGACTATAGTCTTTCCTCATTTTTTGGAAAAAAATTTCACCCCTTCAGATCTCGCCCCGATTTTCCCAGAATGTTATTTGGAGGGTATACACTTGGAAATTATGGGGCAAACTTCCCTCACCCCTTCCCACTGCTCCACACCTGGCTAGGAAACGTTCAGAATTGGGTTGTTCCAGAAAACTTTCGGAATTTTTTTGGACCAGATGCGAGGGGATGGGGGATGTTTGGCACATATTTTTCAAGTGTTTAGGGTTCATATTAGATTCTGAAATTTTCCTAAGGAAATCGGAGAGGGTCAAAAAATCTTTGAAAAAAAAAGGAAAGACTATAGTCTTTCCTCATTTTTTGGAAAAAAATTTCACCCCTTCAGATCTCGCCCCGATTTTCCCAGAATGTTATTTGGAGGGTATACACTTGGAAATTATGGGGCAAACTTCCCTCACCCCTTCCCACTGCTCCACACCTGGCTAGGAAACGTTCAGAATTGGGTTGTTCCAGAAAACTTTCGGAATTTTTTTGGACCAGATGCGAGGGGATGGGGGATGTTTGGCACATATTTTTCAAGTGTTTAGGGTTCATATTAGATTCTGAAATTTTCCTAAGGAAATCGGAGAGGGTCAAAAAATCTTTGAAAAAAAAAGGAAAGACTATAGTCTTTCCTCATTTTTTGGAAAAAAATTTCACCCCTTCAGATCTCGCCCCGATTTTCCCAGAATGTTATTTGGAGGGTATACACTTGGAAATTATGGGGCAAACTTCCCTCACCCCTTCCCACTGCTCCACACCTGGCTAGGAAACGTTCAGAATTGGGTTGTTCCAGAAAACTTTCGGAATTTTTTTGGACCAGATGCGAGGGGATGGGGGATGTTTGGCACATATTTTTCAAGTGTTTAGGGTTCATATTAGATTCTGAAATTTTCCTAAGGAAATCGGAGAGGGTCAAAAAATCTTTGAAAAAAAAGGAAAGACTATAGTCTTTCCTCATTTTTTGGAAAAAAATTTCACCCCTTCAGATCTCGCCCCGATTTTCCCAGAATGTTATTTGGAGGGTATACACTTGGAAATTATGGGGCAAACTTCCCTCACCCCTTCCCACTGCTCCACACCTGGCTAGGAAACGTTCAGAATTGGGTTGTTCCAGAAAACTTTCGGAATTTTTTTGGACCAGATGCGAGGGGATGGGGGATGTTTGGCACATATTTTTCAAGTGTTTAGGGTTCATATTAGATTCTGAAATTTTCCTAAGGAAATCGGAGAGGGTCAAAAAATCTTTGAAAAAAAAGGAAAGACTATAGTCTTTCCTCATTTTTTGGAAAAAAATTTCACCCCTTCAGATCTCGCCCCGATTTTCCCAGAATGTTATTTGGAGGGTATACACTTGGAAATTATGGGGCAAACTTCCCTCACCCCTTCCCACTGCTCCACACCTGGCTAGGAAACGTTCAGAATTGGGTTGTTCCAGAAAACTTTCGGAATTTTTTTGGACCAGATGCGAGGGGATGGGGGATGTTTGGCACATATTTTTCAAGTGTTTAGGGTTCATATTAGATTCTGAAATTTTCCTAAGGAAATCGGAGAGGGTCAAAAAATCTTTGAAAAAAAAAGGAAAGACTATAGTCTTTCCTCATTTTTTGGAAAAAAATTTCACCCCTTCAGATCTCGCCCCGATTTTCCCAGCATGTTATTTTGAGGGTATACACTTGGAAATTATGGGGCAAACTTCCCTCACCCCTTCCCACTGCTCCACACCTGGCTAGGAAACGTTCAGAATTGGGTTGTTCCAGAAAACTTTCGGAACTTTTTTGGACCAGATGCGAGGGGATGGGGGATGTTTGGCACATATTTTTCAAGTGTTTACCCTTCATATTAGATTCTGAAATTTTCCTAAGGAAATCGGAGAGGGTCAAAAAATCTTTGAAAAAAAAAGGAAAGACTATAGTCTTTCCTCATTTTTTGGAAAAAAATTTCACCCCTTCAGATCTCGCCCCGATTTTGCCAGAATGTTATTTGGAGGGTATACACTTGGAAATTATGGGGCAAACTTCCCTCACCCCTTCCCACTGCTCCACACCTGGCTAGGAAACGTTCAGAATTGGGTTGTTCCAGAAAACTTTCGGAATTTTTTTGGACCAGATGCGAGGGGATGGGGGATGTTTGGCACATATTTTTCAAGTGTTTAGGGTTCATATTAGATTCTGAAATTTTCCTAAGGAAATCGGAGAGGGTCAAAAAATCTTTGAAAAAAAAGGAAAGACTATAGTCTTTCCTCATTTTTTGGAAAAAAATTTCACCCCTTCAGATCTCGCCCCGATTTTCCCAGAATGTTATTTGGAGGGTATACACTTGGAAATTATGGGGCAAACTTCCCTCACCCCTTCCCACTGCTCCACACCTGGCTAGGAAACGTTCAGAATTGGGTTGTTCCAGAAAACTTTCGGAATTTTTTTGGACCAGATGCGAGGGGATGGGGGATGTTTGGCACATATTTTTCAAGTGTTTAGGGTTCATATTAGATTCTGAAATTTTCCTAAGGAAATCGGAGAGGGTCAAAAAATCTTTGAAAAAAAAAGGAAAGACTATAGTCTTTCCTCATTTTTTGGAAAAAAATTTCACCCCTTCAGATCTCGCCCCGATTTTCCCAGAATGTTATTTGGAGGGTATACACTTGGAAATTATGGGGCAAACTTCCCTCACCCCTTCCCACTGCTCCACACCTGGCTAGGAAACGTTCAGAATTGGGTTGTTCCAGAAAACTTTCGGAATTTTTTTGGACCAGATGCGAGGGGATGGGGGATGTTTGGCACATATTTTTCAAGTGTTTAGGGTTCATATTAGATTCTGAAATTTTCCTAAGGAAATCGGAGAGGGTCAAAAAATCTTTGAAAAAAAAAGGAAAGACTATAGTCTTTCCTCATTTTTTGGAAAAAAATTTCACCCCTTCAGATCTCGCCCCGATTTTCCCAGAATGTTATTTGGAGGGTATACACTTGGAAATTATGGGGCAAACTTCCCTCACCCCTTCCCACTGCTCCACACCTGGCTAGGAAACGTTCAGAATTGGGTTGTTCCAGAAAACTTTCGGAATTTTTTTGGACCAGATGCGAGGGGATGGGGGATGTTTGGCACATATTTTTCAAGTCTTTACCCTTCATATTACATTCTGAAATTTTCCTAAGGAAATCGGAGAGGGTCAAAAAATCTTTGAAAAAAAAAGGAAAGACTATAGTCTTTCCTCATTTTTTGGAAAAAAATTTCACCCCTTCAGATCTCGCCCCGATTTTCCCAGAATGTTATTTGGAGGGTATACACTTGGAAATTATGGGGCAAACTTCCCTCACCCCTTCCCACTGCTCCACACCTGGCTAGGAAACGTTCAGAATTGGGTTGTTCCAGAAAACTTTCGGAATTTTTTTGGACCAGATGCGAGGGGATGGGGGATGTTTGGCACATATTTTTCAAGTGTTTAGGGTTCATATTAGATTCTGAAATTTTCCTAAGGAAATCGGAGAGGGTCAAAAAATCTTTGAAAAAAAAGGAAAGACTATAGTCTTTCCTCATTTTTTGGAAAAAAATTTCACCCCTTCAGATCTCGCCCCGATTTTCCCAGAATGTTATTTGGAGGGTATACACTTGGAAATTATGGGGCAAACTTCCCTCACCCCTTCCCACTGCTCCACACCTGGCTAGGAAACGTTCAGAATTGGGTTGTTCCAGAAAACTTTCGGAATTTTTTTGGACCAGATGCGAGGGGATGGGGGATGTTTGGCACATATTTTTCAAGTGTTTAGGGTTCATATTAGATTCTGAAATTTTCCTAAGGAAATCGGAGAGGGTCAAAAAATCTTTGAAAAAAAAGGAAAGACTATAGTCTTTCCTCATTTTTTGGAAAAAAATTTCACCCCTTCAGATCTCGCCCCGATTTTCCCAGAATGTTATTTGGAGGGTATACACTTGGAAATTATGGGGCAAACTTCCCTCACCCCTTCCCACTGCTCCACACCTGGCTAGGAAACGTTCAGAATTGGGTTGTTCCAGAAAACTTTCGGAATTTTTTTGGACCAGATGCGAGGGGATGGGGGATGTTTGGCACATATTTTTCAAGTGTTTAGGGTTCATATTAGATTCTGAAATTTTCCTAAGGAAATCGGAGAGGGTCAAAAAATCTTTGAAAAAAAAAGGAAAGACTATAGTCTTTCCTCATTTTTTGGAAAAAAATTTCACCCCTTCAGATCTCGCCCCGATTTTCCCAGCATGTTATTTTGAGGGTATACACTTGGAAATTATGGGGCAAACTTCCCTCACCCCTTCCCACTGCTCCACACCTGGCTAGGAAACGTTCAGAATTGGGTTGTTCCAGAAAACTTTCGGAACTTTTTTGGACCAGATGCGAGGGGATGGGGGATGTTTGGCACATATTTTTCAAGTGTTTACCCTTCATATTAGATTCTGAAATTTTCCTAAGGAAATCGGAGAGGGTCAAAAAATCTTTGAAAAAAAAAGGAAAGACTATAGTCTTTCCTCATTTTTTGGAAAAAAATTTCACCCCTTCAGATCTCGCCCCGATTTTGCCAGAATGTTATTTGGAGGGTATACACTTGGAAATTATGGGGCAAACTTCCCTCACCCCTTCCCACTGCTCCACACCTGGCTAGGAAACGTTCAGAATTGGGTTGTTCCAGAAAACTTTCGGAATTTTTTTGGACCAGATGCGAGGGGATGGGGGATGTTTGGCACATATTTTTCAAGTGTTTAGGGTTCATATTAGATTCTGAAATTTTCCTAAGGAAATCGGAGAGGGTCAAAAAATCTTTGAAAAAAAAGGAAAGACTATAGTCTTTCCTCATTTTTTGGAAAAAAATTTCACCCCTTCAGATCTCGCCCCGATTTTCCCAGAATGTTATTTGGAGGGTATACACTTGGAAATTATGGGGCAAACTTCCCTCACCCCTTCCCACTGCTCCACACCTGGCTAGGAAACGTTCAGAATTGGGTTGTTCCAGAAAACTTTCGGAATTTTTTTGGACCAGATGCGAGGGGATGGGGGATGTTTGGCACATATTTTTCAAGTGTTTAGGGTTCATATTAGATTCTGAAATTTTCCTAAGGAAATCGGAGAGGGTCAAAAAATCTTTGAAAAAAAAAGGAAAGACTATAGTCTTTCCTCATTTTTTGGAAAAAAATTTCACCCCTTCAGATCTCGCCCCGATTTTCCCAGCATGTTATTTGGAGGGTATACACTTGGAAATTATGGGGCAAACTTCCCTCACCCCTTCCCACTGCTCCACACCTGGCTAGGAAACGTTCAGAATTGGGTTGTTCCAGAAAACTTTCGGAATTTTTTTGGACCAGATGCGAGGGGATGGGGGATGTTTGGCACATATTTTTCAAGTGTTTAGGGTTCATATTAGATTCTGAAATTTTCCTAAGGAAATCGGAGAGGGTCAAAAAATCTTTGAAAAAAAAAGGAAAGACTATAGTCTTTCCTCATTTTTTGGAAAAAAATTTCACCCCTTCAGATCTCGCCCCGATTTTCCCAGCATGTTATTTGGAGGGTATACACTTGGAAATTATGGGGCAAACTTCCCTCACCCCTTCCCACTGCTCCACACCTGGCTAGGAAACGTTCAGAATTGGGTTGTTCCAGAAAACTTTCGGAACTTTTTTGGACCAGATGCGAGGGGATGGGGGATGTTTGGCACATATTTTTCAAGTGTTTACCCTTCATATTAGATTCTGAAATTTTCCTAAGGAAATCGGAGAGGGTCAAAAAATCTTTGAAAAAAAAAGGAAAGACTATAAGTCTTTCCTCATTTTTTGGAAAAAAATTTCACCCCTTCAGATCTCGCCCCGATTTTCCCAGCATGTTATTTGGAGGGTATACACTTGGAAATTATGGGGCAAACTTCCCTCACCCCTTCCCACTGCTCCACACCTGGCTAGGAAACGTTCAGAATTGGGTTGTTCCAGAAAACTTTCGGAACTTTTTTGGACCAGATGCGAGGGGATGGGGGATGTTTGGCACATATTTTTCAAGTGTTTACCCTTCATATTAGATTCTGAAATTTTCCTAAGGAAATCGGAGAGGGTCAAAAAATCTTTGAAAAAAAAAGGAAAGACTATAGTCTTTCCTCATTTTTTGGAAAAAAATTTCACCCCTTCAGATCTCGCCCCGATTTTCCCAGAATGTTATTTGGAGGGTATACACTTGGAAATTATGGGGCAAACTTCCCTCACCCCTTCCCACTGCTCCACACCTGGCTAGGAAACGTTCAGAATTGGGTTGTTCCAGAAAACTTTCGGAATTTTTTTGGACCAGATGCGAGGGGATGGGGGATGTTTGGCACATATTTTTCAAGTGTTTAGGGTTCATATTAGATTCTGAAATTTTCCTAAGGAAATCGGAGAGGGTCAAAAAATCTTTGAAAAAAAAAGGAAAGACTATAGTCTTTCCTCATTTTTTGGAAAAAAATTTCACCCCTTCAGATCTCGCCCCGATTTTCCCAGAATGTTATTTGGAGGGTATACACTTGGAAATTATGGGGCAAACTTCCCTCACCCCTTCCCACTGCTCCACACCTGGCTAGGAAACGTTCAGAATTGGGTTGTTCCAGAAAACTTTCGGAATTTTTTTGGACCAGATGCGAGGGGATGGGGGATGTTTGGCACATATTTTTCAAGTGTTTACCCTTCATATTAGATTCTGAAATTTTCCTAAGGAAATCGGAGAGGGTCAAAAAATCTTTGAAAAAAAAGGAAAGACTATAGTCTTTCCTCATTTTTTGGAAAAAAATTTCACCCCTTCAGATCTCGCCCCGATTTTCCCAGAATGTTATTTGGAGGGTATACACTTGGAAATTATGGGGCAAACTTCCCTCACCCCTTCCCACTGCTCCACACCTGGCTAGGAAACGTTCAGAATTGGGTTGTTCCAGAAAACTTTCGGAATTTTTTTGGACCAGATGCGAGGGGATGGGGGATGTTTGGCACATATTTTTCAAGTGTTTACCCTTCATATTAGATTCTGAAATTTTCCTAAGGAAATCGGAGAGGGTCAAAAAATCTTTGAAAAAAAAGGAAAGACTATAGTCTTTCCTCATTTTTTGGAAAAAAATTTCACCCCTTCAGATCTCGCCCCGATTTTCCCAGAATGTTATTTGGAGGGTATACACTTGGAAATTATGGGGCAAACTTCCCTCACCCCTTCCCACTGCTCCACACCTGGCTAGGAAACGTTCAGAATTGGGTTGTTCCAGAAAACTTTCGGAATTTTTTTGGACCAGATGCGAGGGGATGGGGGATGTTTGGCACATATTTTTCAAGTGTTTAGGGTTCATATTAGATTCTGAAATTTTCCTAAGGAAATCGGAGAGGGTCAAAAAATCTTTGAAAAAAAAAGGAAAGACTATAGTCTTTCCTCATTTTTTGGAAAAAAATTTCACCCCTTCAGATCTCGCCCCGATTTTCCCAGAATGTTATTTGGAGGGTATACACTTGGAAATTATGGGGCAAACTTCCCTCACCCCTTCCCACTGCTCCACACCTGGCTAGGAAACGTTCAGAATTGGGTTGTTCCAGAAAACTTTCGGAATTTTTTTGGACCAGATGCGAGGGGATGGGGGATGTTTGGCACATATTTTTCAAGTGTTTAGGGTTCATATTAGATTCTGAAATTTTCCTAAGGAAATCGGAGAGGGTCAAAAAATCTTTCAAAAAAAAAGGAAAGACTATAGTCTTTCCTCATTTTTTGGAAAAAAATTTCACCCCTTCAGATCTCGCCCCGATTTTCCCAGCATGTTATTTGGAGGGTATACACTTGGAAATTATGGGGCAAACTTCCCTCACCCCTTCCCACTGCTCCACACCTGGCTAGGAAACGTTCAGAATTGGGTTGTTCCAGAAAACTTTCGGAATTTTTTTGGACCAGATGCGAGGGGATGGGGGATGTTTGGCACATATTTTTCAAGTGTTTACCCTTCATATTAGATTCTGAAATTTTCCTAAGGAAATCGGAGAGGGTCAAAAAATCTTTGAAAAAAAAAGGAAAGACTATAGTCTTTCCTCATTTTTTGGAAAAAAATTTCACCCCTTCAGATCTCGCCCCGATTTTCCCAGCATGTTATTTGGAGGGTATACACTTGGAAATTATGGGGCAAACTTCCCTCACCCCTTCCCACTGCTCCACACCTGGCTAGGAAACGTTCAGAATTGGGTTGTTCCAGAAAACTTTCGGAATTTTTTTGGACCAGATGCGAGGGGATGGGGGATGTTTGGCACATATTTTTCAAGTGTTTAGGGTTCATATTAGATTCTGAAATTTTCCTAAGGAAATCGGAGAGGGTCAAAAAATCTTTCAAAAAAAAAGGAAAGACTATAGTCTTTCCTCATTTTTTGGAAAAAAATTTCACCCCTTCAGATATCGCCCCGATTTTCCCAGCATGTTATTTGGAGGGTATACACTTGGAAATTATGGGGCAAACTTCCCTCACCCCTTCCCACTGCTCCACACCTGGCTAGGAAACGTTCAGAATTGGGTTGTTCCAGAAAACTTTCGGAATTTTTTTGGACCAGATGCGAGGGGATGGGGGATGTTTGGCACATATTTTTCAAGTGTTTACCCTTCATATTAGATTCTGAAATTTTCCTAAGGAAATCGGAGAGGGTCAAAAAATCTTTAAAAAAAAAAGGAAAGACTATAGTCTTTCCTCATTTTTTGGAAAAAAATTTCACCCCTTCAGATCTCGCCCCGATTTTCCCAGCATGTTATTTGGAGGGTATACACTTGGAAATTATGGGGCAAACTTCCCTCACCCCTTCCCACTGCTCCACACCTGGCTAGGAAACGTTCAGAATTGGGTTGTTCCAGAAAACTTTCGGAATTTTTTTGGACCAGATGCGAGGGGATGGGGGATGTTTGGCACATATTTTTCAAGTGTTTACCCTTCATATTAGATTCTGAAATTTTCCTAAGGAAATCGGAGAGGGTCAAAAAATCTTTGAAAAAAAAAGGAAAGACTATAGTCTTTCCTCATTTTTTGGAAAAAAATTTCACCCCTTCAGATCTCGCCCCGATTTTCCCAGCATGTTATTTGGAGGGTATACACTTGGAAATTATGGGGCAAACTTCCCTCACCCCTTCCCACTGCTCCACACCTGGCTAGGAAACGTTCAGAATTGGGTTGTTCCAGAAAACTTTCGGAATTTTTTTGGACCAGATGCGAGGGGATGGGGGATGTTTGGCACATATTTTTCAAGTGTTTAGGGTTCATATTAGATTCTGAAATTTTCCTAAGGAAATCGGAGAGGGTCAAAAAATCTTTCAAAAAAAAAGGAAAGACTATAGTCTTTCCTCATTTTTTGGAAAAAAATTTCACCCCTTCAGATCTCGCCCCGATTTTCCCAGCATGTTATTTGGAGGGTATACACTTGGAAATTATGGGGCAAACTTCCCTCACCCCTTCCCACTGCTCCACACCTGGCTAGGAAACGTTCAGAATTGGGTTGTTCCAGAAAACTTTCGGAATTTTTTTGGACCAGATGCGAGGGGATGGGGGATGTTTGGCACATATTTTTCAAGTGTTTACCCTTCATATTAGATTCTGAAATTTTCCTAAGGAAATCGGAGAGGGTCAAAAAATCTTTAAAAAAAAAAGGAAAGACTATAGTCTTTCCTCATTTTTTGGAAAAAAATTTCCCCCCTTCAGATCTCGCCCCGATTTTCCCAGCATGTTATTTGGAGGGTATACACTTGGAAATTATGGGGCAAACTTCCCTCACCCCTTCCCACTGCTCCACACCTGGCTAGGAAACGTTCAGAATTGGGTTGTTCCAGAAAACTTTCGGAATTTTTTTGGACCAGATGCGAGGGGATGGGGGATGTTTGGCACATATTTTTCAAGTGTTTACCCTTCATATTAGATTCTGAAATTTTCCTAAGGAAATCGGAGAGGGTCAAAAAATCTTTGAAAAAAAAAGGAAAGACTATAGTCTTTCCTCATTTTTTGGAAAAAAATTTCACCCCTTCAGATCTCGCCCCGATTTTCCCAGAATGTTATTTGGAGGGTATACACTTGGAAATTATGGGGCAAACTTCCCTCACCCCTTCCCACTGCTCCACACCTGGCTAGGAAACGTTCAGAATTGGGTTGTTCCAGAAAACTTTCGGAATTTTTTTGGACCAGATGCGAGGGGATGGGGGATGTTTGGCACATATTTTTCAAGTGTTTAGGGTTCATATTAGATTCTGAAATTTTCCTAAGGAAATCGGAGAGGGTCAAAAAATCTTTGAAAAAAAAAGGAAAGACTATACTTTCCTCATTTTTTGGAAAAAAATTTCACCCCTTCAGATCTCGCCCCGATTTTCCCAGAATGTTATTTGGAGGTTATACACTTGGAAATTATGGGGCAAACTTCCCTCACCCCTTCCCACTGCTCCACACCTGGCTAGGAAACGTTCAGAATTGGGTTGTTCCAGAAAACTTTCGGAATTTTTTTGGACCAGATGCGAGGGGATGGGGGATGTTTGGCACATATTTTTCAAGTGTTTAGGGTTCATATTAGATTCTGAAATTTTCCTAAGGAAATCGGAGAGGGTCAAAAAATCTTTGAAAAAAAAAGGAAAGACTATAGTCTTTCCTCATTTTTTGGAAAAAAATTTCACCCCTTCAGATCTCGCCCCGATTTTCCCAGCATGTTATTTGGAGGGTATACACTTGGAAATTATGGGGCAAACTTCCCTCACCCCTTCCCACTGCTCCACACCTGGCTAGGAAACGTTCAGAATTGGGTTGTTCCAGAAAACTTTCGGAATTTTTTTGGACCAGATGCGAGGGGATGGGGGATGTTTGGCACATATTTTTCAAGTGTTTACCCTTCATATTAGATTCTGAAATTTTCCTAAGGAAATCGGAGAGGGTCAAAACATCTTTGAAAAAAAAAGGAAAGACTATAGTCTTTCCTCATTTTTTGGAAAAAAATTTCACCCCTTCAGATCTCGCCCCGATTTTCCCAGAATGTTATTTGGAGGTTATACACTTGGAAATTATGGGGCAAACTTCCCTCACCCCTTCCCACTGCTCCACACCTGGCTAGGAAACGTTCAGAATTGGGTTGTTCCAGAAAACTTTCGGAATTTTTTTGGACCAGATGCGAGGGGATGGGGGATGTTTGGCACATATTTTTCAAGTGTTTAGGGTTCATATTAGATTCTGAAATTTTCCTAAGGAAATCGGAGAGGGTCAAAAAATCTTTGAAAAAAAAGGAAAGACTTTAGTCTTTCCTCATTTTTTGGAAAAAAATTTCACCCCTTCAGATCTCGCCCCGATTTTCCCAGAATGTTATTTGGAGGGTATACACTTGGAAATTATGGGGCAAACTTCCCTCACCCCTTCCCACTGCTCCACACCTGGCTAGGAAACGTTCAGAATTGGGTTGTTCCAGAAAACTTTCGGAATTTTTTTGGACCAGATGCGAGGGGATGGGGGATGTTTGGCACATATTTTTCAAGTGTTTAGGGTTCATATTAGATTCTGAAATTTTCCTAAGGAAATCGGAGAGGGTCAAAAAATCTTTGAAAAAAAAAGGAAAGACTATAGTCTTTCCTCATTTTTTGGAAAAAAATTTCACCCCTTCAGATCTCGCCCCGATTTTCCCAGAATGTTATTTGGAGGGTATACACTTGGAAATTATGGGGCAAACTTCCCTCACCCCTTCCCACTGCTCCACACCTGGCTAGGAAACGTTCAGAATTGGGTTGTTCCAGAAAACTTTCGGAATTTTTTTGGACCAGATGCGAGGGGATGGGGGATGTTTGGCACATATTTTTCAAGTGTTTAGGGTTCATATTAGATTCTGAAATTTTCCTAAGGAAATCGGAGAGGGTCAAAAAATCTTTGAAAAAAAAAGGAAAGACTATAGTCTTTCCTCATTTTTTGGAAAAAAATTTCACCCCTTCAGATCTCGCCCCGATTTTCCCAGAATGTTATTTGGAGGGTATACACTTGGAAATTATGGGGCAAACTTCCCTCACCCCTTCCCACTGCTCCACACCTGGCTAGGAAACGTTCAGAATTGGGTTGTTCCAGAAAACTTTCGGAATTTTTTTGGACCAGATGCGAGGGGATGGGGGATGTTTGGCACATATTTTTCAAGTGTTTAGGGTTCATATTAGATTCTGAAATTTTCCTAAGGAAATCGGAGAGGGTCAAAAAATCTTTGAAAAAAAAAGGAAAGACTATAGTCTTTCCTCATTTTTTGGAAAAAAATTTCACCCCTTCAGATCTCGCCCCGATTTTCCCAGAATGTTATTTGGAGGGTATACACTTGGAAATTATGGGGCAAACTTCCCTCACCCCTTCCCACTGCTCCACACCTGGCTAGGAAACGTTCAGAATTGGGTTGTTCCAGAAAACTTTCGGAATTTTTTTGGACCAGATGCGAGGGGATGGGGGATGTTTGGCACATATTTTTCAAGTGTTTAGGGTTCATATTAGATTCTGAAATTTTCCTAAGGAAATCGGAGAGGGTCAAAAAATCTTTGAAAAAAAAAGGAAAGACTATAGTCTTTCCTCATTTTTTGGAAAAAAATTTCACCCCTTCAGATCTCGCCCCGATTTTCCCAGAATGTTATTTGGAGGGTATACACTTGGAAATTATGGGGCAAACTTCCCTCACCCCTTCCCACTGCTCCACACCTGGCTAGGAAACGTTCAGAATTGGGTTGTTCCAGAAAACTTTCGGAATTTTTTTGGACCAGATGCGAGGGGATGGGGGATGTTTGGCACATATTTTTCAAGTCTTTACCCTTCATATTACATTCTGAAATTTTCCTAAGGAAATCGGAGAGGGTCAAAAAATCTTTGAAAAAAAAAGGAAAGACTATAGTCTTTCCTCATTTTTTGGAAAAAAATTTCACCCCTTCAGATCTCGCCCCGATTTTCCCAGAATGTTATTTGGAGGGTATACACTTGGAAATTATGGGGCAAACTTCCCTCACCCCTTCCCACTGCTCCACACCTGGCTAGGAAACGTTCAGAATTGGGTTGTTCCAGAAAACTTTCGGAATTTTTTTGGACCAGATGCGAGGGGATGGGGGATATTTGGCACATATTTTTCAAGTGTTTAGGGTTCATATTAGATTCTGAAATTTTCCTAAGGAAATCGGAGAGGGTCAAAAAATCTTTGAAAAAAAAGGAAAGACTATAGTCTTTCCTCATTTTTTGGAAAAAAATTTCACCCCTTCAGATCTCGCCCCGATTTTCCCAGAATGTTATTTGGAGGGTATACACTTGGAAATTATGGGGCAAACTTCCCTCACCCCTTCCCACTGCTCCACACCTGGCTAGGAAACGTTCAGAATTGGGTTGTTCCAGAAAACTTTCGGAATTTTTTTGGACCAGATGCGAGGGGATGGGGGATGTTTGGCACATATTTTTCAAGTGTTTAGGGTTCATATTAGATTCTGAAATTTTCCTAAGGAAATCGGAGAGGGTCAAAAAATCTTTGAAAAAAAAGGAAAGACTATAGTCTTTCCTCATTTTTTGGAAAAAAATTTCACCCCTTCAGATCTCGCCCCGATTTTCCCAGAATGTTATTTGGAGGGTATACACTTGGAAATTATGGGGCAAACTTCCCTCACCCCTTCCCACTGCTCCACACCTGGCTAGGAAACGTTCAGAATTGGGTTGTTCCAGAAAACTTTCGGAATTTTTTTGGACCAGATGCGAGGGGATGGGGGATGTTTGGCACATATTTTTCAAGTGTTTAGGGTTCATATTAGATTCTGAAATTTTCCTAAGGAAATCGGAGAGGGTCAAAAAATCTTTGAAAAAAAAAGGAAAGACTATAGTCTTTCCTCATTTTTTGGAAAAAAATTTCACCCCTTCAGATCTCGCCCCGATTTTCCCAGAATGTTATTTGGAGGGTATACACTTGGAAATTATGGGGCAAACTTCCCTCACCCCTTCCCACTGCTCCACACCTGGCTAGGAAACGTTCAGAATTGGGTTGTTCCAGAAAACTTTCGGAATTTTTTTGGACCAGATGCGAGGGGATGGGGGATGTTTGGCACATATTTTTCAAGTGTTTAGGGTTCATATTAGATTCTGAAATTTTCCTAAGGAAATCGGAGAGGGTCAAAAAATCTTTGAAAAAAAAAGGAAAGACTATAGTCTTTCCTCATTTTTTGGAAAAAAATTTCACCCCTTCAGATCTCGCCCCGATTTTCCCAGCATGTTATTTTGAGGGTATACACTTGGAAATTATGGGGCAAACTTCCCTCACCCCTTCCCACTGCTCCACACCTGGCTAGGAAACGTTCAGAATTGGGTTGTTCCAGAAAACTTTCGGAACTTTTTTGGACCAGATGCGAGGGGATGGGGGATGTTTGGCACATATTTTTCAAGTGTTTACCCTTCATATTAGATTCTGAAATTTTCCTAAGGAAATCGGAGAGGGTCAAAAAATCTTTGAAAAAAAAAGGAAAGACTATAGTCTTTCCTCATTTTTTGGAAAAAAATTTCACCCCTTCAGATCTCGCCCCGATTTTGCCAGAATGTTATTTGGAGGGTATACACTTGGAAATTATGGGGCAAACTTCCCTCACCCCTTCCCACTGCTCCACACCTGGCTAGGAAACGTTCAGAATTGGGTTGTTCCAGAAAACTTTCGGAATTTTTTTGGACCAGATGCGAGGGGATGGGGGATGTTTGGCACATATTTTTCAAGTGTTTAGGGTTCATATTAGATTCTGAAATTTTCCTAAGGAAATCGGAGAGGGTCAAAAAATCTTTGAAAAAAAAGGAAAGACTATAGTCTTTCCTCATTTTTTGCAAAAAAATTTCACCCCTTCAGATCTCGCCCCGATTTTCCCAGAATGTTATTTGGAGGGTATACACTTGGAAATTATGGGGCAAACTTCCCTCACCCCTTCCCACTGCTCCACACCTGGCTAGGAAACGTTCAGAATTGGGTTGTTCCAGAAAACTTTCGGAATTTTTTTGGACCAGATGCGAGGGGATGGGGGATGTTTGGCACATATTTTTCAAGTGTTTAGGGTTCATATTAGATTCTGAAATTTTCCTAAGGAAATCGGAGAGGGTCAAAAAATCTTTGAAAAAAAAAGGAAAGACTATAGTCTTTCCTCATTTTTTGGAAAAAAATTTCACCCCTTCAGATCTCGCCCCGATTTTCCCAGCATGTTATTTGGAGGGTATACACTTGGAAATTATGGGTCAAACTTCCCTCACCCCTTCCCACTGCTCCACACCTGGCTAGGAAACGTTCAGAATTGGGTTGTTCCAGAAAACTTTCGGAATTTTTTTGGACCAGATGCGAGGGGATGGGGGATGTTTGGCACATATTTTTCAAGTGTTTAGGGTTCATATTAGATTCTGAAATTTTCCTAAGGAAATCGGAGAGGGTCAAAAAATCTTTGAAAAAAAAAGGAAAGACTATAGTCTTTCCTCATTTTTTGGAAAAAAATTTCACCCCTTCAGATCTCGCCCCGATTTTCCCAGCATGTTATTTGGAGGGTATACACTTGGAAATTATGGGGCAAACTTCCCTCACCCCTTCCCACTGCTCCACACCTGGCTAGGAAACGTTCAGAATTGGGTTGTTCCAGAAAACTTTCGGAACTTTTTTGGACCAGATGCGAGGGGATGGGGGATGTTTGGCACATATTTTTCAAGTGTTTACCCTTCATATTAGATTCTGAAATTTTCCTAAGGAAATCGGAGAGGGTCAAAAAATCTTTGAAAAAAAAAGGAAAGACTATAGTCTTTCCTCATTTTTTGGAAAAAAATTTCACCCCTTCAGATCTCGCCCCGATTTTCCCAGAATGTTATTTGGAGGGTATACACTTGGAAATTATGGGGCAAACTTCGCTCACCCCTTCCCACTGCTCCACACCTGGCTAGGAAACGTTCAGAATTGGGTTGTTCCAGAAAACTTTCGGAATTTTTTTGGACCAGATGCGAGGGGATGGGGGATGTTTGGCACATATTTTTCAAGTGTTTAGGGTTCATATTAGATTCTGAAATTTTCCTAAGGAAATCGGAGAGGGTCAAAAAATCTTTGAAAAAAAAAGGAAAGACTATAGTCTTTCCTCATTTTTTGGAAAAAAATTTCACCCCTTCAGATCTCGCCCCGATTTTCCCAGAATGTTATTTGGAGGGTATACACTTGGAAATTATGGGGCAAACTTCCCTCACCCCTTCCCACTGCTCCACACCTGGCTAGGAAACGTTCAGAATTGGGTTGTTCCAGAAAACTTTCGGAATTTTTTTGGACCAGATGCGAGGGGATGGGGGATGTTTGGCACATATTTTTCAAGTGTTTACCCTTCATATTAGATTCTGAAATTTTCCTAAGGAAATCGGAGAGGGTCAAAAAATCTTTGAAAAAAAAGGAAAGACTATAGTCTTTCCTCATTTTTTGGAAAAAAATTTCACCCCTTCAGATCTCGCCCCGATTTTCCCAGAATGTTATTTGGAGGGTATACACTTGGAAATTATGGGGCAAACTTCCCTCACCCCTTCCCACTGCTCCACACCTGGCTAGGAAACGTTCAGAATTGGGTTGTTCCAGAAAACTTTCGGAATTTTTTTGGACCAGATGCGAGGGGATGGGGGATGTTTGGCACATATTTTTCAAGTGTTTACCCTTCATATTAGATTCTGAAATTTTCCTAAGGAAATCGGAGAGGGTCAAAAAATCTTTGAAAAAAAAGGAAAGACTATAGTCTTTCCTCATTTTTTGGAAAAAAATTTCACCCCTTCAGATCTCGCCCCGATTTTCCCAGAATGTTATTTGGAGGGTATACACTTGGAAATTATGGGGCAAACTTCCCTCACCCCTTCCCACTGCTCCACACCTGGCTAGGAAACGTTCAGAATTGGGTTGTTCCAGAAAACTTTCGGAATTTTTTTGGACCAGATGCGAGGGGATGGGGGATGTTTGGCACATATTTTTCAAGTGTTTAGGGTTCATATTAGATTCTGAAATTTTCCTAAGGAAATCGGAGAGGGTCAAAAAATCTTTGAAAAAAAAAGGAAAGACTATAGTCTTTCCTCATTTTTTGGAAAAAAATTTCACCCCTTCAGATCTCGCCCCGATTTTCCCAGAATGTTATTTGGAGGGTATACACTTGGAAATTATGGGGCAAACTTCCCTCACCCCTTCCCACTGCTCCACACCTGGCTAGGAAACGTTCAGAATTGGGTTGTTCCAGAAAACTTTCGGAATTTTTTTGGACCAGATGCGAGGGGATGGGGGATGTTTGGCACATATTTTTCAAGTGTTTAGGGTTCATATTAGATTCTGAAATTTTCCTAAGGAAATCGGAGAGGGTCAAAAAATCTTTGAAAAAAAAAGGAAAGACTATAGTCTTTCCTCATTTTTTGGAAAAAAATTTCACCCCTTCAGATCTCGCCCCGATTTTCCCAGAATGTTATTTGGAGGGTATACACTTGGAAATTATGGGGCAAACTTCCCTCACCCCTTCCCACTGCTCCACACCTGGCTAGGAAACGTTCAGAATTGGGTTGTTCCAGAAAACTTTCGGAATTTTTTTGGACCAGATGCGAGGGGATGGGGGATGTTTGGCACATATTTTTCAAGTGTTTAGGGTTCATATTAGATTCTGAAATTTTCCTAAGGAAATCGGAGAGGGTCAAAAAATCTTTGAAAAAAAAAGGAAAGACTATAGTCTTTCCTCATTTTTTGGAAAAAAATTTCACCCCTTCAGATCTCGCCCCGATTTTCCCAGAATGTTATTTGGAGGGTATACACTTGGAAATTATGGGGCAAACTTCCCTCACCCCTTCCCACTGCTCCACACCTGGCTAGGAAACGTTCAGAATTGGGTTGTTCCAGAAAACTTTCGGAATTTTTTTGGACCAGATGCGAGGGGATGGGGGATGTTTGGCACATATTTTTCAAGTGTTTAGGGTTCATATTAGATTCTGAAATTTTCCTAAGGAAATCGGAGAGGGTCAAAAAATCTTTCAAAAAAAAAGGAAAGACTATAGTCTTTCCTCATTTTTTGGAAAAAAATTTCACCCCTTCAGATCTCGCCCCGATTTTCCCAGCATGTTATTTGGAGGGTATACACTTGGAAATTATGGGGCAAACTTCCCTCACCCCTTCCCACTGCTCCACACCTGGCTAGGAAACGTTCAGAATTGGGTTGTTCCAGAAAACTTTCGGAATTTTTTTGGACCAGATGCGAGGGGATGGGGGATGTTTGGCACATATTTTTCAAGTGTTTACCCTTCATATTAGATTCTGAAATTTTCCTAAGGAAATCGGAGAGGGTCAAAAAATCTTTGAAAAAAAAAGGAAAGACTATAGTCTTTCCTCATTTTTTGGAAAAAAATTTCACCCCTTCAGATCTCGCCCCGATTTTCCCAGCATGTTATTTGGAGGGTATACACTTGGAAATTATGGGGCAAACTTCCCTCACCCCTTCCCACTGCTCCACACCTGGCTAGGAAACGTTCAGAATTGGGTTGTTCCAGAAAACTTTCGGAATTTTTTTGGACCAGATGCGAGGGGATGGGGGATGTTTGGCACATATTTTTCAAGTGTTTAGGGTTCATATTAGATTCTGAAATTTTCCTAAGGAAATCGGAGAGGGTCAAAAAATCTTTCAAAAAAAAAGGAAAGACTATAGTCTTTCCTCATTTTTTGGAAAAAAATTTCACCCCTTCAGATCTCGCCCCGATTTTCCCAGCATGTTATTTGGAGGGTATACACTTGGAAATTATGGGGCAAACTTCCCTCACCCCTTCCCACTGCTCCACACCTGGCTAGGAAACGTTCAGAATTGGGTTGTTCCAGAAAACTTTCGGAATTTTTTTGGACCAGATGCGAGGGGATGGGGGATGTTTGGCACATATTTTTCAAGTGTTTACCCTTCATATTAGATTCTGAAATTTTCCTAAGGAAATCGGAGAGGGTCAAAAAATCTTTAAAAAAAAAAGGAAAGACTATAGTCTTTCCTCATTTTTTGGAAAAAAATTTCCCCCCTTCAGATCTCGCCCCGATTTTCCCAGCATGTTATTTGGAGGGTATACACTTGGAAATTATGGGGCAAACTTCCCTCACCCCTTCCCACTGCTCCACACCTGGCTAGGAAACGTTCAGAATTGGGTTGTTCCAGAAAACTTTCGGAATTTTTTTGGACCAGATGCGAGGGGATGGGGGATGTTTGGCACATATTTTTCAAGTGTTTACCCTTCATATTAGATTCTGAAATTTTCCTAAGGAAATCGGAGAGGGTCAAAAAATCTTTGAAAAAAAAAGGAAAGACTATAGTCTTTCCTCATTTTTTGGAAAAAAATTTCACCCCTTCAGATCTCGCCCCGATTTTCCCAGAATGTTATTTGGAGGGTATACACTTGGAAATTATGGGGCAAACTTCCCTCACCCCTTCCCACTGCTCCACACCTGGCTAGGAAACGTTCAGAATTGGGTTGTTCCAGAAAACTTTCGGAATTTTTTTGGACCAGATGCGAGGGGATGGGGGATGTTTGGCACATATTTTTCAAGTGTTTAGGGTTCATATTAGATTCTGAAATTTTCCTAAGGAAATCGGAGAGGGTCAAAAAATCTTTGAAAAAAAAAGGAAAGACTATACTTTCCTCATTTTTTGGAAAAAAATTTCACCCCTTCAGATCTCGCCCCGATTTTCCCAGAATGTTATTTGGAGGTTATACACTTGGAAATTATGGGGCAAACTTCCCTCACCCCTTCCCACTGCTCCACACCTGGCTAGGAAACGTTCAGAATTGGGTTGTTCCAGAAAACTTTCGGAATTTTTTTGGACCAGATGCGAGGGGATGGGGGATGTTTGGCACATATTTTTCAAGTGTTTAGGGTTCATATTAGATTCTGAAATTTTCCTAAGGAAATCGGAGAGGGTCAAAAAATCTTTGAAAAAAAAAGGAAAGACTATAGTCTTTCCTCATTTTTTGGAAAAAAATTTCACCCCTTCAGATCTCGCCCCGATTTTCCCAGCATGTTATTTGGAGGGTATACACTTGGAAATTATGGGGCAAACTTCCCTCACCCCTTCCCACTGCTCCACACCTGGCTAGGAAACGTTCAGAATTGGGTTGTTCCAGAAAACTTTCGGAATTTTTTTGGACCAGATGCGAGGGGATGGGGGATGTTTGGCACATATTTTTCAAGTGTTTACCCTTCATATTAGATTCTGAAATTTTCCTAAGGAAATCGGAGAGGGTCAAAAAATCTTTGAAAAAAAAAGGAAAGACTATAGTCTTTCCTCATTTTTTGGAAAAAAATTTCACCCCTTCAGATCTCGCCCCGATTTTCCCAGAATGTTATTTGGAGGGTATACACTTGGAAATTATGGGGCAAACTTCCCTCACCCCTTCCCACTGCTCCACACCTGGCTAGGAAACGTTCAGAATTGGGTTGTTCCAGAAAACTTTCGGAATTTTTTTGGACCAGATGCGAGGGGATGGGGGATGTTTGGCACATATTTTTCAAGTGTTTAGGGTTCATATTAGATTCTGAAATTTTCCTAAGGAAATCGGAGAGGGTCAAAAAATCTTTGAAAAAAAAAGGAAAGACTATAGTCTTTCCTCATTTTTTGGAAAAAAATTTCACCCCTTCAGATCTCGCCCCGATTTTCCCAGCATGTTATTTGGAGGGTATACACTTGGAAATTATGGGGCAAACTTCCCTCACCCCTTCCCACTGCTCCACACCTGGCTAGGAAACGTTCAGAATTGGGTTGTTCCAGAAAACTTTCGGAATTTTTTTGGACCAGATGCGAGGGGATGGGGGATGTTTGGCACATATTTTTCAAGTGTTTACCCTTCATATTAGATTCTGAAATTTTCCTAAGGAAATCGGAGAGGGTCAAAAAATCTTTGAAAAAAAAAGGAAAGACTATAGTCTTTCCTCATTTTTTGGAAAAAAATTTCACCCCTTCAGATCTCGCCCCGATTTTCCCAGAATGTTATTTGGAGGGTATACACGTGGAAATTATGGGGCAAACTTCCCTCACCCCTTCCCACTGCTCCACACCTGGCTAGGAAACGTTCAGAATTGGGTTGTTCCAGAAAACTTTCGGAATTTTTTTGGACCAGATGCGAGGGGATGGGGGATGTTTGGCACATATTTTTCAAGTGTTTACCCTTCATATTAGATTCTGAAATTTTCCTAAGGAAATCGGAGAGGGTCAAAAAATCTTTGAAAAAAAAAGGAAAGACTATAGTCTTTCCTCATTTTTTGGAAAAAAATTTCACCCCTTCAGATCTCGCCCCGATTTTCCCAGAATGTTATTTGGAGGGTATACACTTGGAAATTATGGGGCAAACTTCCCTCACCCCTTCCCACTGCTCCACACCTGGCTAGGAAACGTTTAGAATTGGGTTGTTCCAGAAAACTTTCGGAATTTTTTTGGACCAGATGCGAGGGGATGGGGGATGTTTGGCACATATTTTTCAAGTCTTTACCCTTCATATTACATTCTGAAATTTTCCTAAGGAAATCGGAGAGGGTCAAAAAATCTTTGAAAAAAAAAGGAAAGACTATAGTCTTTCCTCATTTTTTGGAAAAAAATTTCACCCCTTCAGATCTCGCCCCGATTTTCCCAGAATGTTATTTGGAGGGTATACACTTGGAAATTATGGGGCAAACTTCCCTCACCCCTTCCCACTGCTCCACACCTGGCTAGGAAACGTTCAGAATTGGGTTGTTCCAGAAAACTTTCGGAATTTTTTTGGACCAGATCGGAGGGGATGGGGGATGTTTGGCACATATTTTTCAAGTGTCGTCTATAAAGCGATGAAAATTAGGGGGAAAACCCACCCCCAGGGGTGCCACTTAAGTTTTAAAGTGGAATTGAAATTAAAAAGGCTTTTCCCCACTTGCAGATTTACACATTCACTTAAAAATAGCGTGCGCTTATCTTTGGAAAATCTTTCTCTAATACTTTTATTAGTCCTGTAAAGGACTGGTTTGTTTGCAGCCCTAAAAAGGACTATTTTTTTCCTCAGGCCGGACGATCTTCAAGCAGCTACAGGCAGGCTGGAGGACTTCTCTAGTGTTGCACCAAGGAGGAAACTGCAAGAAACATTCTTCTGTACACCCTGTAAACTAAATATAATTGTAAATTGTAATAAATAAAGTTTTTTTTGATTCAGTGTTTCTATTAAGTGACTGCAAACTATGTATGGACTACATTTTTAGTGACTGCAAACTATGTATGGACTACATTTTTTGGGACTGCAAACTATGTATGGACTACATTTTTTGGGACTGCAAACTAAGTATGGACTACATTTTTGGGACTGCAAACTATGTATGGACTACATTTTTTGGGACTGCAAACTAAGTATGGACTACATTTTTAGTGACTGCAAACTATGTATGGACTACATTTTTTGGGACTGCAAACTATGTATGGACTACATTTTTTGGGACTGCAAACTAAGTATGGACTACATTTTTGGGACTGCAAACTATGTATGGACTACATTTTTTGGGACTGCAAACCAAGTATGGACTACATTTTTGTGACTGCAAACTACATATGGACTACATTTTTGACTGCAAACTACATATGGACTACATTTTTGTGACTGCAAACTACATATGGACTACATTTTTGTGACTGCAAACTACATATGGACTACATTTTCGGTTTGAAAGGGACTGCGACCAACTGGCGGGCCAAGGATAAGGTGATGAGGGATTATAGTTCTGAAATACAGGGTGTCGAAGTTTCCTTTTATAGGAGGGTGTTACAAGCATGAAGAAATATTGTACAAGTTTTGTCAGGATAGAATAACTGACGGCATAGTTACGGGGGTAGGTGGTTCCCTCTTTTAAAAACGGAAGTTACGCCAACGACAAATTTAATTTTATCAGTGGCGTAACGTATAGGGACCTACCCTTCCGGCAACTACGCCGATGGTTAACCTATTGGACAAAACTTGTCACAATTCAACACCCTGTATTTCAGAGACGGGGAGGTCGTGGAATAGTACGTAGAGGAAGTATTTCTCTGGTTGGGAGGCACGGTCTTGTTACTGTGTATTCATAATTTTAAAATTATCCGGAAACTTTGTTTTTTAAAATGGATATTTTTTGCTTTTTTCGCTTGTGGTAACTTCAATGGTGGATTTGAGACCACCATGCTAGGTAAAAGAAAAAGGTACCTATTTTCGTCTTACCCAGCATGGAGGGTTTCCTATCCACTATGGAATTTACCATAAGTGCAAGGACGAAACACTTTAAACTTAAAAAATCAAAACAGACCTAAGGTTTATCATCCTCCGGATAATTTTAAATACAAATAAAAACGGTCTCCGAAGCAGAGGAATGCTTTCCCTAAAAATTTTCAGAATTTCAAGCGTAACTTTGTTAAAATCCATAATTATAGAAATATAAATATCAAATAAAATAATAAAATTCCAGTTAAAATCGATATTTTATTTGATATTTATATTTCTAAAATTCTTTCTATTTTTGACTACTGATGGTATCTTAGTTTTTTCCTTTTATTTACGAGGGGAATCGCCCTCTACGAGTTGTAGGTGCATTCTCAGTAAGTATACAGGGTATTAATAAAAAAAAGTGTTTGAAACTTTGCGGACATGATGTAGTACTAACAAAAACATACGTCAAAAAAACCTTCCTAAAGAGATCTACAGGTCCCCCTAAATGTTATCCGATGGGTTGTCGGATTTAAAATTAAAAATTAGCCTTCGATATAAAAAAGGTACTTTTGCTAAATATCAAAAAATGTATTGACATTCTCAAGCGTTACTTTCTTAAAATCCATGATTATATAAATAATAAATATTAAATAAAATATCGATTTTAACGTTAAAATCGATATTTTATTTAATATTTATTATTTATATAATCAAAAATGTATCCGTTTTAGTTTGTAATGCATTTTAATTGAAAAATTCTGAAGTGCTGTAATAATTTTTTAAATGCTTTATCGAAAACGGTTACGTTTATAGACAGTTAACACGAGTGAGTGTCTTTGTCTGTAGGAAATTGTGGTAATTAGTAACGGTTTCAAATTACAATTTTAAAAATGCCGCATAAAAAAGTTAGGGAGACAATTAACCACACTTCCCGCCCTTAGCGTCCTTAGGAACGATATTTTGATATATTTTTGTAGAAACGTGTTGACATATTTTGATGAATAGGTAGTACTACGTGTCCTTAAAGGATAGTTTTTTGCCAACACCCTGTATACTTAAGGACCATCGCACCTGTTTACCTTTTACGCTCTTGAATGGGTAGAACGATTATAGGAGGGGTATTTAAAATTACGACCTTTAAGTTAGGAGTAAGCTACCAAACTGATTCTTTGGTGGCAACCACAACTCCAACAATAATAGTAGCACTAATAAAATAATTAGGAGAAAACTATAAAGAAAAGTTGAACATTCTATTTTTAATATCCACACTAGGCAAAACTTTGCAAGTTGATTAGATTATTATTTATGTAAAACCGTTAAACTAAGCAAGAACTATAGTTGAAAGAATGCCCATTGAGCCACCGGTATCTTCTATTACATGCTGTTACTTTCAAACGAAAACCCCTGGTTAAACTTACTTCAAATAATCAAAGTCAATTTTGAAACGTGAATGCTATGTACCCGTTAGGTATTTATCAAAGATGCTTTTGTCAGTTTTAATTGTATCAGACATAATGAACAAACAACAAACTTTTGTAACCAGAAGTCTCGTTACATGAAGCATCTCAATGGGTATTACTTCAACTATTCCAATTAGGAGGATTTGTTTATAAGATGCATTAAAGAAAATCTAAAATTCCATTCTCTCCAACAGTAGTTACCGTTTTGCTTAGTGTTCCCCTAATTTATTTAAACAATTTTGTTTTACCGTTTATGGTAACCCATTCACAACTTAATGGCCGTAATCATTAGGTGGGTCACACAAAATGCAAGAAAACAAATGAAATTTCAATAAAAATATCTTATGATTAATAGTACAATTATAAATTGTTTTTTTATTTCATTCCTAGAAGCCTCCTGGAAGTGTTGTAACCCCATCTTCTTCAAACAGCTGGCCGTGTGTCTCCAAGAAAGCCCTCCAGTTTTCAGGGAAAGGAAGTCTGCTGAATATTTTGCTCCCATCATGTGGACTGATAATTTCTTCAGTTTTCAAGGGGGTGGGACTTTCTCCAGCTTTTACTAATAGAGCTTCTCCTGTATTAGCAGGCTCTGTAACAAAAATCAACACGGGAACAAAACCATTTACCAACAAATGTGTAAATAAAATGTAACATTATTGTTGAATATAAAAATGCAAATTGTTTGAAATACAGATTAAGTACATACACAGTGTTTTATTTAAATTATATTTCTAGTCTTGAAATTTACACCCCTTCCTTCTGCTCACTGCTGCCCACCGCGTAAGCAAATGTTCAGAAATAATTTTTTTCTGAAAGCTTTCTGAATTTTTTTTGAACAGATGGGAGGAGATGAGGGATGTTTGGCAGGTATTTTCCAAGTCTATAGCCTCCATATTACATTCTGGGAATTTTAGAGGGAAATCGAAGGGGGTGAGAAAAATAGCCAAAAAGAGAAGAAAAAGTTGTAGTAGGTATTAGTTTGCGGAACATTACATTCGAATGATACTTGTGTCGGTGTGTTTGAACAAGTTTTCATGTTAGAAAGAGAACCGTTTTCAGAGAATAATTGGAAAATTAAAAACACCGAACTTAATTTAAAAAGTAAAAGTGATGTAAAGGGAGTGCCTTCTTTAGGTGATGGTAATTTAACTTCCGATTTACTATAGCTTTTGCAGCTCACAAAATAAAAGTATTATTTGAAATATAAAGTCGTCTTATTTAGAAAATAGATACCAACGTGTATGTGTCTGGAAATGTATTCCCTATATACATCTACCAGGAATACGCAAATATACATAAAAGAACCCTGGATTAAACCGATGGGTAATTCCACTCTGGCAATGGCAATTCTCAAATATTTTTTTGATCAAAATAGATGATTATTATGATATAAACAACCCTTGCATATTTTCAAATCATCCCCTGGCTTCATTTTGAAATTTGTACAGCCTTAATATCGCAAAATATTTATAAAATTCAAATTAACCTAACGACCTATCAAACTGACGTTTAATTTCGAATCACAACAATTTATTTTGGAATACGTTCATAATTTCATCTTTGTCTAACATATTACACCGTATTGATAAAAGGGAGACAGATCCGTGAAACTGTTACAGAAAAAACATGCCAGTTTTCAGTTAATTTTGTGATTGCTCGAAACCTTCAATGAATTTTATACGTTTTTGCGGAAAACTCTGAGACCCGTCGATTTTTGTTTTTAAATCTCCATTTAGACATATAATTTTCAACGCCCCACCCCTCAACCCCTAAGTGCTAGCAACCCCAACTTTAAAATTTTAAATAGAAAGATACCCTTTGTGATACCTCTTTTGATAGGTCTTTTTATTCTTAATATAAGCAAAAAAAGTTTTTCAAAATCGGTTGATAAATAACGGAGATATTTAACAAAATGTAATCAAATGAAAATGTCAATATTCGACAAGAAACGACTCAAACACGCCGTAAATGGTAACATTAAAATGGGCACTTCCTGACCTAAAAGTGTGGTTTTGATCGCCCATTATTTCTACGCTGTGACGTCATAATTTTTTTTAAATGTCAACCCCATTTTTTACATTGATTACATTTTGTTAAATATCTTCGTTATTTGTCAACCGATTTTGAAAAACTTTTTTTAGTTATATTAAGAATAAAAAGATCTATCAAAAGAGGTATCACAAAGGGTATCTTTCTATTTAAATTTTTAAAGTTGGGGTTGCTATCACTTAGGGGCTGAGGGGTGGGGGGATTAAAATTACCTGCCTAAATGCCAATTTAAAAACAAAAATCGACGGGTCTCAGGATTTTCCGCAAAACCATTAAATAACCAGAATATGATTTTTGTGCGATACTTTATCATCACTCTGTATACGCTCATTATTTTAACAAGAGGTTCTCATTTCATCTTTGTCTAACGCATTACTATATATGGGTAAGAGAGTGCGAAACATATAAAAGTGGTGAAGGAAAAGCGTGGCAATTATGATTGTTCGGTTTATCAATGAATTCTTTCCGTCTCTTTCTTACAATATAATAGTATAAAAATAGTAAATTTAAAGGGACGCCTCTCCATTGATGGTTTAATTGGAAATGAAATAAAATTGAAGTTAAAAGCGCGAAACGTTAGAAATAAATAAATACAGGGTAAATGAGAACGATACAGGGTGTTTTATTTAAATTGCCTTTGCCATTTTGAAATAATTATTTATAGATAAAAGAAACTATAGGCATTACCTTGCAGTCTTGATCAAAATTTAAGCGACCAGAACATCACGTTGTAACCATCCCTGGCAATAGAACAGTACGCAGCGACCGATGCTCCAAAGACACATGAAACAAAATAAAAAAAGACCTTACTGATCTGCCTCTAAACAAAGGCTGTATATTTACTCACCGGGGATTTTGTCACCCCTCGCTTCAGTGCGATTCTCACTGGATTCAGAACCGTCACCTACCGATTTTATGCCCTAATGGCACCTGAAACAAAAAAAAGGCTTTACTGATCGACCCCTAAATAAAGTCCGTAAATTTACTTACTGGAGGCTGTGTAAAGTGTAATCCATCTCTTCAGTGCAATTCTCACTGGATTCAGAACAGTCGACTAGAAAAGCCTCCCACATCAAAATATCTGCATAGAAATGTTAATTCTTCTGATGCACCAAAACTCTTCTTTTGATGAAATATAAATTAATTTTTATTTTGCACAAAGTTTAACAAGTGCAATTCTTAAGACTTACGAGCAACCTGAAAGATTAATTAGAAAAATAAAATAAGGGTGTCTTATGATACTACTTTCCCTATTTGGGAAATACTGCAACATATATACTTACGATAAATAAGGAGTAAGTACACTAGGGCCCGAAGGGCCGGTATTTCAGTTCGGATTTAAGCTTCAGCTTGGGTAAGCCTCGATCATTGCCATGCATACAAATATTAACAATAATTGTATCTACGGCAATATTCGAGGCTTAGCCAAGCTGAAACTTAAACCCGAACTGAAATACCGGCCCTAAAACGTTCACTATCGCAAATTAGGCGCTGCCACCACAAAATACAACAAATTTGCATTATTTTGTGGCAAAAAAGAATCCGCATTGTAGACGCATTGATACGAGTCGAAAAGGCGCAAAGTACTTCGTACTTAAAATTCATTTCGATCAGAGCGTTATCATAAAATATAAATATACATCCCCTCCTGCTACCATTAGGGAAACGCAAATAACGAATAGGTTTCGTATTTAAAAAAATATAAAAAATTGACTTGTTTCCTTAACAGTAACAGCCAATTCAGAAAGCTTGCACTAATGTCTCGCTAGCGGAAACATAGCGCCACAAAAAATAGATCAGTAAACAATAACACATTAAATTATTATGTACTGAATTTAAAAGATTAACTCCATTTACTCGACTTTATTTTACTTTTGGCAAGGGTGCAACAATTTATAATACCTACAGTTACTGTTGAATTAATATTTTTGCAAGCAATTCATTCAAATCTTTTAAATTCGATAATCGGAAATGTCAATTCTTCCAAGTTTTCAACCTACAGTTAGTAAAAAATAAGGGTGAGGGGAGGGCGCATCAGATTCGTATAAAAAAATCCCAAAATGAAACCCAAGAAGAAGAACATTTTCCGATTGCAAAAATCATCCCCTGTATAGGTAATATTTTTGCAGCTTATCTGTACATAATACACAAATACAATAAATACAAAAAAAGGACCTTTTTTTATTTACTAAATGAAGTTTAAAATTTGTATTCATCTCGCGGCAAAATAGTACACGGTATAGTTTGAGTGCCCACGAGCCCCCACGGTGATGACTATAAAAAATTGTACTGCAATAGGGATGGGGACACAATAGCAAATAGCAGGCAAGAACGACGAAACAGTTTCAGTAGTTTTGAAATGTAGGTAAATTACGCGGCCCTCCTCGATCCCCCACGCCCCCGTCCTTTCGAAGAAGGTCACCCCACCAGAATCTGTCACCTGCACAAAGTCATTCTATTTTAAGTTTTTAAACTGACCGGAGCAAAAAGCCAAATAGGCTTAACTTGAGTCGAACTAACTTAAAATCAAATGGAGCTAGGGAGGGTCCTCCAGAAACAGACTGTCCGCATCGGAGAAATAGGAAGCCGAGGCTCCTATGGTCTCCTGATGATAGGGAGGAAGTCCGTACGATACTAAGCCTGCAGACAACTAAAAAACGCTGTCAACCGGTAGTACGTGCCTGGGATCGATACTGCAAAGGGACGCATCCCATCAACAGCTTCCGACTCGTCCACACGATAACCAACTGAAGCATCTCAGAGTAACCTTAGTACACCCCAGATCTACTCCTACGCATTGAAAAGTGGTTCTTGCTTCGGAACTTATTACCAACTACGTTATAATTGAGGCAAGAAGCATTAATCAAGCCATACCGTATTTCAAAAAAAACTTACTAAAAATGGTCCCCAAAAACCAAAATAAACAACAACAGTAAAGCCAGTTTGAAGTTCAATAATGAAGGGGGAAAACAAATCAAGACGAGAAACTCAAAAACGTATTCCTGAATTTTCATCCTGTTTTGTATGGTGTACGGGGGCGTTTCAGTTAAAACTCATCTGCAGTTAATTTTACAAAAAAAAAAATGTTGTGTTGTTGTGTGTGGCCGCAAGCATCAATTTATTTCTAAATTAATGCAAAATGCTTATACGCATTTTATTTAATGTGTAAGTATTTGTTTAAACTTAAAACTGCTCTTATGGGTTATGCCCTTTTATACTCGTAATACACGCCAAACGAAGAACGCGGTCGCCCCAAATAGTCGCCTCATACGACAGGCAGGGGATACCCTGGGCCTATTCTTTCTCCGGAACCCAGACGGATAAATAAAATAAGATAAAATGGCTAAACATGGCCAAACGAAGAACGCGGTCGAACCAAATAGTCGTCTCATACGACAGGTAGGGGATACCGACACACAAAAGTTAACCGGATATCGCGAAAAGTCTAAAGAAAAGCCGCATTATATTAAAAAGATATTCAAAAAGGAAACGTTTACAAACTCAATTCTTTTTTATAGGTCCGTACCTGGTAAATATTAAATTCAGGCTAAGATCGCTCCTGAAAAACCCTACAACCCTAATTTTCGAATACGGTAATGGTTGGTTCAGCAATAGCGCTGCCACCATTTGATGCACAAACACTCCTGGACGAGCGTGAAATTACGAGCAATAAAAGTAAGCATTTAATTTTTTATAAAATAAAAAACTGTTACAGTTTAGTCTGTAATGTAATTTTGATTGAAAAAAAAATCATTTACAAGCATTTCCAAAAATCTTATGGTTCATTCATCTAGAACCCTCTGATCTGAAGTGTAGGTGATGTGTATAGAATAGAGAATATCCATCGCAAGGGAAAGCTACAGGATATCTCTTCAATTTGGTAACAGTTCTTATATTTTATAAAATATTGTTGTGAGTTTTAACTACTGGCCGTACTACTGTGTTTAAAATTGGTTTCCTACCTTAAAAACTGCTTGTCCTCTTCTGAAGCACACGAAACCAAATCCCCATTTCCGCGATCGAAATCCATTTCCCGCACTATCACTTTAGTTCACTTCAGTTCACTACACTTAAAAGTACAAAGTTCACTTAAAACACTTCCGGACTGCGGTGATCCCTCCTCAGACATCCGAATACTAGCAGTAATAATTGTTGAACTGCAACAAAAATATAAACTTAGAAATTTATTCAAAGAAATGTTAGGTAACGATGCTTTTAGTATGATTCAAATTTATTTTTGTGGACTGCGAAGGTTAGATTAGGTAAACATTTCTGCATAAGGATGACACATATACTCCATATAACACCCTTATATAACAATTAGTAAACCATAGGGATGATATAAATTCTTTTGGTTTGGAATACCTAACACATTTTACAAAATGGGTGTAATATACCCTTATCCAACAATTACATCGCTTGTTTAAATATTTTCTTCACATTTACAGGGATGATATAAATAAGGGTTGCTAGAGTTAACACCAACACTCAAATTGTTATAAAAAGAAAGTTAAAATTAAATATCAAAACTTACATTTATACTAAAGGCACAATGAAAGTATAAAATTTAACATCATTCCAAAAATTATTTCTTTAATAGCACCCGATATTATTTCTGAATAAATAGAAACACTTAATGGGCAGGTCGTTGCAAACGTGTGATAAGATATCTCTTTGCCTTTGTATGATTCAAATTTTCTTTGTTCACCTCGAAACGTAAGTTACGTAAAAATTCCTTTATAATGACGTGTCGTATTATAAACTTGATCCAAAACCTTTTGATTTAATAATTAGTAAATCATAGGGATGATAAAACTAAGGGCTCGTAGTGTTATCGATATTTTCTACTACTAAAGCTTAACACCAACACCCGATTAGTAATAAGAAAAAAGTTAAAATTATTTAGTAAAAGGGGTGGAGGGTTTAAATTTGAAAATATAAAAAGGAAACTTACCCTTAAAGAACTTGGTTCTCTTTGTAAGACGATTTGTCTTATTCTTTCGATTTAGGGGCGGTGCAGGGGCGTCGAGGATGATTCTGCAACCTTGGCACTATTGAAAACTGGAAAATAAAAGATAATAATTAATAACTAATTAAATAAATTATTTTTTATTAATAAATTTTCTGACTAAACCAAAGATTTTCCTAATAATTAAAACAAAAATACATTTCTGCTTACCTAATCAGTAAAAATTAATGAAAATTATTAAGAATAAATTTAAAGGTGTGGTTTAACATTTGAATCTTTAATAAACACTTATTGTTGCTTGCACAAAATCTTTGCACTGCATTTACAATTCGACAAAGACCTTCCAAAAATTTCCATATGTGCCTAGAGAGGGGTTTAAAATTGCACCAATCAAGACACGGTATAGCGCTGTTATCTTATGACTACAAATTTACTGCAATTTACTTTAAAAAGAAGTATTTTTAATGAAATTTATTTTCTTACAGTTTCTAGTAAAAGTATTAAAATATCCAAAAAAAAAGGAAGGATACTAAGTCTTCTCTAATTTTTTTTACCCCTTCAGATCTCATTAGGATTTTCCCAGAATGTTATTTGGAGGGTGGACACTTGGAAATTATGAGGAAAACTTCCCAGTGTTTAGATTTCTGGTAATTTACTAAGAAAATCGGAAGAGGTGATAATTCAGAACAAAGTATATTCTACGCTCGGGGACAAAAAATATATTTGTAATAATTTGTTTTAGGTCCATTTGGTGTGGTTAGTTGGATAAATTCAATGTGGAGAAGCGATCGTCCACCAGAACGGCACCGTCCTGTGACAAAAAAGAGCCCTTTTTTGGATTTGCAACAGAAAAACAGTCCTTTACAGGGCTAACAAAGGTTTAAAAAAAAGATTTTCCAAAGAGAGGCAAGCGCTAGTCACCGGCTAAAAACCCTTCCCAAATATTTTTTCCCTTTACACACACTGGAATTATTCCAGCTAAGGGTGCGTTCGTAAATTACGAAATCCAAGCGTTTTGGCCGGCTTGCGTAACAGTTTGAAAATTTCAGACAAAATTCGCGGTCGTTTTCAAATTTTACTAAATTATTTGAAACGCTTTCATGAAATATAGTGCTGCCACCTTTACGGAATATAGTTAAACCCGTTAGTTGAGCGATATTGCGTTTCGCGTCGGGTGGCGCTGTGGTCATCTTAACTTTTGAGTGTATGTTTGGTTGCCTATAAATAAAACAAGACAAGCGGATAGCTTTCACCGTAAGGGGCTCCCAACAGCTGAGCGTAGACTTGTGAAAAATAATTCACAAACTGCAACTAACCCAAAGCAGACTAGTGGGGCGCCCCACTGACTTTAGGTTAGTTGCAGTTTGAGAATTATTTTTCACAAACGGACCCAGTGGACTCGTGTATACATACGTTCAGCTGTTGGGAGCCCATTAGGGTGAGAGCTATCCACTTCTTAAAAATAAGGAACTTACTACAGACAGGATGGTAGTTTGTTGGGGTGGGACGCCAACATGGCATCACAGACAGGCAGAAACAAGGAGTTCCTCCTTCTCGTAGTACAACTTCAAAATCGTTTCATATCAAGACCACATACAAACCGCTCCCAGGATTTCAACATAAGTTCGAAGCCTGAAAAAAGCAAGACATTTTATGCAAATATTTCTGAAAATTGTCCAAAAGGATAGGAAGGGGTGAGGGAAGTTTGGCCAATAATTTCCAAGTGTATGACCTCGTAATAACATTCTGGGAAAATCCTAACAAGATCTAATCGCCAGGCTCCGTGGTCTACCTAATAAAGAGACATTTATCTACAATCTTTACATCATTTTACATTTTTCATATTTTATTATACATATTATACATTCTGAGATAACTGAAACAAAGTTGACATCTAGAAAAATGATTTATTTGGCGAAATTTACATTTCCCAATCGAGAAAATTAACTTAAGAATAAAATACATCAAAAGTGTTCATATAATAATCCAGTACATAGACAAAACATAAAACTAATTAGGAATATATTCTACATACTATTTAGAGACTTGCAAAATATCTACTTTGCAGCTGGTGTTTCTGTGGTTGCGGAAGCATCACTTCCTTCGGTTTTTACCATTTTTCCACTATCACCTAGGAAAAAAAAAAATAAAAACCAATCAAAATTGTTTTTATACAATTCCGCAAAACGTACTTTCCGAGTCTGCTTGTTCACCGCCAGAACGACGACGTTTACGTGCAGATCTATCACCACGACGATTAAATACTTTTTGTTGTACAGGGAGAGGATCCATTCCTAATACCTTTAAAAAAAACAAATTTTTTTACAACAACATCCCTTTTCACTATTCACCCTCTTACTTTATAAATTTGCCTGTAAGCAATGAGACGGAGGGCATATTGAGCAGAGCAGGTAAGATCCTCACGTTGCTGAGCAGTCAACGCTGTTGCAGCATCGGGGTTATCCTTTTCGCAAGGATCCCCTAATCCTGGTCCTCCGGGTAATAAAACGCCACCTGCTACGGCCTCCATTACCCTACGTAAGGCATCACCAGGAGACAATTGCATTCCTCCAGGTACCGACGATATCACTTTTTCCGCTAACAATTCCATTGCCTAACAAGAAAAACAAATGAGGAACAAACTTTAACTTACAAGAACCACAGGAGGGGGAAGGGGGAAAATACCAAATGTCAACAGGTGGGGCATTAGAGGGGAAGAAGCATACAATATGAGGGGAAGTATAATAAAAAGAGGGGGAAGAATAAGATAGGAGGGGTAGAGGTATGTAAGAGGGGAAAGGAACATAACAAAAGCTGGAGAGAAGTATAATAGAAGAGGGGGAGTGTAAAAGGGGGAGGGGGTGATAAGCGAAGAGAAAAAGCATGACAGAAGAGGGTAGGGGGAGTAAATAAAAACAATGTTCGGAGAATCGGGCTACAGAAGAGCCAAAAAATTCTAAACAATTCTGCGAAAAACTCCGATTAAAAAATAATATCTGCCCAATTGAAAACAATCGCCAATATATTTATTAACATGGCGTCGTCAAGCATTGGGCAACATGAGGTATCTTCTAGTTGAAGGAGGATAAACATTCTAGATAAGAGGGAAGGGGGGGGGAAGAGACGAGACTTACCCATGAAGTAAGCGGAGACCATGTTGGTACACGCTGGCAGAGATCCCTCAGAATTCGGATGATCACGACACAGGAATGAAGTCCAAGAGCTCTAGCCTGTAAACAGATGTTTTTAAGGGGGGGTGCATAATGAAGGAGGAGCTGAGGGTTCTACGTAAAACTACCGCGATGCTCCTTTCCAGAGAATAAGAAATAAAAGTACGACGAAGTGCTCGATAAAACAGCAAAAGTGAGTCTAGTAAGTACAGAGCGGAGCCATTAAATTTTCCAGTAGAACCCTCTGAGAACAACTATTTTGCAATCTGATTCAGATGTGACTTTCTCTTCAGGCTCTCAACATCGTTTTGTAACAGTATAATAATATTTTTTATATAAAAATCAATCACAAAGGGAATAGAAGCAAAAAAGCTGGAGCCCTTTAAGACTCAACTAAAACAATAAAAACGAATGAAAAAATCGTGAGTTACCAGCAGAGTGAGGCTCCGATTCCCTACCAAAAAAGTTAATAAAAACTCACATCGTCAGATCGAATTAAAATGTCGTACTTAAAATAATTTGAGGGGGAGGAGCAGTGCTGCGCGGTGTGAGAATGGACACAAACCTGGAACCATTTGGTATGTCTGAGGGCTGCCAGCGCCTGGAGACACTTGCCGCGTGCGAGAACGTCCCGGTCCGACCCGCCGCTCGCAGCTTCTAGACATCAGAAAGGGTGTTTGACCATCGCGCTCACCACAGCTGCATCCACCATCACAAATGGGTGCAGCCGCAGTGGCCGGCTGGTCAAAAATCCTTATCCCACACCACCTAAAATCAGCTCTTAACAGGCACATCAGCACAGTACACCATAAGTATTGGACCCAAACGCCATCTCAGCGCTTCAGTGTGCCACATTTTATTACTTCCCTTTCGTATCAGTTTCGGTTGGTTCTATATACATCTTTCTTTTTTCTTTATAACACATTAAATTTCATTCCTGTCACATACTTACTGTATGACATGTCAATGAATACAATTCATGGTACCATAGAGGGGGGGGGGGCGTCACTTACGAAAAAAAGGAAAAAATTATTGCCATAGAATGGATATCAATATATCATAATACCACTTACAATAATGGGTGCAATAGCATGGTGCTATAGTGCCGGGGGGGGGGGGACACTTTAATGTAACAATAGCTGTGGCACTGATACGCGTGCAGCTATGGGGCTATAGATCGAAACTTTAACGTAAACTATAGCCGACCTTGAAAAAAGTCCAGCTATGGCGCCGGGGGGGGGCACTTTAATGTAACAATAGCTGTGGCACTGATATGCGTGCAGCTATGGGGCTATAGATCGAAACTTTAACGTAAACTATTATTATATAGCCGACCTTGAAAAAAGTCCAGCTATGGGGCTATAGATCGAAGAGCACTGTCAGATGTTGCCAGTAGTGTAGTATACTCACATATCTGTATCTTAGAATAGAAGTAGGAGGGGGAAGAGTTAAAGTATAATATTTTAGTAGGTGTGACATTGAAATGGATCCCGCTATGGGGCTATAGACCGATTCACATGTCATGAACAACCATATATGGACATATCAATCTTAGATTAGAGATGGGGGGGGGGGGAAGACCAAACTAAGACCTAACATTTGATGTAAGTCCTGTCATGGGGAAATACAGTCTCAAGTACTATCTTCTATTGATGGCGCCATCTATGATTAAGTCAATGTGTTTGTGGCGCCATCTATGATTAAGTCGATGTGTTTGTATGAGGTTTTGGGTGAATATTGTTGATTTATACATTGAAGGATGATATCATATTATAAATGGCTGAAATAATTTCATAAACATTGAAACAACGGAAACTGATACAAAAAGAGTAACGAACAAGCATCGAACTTCTGTAATACAGTAATTAACTTCAGTAAATCTGAAAAAGTCCAATATTTATTATCATCAAGGTTTAAGCTGCTAAACAGTAACACAAACTAAACTTGCGCCACATACAAATCTCAAACAAAAAAAACCACTCGCTGAATCACTCAAAAAAAAAAAACCAAAAACATTTAAAAACTACATTTTTACCGCCATTCAACAAATAACAAAAAAATTCCCAGCTTAAACCCTGCACTAAAGTACTGTACACCGACTTGCAACATTCATGCGTCTACCAAAATCTAACCTTCACGCATCACGGGACTAGTCAGTTGTACTAAGACGGTGAGGCCATCTCCGGATACAGTCAGGCCGGCATCTGCTGCATTGATGGTGACAGTGTAAGTGTGATCGTTGGTAACCTGTTTTATTGCAGATGGTAAAAGTTCTACTACTTTACGCAGAAGTGTGAGGGTTGGCTTTTCGGCACAAAGGACTACAAGTTCCACGCTTGTGTCACCACGTAGTAGAAGTCCTTTTGCAAGATGTCCTACACGCATTACACCTTTAAGAATGCGATTCGAATCACGGTCTTGTTGGAATGAAAACCTTGAAACAAAACTTGTATTAAAACAAGTTTATAAATTAAAAAAAAAAATGTTCAGAGAATCGGGCTACAGAAGAGTCAAAAAATTATGTAACAATTCTGCGAAAAACTCTGATTAAAAAATAATATCTGCCCAATTGAAAACAACCACCAAAATATTTAATAAATGGCGTCGTCAAGCATTGGGCAATAAAAAAAATAATAAAATTCTTTTCACTTACAGTTGATTGTCTCTTCCATCTTCTTTTTGTTCAGTTCCATTATTATTACCAGGAGTTTTGGTTTCTTCAGCCTTAACAGTTTCTGTTTTAGTGGGTGTAGAAGATGCAGAAGGAGTCGTGGGAGCAGTGGGTGTGGTAGGTGTGCTACCACCTTGTGGGGAATCTTTTGGTTTAGACTCGGCTAATTGGTCTGAAACAATTTTTAGAGCCCTTTCTGTATGAGATACAATACGTTGTATTGCTTGCAGTTCTTCTTCTTTGGGATAAATTTCGGAATGCCGAGCCATAACATGACGGTCATCGCTTGACTCAACACGCCTTGCAGGTGGGCCTTGGAAAAACTAAGAAGAGAAATAATTAAGAAGTTTAGTTTTCCCTTTTGACACAAAAATTCATATTTGAAAAAATTAAATAATTGTTGAACTTGTATTTAAAAAAAAAACTACAAACGTAGCTTCGATTATAGAATACTGTAGTTCGATTTTCTAGCAAGTTTCTGAACAGTAAACAGAATAATAACTGCGAACTGTAATTCCTCTTGCAAAATTCTTCTCTACCTAGGAAGTCAAATATAGTCCTGACAGTGGCCAGTCATAGCCAATCATTAATTCCTAATAAAAAATATAATACGTACTGGTGGTGGGACACTACCAGAAAACGGAGGCCTGGGTCTTGGGAAAGGTCCCAAATTTCCACGACGACACCATTCCATATAATCCTCTTCATATCGCCGCCGTTCTTCCCAATACAGTCGTTCTTCCTCATCCTCGGCTGCCATATGACGCCTTTGCCAATACTCCTCGCGCATCGCCTGTGGATAAAACTATTTTTAAAAACAAAAAACGTATTAGCAACATCAAATAAAAAAAAAAGTATTAAGTGTACGAGCTTTCAAAACCCATCAATGCAATACGTGTTTGCAATACGGGGTGAAGCAACTCTTTAATATACGACAATACTAAAATCTTGAAAAATGAGACCTTTATTTAACAAGAGGAACAATGTCGAAGAAAAAAAATATTACTTACAGCACGACGCATTTTTTCTTCCTGTATTTTCCTTTGACGCAAGGAAGGTTTAACATCCACAACCAAATCGGGATTAACTTTTTTCTTATACTGTAAACGGTGACGACGGCCTTTCATATGCATTTCCTTTGCATTTGGATCGTTGAATCGACACTCACATAGCTTGCAATTAAAGCTAATCACCTATAAATGAAAAAAAAGGGTGTCAAAACAAAATAAAACGGTTGAAAAACAAAAGACATACTTTTCCATCGTCACTTTTAATTTCTTCAATATAATCTTGCCCGACGGGCTGTATGTCAGGTTCGGGATTATCTTCCACAATATCGTCACCCTCTTTGCTTTCTCCATTCCCGGTACTAATACCAAGTCCGCCACCCTGGACGAAATTAATTTTGGGCGCTGAACTTATGGACTTACGTGGACCACCAATAATTTCCGGTTCTTGTGGAGGAATTGGTTTTCCAAGTTTGGTATGTAATAACACAACTTTCTGGTGCTTGGCACCACGAATATGGGCGGCATAAGCGTCGTTTCCTAAAAACAAAAATTGAAATCAAAATTAGGAAAGATTTATTACTCTTTATGGCCAGCATGGTTCCCAGATTTAAATCCACTATGACTTTTAATTAAGTAGACCAAAAAATACTTGAAAAGGAAAGTTTAATGTTTACAAAAGAAGTTGCTGAGTGGCCAGCACAGTCCCCCGACTCAAACCCTCCCAGAAAATTAATTTTTCATAGCGAGTATACTCCCCAGACTTAATTCCGCAATCATTGAACTAAAAAATTACATTCCACAGACCGAAATGCAAGACAGCTAAATGGCCAGCACAGTCCCCCGACTAAAATCCTCCCAGTAAATTAATTTTTCATAGTCAGGAGAGTCCCCAGACTTAATTCTGCCATCATTGAAATAAAAATTGACATTCCACAGACCGAAATGCAAGACAGCTAAATGGCCAGCACAGTCCCCTGACTCAAATCTTCCCAGTAAATTAATTTTTCAGTCAGGACAGTCCCCAGACTTAATTCTGCCATCATTGAACTAAAAATTGACATTCCACAGACCGAAATGCAAGACAGCTAAATGGCCAGCACAGTCCCCCGACTCAAATCCTCCCAGTAAATTAATTTTTCATAGTCAGGACAGTCCCCAGACTTAATTCTGCCATCATTGAAATAAAAATTGACATTCCACAGACCGAAATGCAAGACAGCTAAATGGCCAGCACAGTCCCCTGACTCAAATCTTCCCAGTAAATTAATTTTTCAGTCAGGACAGTCCCCAGACTTAATTCTGCCATCATTGAACTAAAAAATTACATTCAACAGACCGAAATGCAAGACAGCTAAATGGCCAGCACAGTCCCCTGACTCAAATCTTCCCAGTAAATTAATTTTTCAGTCAGGACAGTCCCCAGACTTAATTCTGCCATCATTGAACTAAAAATTGACATTCCACAGACCGAAATGCAAGACAGCTAAATGGCCACCACAGTCCCCTGACTCAAATCCTCCCAGCAAATTGGAGATCTTAAGGCCACGACAATCCCTAATTGATCAAAAACTTTGCATTTAGCAAACCTTAACATAGGACTACCGAGTGGCCAGCATAATCACCTGACTTCAACCTTTTAGGGTTTAACATCGAAAAAAAATATATAGCTGTACCTGTACATGTAACATCACAAAGTTGACAACGTAATGAGTTGCCAGATCTGTTTTGACTGGTTACGTTAACAGATGCAGCCATTTTGGTTGCAGCTTCACGTTTCTTGTGTTTTTGGCCTTCCAAATGTTCACGATACGTTTGAGGTCCAGCACAACTGAAACGTTAAGAAATTAAAATCGGGAAAGAATTTCAAATATAAAATATTTACCTTATTTTGCAAACGTCACAATAATGAAGCTGTTGTGGTTTTGGAGGAGCTTTGGTACGCATACTTTTATTTCCCAAACCCTTCTTGTATCCTTGCCAGCCACCTGCTTTCTGTTGTGCTGCGTTTGTAGACTGCTGTGCTACATACATTGTGGCAGCTGAATAAAGGGCTGCGTCGTAACCTGAATATGTAGTACTGTTAGCTTCTGTAAACCAAATAGTTATCAATTAAACCATTGTGGTCGACGTGAATTTAAATTTTTATCATGTAACGTTAAGCGAGTCAAGAAAATTGAACTATTCTGGTTGATGTGAATTGATTTTTTAATCAAGTAACACCAGGACAAATAGTGAGTCTGCTTTTATTTCCACAAAATAGTAATTTAATTGAAAAAATTATGGTATAGATGTTTACTTACGTTTGGCTTGAGTTGCTGGTTGGGCAGCTACAGTTGTTTGTACTGCCGGTTGAGCATAGGTCGTTTGGTATCCGGTAGCGTTAGCTTGATAGGTGCCTGTGTACTGCGCCGGCTTAGCAGCAGCAGCCGTCTGTAAATAAAATGACTAATCAGAATCTCAAGTTCTTAATCAATTAAGGTCTTTAGGTAATCGAACTTAACATAACCTAACGTCTAAGGGCACTTAACTAAAATTTTATCCTCCTTCTTCTAACAACACCTACGATAAATCATTCAACTGTTCAAACCCAACACGAAATATAATATAGGACACCTATTTTGAAAGTGTTAAATGTTTCCAATAAAACGGAAAGAATGCTAGCTTATTACACTCAGGTAAAAATAGTCTGTTTTTCATCTTCAAAAACTTAAATATGCTGACACTGTCATAAGTTTATTAGAAAGTTATTTTGAGAATGCAGACATGCACAGCCCACTTATTTAAGCTATGATGGTTCCGTTTCCAATTTTTTTAGTTAAAATAAATTGCAAGTTCACTAACCTACCCAGTATAAAAATATAAAAAAAATCGATATCTAGATCATACAGAACTTTTTTTTTTTTTAAGATTAGGTAACAAAAAAATTTTACCAGGTAATTTGAAAAAATGTTGAACTTGATCAGAAAAAAAAAATTGAAAGAACAATTTTTTCAATAAAAATAATCATAGTTCAATTTTATAGCAAGCTTCTGAACAGTAAACGGAATATTGACCGTAAACTGTAATTCCTCTTGCAAATAACCACAGAGAAGGATAAATCAACATAAATAACAAATTAAAACTAAATTTATCTCCAGCAACCTGAATATATTTCCAAAGCAAAGTTTATTATTTACAAAAGGGTCTGCCGGGTGGCCAGCACAGTCTCCTGACTTAAACCCTACCAGTAAATAATTTTTCTTGATGCCAGGACGATCCCCAGACTTAATTTTGCTTCATTGAACTAAAAAATTACGTTCCAACACACCCTAATATAAGACTGCTGAGTCGCCGGCACAGCCCCCTGACTCAAACCCTCTCCATAAATCCATTTCTTAAGACCAGACTAGTCCCCAGAATTAATTTTGCAATAATTGAACTACAAACTTATATTTTTGATAGACCCAAAAGTACTTGGAAAATAAAATTCAGTTTTAAATAAGTGGCCATCACAGGCCCCTGACTAAAACCTTTCTCATAAACTAAATTCTTGAAACCAGGCCAGTCCCTTGTCTTGTGCCTACAGAGTAGCTATCTTGGATATTGTTGTCATTATGGAAATGTTCCATTGATTTTTTAGAGCCACTTTTATTGAATATAAAAGCCTCCTAGATCATCTTACTTAGATCCTAATAGCTATAATTTCAGATTTATTTTATACCACTACAAAACTTTGTAAAAATAAATGAAGATGGCACAAGTGATAATAATATCAAGGCCAACTGTATCTATGGATACAGTTGGCCTTGAATATATCAAGAAAAAATTCTTCTTTTTGAAATATGGATGTATCAAAATGAAAAAGAACATGCCATAAATTTGATCGCAGCTCATTATACACATCAAGGTGAGGTTCAGGTTAATTTCTAATACGCAAGTTTAAATATAAAACTAAATTAATCAAACAATAATTTGGTACCCTGCCATGTAAAGATCCGTTACTAATAACCTGCCACGTTCTTTCCCCTAGAGAAGTTATTACCGGCAATTTAAAACACAACTTAATTAGAAACGTTACAAAAAAACATTAAAGGAGTTTAATTTCATACACCATTTCATATTAAAATTTCCTCATCAAATTAATTTTCGTTACACAATTTAGATAAAAATTTCACCTTAATTGATACTTAAAATAAAACAGAATATTCGGAAATATAAAAAAAGGGAGAAGAAATGTTAAAACGTTAAATCCAAACACAGCCAACATGGGCAGGTTTTTTTTTTTGAAAATCCTTTATTTCCCTCCATAGATTTTCTAGCTTAAAATTTTTTTATATTAAAAAAAAATTATACAGTGGTGTCTCAATTACTCCCCCCCTTTATTCCCCATGTAGGTATTGGCTTGATACGTGACGGATTTATAAAAATTTTGTCCAAAGGACTGTAATATTTTCTTTTTTAATCATGGAAGATCCCATTAAAATTCTTTACTAAGTCCTCATTTAATTCTTTACAACCCTTAACTGTATTAAACTGCCTAGTGGAGGTCCTCACCCTCCTCATTGCAAACCTAATTCCCTGCCTCTATTTAAATCACAAACTCTAAACTATTTTAATACTTACGGCTTGTGTTTGTGGTTGAACCGTAGTTGCAGCTCTTTGTGTGTAAGTTGCAGCGTATGTGGCTGGTTTTGCAGCTCCCGATTGATCGTAACCAGCAGTGTAAGATGCTGCGGCTGCAGCCGTTTGTCCTGTAGCAGTTTGCTGGTAGTAAGTTTTACCAGCTTCGGCGTATCCTGTAGTTGCAGCAGCACGTCCGTAACCGTATTCGTAAGCCGGGGCTGCTCCTGTCCCCACAGCAGCATAAGTCCCGGGGGTGGCCGCTGCTTGGTAAGCTGTGTCGTACCCTGCGGCTCGTTGTGTACCGTATGTGGCTGCAGCTGCTGCTGTAGCCGGGGAAGTCACTGCGTATCCAGCTTGGCCTGCTTGATACGCCGCCCCCGTCGCCGCCGCGGCGCTAAACGTACAAAAAAACGTTAACACAACCAAAATAGATCAAATCACAAACAACTTGTTAAAATCAAAGAAAAACACTGAAGGGGAAGTAAATTCTTACAGAAAAGAGGCATTTAACGCCTAGAGGGCTGGGAAAGTTATTGATCCATCAAAATGCCGGCGCCATTTGCCCAAGGTCGCCGGCTTGGATTATCCAATAAAAATTAAACGTATAAAAATTATCGGGATTTTAAAACTTTTACATTTAAAATGTTCCCTAAAATGTTAGCTATTATTTCATGCAAAATAACTCACCTATATTGAGTTCCACCATGTGTGAATCCAAAATAATTGTTTGTGGCCATATTACGCGAACACGTTCTGACAAATTATCGCGATAAGCCTACCAACCTTTTAGCGCAAAAACGAATTACCCCAACCGGATGCTTCGTGACGTCACGAAGGGTGGGAGATATTATTTTTCATTATTATAATGTAATTTTAAAGAAATTTAAGCTAAATCTAGGAAGAATTTAATTTTCTTTTAGTTTAATTGCAACTAATTTGATTAAATAATTTAAAATTAATCGGAAAAAACCCGAAATTGAACACGTAAGCAAAGTGTACCAACCTAAAAAAAATAAAATTAAATGAACTGTCAGAATTAAAAATATTTTGAAAATATTAGATTTTTTTTGAAAATTGGGCTAGTCTTAAAGGAAAAAAGGTTTAAAAATGGTAAGTTTTTCTAAAATAACCTTTGATAATGCGTAAAATTTAAGTTTGTAGTTTATTTTGAATCTAACCTAAAATTTTTTGAAATGCCAAGAAAAACCTTTATTACCCGATTTAACGCGTTTTTCAAAATTCTTAGCATCTTTTTATTTATGTAACTACAAAATTTGATGTGTAGTACAATCCGGTTTATATCCAAACTGGATATTTCTAATGAACATTTTTTTTAGTCTGCGGTATTCAATTTCCAAAGTTTATTAACAGTGATGCTTCTTTTAATTTGCACCTGTGCATATTTACGATCATTATTCCCTACGTTTATAGATCGAAATAAAGTTGGGTAAGTTTTTATTTTAATTATTTACAAGTGAATAATTTTTTGTTTCTAGATTAATCGGAACGTTTTGGAAATGTGCTAGAATAGGTGAAAGGAAGTCACCGTGGGTTGCAGCTTCCTGTATTGTAATGGCATTCTCGATACTTTTCTTATCATAAAAATATTCTATTTATATTAATTGTAATTAAGTTTTTTTAACGATGTATAAAGAAATAAAAGAAAAAGTTTTTTTAAGATATTTACTTCCTTGATATTTTTTTATCGTTATTAATATTAATATTATTATTATAATATAAAAAGTACATATCTAATAATGCTATAAAGGATAAGGACTTTACTAATTCCTGTAATTTAACGTTTAATGACTCTTTTATGTAAAACTATATTTTATACGCTAATCTACGGACAAAAGTCTTGTATAACATCGAAAGTACTTTTTTGAATTGACTTTTGTCTCAGTCCAATTTAATTTTGGTTTTTATAAAAACATGTCATCTATAGCACACAATAAAATTAAAATAAATAATGGCAATCAAGTGATGTTCTTTTGTTTCTATAGTGGGTATGATAATTGATTTGGCAACGCAATACATTCTCTCTCTTTTTTTTGGCATTATGTGAAGGCAATTTCTTTCACACTATAATAATTTTCATATTGCGCCTTGAAACAAAAAAAACTCTTCTATCTATACAGGATGTTTCAAATTCAAAGCGATTTAAAAAAACTATTTTGTTGCTAAGAAACCAAACAAAAGACTAACTATAGCAACCAGGGCAGGGCGTATACCAAACTCATGGCATGCTAGATTAAAAACGTTTTTCTTAAATATTTTAAAAGTTTATGAAAATAACTGGGTCAACCTATATGTTTTTGAAAAGAGAAAAAAATAAGCTTTTCAACGGTATTAAAATTTTCTATTGGTGCTATTAAAAAAAATGCCCTGTAACTCAAAAAAAAAAAAACAAAAGCTCAAAAATTAGGGATTTTTCTTATTTCTGTGAATCCCCTAAGCATTATGGGAATAAGGAACACCCTGTATAACACTAGTCTCATTATAACTTGTACAAAGCTTTTTTTGCTACTGACTTAGTTTGAAAAACGATCCTTATTTAAAAACAGTCTTAAAAAAAAAACAAATGACTTATTTAGAATGTTTACATCTACAATTTTTTCGCTCGTTTTATTACTTACTAATAAAAAGAAGCACATAGAAATCTAATAACACGTAGCTAAAATATCTAAAAAAATGCATTTTTTTTTAATGGTGTTCGATTTTAAAAACACAAAAATGTGCTATTTTTACCTCAATTCTGCAAAAAATCGCCTGAGATATGGCAGTGGGCAGTCATAACCAATCATCATATCTTACCGGCTTTTTAATGGTCTTTTTGTTTCAAAAAAGCAGACAGTATAAGACGATTCAATCATAACGTATGGCACCTTAACTTTGCTATCTGATCATCTCTAAATATTTTTGCTTATGTTTTGTAAGCATATCCGTGACAGTAATGAGAGTTTTAATGCTACCGTTGACTTTAACCACGGCTTGAAGCTCGAGTAAATGAGCAACGCATATGTGATGTAGGGTTGCAAGTTCCCTTGCTGTATCCGGCTTGCTTGTTACTCGAGGTTCACCCGGTTCTGTCACTGATGAGAGTTGGTCTAAGAATACTACCATTCTTTCTTTGTTTTTTAAGATAAACGGGTTTACGACTTCCATGTACGGTTCCTATGATTTAAAAAAATTATTTGGAAATTAAAATAAAAAGAATATCTTACCTTTCCGCCAAATTCGACCAAATTTGCAAGATTTTGTAGACATTTAGCTACCATTACCAGACTTCTAGTTGCTGCAGGACTAGGTTGTTCACTTACAAGACCGAATTGTCTTGGATTTAATAATGCAGGACATAGAAGACGCAGAAAAATAAATCCCGAGACAACTCTTGTCCGTACTAATCTTTCCCCCGACCATTTTGCCACGACAGCTCTTTGAAGACAACCACAGATGTAACGAACCGACTTCGGACACGCCTCAGGGGACATAAATATACTTAGAGTAACCTAAAACAGGATCCTACATTAGAACAACAAAAGTTTTAAGGGGTGGTGACGACTTGTTACAAGAGTGACCCCCTCCCCCCCTTATCATCAAAACCAACCTGATCTAAAACTTGCAATAAAAACTCTGCATTATTGCAAGCATCATCGGGAGAATCCATTTTTGCAGGATTCAGTTCGGCACTTTGTTTACTTTCCAATAAACGTAAAACCGTTTCTAAAACAGCTGCTTGTAAAAATCCTCCACATTCCGCTCTCATATACAAATCCATTAAAGTGGTTGCTAAAGTTGCAGCCCTAAATAAAGTTGAGGTTTCTGTTTCACGGGCGACCTAAAATTTAACTTTTAAGTTTAAAATTTAAATAATATTTGGAAAACAAACCTCAGCAGAATTGAGTTCTCTTAAAAGTTCTGTTTCTCTACCTTCGGCGCGGAAAACCCTTAAAAGGGCTGTTGCAAGAGGTGCACGATCTGCGTGACATATTTCAGCGAGACATTTTACAGAGACAAGTCCCGGTTCGAGAAGTAATTGTTGGAGTGGACTGTATTCCTCGGCTGGCATTACCAAGTCATGGAGATACCTAAAGAAGTAATTAAAGGTTAAAAGAATTGAAAGAAAAAAAATACACGGAACAAAAAAAAAGAAAAAGTGGGAGTAAAACATAAGAGGAAGATATGGTGGTGACATATAAAGGGAAAATGGTGGGGGAAGACGAAGAGGTAGTTTGAGGGGCGTCTGCGAAGCCTTGGGGAAACTTTAAAGAAGTCTGGGGGTATCTAGAAAATCTGGAGGTGGCTCAGAACTCCAGGGTAAGTCTGGGATTGTTTTCAAAGTCTAAGGGAAGTCTATGAGCGTCCAGGGGGTGGCTTAGAAGGCCCCTGGGAAGCCTTGGAGAAGTCTAGGGATGTGCAGGGTGAGTCTGGAGGTGGCTCAGAAGTCAGGATAGGTCTGGGGGCGTCTGTGAAGTCTTGGGAAGGCTGGGGAGCGTTTTCAAAGCCTTGGAGAAGTTGGAGGATGTCTTGAGGGGCTGAGAATGTCCAGGAGGCATCTGAGGAGGCCCAGGTAGGTCTGGGAGGAGTCTGCAAAGCATTGGAGAAGTCTATAGGTGTGCAGGGAGAGTCTGGGGGGTGGCCCAGAAGTTCAGAGTAAGTCTGAGGGCTGCTGAAAAGTTTTGGGAAGGCTTTAAACCTTTACCTTGTCCTTAGTCTTAAAGACCCCCATTCCCCAATCGGTGTGAGTCCTGTAAGTCCATACCACTCCTCCTTTTCTTCCCCATTCCCCAAAGAAGACAGCTCTAAATGTAATTCTGCAACTTCCGAATCCTTCCCCCGTTTTCCTTTATTATGCACAGTTAATGTAATAGAAACAATATCACATGGCACATCACTAAAAATAAACAACAAAACTAATCAACAACCATTCAAATGTTTTAATTTTTATTCCTTACTCAAAAACAAATTCTTCATCCCATACGGGATCCGGCCCAGATTTGACCCTAGTTTTGGCTATCCGCACTTGTCCATTCAATTGAATTGTAATAAACGGTGTTGGCACAAGTTTATATGGCAACCGATGCGCATCCAAGATGTGCAAAGTTAAACAACGAAGTTCGCGAAGTTTTGGAACCTACAAGAAAAATTATGACCCGTTGATTGTTGAGTTTTTTAAAACATACCTTTGAGGTGGCCCGACTAAGTTGAGGAATGCAAAGGGGTTTAAGGGCATTAACCCAAGCTTGACATTCTTCCGTTGAAGGCGCTGCTAAGTGGGTTACCGTGGCTAAACATGGTAAGGCTCGTTCGACTAGTTGCAAGCAATGGGGCCTCTCCCATAGACTATCATGGACCTTCGTAATAAAAAAAATTAATTATGAAAATAATGTGTTTTTAAATGTTTTTACCTGATAAAGATAAGCGCAAGAAAGATCAATAAGTCCTTTAGGTTTTGTGCGTTTAGGATTTTCATATAAATACAGGTGAGTATCCGTTCCGTCAACCAACAACACGAAATATAATAATTTCCATTTCTTTCCAACTTTATCTGATTTTCTGTGTAAATATCCTTGATGTTTAATCCCGCGCATTCGTTTCAACCCTGCTTGATCTCTACATTCCCTTAACGTTGCATAAATTTTCTCTGCTGCTGCTTCGGATTTAGTTTTGGGCGTTTCCGGTACCCAATCCTGTTGTTTCGTACCATCTACCAATAACTACATAAAAAGGGTTTAGATTTCTCCTAATAATTTAATTACAATACTTACAGGATGTTGTAGGGTGTATCCTTCAACAATTTGTTCTTTCCGGTACCGATTAATAACGGCATCCAAACATTCAAAAACTCTTCCACCCATGAGATACCGTACTCCTTTTTTTTCAATCCGAAAACGCTGGATTTGATTATTAATATGAAAAAAAAGAGAGTAATCGCCTGGAGAATTATCGCTGGGTCTTACAAGGAAACTTCCTGGACCAGCTAGAATTTAATTTTAAATAAAAAACACAGCCAACTTGGACATGTTTTTTTTAAGAACCTTTTACTAAGAGGTCAACTGCTTCATTTTTGGTACAATTCGGGTGGAACCAAGGGAAGACCGTATTAGGATCAATGCTGTCATCAAGATCTTCTACAAGTTCACGGAAAATCATTCCCTGTTCTCCTGTACGATGTGCAGTCACCCATAGCCAACCATCTCCCATATCATTGTGTACGAAAAAAATGTCCCCTTTTTTGAAACTAAGTTCGTCTGTGTCCGGCATTTTTGTGTATGGTAGGATTGCAACAACTCTCTAAAAAATTAAATCAATTAATTTAGAGACCACGACCAAGTTCTTAGGTTACAGTACAAGGAGGCTTGGGGGTACATAATTTTGTAGACTGATTTATCCCTCCGTCTCTGAGTAATAAAACCCAAGAGGATTCCTTCCCCGATTACTACATTCCACATGGAAAAATCTTTGTGATACAATTTCAATAACGAATCTACCTGGTTTATGATTCATCACTTAAAGCAGATTCAAAACATTTCCAAAGCATGCAATTATTTTGTAATTACTGAGTCACCCAGTATTTATTTGATAACATCTGTACCCAGCATGAAAAGTGTATCATCAAAACGAACAGAAGAATTTTAATTTAATAACTATTTCTTAAAAATAACAACAAATAATGAAAGCTAAATAAACAATATTTTATTTTATTCCCAAGCTATTTGTTAATCTATTGTGAATTTAAATTATTTCACGTTGCCCTATTTTTAAGAAATAATTAAATTAGAAAGGTATTTCCTGTCCACACCCTACGTATAACTTATTCAAAGAAGCTTTTATTATGAGAACTAAAAATAATCATAGGAGAAGTTTAAATCGTTTCGGCAATACTAATCAGAATATGCAACGATTTGTAATGATTGTTTCACAAGAAAAACATTAGTTTATAAATATGCAATGGCATTTAATTGTTTCAGAATAAACATTAATAAATCCTGATTATATACTCTCATTAAAAAAAATGATAATTCTTATCAAAACCTATTTTAAGTGATAAATAAAATTAAATTAAATTTTAAAATGCTTGCTTTGTATAGAAACAAACAACAAAGGAAGTTACAAACAGATAGTATTCTTATTATAACTCAAAACAGTCTGATAAGAATGCAGGAAATTACTTTGACTCATGGGGTTATTTACAGTATCAGAAAAAAAACCTTACCTTTTTATCATTAACGGGTTCTGGTGGAGCAACAGGATGTACCAATCTTTCCCTTTTAAGTAAATCACTGCATGCTGTATAATATCCGACCAAATCATTTAAAGAATCGAATTGTCTTCCACCAATATAAAAATCACCACAAACCGCAGTAATTCTAAAATGATTAATTCCGGTTCGGCCCAAATAGGATAAGACATACGAGCCTGGTTTTCGATCACTCTCTCTAACTAAATAACTACCAAGTCTTGCAGCTTCCCAGAGGCGTTCTTCTGCTTGGTATCGGTCTAACCGGCCATGGTACCATTGGGTTTCCGGAGGTGCATGAGGGGCGGAGTCCCCCAAGTCTGGTTCATCAGGTTCTGGTTTTGGGGCCCCATGTGTGTCTTGCTCGTTTCCGTCTTCACTTCCGGTACTAGGGGAGCCTAGTTTGTCTTTTACAATTGCACCTTGGCCACTTCCTGTGCGTATAAGGTCTGCCATCGTTTTAATTTGTGAAATGCCAGGAGAAGCTTGTTTGTGTGTTTTTTCACGCACTTTCTAAATTTTAAGTAATAATAACTGTGGGAACTAACCTACGTCCATTGTTCAACACTTTCTTCTCGGTTATTGACGTTTCTCTGTTCTCTGCAAATGCTTTACTTGTTTGACAGAACTTGACAGCTCTCCACCAGCTCTCGAGTGACGTTTGGATGATGTCGGTAATACAGGGTCCTTTTCTATATATTCACCATGGTAGCAACCAGGCAAGTTTTGGTTGTAACCTGGAATGGTACTGGGTAAGAGGACGGTGACGTCATACGGAATTATTGTACGTCATTAATGGCGGGACAATTTAAATTAAAAATATTCCTTTTAAATGGAAATAATTTACTTATGGCAGTTTACATATTTTGATATAAAAATTATGCAAAACACTTTACATGATATAAATACAATAAAATTTTCATATAAATGTATAATATTAATAACATTTATTATATACAATTAGAATGGTTATTTTGACCAGACGTACTCGTTAAAACACAGACAAACTAAGAAATACACAGAATTGTTACGTTATATTTAATTTTTAGGCGTTCTGCATATTTCTTAAAATAAATAAATAGAGAGAGGGCATCATTTTATACAAAATGCATGATTATTCAATCAAACTGTTATTATTGTACAGAGTGTTTGGTTTAAAAATAGAAATGCAAGTACACTTGCTTTTTTTTTGGCATTTAGCTAAACGACTATAACAAAAATAGAGCCAATAGAATAGGCTTATTTTTATTGTGTTAAATTGCTTAGCCTACTTGTTAGCAAAGCTGGTGTTTGCAGTTAAAGAAAAAACTAACTGCATCCATAAGGACTTCCCCTAAATTTCTATCTCTTCTCCTTCCACCAATTTTTTTTCTCCCACAAAACACATTCAAGGCAAAATTATGATTTATTTTTGTTAATTTCTAAAACAAACACTAAATTTTGATTTTATTAGTAAAAAAAAAAAAACTAAACAAATAAAAATGAACCAGCATTTTAATCCAAAAACTCAATCCTGTTAGATTTAACACTCAACATGCTTGCCTCCGATTACACATGCATAGTTTTATTCCATCTACCAATCTATGGTGTCCATACCGGCCCCCTAGGTCCTCAGAATTAGTGCCACTGGGATTCCCCCGAGACCTTCTACTAATCTATGGAGTCCATACCGACCCTCTAGGATCTCAGAATTTGTTCCAATGGATACTGGGATTCCCCTGAGACCTGGACTGGGCATCTTCCATACCGTTACCGTGACACGGTTTAATATTAGGAGAGACTAAGGCCAGCGAACATGATTTTTATCCCCGAGGGCACAGACACATATATTATGAGACACTTTCAGTTCCCACGTTACTCTCATGGGTTAAATTAGAGTCCAAACTATTACAATCGGAATCATTTGAATGGGGGCTTGAATAATTTGCAGCTTCTTGTAAACGCATCAACATATTAAGTAAAGGATCCCCATCGTTTTCGGCTTGCGAACTAGGACCTGTTTCAAGCCCCACATCTCTAGCTGTGATGCTTGTTAACCCTTGAGGCGGGGCACCTGGCCACGGATAGGTATCAAGTATAAATTGACATGGGTCCGTCCATGGGGCTCGTCTTCCATATAATTGCAAACCTTCTCGAGCCGCTTCCCGAAGGTACGGCGCGATTGAATAGTTCCAGACATCGGCAAACCATGCTCTTGCCGCATCTAACTCTAAAGGACAGCCTGGAAATTAAATTTTTAGTTTGTTACGTGTTTTTAAAGTAATATTCTAACCTAAAAATAATCTTGGTCCGATTGCAACGTCTCCAGAACTATGGGTTTCTAGAAACGCGTTAAGATGTTGCCAGACTCGGGGTAGCCAGCCTAAAACAGCTGCGAGTTCAGGTTGGAGCCCTTGTTCGAGTTCTAAGCTTGCAAGTCGTCGCCTTAAGACTCGCCCTAGAAGACCACGGGCTGGTTCCATGTGTGGGGCCACCAACACCCATCTAAATCCATGCTGAAGTTGCAGACTTGTTGCTGAACAAGCCGATTGGGCCATTGTTCCTTAAGAAAAATAATATTTGAGTCACATTTTTATAAAAATGGAGTCAATTTTTAGGTTAAGTTCTCAAAATGGTGGTCGAAATAACAACTTTTGGGTGTTTTTACAACTAAACAGGGGCAACTTGATCAGATTTTCCTACAAAAGACATTTATTCTTTCTCACCTAATAAACAAGGTAAGTTCCGAGGAAGTGATCCAAGAGCATCGGCTAACGGACCCGCTTTATGTAGATTATCTAACACGACCACACATGGTAATACATTATTGTCACCAGCAGCTGCTTGTTCACCCAAATGGGTTAAATATTGTCGTAATTCCTTACCGGATTTATTATCACAACTAAAACACACAGGAAAATTACTTTCGTATCAGAAACATACCTCCTAGGACTTACTTAAATGTTGCAACAGCTTCTGCAGGGTCTCTCCCTAATGACTGTGCATGAAACTCTGCTAAACGTGTAGCGAGATGAGTTTTTCCTGTTCCAGGTGCTCCACAAAGAACTAAGCGTCGATGTTCGGATAGTAACGAAACAAATCTTTGTGCAACACCTTTTGGGATTAAGGCTTCGAATGCAAGGGCCGCTACAGGTTGTAATACAATGTGAAGGCAGGTAACACAACCTACTGCGTATCCCACTGGTAAAAGATGAGGGGGTGAAGATGAAGAATCAAATCTTCTTTCTGCTTCGCCTAATTTGTAATTTGCTATAGCGTCTCCGCCTTAAAAAAAAGAGCAGCATGAGAAAAATAGAAGAGCAAAAGAGGATATCTAAGGGAAGTAAAAGGCAGCAGGAGGCGAGAGGAACAGGAAAGAACTAACGGTAAATGGGGAAAGATCGTGGGGGTAGAGTAGTAGATATGTGAAGGTCGGGGGAAGCGTAAGCGAGTGGGGAGTAGTGTGCGAGTAGAAACAATTATTTTTACCTAATCCAAGTCCTCCTCCAGGATCCAATCTCGCGACATGTTGCTTAAACGCCCTCCTAACAGCATTATCTAACTGCGCCCAGGACGTTGCTGCTCCGACACTAGTGTGAGCTATTGCGATCTCTCCCGTTGCGTTTGTTGCATCACCATCGTTCTCATAATGTTCCACATAATATCTATAAAAAATTATTCTTACTTGGGATTATAAAAAAAAATAACGAACACACTTTTCAAAACAATGTGGTTGCCCTAGATATACAGCAATGGCGATTCTTTTCCCGTCTGGTTCAATTTCAGGAGGGGGTTCTTCAACGGCAATAAGATCATTTATTGGATCTATACTGCCACTATTTACAATATCAGGTGGTACACTTGTAGGTCCCCCAACTAGCCTTTGCAAACGTTCGTTGTTTTGTTTTAGGTTTAACATTTCACTCTAGAAGAAAAAAATAGTACAACATTATACAAAAAAAAAAATAAAAATCAATTAATTACCCTCATTTTCATTACGGTATCTTTTAAACTTTCCAATTGATGGGCGGAGCTTAAAGCTTCTAATCGGATATCAGTGAGGACAAGATCTTTTTCCCGTAATTGTTTTTGTAGTTCAGCAACTTCAGCTCCAGTATCGATTGGAGCAGGAGGAGGTGGAGAGGATTGTTGCTGTCTTTCACTTTCGGATTCGCTTTGTTGTGTTTGTACTTTTGTAACTTTGGCGTTTCGAGAAAATGCTTTTGTGAAGGAACTTCTTAGCTAAGAAAAAAATAAAAAAAAAATTAAAAATTCGATTCAATTATAAATAAATGTGTATACAGGGTGTTGCAAGACTGAATGGAGGCCCTAACCCTCCGTATTGTAGACTCATGACTTATTTTAAAATAATTTAAAGTATTTGAAAGTACCTTTAGGCCTCTGGTGCTCTACATATAAAAATAAACACGATTAAAATTTACAAGATTGTAATTTTCGATTCCGACTTACCCATCCCTTTTTTTTCTTCTTTTCGTGTTTTTCAAGACTACAAGCAGAAGAAAGACTAGAAACACTGTCAGAAGAGGGTTGCCTGGCAAGTCCAAGCCCGATTCCAACTTGTGACGATTGTTGTCGTAATGACTCCATTGCGGCTTTTAGTTCTGACAACTCGGAATCCTGTAAATTAATCTTAGGGGGTATAATAAGTCTCTACATCAAATTGAACATAACGCAAGCCCCCTTGGAAATCAAATAGGGGCAATTTGGGGCACCATAAAAGTATTTGTTTAGTACATTAGAATATTCATAGAGGGCGCGCCCATAAAGTTTCTTGGCGCGAAATTTAAATTTAAATATAAAAGTTCCTTGGCGCGAAATTTAAATTAAAATATTTTTATAAACTTTTCAAAATAATATTACCTTTTTTTCTGCTGTTGCTGTAAGATTTTGTAGCCTTTGGGTCATTGAAGATAAGCTTTGTTCGAAAGCTGCTACGACATGAGCCTGAAACAAAAAAAAATTATATATTTTTCCTTTCGACGTCAACACGTTTCAAAGATTTTCAAAAAGAGATCTAATATTATAACTGGGCTCGTTGACCCCCAGATAAATGATTTAAATTTAACCTAATTAAGTTCTACTTATTCAAGTGCCTTTTAGGAGCGCCTTAAGTGAAACATATTGCGGACGTACGCTTGGCATCAACTTTGATTGTTCTTCTCATTATTGATATTATATTAACGACCATAAATCAGTGCAGTGCATTCAAGTCAAGGTCTTATCAATATTCTTTAGGCCAAGTTTAATTATTGCAATAAATGAACTGATAATGTTGTTTATTGCATAGCGTGACGTAATGAAAAATGAGGAATTTCTTATAAAATTAGGGGAATATAAAAACACTCCCTTATAATCTGGGATGATTAAGTTTTTTCCTGATACATTAAAAAATAAGCATAGTAATGCTGCCCTTTGTATTTGCTTCCACCCTTAGGCATTAATTTAACTTCATACGTAATTAACAGCGTGGAGGGACACACCTAAAACACACAAAGGGAGGGTGCACTTTTACGATAATTCCTGTCGTGATATTACAAGATAAGAGGCTTAGCTATGATTAAAAATTTCCTGTGTGTTAATGGACAGAGGGAAAAGTAATTTTTACTACACCTCACTACCCCATTGTGTTAAAACATTAAAACATACAGGGTACTCCATTAAAAAAATCGAGTTTAAGATGTTTTTGCAACATTTCTCTTCCCCTCCCATGGCTACTCAAAGTTAGAACTTTTTCCTGTTTTTCCCACCCCCTAGTTTTCTGCTTTTTTCCTCCCCTTTATGTTTGACTGGCTACTACTATAAGATTTTCAAATTAATTCAGGACCGATTTTTTTTTTGGAACTGCACCTTGAATCAAGAATAAAAAAAATTAAGCACTAATAAATTTTTCTTACGCCCAATTACAATGTAATAGTTCAAAATTTCACCTTGCATTCGCCAAAACTTCAACCTCTTTAAAAAAAAAAGTGAAGGTCTTAATTTACGAATAACGATGACCCTTCCAAAAATCAGAACAAAAAGTGATGGATTAACAAGCAAGCGGTGATTGATTTAATCAATTTATTGTTAAAAGATTTCTTGTCTAATTAAGCCCGTTATTAACTTTTTACAATGTCCTCGGCAGATGTCTAATAAAACTGACAAGCACACAGGATTTTTGCATTAGAACTTGACATTTTAAACGAGATGTGGTAATAAAATCTAAAAATAAGCTTGGACAAATTTGTAGTGTAACGATTTTTTTGATATTTTTTGTAATAATTTAGAAGCACGGAAGTGGAACAGATTTTTATTGAAGAGTTTTAATGGAGCGTGTAGTAAGATTTAAAAAAAAACTTCGTTTGTTCGGAAAAATAAGAAATGAGGTTTAATATTGGTTAAAACAATTGGTAGACAATGGTAGAACACGAATCTGAACTTCTTTTTCGACAAACCTGAGCTTCTTTATCTAATCTGAATGAGATTTAATTAAAACGGTTGTAGAAACAAAGCACTCCGGCTTACTTGCTACTAAATATTTGTAGAACACGAATCCGAACTTCTTTTTTCTTGGGCGGAAGCATCTCTAAATTATTTTTTGCTCCTTAAATTGACTCGTGAGCGTAATAAAACGTTGAAGAAAAGAAATTGCAAGCATAAGTAAAGGGAGGGTGGGGATGCCCCTAAAACCCTGAACCTGCGGACCAACCTCATTTTTTTAATATCTTCAAAAATTGTACGTGTTGAGCAAAAATGTTTCTTTAATCCCTTGAACTTTCAGACAACAATAAAGTTAATAAAAACATTGTACTACGTTGTCGTCTCATGTGGCTACTTACATAACCAGAATAAATAATAGAAGTAATATTTCGAGATGTCTGCTCAAGTGGGTGTTAACATCAGCGGTCCAAATGCATCTTCTGCTCTTTTGATGGCTTGTAAAAGCACAAAAGTGCACATTTAAGAGAGAGGTCCGCACTAGTGACATGCAAGACATATCTTTTAGAATTAAGAACGCCCACTGTTTCACAATTATAGTTATAGTAGCAATATTTTTAACTTTGTAACTTCATTAAAGTGGTTTTGTAAGAACAGAAGCCATGAATTCATTCATGAGGTTATTTAGTTGCTAATTTTTTTTAAATTTAGATTTATGTTGTCACACACTGAGTGGTCTTTTGGATATTAAATCGAGATTTTAAATATTCGATATATTAATTAGAGATAAGTCATATTTCTCTTGCCTACAGAGCAGAAAAGGGATATTGCGCTTACCCACCGAGGTAGACCACGTGATGACCGAACTTTATTTTTGACAAATTTAGGGTTTGTTCTGGCGCTAATGCAGTTCAGATTCAATAAAAAAGCTCAATATTGCCAAAAAAAAGAAGTTCGGATTCGTATTCTACCAACTGGAACTCTAGTTTAATATATTTTTTTTTACAGTAAATGTTATCAAGACCATTTTGGAGCGGAAATTTATTATTTTTCTTTGAATTAAAGGAATTTTTCTAAATTTCTTTCAGGAAATCAACAAAAGTTGTTTCTAAAGTAGCAAAACCTTGTAATTTTAAGGTAAATAACCAAAACCATAATATTTCAGATTTATAGTCATAGTTACGCAAATTTAATGCTTTTTAGTGCATTTTTACGAGGTAAGGGAGTGTTTTGAAGGTTTTCCGAATCATAAATTTTACTTAAAAATGATTAATTTCGTTAACCCTAGAAATATACCAGTGGGTGTCGATTAATTCTTTTCATACGGATGTAATATACAGAAATAGGTATATTTCCTTTACATTCCTGAAATATTTGCGGTTTCATAAAATGAGTAACGCGGTCTTTCTAATTCAAGTAAAAAGACTTCATTCCTTATATTCGTTCGACATTAATAGACCACATATAGCATGACAAGTGGGACGCACTTGACAGTAATAACTAATAAGTAGGAAATTTTTTACTTGACCATGATGTATGTCGTTTTCTTGTACATATAAACATATAAATATGGCTATTAGTGCTCAGTTTTGCTGCTGAGAAATCACAGGAAGCACTCATTCTTTCCTTGTTTTGCAAACAGAATTAAATATGTTTAGAATATTAATTAAGCATTTAAATTATTTTTGTTAAATCTCCTGACAATTGAAATATTTTACGTGCTTCATTTATCCCGTCTTATTAACAGATGTTACACCCGATATGGATTTGAGAATGTGGGAAATGTGGAAGAAACTTCTTGGGATTAATTTTAATGAGATAGCATTCAAGAATATTTTAGAAATTACATTTTCAAGCATTCTTTTTAAATTTATAATGGATCGTATCGGAAACTTGAACTATTTTCAATTTTTTTCAAAAAATGGAAACGAATATTTTTTTAAATTTTAATCGTGAAGAGGATAGAAAAACAAAGAGAATGCAAAAAACGCCAGGTCTCTAGGACCAATAGAAACAGAGTTATGCACGAAAATGTGATAACAAAACATGCGCGTCATGGCTTGCTAGATTTAATTTTTTTAATGGCTTTAAACGTCAAATTCTGATTGTATTTTGTTTATTTAATTGTTATTTAGTCAAATTTTTTGGATTTACTTGCGTAAATGATCTGTATAAGATTTTGAAGCAATCACTTCATTTTCATGACACGACATACATTTTCCTTCATATCTCCGTTTCTAGGGGTCCTAGAGATGTCCGGTTTTTTGCATTTTCTTTATTTTTTCATCCTCTACACAACAAAAAAGAAACAACAGATATTCTTACATTTTTTTTCTCTTGTGTCATATTTTAATTTTAAATTTGAAATCATCTATTTTTAGGTTTGAACTAACTTTTATTTAAAATTCTAATATCTTTGTTGTTTATTTAACATAAATTTCCATTTTATTGACTGTAAAAGTTTTTCTATGGGAATTGCGCGTTAAAACAAATATTTAAATTTTCTACAGGGTGATTCTCAATTAAGTGCTACTACCATAATTTACACAGTAAACTATTTGCCTAATAAAAATTTGTAACCTGTCCGTTTCTGATATATACAGGGTGTTTGAAATATTAAAAATTTAATTCCAACACCCCAAAGGAAAGGCGAAATTACAGAATACAAAGAAATCTGAACTGTAAAATGTATTCATGCGTAATCATACAAGACAAGTGGGTGTAATCTTACAAAATACAACTTCAAGGTGAAGACTTATAATATTTTGTTGTTACAACACAATAATAGTATTATCATCCTTTTATATTAATAAACAATTACGTAAGATGCTTCGGGATATTAATTTTATTATGTCCAATTACTTAAACTTATAATTTTTTTAATTTGTTAAAAGTCCTGATTTATTTTGCATTAATCTTCAATTAATTTTAATTACCAAACAAATTCTTCTTTAATTTATTTCAAATTAAATAGAATTCGAAGTGTTTCAACTTTCTATGATTTTTTTAAACTTTTATTTAAGTAGCGCTTAAGTCAGGGGTCGGTCAGGGGATTGTGGTGGCCACCGCACAACTACGAACTGGAAGAAGGGGATGTGTGGAATTTTTTTAGCGTAGGAAACTTAAACTAAACATTTGACTAACCTTCAGAAGAAATACCAGGCCCAGATATTTATTAGACAATAATAAATTATTACCTTATATCTTAAGAAAACAAAAGACAATCGATAAAATGTAAATGCAAGTGGAAGTAAGCCTTGAGCTTACATTACGTTTCCATAAATTATTTTTAGTGTTTAAAAGGAATATTAAATATCTGTAAATTATTTTCCTGTTTAAAATTTAAATCATTCAAGTCGGGCGATCTTGATGGGTAGGGAACTAGACTAAAACTAAAGATTTTTTCGACAAAAATGTATAATTTGGTAACGTCGCAACAGAATTTCAAAACCAACACATTTCTAGAAAGCCCGTCAAATTTACAACACAACTATGGAAAAATATACAGGGTGTTCTATTAAAAATAACCGAGTTATGGACAAAAAATCAGATCCATCGGTGGATCTTATAAATATCAAATTTTGAAGAAAAGTTGAATAACTTGGCAACGCCGCAACTGAATTTCAAAACCAAAACATTTCTAAAAAGCCCTTTAAATAACGAATACAACTATGTAAAAATATACAAGGTGTTCCATAAAAAATAATTGAGTTATGGACAAAAAATTAAATCAATCGGTCGATATATAGAAATGACAAATTTTCAAGAAAAGTTGAATAACTTGGCAACGCCGCAACTGAATTTCAAAACCAAAACATTTCTAAAAAGCCCTTTAAATTTAGAACGCAACTATGTAAAAATATACAAGGTGTTCCATAAAAAATAATTGAGTTATGGACAAAAAATTAAATCAATCGGTCGATTTATAGAAATGACAAATTTTCAAGAAAAGTTGAATAACTTGACAACGCCGCAACTGAATTTCAAAACCAAAACATTTCTAAAATGCCCATTAAATTTGGAACACAACTATGTAAAAATATACAGGGCGTTCTAATAAAAATAATCGAGTTATGGACAAAAAATCACATTCATCGGTCGATCTATAAAAATAGCAAAATTTTCAAAAAAAGTTGAATAACTTGGCAACGCCGCAACTGAATTTCAAAACCAAAAACTTTCTAAAAAGCCCATTAAATTTAGAATAAAATTATGTAAAAATATACAGGGGGTTCTAATAAAAATAATCGAGCTATGGTCAAAAAATCAGATCCATGGTCGATCTATAGAAATGACAAATTTTCAAGAAAAGTTGAATAACTTGGCAACGCCGCAACCGAATTTCAAAACCAAAACCTTTCTAGAAAGCCCGTTAAATTTCGAATATAACTCTGTAAAAATATACAGGGTGTTTCATTAAAAAAAATCAAATTGTAGAGAATAAATGGGATATAGTATTTGTGAACGAACATACCGGATGTTTTTGAATGCCAATCCAATATGGATCACCCTATACGGTTTATAAAACAAAAACCTAAACACGGAACTGGGTTAGGTGTGACCTAAACAAGGACTTTTGTGTTCAAATTTACAATTAGACGATAACGTGTGAAATTAAAATCTTTTAAACATAAATCTATTGGGAAAAGAAAATTATATGCAAATATTATACATAACGATCCTAATTAAATTTAAAACGATACAAGACAAGAACGGTGAAGGCTATAGAATTTTAAAAAGTGACGTCTTTGTGAATAGAACCAGGTGTGAAATAATAATAAATGCCAATCCAATCAAACCGTTTTGGATATCGATTTTAAGAGAGGTACCTAACTGTACTGATTTCCGATGCGATAATAATATTAACAATAACAATAATAAATTACGTTACATCATCTCTAGTGGGTTGAACAATGCAACAATTTAAATTGTCACAGTGTAACATAAAGAAGGCATAGTTTGGGAACGTGACGGTGCAATTAATTTAAATTAAATTTAAGTTCATATTTATTTACATAAGCGGATTATAATTTATTTTGAATTCCATTTCAAGATTAAAATGTTAGTTTTAAACTGTAAACATGTCTAGGCGTTCTATCTAATAAAACTAAGCTTCTGAATTTTAAAATATTGACATAATATTTATACTTTTTTTTTAAACACATCAAGCCAGCCCAAAGACATTTTTTAGAATTTGTTTTTTGTTGACCCCCACCGAGATAATGGTTAATCAAGGCTATGTAGTATCTTCCAGATATATTATAACTTAATTTGGATCTACAAAGTATTTATACAGGGTGTATACAAAACCCCCAATTGCAGCAATGCAAATATATCAAATTTTTTGCACACAACTTGATTATTTTTAATGGAACACCCTGTATATATTTTTTTACGTAGTTGTATTTGAAATTTAAATGGCTTTCTAGAAATGTTTTGGTTTTGAAATTCAGTTGCGGCGTTGCCAAGTTATTCAACTTTTCTTGAACTTTAGACCGACCGATATATCTGATTTTTTGTCCATAACTCGATTATTTTTAATAGAACACCCTATATATTTTTGCATAGCCGTATTCAAAATTTAACGGGCTTTCTAGAAATGTTTTGGTTTTCAAAGTCAGTTTTGAGGTTCCCCAGTTATTAGACTCTTCTTGAAAATTTATTATTTCTACACCGACCGATGGATCTGAATTTTTTGCTATAACTCGATTATTTTTAATAGAACACTCAGTATATTTTTAAATAGTTGTATTCGAAATTTAACGGGCTTTCTAGAAATGTGTTGATTTTGAAATTCAGTTGCGGCGTTGCCAAGTTATTCAATTTTTCTTGAAAATTTGTTATATCTAGACCGACCGATGCATCTGAATTTTTTGCCATAACTCGATTATTTTTAACGGAACACCCTGTATATTTTTACATAATTGTATTCGAAATTTAACGGGCATTCTAGAAATGTGTTGATTTTGAAATTCAGTTGCGGCGTTGCCAACTTATTCACCTTTTTTTGAACTTTGTTATTTCTAAAGACCGACCGATGCATCTGATTTTTGTCCATAACTCGATTATTTTTAATAGAACACCCTGTATATTTTTACACTGCCGTATTCGAAATTTAACGGGCTTTCTAGAAATGTTTTGCTTTTCAAAGTCAGTTGCGGCGTTGCCCAGTTATTTAACTTTTCTGAAAAATCTATTATTTCTATTTTCTATAACTCGATTATTTTAATGGAACACCCTGTATATTTTTACATAGTTGTATTCGAAATTTAAAAGGCTTTCTAGAAATGTTTTGGTTTAACAATTCCATTGTGGCGTTGCCAAGTTATTGCGATATTTGCACTCTGTTTTTATACAGGGTGTTTGTTTTGCCCAACCTATATCCATTTGTATTTGACATATTTAAATGTTTCAAATGCAAAGATGTACTACAAACGTCCTTTATTACAAAAAAATTAATCACTGCAAAATTTCGAAATGTTTTTCTTTTGTTTATAACAGTAACAAGAAGAAACTTCCTTCTACTTTTCCGAGTATAGTATAAAAATGTCTGAATTTTAACAATACAGTTAGAGGATATTTATGAACCAGCTTTCTTCTGTAACGTTCTATAGATTTGTAGTCGGGTACACATTACAATATAATGGATGTATTATTCAGTACGTCTTTAACCGAGGTTCTTGTCAGAATGTTAAAGAGGAAGCCGGTAGAAACAATAAAGTACACAACAGAAGAACGAACGGGTCCGTCCATGGTGTGGAAGGAATTCTTCTTGCTCTTACTAGGTTATTTACCATTTGACCTTGTGGTTTATGGCTTCGTCAACTACTCTTATGCTCTAGTACTATATTTTCTAGTCTTTCTCAAGAGATTCTTATCGAAAAGTCAACCTTTTATAACCATTGTTGCACCTACTTGAATTGGATAAGGAACGCGAGCTTGTGTAGTAGTACATTATTTGATGGCACAATGTTGGCGGAATGTTTCTTGTTACAAGTCATCTAGATATCTTGGGAATATGTATGAGGAAGATTTTTTTTAATAAAAATAAACGCTTGACAAACTTTGAGGCTAGAAAAACGTACCCGGTGTGAGGCTAGTGAGGCAAGAAATTTAATTTATCAACATTAACAGCTTTAAATGGAAACGTAGGGAAAACCATGCAAGATAGCGCAAAATAATAGAAAATCAAAGTTGTAGAAAATAAAATTTCCCACAAAAAACTCTTACAAAGTTTTTTCCTAACGTTAATAGTTTGGGCCTGGGAACCGTGAGATTAAACACATGCGCGCGCTCTCTTTAGCGCGTTGCAAACACATTAGCTCGCGCTCGCTCGCTCTTACAAAATATTTTTCTTCAACTTTAGAGCGATAATTTATTTATAGCTGAAATAAACTAAAATCGGTAAATTGAAACCCAATAAAACTATTGGCAATATACCGTGAGATTTATACCTGTGGGAGTAGTTCCGTTTCGAACATGCGATTATGCAAATTCAAAAAATATTTTATTATTTATGATGACATAATTATTAAAAGTGTTACCAAACACGGTTGCACGAGGTGAACAAGGCGATAATTTATGTATCTTGCTGTTATACAGGGAATAAAAATTGCCGGAAAACTTTTAACTAGAATTATTTATTATCGACAACAATCTATTATGTCCAAATTTGTAAATTTAATCGAATAATCATTATCTTCGATTTTTTTCCATTAACGGAAGTTTACGTGGGTTCTTTAATTTTTCTACAAGTTACACGAAAACGACACGAAAATAAATAAATCCAGTACTTTTTGAATTAAAAAGTCTTCATACTCATTGTATTTATCTTATCATACTTTCTTCACTATCAGTTTAAATTATAAATACTAATCATGACTTAGGTACATACTTTTTTTTGTTAATTAATCAGAAAAAAATAGTATACGGAACATATCACGAAAGTGTCTTTACCGGACTGGTATTCCCTAGTGTATAATGTATAGCATTATCCTTGACCAAACACATAATTGATAGATTATGTGGACAAAGTGAGGTTCCCAAAACCTTCCATTTATATTTTTTCAAACAAGGCCGGAGTACAACCCTGACCAAACCCCTTTACACAAAAAAAAAAGATAACCAAGCAATTGAACTAATATTTTTTTAAATCACACTTTTGCATTTGCATTTTACCAATTGACATTTAATTAACTGTCATGGATTGATCGATAACCATGAATTAATTTCAGGAATTTTGCAACACCAATCGGTGCCTTCTATAATTTATTACTACCACATTATTTTAATAAGACCAAGACTTTTATTCTTCTAATATAATTTGTGCGAAAAATAGGCCAAAAGTATTACGTGCAACGTTCAAATTTTGCGACATATTGTACAACTCGGCCTACAGCCTCGGTGAACAATTTTTCCATAGCGTCACTTTTTCCACCTGTTGCATAAAATAAGTTTTACGAACAAATCGAAGGTAAAGGGAAAAAAACCTGCTTTCTGATCATTATAACAATCCTCAAAGTTAATAGCGCGTATAAGGATCTCCATTCAATAATGCATTATTACATCATAAACGAGGGGTAAACCACAAAGCCAAAACGTGTACACCACATCTCCTTTTCGATGACATCTCCCATATCTCCTCAATATTTCCCCACATCTCCCCACATCTCCCAACATCTCCCCACATCTCCTCACCTCATGAATTTTGTTTGTAAATAAAACAATTGTGTGTAAGAGATAGTCGCAAGGATTATTCATCACCTTACCGGTTATGATCGTTTTTTAAAATATACTCCTACTGTAATATTTAGTAAATTGCAATAAATCGTAAGAAACTATATAATCCTTATTTGCCAATAAATCAAATACAAAAGAGACAGGAATTAAAGACGACACCAAATACCACAATTTTAAATGAAGGGGTATATCGAAAATTCATCGTCAAAATAAGTTTTTCAAAACAATCCGAAACCGAAAGCGGAAGTTGACATGTTGTTTTGGTAGCATTTTTTTCAGAAGCAGAATTTTGAAAATCTGGGTAGGGGATATGAAAGAACACGATAATTCAAGGGAAACAGTTTTTTGCCGGACTCTCTAACTTCAAAATGGCGGCCGCTATGAATTTTTCAAATATTCGACTTTAACGCCCCACAACTCAAAAAACAGTTATCGGATCAGGTTCCACAACAACTTGCTTGAAAGCCCTTTGGCGGTACTGCACCATGAAAAATTTATTTAGTAAATCCAAAAAACGGTCGCAACAGCGCTCTTCCAAAACTTTTGAAATTTTTGAAAAATTATTTAAAAAAAAGTGGCCACACGATTTTTTCTCGAAGAAACCACCTTCTCTATCACTGTCTACCATTCCCGATAATAACGCTGGAATTATTTCGACTGTTTCCGACATCTCCTTGCATTCCACCAACATTATGACTCAACCACATGACCCACATCTCACACATCTCCCCGACATTTCCTACATCTCCCCGACATTTCCCACATCTCCCCCGACATTTCCCACATCTCCCCAACATTTCCCACATCTCCCCAACATTTCCCACATCTCCTCGACATCTCCTACATCTCCCCAACATCTCCTGCCTTGTGTACACCACATCTCACTGGTGATTTGCCCCTCGATCATAAATTTTTATTATTTTGATCGTATCGAAGCGTGCCAGAAGAAGTGGTATCCGGCAAGAGAACAAAGACTCCTTTGAACTTGAAACGCAAGTTTTTTGATCGTAATACCGCATGGTGGTAAAAAAAATAATGCAAGGTGTATTAAGGATTCGAACTCGTGTTCGGCCATCTGCGTGCACACAATTGATACAAATTACAGACACCATATTTTTATAGTTTTAGTTCCATATAATGCTGTACTTGTTCAGAAATACAAGGCTTGCTTTTGTTTGTATTCTGGTGTATGGAGGATGCGCTCCGTTGTTAATTAAACCATTTTTTTGATTAAAAGCTTTAAAAGCCTTAGAGTCTCGTAAAAGTACTTTCATGACGGGTTCCGTATCAATATTAATTCATAATTTCGACTGACAGTGAAGAAAGTATCCTATAAAAAATTGAGTATGAAAACTTTCTACAGGCTCCATAAAAAAAATAATTAGCACCAATCCGGATTTGACCCCCCGTTCCAAAAACCAAGTTCTACCCGCTGTTCTTTTAAATAAAATTTCTCTTCAAAAAAATAATACTAACATGAAATTCCAACGAAGGGCAAGACCTATACCGACTTCGTCTTGTAGCAAGTTCCCACCACGGAATCGTGGGTTTATTAAATTGTGAAGGGTCGCAACCTATCCTTGGGTCTTCTGGAACGGATGCAAGACTTGGTGGACGTGGTGGAGCTCGTGGAGGACCCACACGAGGTCTTCTGATTGTTGCAAACCCATCGTATACAGTTGAACACGGCATTATTATTTTTTTAAAGCACTAACACAAAATTTCACATTTTTTTGGGAGGTATTGAAGACTCCACTTTAATTCAAGTTCACATTTTTAAAACTAAAAATTAGGAAGAAAGTTTTAATTGTGGCGAACGTTCAACAATACTGAAGGTTTATCAAGTTAGTAGCATTTTGATTTTAGTACCGCCCGTCCCAAGTTGTAAGATTACAATGAAGGCGATAAGATAATAATTTTATAATATCCACTATGTAATAGAATACACAATATTAAAAAAAAATAATGTGAATCATATACAGATTAATAAATCATGTCATTAAAGTTTTCAAATACTTTTTCAAAAAAACTCCGGTTAATTTTTTTTCATACGACGGAAACGGATGCCGTTGGGTCAAATTTTTTTACGGCATCTTGTTCAGTACAAAATTCTGCAAAAGTACCAAATTTAAACCAATCCTCTACCTCTTATAACAAGCGAGATATGAGATACTCAAGGTTGACTTCAAATTTGAAACACCCTGTACAGTATACGGGGGCCGGGGTTAAAAACCTGCTCTAATAGATTGGGTTAGAATAAATTGACTGAAGTCGCAGCTATCTTGATACATTGTATGTTTCGGCGTAATGATAGAATTATGTACAGGGTGTTCGAAAAAGGCGTAGAGGGGAAAAAGCAAGACAACTTTTTTATCTTGCACTTTACAGAAAAAAAGTTTAATAGTTTTTTATTTGAGATCGTGTTTGCTATCTGATAGCACCTTTAAATGTTTTGTTTCATTTCCGGTTTAACCGGAAGTGTATATAACTTTTGTTTTTCAAATGACACTATGTATTTTTTGTGAAATTTCTAAATTCTTCAATTTTTTCTCTTTACGTATATCATAAATTATAAGGAGGTTACATAACATTATTTTCCCAAAAAATCGGACCCAAAAATATTTCCTGTTAAACCGGAAGTGAAAAAAATATTTGAAGGTGCTACCACATAGTAAACGTGATTTCCAACAACAAACTATTAAACTTTTTTTCTGTAAATCTTAAAACAAAAACATTATTGGGTGATCCCAATTTCTTTGAACACCCTGTGTATGGGGATCTCGGTTATCTTAAGAGATACAAGGTCCGTTAAATAAGAAAAAAGTTGTGAAAATGTATGCCCTTTATGAAAACGTTTTGATTTTCAAAATATCTTCAAGTACTTTTGAAATATTTGTTTCATTAGGAGTCATACGAACTATGAACCGACCAACAAGTAAAAGATAAAAACAACCTAAATTACGATCTTTGTTTACGACTTCTTTTACGTTTAAAAATCCGGGTCGTACGCATGAATATTTAATATTATCACTAGTACTATAATTTGCCTAATTTTTTACTAAAAGACCACGCCGCGCCGCATTTCACAACCTTCAAAAGAAGTAGACAATTTCAAAACAAACGCAACGCGCTTCTGTTTATCCATGATGAGGTTCAATAACACTCGTAGTTGACTCATAATTTTATGAACGTAATAAACTAATGGATTGAGGGTGTAGACATTTTTTTACCAAAGTGCTTTATTTAATTTCACGTAGTAACAGGGAGCGGGCTGCGTTTTACACATGATTATTATTATTGTTGATAAGGTGTGCTCTGTTTTTGTTTACTTAGATCAGGGAATCGATTAAAAAATTAATTGGTTTGGGTGGGGTTCGATCCCTAAAACGTTCTTAATTTTTTCTTGAGAATTTGCTATTTCTATAGACCGACCGATGTATCTGATTTTTTGTCCATAAGTCGTATATTTTTAATGGAACACCCTGTATATTTTTACATAGTTCTATTCGAAATTTAACGGGCTTTCTATAAATGTTTTGGTTTTGAAATTCAGTTGCGGGGTTACCAAGTTATTAATTTTTTCTTGAAAATTTGCTATTTCTGTAGACCGACCGATGTATTTGATTTTTGGTTCATAACTCGACTATTTTTAACGGAACACCCTGTATATTTTTACATAGTTGTATTCGAAATTTAAAGGGCTTTCTAGAAATGTCTTGGTTTTGAAATTCAGTTGCGGGGTTGCCAAGTTATTATTTTTTTCTTGAAAATTTGCTATTTCTGTAGACCGACCGATGTATCTGATTTTTTGTCCATAAGTCGATTATTTTTAATGGAACACCCTGTATATTTTTACATAGTTCTATTCGAAATTTAACGAGCTTTCTAGAAATGTATTGGTTTTGAAATTCAGTCGCGGGGTTGCCAAGTTATAAATTTTTTCTTGAAAATTTGCTATTTCTGTAGACCGACCGATGTATTTGAATTTTTCTCTATAACTCGATTATTTTTAACGGAACACCCTGTATATTTTTACATAGTTTTATTCGAAATTTAACGGGCTTTCTAGAAATGTTTTGGTTTTGAAATTCAGTTGCGGGGTTGCCAAGTTATTCATTTTTTCTTGAAAATTTGCTATTTCTGTAGACTGACCGATGTGTTTGATTTTTGTCCATAACTCGATTATTTTTAACGGAACACCCTGTATATTTTTACATAGTTCTATTCGAAATTTAACGGGCTTTCTAGAAATGTATTGGTTTTGAAATTCAGTTGCGGCGTTGCCGAGCTGTAATTTTTTTTTGAAAATTGTGATACGAGGTTCGAACCACGTACCCTCAAAAGTCATTTTTACAGAAAATACGATTAAAATATGGGAAGGTTTTGGTGTTTTGTCAACACATTCCTCATTAAATTAGTTATCTTTGGTTATTTTCTTTGTTTAAAGTTTAAACAAACAGATTTAAGATTAAATTTTTTAAAATCTTTCCCATTAGGAGCGCAAATTGATTTGTAATTGCTTGGCTGTTGAAATAATCCATCATCATGAATATATTCGAGGACGAGCCCCTATCTCCGGTTTTTGAAGTTGCGTTTTAATGTTTTATCTATCATTGATAACATCCTAAAATAAATTAAAATTTCCTAAAGCCCGTCTTTTATCACGATCAGTCATCCATTCGATTTCGGACGCCTTATCAAACGTCTTATTGACGTAAAGTGTAATTGGAAGCGAATTCTGGGAATGAAAAAAAAAGTTTAATTTTTTGTTTGATAAATTACGAATGGCATACTTTAAGTTGAGTGCGGTTAAGTGATATTAAACACTTATTACGAGCGTGGGCGTATGTATTTTTGGTGTGTCTTAATGTATGTGCATTAATAATAATCTGTTAAAAATATTTGCTTTTGGCGATATGTCTAAACAGTTATGATTGCAAAATTACTAACAAGGTTGATGTTTACGTCTTTTAAATTGTATAACCGTATATAATTATTTTTTTTCAACAAATTATTTCAAATTTATGATCCGAGGTTTTAGTGGAAATTTGCATTTTTGGTTGATCGTCTTAATTTCGTGTTATTTCCAGAAAAATCCTAATTGAAGTTTTATTGTGACGCCCCCTGTAGGAATTGGTGGTTGAAAATATTTTTAACCCTTTTCTTATGACCGATTTACTCTAAACGAAATTTTTCCCATCAACGTAGGACAAATACTTTCCGAGTTAGTCTTACTAACTCACCCTTGTATATACAGTGTGCTTCAAAAATAAATTCAACAAATTACACAAAGCTTCCTGAATAATAAAAATAAGATTGTACAAAACTAAAACCTTCACGAGAAGTATCCAATAATTCGGTAAAAATGTTAATTATTACAAAAGTTGACGGCATTTGTTTATTAATAAATTTTGTTAAATTTTTCCCTTGAAATTAATAAAAGGTCATGCGAAAAATATGGTGGGTTACATGTAGGTCAGGCTAGACATTTTTTTTATACTATGGATTAAAATTTGTAGCAGATTTATTGTTACCAATCCTTAAATAAATGGAAGACAGTATTAGATATACAGGGCCGGACAAAATTTTTGGATAATAAACACTAAAACTGTAAATTTAATATATAGTACAGGGCGAGATAATTTTCCTGTACTGTTAACTTCATCGTTTTTTTCATAACAGTGATAAAAACTTTGATGAATTTTAATATACAGGGTGTAGAAAATTAACGTGACAACTTCTTTATTTATATACAAGGCGTGTCAGTACTAGTTACATTATTTAAAAGTGTAGGAACCCAAAAAAATCAATCAAAAACAATTTCTAGGCAATTTTATATACAGGATGATGCATAATTAATTCTTCATTTAACGTTTTTGTTTTATTAAAACCGTGTTAAAAACTATATTTGACGAATTTTATGGTATAGAGTGTGTGACAAATTTATATGAATATTGTTTAATATATACAGGGTGTTTGGTACAGTATTATAAGGACTCGCTAATATTTTATTTAAAATTACAGGAACCCAGAAATTTTTTTTCTGAGCAATTCTGTATACAGAATGAAATTAAAATTTATATACAGGGTGTTGGAAATTAACGTGCCAACTTTTTTTTAATTTTTATTCAAACAAATTGAGGGATTTTTTCCTTAATGCCAGACACTTTCAATTAATTTTTTGGAAAAAGTACATATACATTTTTTATGTATAGGATGCGTCGGAAGTTGTTCGAGAATTTTGGGACTAATTTAATCAAAAAAATAAACTCAGTGATGGTTAAATCAGACAAATTTAACAACTCCCCCACCCATTTAAAATATTTTAATCGTTTGTATTCGATTTACATACAATAAGAAGAATATCTCCATTATTTGAGCTTCCGGTGCTTTCTCCCACGAAATTCTATGATAGTGAACTAAATAACTACTACTGTTAGAAAATATAAATAAATATCCTAAACTCGTGGGTGTATAAAGAAGTTAAAAGCAAAAAAAAGAAAACGAACATTCCTATTAATTTGTTTCAATGATAACTAATGAGTTTGTTTAAATTTTTACTACGTCGTGGTATTTTTTTTCAGTTTATCTTGTTTTAAAATTAATTATAAATTAATTTACAATTTAAATTTTTCATTAGGTTATCAATTTTAATTTAAAATTATCTTGTCGTTAGGAAATTTTTTTTGATAAACCTTAAGTATTATGGATAAGAAAAATTACACGAATAATATTAATGCGTTGCACTTTTTCGTTTTAAAAAAAATCACTAACTTGAGCACGTTTTTTTTTTTTATTGTTTCTGTCACTACGAGACCCAACTCGCCACGATCACGATCCTAGACCGACTGACTCGAGTCTCGAACTCGAGCTTCTTTCTCTACACAAACGTATAGTAAATTTCGACTTGAACCTCTAAACAAGTGGACTGAAACTGAAAGAAGTTTCGAGTCACTTTATCAAATGTAAATAAACACGAGCTGTTACGAAATCACCTGCTCGTCGGTCATCAGATAAACTTTTGGCTTTTGGGAAGATTATATTTTTTTTTGTTGTGTTCTTGCACAATCGTATCTACCTACTGAGGTAATGATTATTGAAGTGTTGAAGCAACACGTTATTATTAACGTAGGAATAATAGATGGAAAGGCAATTAGAAATGAGGTTTTTGATCTTGAACAGCACGAAAACGTTTAAAAGGACGTCGACTTTTTCAAAAGTGCAAGTGTTTAGAGTTGGATCAAGCACGCGAGGTTGTTGTTATTGCTATTTAACACACAATTTGTTTCGTAATTAAACAGGAAAAACATCTGTTGTGTAGAGGATTTAATAAAGGCATTCTTTTTCTAACGACTTTGCTTATGGCAAACCCATATACAGGATGAAATAATGTTAAAGATTAGAAAACTTCCAACAAACACCCTGTATAATGAAATGATAATTTAAAATATTTTAGAATAATCTGTATTCAAATTTACTAAAAGAAAAAACTTTTATGTGCTTGAGTTCGAATCGTGTCGATTTTTTTAGTTAAATTTCCAAAAAAGTTGAATAACTTTTCAACGCCGTAACGGATTTTCAAAAACAAAAACAATCAGAAAGGCAATTAAAAATCGAACAAAATTATCTAAAAATATACAGGGTGGACTATACAAAAAAAATCGAGTTAGGATTTATTTAAGATCAGAAATGTTTGTACCAGTGCCAGAAACACCCTGTATACTTAAAACTAAAATTTAAAATATTTACAAGATAATCTATGATCTGGACAATCATTTTACCAGAAAATAAATTTTTTCATGTGCTTTAGTTCGAGTCGTGTAGATTTCTTTTTTACTGAGGCCTGTAAACAATTTTTTTCCAAAAAACTTGAATAACTTTTGTTAGTCTTGACGGAATTTCAAAAACAAAAAAAAACGTAAAAAGACAATTAAAAGACAAATAAAATTATCTAAAAATATACAGGGTGTTCTATTTAAAAAAACCGAGTTATGATTTATTTAAGATTAGAAATGTTTGTACCTTTGCAACAAACACCCTGTACACTTTTAAACTAAAATTTAAAATACTTGCAGAATATTCCCTAATCGGAACTAATATTTTCCAGAAAAAAAGTCGTAAGTTCTCGAGTTCGAGTGGAGTAATTTTTTTAAGAAATAAAGTCTGCAAAAACTAAATTTTCCCAAAAAACTGGAATAACTTTTCAACTCCGTAACGGATTTTCAAAAACAAAAAACAATCAGAAAGGCAATTAAAAAGCGAACAAAATTATCTAAAAATATACAGGGTGTACTATACAAAAAAATCGAGTTATGATTTATTTACGATTAGAAATGTTTGTACCATTGCCACAAACACCCTGTAGACTTAAAACTAAAATTTAAAATATGTATAGGATAGTCTATATTCTGGACAAACATTTTACCAAAAAATAAAATTTTCATGTGCTTTAGTTCGAATCGTGTTGATTTCTTTTCTACTAAGGCCTGTAAACAAATTTTTCCAAAAAAAATTCAATAACTTTTGTTAGTCTTGACGGAATTTCAAAAACAAAAAACACGTAAAAAGACAATTAAAAGACAAATAAAATTATCTAAAAATATACAGGGTGTTCCATTTAAAAAAACCGAGTTATGATTTATTTAAGATTAGAAATGTTTGTACCATTGCAACAAACACCCTGTACACTTTTAAACTAAAATTTAAAATACTTGTAAAATATTCCCTAATCTGAACTAATATTTTCCAGAAAAAAAAGTCTTTTATGTTCTCGAGTTAGAGTCGAATAATTTTTTTAAGAAATGAAGTCTGCAAAAACTAAATTTTCCCAAAAAACTGGAATAACTTTTCAACGCCATAACGGATTTTCAAAAACAAAAAATATTCAGAAAGGTAATTAAAAAGCGAACAAAATTATCTAAAAATATACAGGGTGTACTATACAAAAAAATCGAGTTACGACATATTTAAATTTAGAAAGTTTCGTACCATTGAAACAAAACACCCAGTATAAATGGAAATAATTCTAAAATATATTATTCTTGATTGCCTACAACTTTTGTTTGAAACATTTTTGTGTATTTCAAATCCTAAACCAAATATGAACTCACCCCCGTAACCTTGTAGACTCACCCTTTTCCCTCATTTTGTGCAAAAATTCGTGTTTGAAATCTACCCATCCTTAAAATTCCCAGGTATACATCATATAATTTACTATCCTTACCTCTTTTAAATGACTTTTACCGTTAGGACAACCAAACGGAAGCAGGTTTCAAAATGATTTAAAAATAAAAAGAAGTCAGCCTTTCGTCTACCCTCTGAGAACCCAATTTACGAATTCATCGACCCTTAAATCATAATTATCACAGACAAAAAATGTAAACAAGGGATAGAGAAAACCAAACTTTAACATTTGTGAATCGTTTTGGATTTCCAGTGGAACTGTAAAATTTTGATTCGTTTTTGTAAAGAAAATCGTTGAGTATTTGTTTGATCAATTATTTGGGTTTGTATTTTACGTGTTTTGCCATTTATAACTTCTGTAGTAAAATTAGAAAAAAGTTTAGAGTAAAATTCGGATTTTTTTTGCTGTAACTTTTGTAAAATATAGGGGAGATTCTTACCCCTTACCTCTTAAAGGGGATGGATTTTGCAAGATTGCTTATTGGGGTTAGATTCAGTTTCCTTAACATTAATTCCTGATCTTTTATGGTTGTAAATTTTCTAAAGATCTCGGCTTGGGAATCGGCGCTACCTTAAAAAATTCACCCTGTATATAAGCTTATAACGAACAAATCTAAAATTTTTACGACCCGTAACTTAAAGAAATACAATTTTCTTTTAGGTTTGCCATAAATGAAGGAAATGTTATATTAAAATTTGAGAAAGTATACAGAGTGTTTGCAAAATTTAGGAACGCCATATTTTGATTCTTTTTTAATAAAACATCCTGTATATTTTTTATATAGTTGTATTCAACTTTTAATCGTCTTTCTGGCTGTTTTTAAATTTCGTTACAACTTTTTTTGGAAAAATTTGGTTTTACAGACTTTACTTAAAAAAAATTACATGACTCGAACTCGAGCACATAAAAATTTTTTTGTTTAGGTAAATGTTATCAAAATCATTTTCCCCTACATAATTATATTAAATTTAATTTTCAGTATACAGGGTGTTAGTTGTAACGATACAAAAATTTGTTATAATTCACCCCACCCTGTATATTACACTGAACTTTTTTGTCGGACAACTTTTATTACTCAATTAGAAAAATTAAACTCAAATGAAAGTTCAATAAAGTAGATAATTAATCGATTAACAATAAAGTCCTTGGAGTGTTTGTTCGTTCATTCCTTCTGTCAAATAAAATAAAATCCGGGCGCCACTGTAGTGCCACTTTTATTAAATTTCTATTAAGACCTTGATAGGAGAGAAATTGAAACATTAAACACAAACCTACATGAATATTAGTTGAATAACACTCAAAATCCATAACGGTCGCTTAAAAATTAATCGCTGTCCACATTTCGATACGAAAATTTTGCAATCGTTATTAATTTTAAGTAATTTTTTTAATAACGGCCTTAAAACGTCAAGAGTTTTCTAAAAAAAAATTATATTTCCATTAGTCAAATATTAGAAATGCTTTAGCCTCAATTTTACCAAACTAGAGCTCGGACTTGTATGCAAAAAATTATATGGATAGGTATATAATTTTTTTTGCATAAAACCAGAGTTCTACGATTTTAAAGGGATTTATGAGTAATAAAAAAAAATAGTTTTCAAAGTTAGTTGCGAACCAGATTACCTACGGTAATTTATGGGGAATTTCTTGCAAAACAAATCAGTCTCATTAAAATTTTTTTTTTGAAAAAGGACGTACAGTACGTGACTTATTCCTTCTTTCCCTCGATCTTAACCTTTCTCCCGTAAAAGGAACGACCATAGACAATCAACTTTGAGATTCCAATCACAAGAGTCGGGATGTTTTTTATAGCAAAAACTTGTTCTGTTAAACAACACCTAACTGTAATCATCTAGGAAAGGAATGTGCAGCTTTTTAAAGTAAATGTGCGATTAAAAACAGGCAAAATTAACAAAAAACCCTGAGGGAACTCGCGAACTCATCTAGAGAATGCTGTTTTTGAAGCTTACTCGTCCTAAGATTTCTTTTAATTTAAAATATTAAATTTTTCTAAAGTGATTTTTTTCTATAAAAACATATTTTTTTCAGAAAGTATGAATTATGTAAAATACTAATTGCATACTTTTACGCCTCCTCTCCATACACAACAATACCTAAACAATCTGTAATTAGTTACTTTCGTGCCGCAAAACTGTTTTTGATAATAAAACTAACCATAACCAATATTACCAGCTAGAGTACTAGAATTTTTAAATCCCAAACGATTACCAATGGAAAGTATGCACCTAATTTGCAAGAATAATGAGAGAAAAGCCAATAAGACTCTCGCACAATATTATTTATTACTTGGGAGGTACCACGAAGAATGGCAAGGAACTCATTAAAATTAAATTAATTCCATACACGACTGGCATTAATTACAAATGACATTATGCTTGTACAAAAAGAAAGATTTTTATAGGAATTTAAAAATACAAGCAACCATTCATAACATCCAACCCACGCACATTTTCAAAATAAAACAAGGAAGGGGAAAGCAATGAGTTCTGGGTATCTGGTATGCAATAGTAACAAAAAAATTGTATAACTCTTGAACGCCGTAATGGATTTTCAAAAACAAAAAACAGTCAGAAAGGCAATTAAAAAGCGAACAAAATTATCTAAAAATATACAGGGTGTACTATATAAAAAAATCGAGTTACGACATATTTAAGATTAGAAATTCTTGTACCATTGGAACAAACACTCTGTATACTTTTAAAATAAAATTTAAAATACTTGCGGAATATTCCCTAATCGGAACTAATATTTTCCAGTAAAAAAAATCTTTTATGTTCTCGAGTTCGAGTCGAGTAATTTTTTTAGATGTGAAGTCTGCAAAAACGAAATTTTCCCAAAAAACTGGAATAACTTTTTAACGTCGTAACGGATTTTCAAAAACAAAAAACACTCAGAAAGGCAATTAAAAATCGAACAAAATTATCTAAAAATATACAGGGTGTACTATATAAAAAAATCGAGTTACGACATATTTAAGATTAGAAATTCTTGTACCATTGGTACAAACACTCGGTATACTTTTAAAATAAAATTTAAAATACTTGCGGAATATTCCCTAATCGGAACTAATATTTTCCAGTAAAAAAGGTCTTTTATGTTCTCGAGTTCGAGTCGAGTAATTTTTTAAGATGTGAAGTCTGCAAAAACGAAATTTTTTCAAAAAACTGGAATAACTTTTTAACGACTTAACGGATTTTCAAAAACAAAAAACACTCAGAAAGGCAATTAAAAAGCGAACAAAATTATCTAAAAATATACAGGGTGTACTATATAAAAAAATCGAGTTACGACATATTTAAGATGAGAAATTCTTGTACCATTGGAACAAACACTCTGTATACTTTTAAAATAAAATTTAAAATACTTGCGGAATATTCCCTAATCGGAACTAATATTTTCCAGTAAAAAAAATGTTTTATGTTCTCGAGTTCGAGTCGAGTAATTTTTTTAGATGTGAAGTCTGCAAAAACGAAATTTTCCCAAAAAACTGGAATAACTTTTTAACGCCGTAACGGATTTTCAAAAATAAAAAACGTTCAGAAAGGCAATTAAAAAGCGAACAAAATTTTCTAAAAATATACAGGGTGTATTATATAAAAAAAATCGAGTTACGACATATTTAAGATTAGAAATTCTTGTACCATTGGAACAAACACTCTGTATACTTTAAAATAAAATTTAAAATACTTGCGGAATATTCCCTAATCGGAACTAATATTTTCCAGTAAAAAAAGTCTTTTATGTTCTCGAGTTCAAGTCGAGTAATTTTTTAAGATGAAGTCTGCAAAAACGAAATTTTCCCAAAAAACTGGAATAACTTTTCAACGCCGTAAGGGATTTTCAAAAACAAAAAACATCTAAAAAGGCAATTAAAAAGCGAACAACATTATCTAAAAATATACAGGGAGTATTATATAAAAAAATCGAGTTACGACATATTTAAGATTAGAAATTCTTGTACCATTGGAACAAACACTCTGTATACTTTTAAAATAAAATTTAAAATACTTGCGGAATATTCCCTAATCGGAACTAATAGTTTCCAGTAAAAAAAGTCTTTTATGTTCTCGAGTTCAAGTCGAGTAATTTTTTAAGATGGAAGTCTGCAAAAACGAAATTTTCCCAAAAAACTCGAATAACTTTTCAACGCCCTAACAGATTTTCAAAAACAAAAAACACTCAGAAAGGCAATTAAAAATCGAACAAAATTATCTAAAAATATACAGGGTGTATTACATAAAAAAATCGAGTTACGACATATTTAAGATTAGAAATTCTTGTACCATTGGAACAAACACTCTGTCTACTGTTAAAATAAAATTTAAAATACTTGCGGAATATTCCCTAATCGGAACTAATATTTTCCAGTAAAAAAGGTCTTTTATGTTCTCGAGTTCGAGTCGAGTAATTTTTTTAGATGTGAAGTCTGCAAAAACGAAATTTTCCCAAAAAACTGGAATAACTTTTTAACGTCGTAACGGATTTTCAAAAACAAAAAACACTCAGAAAGGCAATTAAAAATCGAACAAAATTATCTAAAAATATACAGGGTGTACTATATAAAAAAATCGAGTTACGACATATTTAAGATTAGAAATTCTTGTACCATTGGTACAAACACTCGGTATACTTTTAAAATAAAATTTAAAATACTTGCGGAATATTCCCTAATCGGAACTAATATTTTCCAGTAAAAAAGGTCTTTTATGTTCTCGAGTTCGAGTCGAGTAATTTTTTAAGATGTGAAGTCTGCAAAAACGAAATTTTTTCAAAAAACTGGAATAACTTTTTAACGACTTAACGGATTTTCAAAAACAAAAAACACTCAGAAAGGCAATTAAAAAGCGAACAAAATTATCTAAAAATATACAGGGTGTACTATATAAAAAAATCGAGTTACGACATATTTAAGATGAGAAATTCTTGTACCATTGGAACAAACACTCTGTATTCTTTTAAAATAAAATTTAAAATACTTGCGGAATATTCCCTAATCGGAACTAATATTTTCCAGTAAAAAAAATGTTTTATGTTCTCGAGTTCGAGTCGAGTAATTTTTTTAGATGTGAAGTCTGCAAAAACGAAATTTTCCCAAAAAACTGGAATAACTTTTTAACGCCGTAACGGATTTTCAAAAATAAAAAACGTTCAGAAAGGCAATTAAAAAGCGAACAAAATTTTCTAAAAATATACAGGGTGTATTATATAAAAAAAATCGAGTTACGACATATTTAAGATTAGAAATTCTTGTACCATTGGAACAAACACTCTGTATACTTTTAAAATAAAATTTAAAATACTTGCGGAATATTCCCTAATCGGAACTAATAGTTTCCAGTAAAAAAAGTCTTTTATGTTCTCGAGTTCAAGTCGAGTAATTTTTTAAGATGGAAGTCTGCAAAAACGAAATTTTCCCAAAAAACTCGAATAATTTTTCAACGCCCTAACAGATTTTCAAAAACAAAAAACACTCAGAAAGGCAATTAAAAATCGAACAAAATTATCTAAAAATATACAGGGTGTATTACATAAAAAAATCGAGTTACGACATATTTAAGATTAGAAATTCTTGTACCATTGGAACAAACACTCTGTATACTGTTAAAATAAAATTTAAAATACTTGCGGAATATTCCCTAATCGGAACTAATATTTTCCAGTAAAAAAGGTCTTTTATGTTCTCGAGTTCGAGTCGAGTAATTTTTTAAGAAGTGAAGTCTGCAAAAACGAAATTTTCCCAAAAAACTGGAATAACTTTTTAACGTCGTAACGGATTTTCAAAAACAAAAAACAATCAGAAAGGCAATTAAAGAGCGAACAAAATTATCTAAAAATATACAGGGTGTACTATACTAAAAAAACGAGTTACAACATATTTAAGATTAGAATGTTTTGTACGGTTGCAACCAACACCCTGTATAATTAAATTTAAAATATTTTCTGAATAGTTCATAATCTGGACTAATATTTACCAGACATTTTTATAGGAATTTAAAAATAAAAGCATCCATTCATAACATTCAGCCCACGCACATTTTCAAATTGGAACAAAATAAAATAAGGAAGGAGGAAGCTCAGAGTCCTGGGTATCTTGTAATAGTCAAAAACGACAAGATTATGAAGAAATAAAAAACTCCAGACAAGTGGGCATGGCTGCTCCTAAATTAGTTTGATTGAGATCATTCTATAAGAAAAAAGGACGTGGGTTGTAGCCCCAAGACAATAACGCCATTTAACAACACTCGGATTTAGATCAAATCAGTCGAAACTTATAATATGAGAGGAGCACTTACAATTTATTGGACCTTGCCCAAAAAAAAAAGTAAAAGAATGTAATAAAAAAAATCTAAAACAATTTAATGTCCATTATTTTCTAATATACGAAAATAATGATACCTTTATGTTACTGTAATTTAGGTGTTCACTTTTATAATTACAAACAAGCAAATAAAAAGGATTTAATAATATACTACTACAAGATAAGGAGCAGGATGTTAATTTAACCGTACATGAGTATATTATCGTAGTTAGAAAAAAACAATTAAAGCGTTTTTGGGTTGTGTAAATTTTAATTTTATGGTAGGAGCAAATTAAATAATGCTTCAGCAAGTACATTGAGGTACGAAAATAGGTTAATTAAGCATGAAAACGGTGCAAATTAAATTAATGTGCATGAAAATTACACACTGGGGAGAAACCTTTTTACATTATTTTTCTTACACACTGGAGAAAAGCCTTTAAAGTATCTTCCGATGCTCTGTAATTATTTTTCCTTATGCAAAATATCAGTTCTTATTTTGTTAGGCAGTAAAAAAATATAATTGTAAGAAAAAGATTTGTCTCACTGTTTCCTCGGTACAAGCAAAAAAATATTAAACGTTAAATGTGCGTGTTCTTCTTCAGTGAACCTTGTTACAAAGAGAAGTAATTAACGTCTTACAAAATTACTTAAAATTGCTGCTTTTTTATTATAAAACCTTACTTAAACCAGTTAAACTTCATGTCACATGTAAAATTACTCATAAAAGAGCGTTAATCATACTCTAATTACCCAAATATGCCTCTCGACTAATTTGTTATAATAAAGGAAGTATAAAAAAACTCTAAAAAGAGTCAAAAAGTCATTATTCCTTTGATATCAAAAAGATATGCTTTAAGTAATAATTGGAGTTGAAAAAATTGCACACTGGGGAAAAGCCTTTTTAACGTTTCTCCCTGAACTGAACTTCGTATTCTGTTTCTAACATAACAAATATTTCATTTGTAAGTTGTAATTAGGTAATTTGGTTTAAAAAATGTAAATTAAATTCACATTAAGAACTGCGAAAAAGCCTTGAATAAATAATTTCATTTTCAGTCATATTTTCGATCTCATGGATAAAAATAATCCACTACTTGTCCTAATTTTATAGTTCCAGCATTAAATACTGTTTATAGTCAAGTGTAAAATATTTTAATTGATACGAGAAACCGTGAAAATTAAAAATATATGCTAAAAAAATTGCACACTGGGGAAAAGCCTTTTAAATTTTTAAATTAATTTTTCTTTAAATTTCCACTCAATGTTTAAAGAAATATAAAAAATTAAATCACTTACATTAGTGCTGAGTTGTGAAGTAAGTGTTTGAACCTTTTCTTGAGCCTCCGTCAGCTCCCTTCTCAATTTTCTTATTTCATGTGCTTGTTTCTCTTCAGCCGAAGAATACAAACTGGATGCTGTTGATACCAAACTTATAGAAGAGCCGTGCACTGAAAACAAAGAATGAGTTTTTAAAATATTGGCACTGTTACTATGGGTGAGGGCCTGACTGATTAAAATCCACCCAAATCTGTAGGTACCCTTTATCTAGAGTTACACAAAAATTAAAGAAAACTCAAACAATCCCCACTATTTCTAAAGGTCTCATTGATTCACTTTATTACTGAATAAAATAAATACCTACCATCATCATTCTTAGGAATGCTATGCCTAGGAGTGGAGTGCGTAGGAGACAAGGGAAATGTCCTAGCAGAACCAGGTGCAGGGCTCGTAGGCTGTGACCAATGGCTAAGAACAGCTCCAACAGGTAAACAGTAATACGGTTCGGTTTCAGGTTCTGTATTCCGGTGCAACATTGAAGGATACAGTTTTTCCGATTTAGTAGACCTGAAACAATCAAACGTGTGAGAAATCTTTAGCTTACTAGATTAAGGAGTTAGGTGGGAAAAGTTGGAAATTTGGGAAAATAAAATAATACCATAGACGTAATATTTCCAACTTCTCCAAGCTTGTATCTCTTTAAAATTTCTCGAACAGTTTGAATATAATAACAGAGACGATTGCAGCAGTGAAACATGAAAAGCGGACATTACAATGTGCAAAAGCGGTATAAAGAATGGTAACAAACTGAAGTTAATAGTGAAAAGGGTAGATCTAAACTACTTTAAATACAAAAACAATGTGAAATGGAAGAACAACACTCAGAAAATGACTCAGACAAACTAAAATTATTGACTCACCCTATACATATTGATTTTCAAATTTAACACAATAATTTTATTATAACCCCATCAATAGGGGTGTAGAATTGTTAAGAGATACCAAAGGGGGTAATTTTAATGCGATATTAAAAGAATGTAAGCGTTTAAATAAGAAATTTCTTTTAAAACCCCAAACATAACCTTGAATATTACTAAAACCTGTCACTTCAAAAAGCGCGCGAATTTCAAATTCAAATCCAAAATCAACTTTTTTTATTCATATTAACTTCAGTTTATAAAAAAGGTGATGCAAAATTCTTTCCCTGTTTAATATACCTGGGAAACGTCCGATCTCTCAGATAGCTATGGTATAAAAAGAATTATTTTAATTTTTTTAACACATAAGAAAATTTTAATTTTTTCGAGTTGGGTTTAAAAAAAGGGTTTGCTACTACTACATATTTTTATTACAACTACCCCACCACATATACCTGATACTGTTGCTCCGACTTAATCGAGATGGAGAATCTCTTAATAACCTGGCATGAGTTAAACTTCCACGATGCCCAGGCACACTTGATAAACTTTCCAAACTATCTGTTTCCGATAATCTTGGTGCAACTGAGTAAGTGTTACTATGGGAAAAAATTAGATTTATTATTTATTTTCATTTGTTTTTATTTATATTTACCTATGTCTAAGCCATGGAGCGTAAGGACTAGAAGCGTCAACAGCTTGAGTGTCTGATAACGAACCGTCGCTAGCTTTAACTCGAGCTTGTCTTAAAATAAGGCCATATTCTTGTCCTACCCCTGCTCCTTTAGGTAAACTTTGTGAACCCATCATTAAACGTTCTCTAACTGATTGACTTAGCTGATTGGCTGTGTTTCCAGTTAATGAGTAACTTTTGTATTGGGTTTCTGTAAACAATTCTTTAATTTAGGTCTTACACTGAACAGGTAGAGAAAGGTTTTTTAATACTTACTATGTGGTTGTTGTTGTTGTTGTAAATCACTTGAACATGTTTGTGTGCCTCCAGAAACTTTAACTTTAGTTCGAGGAACTGCTGATACTTGAGCGGTTTTTCCTGAAGAATTCTGTGTACCTATAATTAAATAAAATCCTCTTAATCAAGGAGATTTTTTAAAACACATGTTTATTCAAGTGAAGAATAACATAAAATGAATATGAAGTGTGCTAGAATTAATTGATTATGATCATGTGATATCAATAAAGCACGGAGTGAATGTTCTCTCTAACTAACAGCTGCTGTAAGAATGTTACTAGGTATTTATTACAAAAGAACGATTAGATAAGATTATGCAAGGTGTAAGATTTATTTTAAATTTTGTATTCACTTCAACACAGGTATTTATATAAAAGGTGATTCGAATTTTTTTTTATTAAAAGAAATTGGATGTTTCCAAACTTTTTGAACACCCTGTATTGTAAAGTCATTAAAGTGAGATTAAATTGCTTAAATGTCTTCTAATTTCCTTAATTTAGATATCACTGGTCTAATACTGGGGTTTAAACGAGATTCGAGCAATTACATCTGCGTGGTAACAATAAATGTCGGGATCACCAATTACTGCATCGATTCTCTTCCTTAGTGGAAAAATCTTGGAGAAAAAGATTCAGAGAGAAAGAGACAAACATATTCACAAAATGTAAAATATATTTCTTAAAGGAGAGGAAATTAAATTAATGTGCAAAAAAATTGCACACTGGGGAGAAACCTTTTTAATGTTCCACACTGAATATTTTTTATTGTTTCTAACATAACAAATATTTAATAATTATAAGCTCTTATTAAATAATTTGATCTAAAATATTTTAATCGCGAGGAAAAACTGTGGAAATTAAATTAATGTGCAAAAAAAATTGCACACTGGGGAGAAACCTTTTTAATGTTCCACCATGAACATTTCTGTGATTCCCCTAACTTGTTAATCCAAGAGCAAAAAATCTTAAATTTTGGAACTACCTACATCTTGTTAAGGCACTAAAACCTTCCCATCCAATAATTTAACACATCCCCACTTAATATTAACAAAATGTAACATCAAATACAAACCTGAAGTAGGGTTAGTAGTTCCATTAACAGCACAAGTCCCATTGGTCCCATTAGTGGTGCTATTCCTTTTAACATAACCGAAACTCTGTGGAACGCCCCTTACTTTGGCGCTTTTCTCTTTACTTCCGTGCGGACTGCTTCGTCGTTCACGTCGCCCTCCAGTGGGGCTAGAAGGGGCAGGTGCAGGCGGGGGTGGACTTCCAACCCCTGGAGAATCCGTATACCTCTTCCACTGCCCATGCTTCGTATCCTGAAGCTGTCCCGCGTTTCGGGAAGATCGGGAGGAAACGCGAGGGGCGGGTGGAGGCGGTGGTTCCTCCACGCGCCCCCTTCTTGCAGCCTGTTCTGTCAACACGGTGAGGCTTCCGGGAACTCGCGGTGTTCTGCACAAACAAGATAAGGTTTAATGTAAATGCTGGAATTGGTTGATTCAGTTATGATTAAGTGGATGAATTAAAACGACAACTTCTAGCTCGTAATTCATTTATATCTGAATGGAGCGAAAACTTGACTTGCTACAGTTATAATTGGTTTTTGATTTGCTGAATACACAATGAATAAGAGGGTGATAATTTAATTTAATACTCCGGAAGTGTTTGGCATTCAATTCTATCATCAAAACTAATCTTCCATATAGTGTCCCAAATTTAAAAAAAAAATCATGAGAGTCCCTTTTGAAAGTTTTTCCCATTAGAAGTTAACATAGAGAGGTGTCTCAAGAAAAATCTTTAGCCCACTGTTAAATTTTTTGAGTCTGTCCAATTCCTGTTATTTGGGTTGCCTATACAGTTCAAAATATATTCTCGCTGATTTCCGCCTTAATATTCGTTTTAGAAAAAAATGTTTCAAACAAAAGTGATTCGCGTAATTATCATTTACAAAAAGTCATTAGAAAAAAATTTTATTCGTTCAACTGTTTTCGAGTTATGACGTCATGAAGGTTTAAAAATATTAAATACTTATTCTGTGATTTTCTGCTTTTTCAAAATATGTTCCCGCTGATTTCTGCGTTAATATTTGTTTTAGAAAAAAATGTTTCAAGTAAAAGTGATTCGTGATATTATTATCTACAAAAAGTCATTAGAAAAAAATTTTATTCGTTCAACTGTTTTCGAGTTATGACGTCATGAAGGTTTAAAAATATTAAATACTTATTCTGTGATTTTCTGCTTTTTCAAAATATGTTCCCGCTGATTTCTGCGTTAATATTTGTTTTAGAAAAAAATGTTTCAAGTAAAAGTGATTCGTGATATTATTATCTACAAAAAATCATTGGAAAAAAATTTAATTCGTTCAACTGTTTTCGAGTTATGACGTCACGAAAGATTAAAAAACATTACATAGTACTCATTCTGTGATTTCGTTTTTTCAAAATATGTTCTCGCTGATTTCTGCGTTAATATTCGTTTTAGAAAAAAATGTTTCAAACAAAAGTGATTCGTAAAATTATCATCTACAAAAAATCATTAGAAAAAAATTTTATTCGTACAACCGTTTTCGAGTTATGACGTCACGAAAGATTAAAAAACATTAAATACTCATTCTGTGATTTTCTGCTTTTTTCAAAATATGTTCACGCTGATTTCTCCGTTAATATTCGTTTTAGAAAAATATGTTTCAAACAAAAGTGATTCGTGAAATGATCATCTACAAAAAATGATTAGAAATTTTTTTTATTCGGTCAACCGTTTTCGAGTTATGACGTCATGATTAAAAAACATTTCAGGACAAGTTATTGATCAAAAAATTATTAATGTGTGACATTTGGGTTGCCTATATAGAGTACATTAAAATTTCTTTTAATTTATATTTAACACAGAGGGGTGCCTCAAGGAAAATATCCAAGCCACTACTATATATGCCTACTTTGTTCCTTTGTAATTTTTATGATATATTCTTCTATCCAAACATTTATAACTGTTGAATAATAAAAAGAAAACACTTAAAACAAAGTTACGATAATACCCAATAATAAACTGAAGGGTATGGCATTGATCTACCGTTTATTTCTCATGCATATTACATTGTTAAATCGTATTACACATGTTTTACTGTCGATAAATCGTAAAATTCAACATAACAGTCCGTTTTCATCGAACATTATCTCAAAATGTATAGAAGCATGCAAGAGCAATTCAAAACCTGTGAATATTTTATATCAACTTCTGTCTCTTTCTCATTCCATGGTAACACATTGAAATTCAATAAAAATAAATATAAAAAAGAATTACTACATACAGTATTGTAAATATTACGGAAGAGATGTTAAAATAACACAAAACGCTTGAGTAACAAACATACCGGAATGAAACGGCGGAAACACGAAAATTTCAATAAAACAGACAGGAGTAATTGAATTTAATTTAACATCATGTTTTACATCGCAGTGGGCGATGGCCTTTGTTTACACATAAAAAATTGACCAAAGAACTTGTTAAAAAGAGATGTTATTGTCATTCCATTGACTGCAACATGAGTCTGAATGATGAATGGGAACAATTCATATGTAAAAACATTTTTAAATAAAGGATTTATTAGTTAGCAACCCGTGGCTTATGGCTACAGCAACAGGATTGATCCCACCACACTTTATTGGAACGGAGTTCACATCCTGATTGGGACCAACTTTTTTTTTTTAATTTTTTTTAACCTTGCAACTACGCACAAATATTGATTTAATTAAATTAGTTTTCATACTCAATTTATTTATTTTATCATACTTTCTTTTTTTGATTATTGACGATTTAAATTTTTTTTGTTAATTAATAAAAGCGGTTGCATCGGAGGCTTGAACAAACCTCCTCGTGCTGTAAAGCGACACTTATTTAAAAGAAAAATTCAAAAAAAAAATAAGGGGATTCCCCCTAACGGTTGCAATGCTTTCGAATATTTCAACATACACAAAGTTGAGTTTAATTTATTTTAAGAAAAGGAGAGAGACACACATAGTGGACTGACCTTCCTAACCTTTGTTTCCAACGCCCAGACAAGGATGACTCAAAATTAGGGCGGGAAATTCAAATCTCTTTCACGTTAATTTATTAATTTTTCTCTTTAATTAATTAAACATTTTAATTATTAGAAATAATTTTCTCTAATCCTTCACTGTTGTGTTAAATTTTTCCAAAATAATGTTATACGAATATACATGACTTTGATGATTCCAAATAAAAAAACCACCCCATTGTAATAAAATCTTGCACAGTTATGAACACAAAAAAAGTTCTAACAATAAAAAAAAAAGATTTTTCAGTTATGACTAACAAAGAACAACAATAAACATCAAATAAAAGAACATACCAGTGGCCTGTGGTTCACCGCATTTAGGGTATGTCCACACACGAAACTTCCATAAACGTAAAAGAAACTTCATCACAGATCCAATATGCGGTGCTATCACAAGTGTTAGAAATGTGTTCTTTTATAATATTTCAGTTTAGGCCCAGTGACCATGTCTGTCTAGCGTCTGCGATATAAAATCAATGAGGGGGCGCATGTACCCTAAGTAGTAAGGGATCTAACAACACCACCACGGTCTTTATAAAACCTCGCTTCAGGCTCAATGCGGAAATTTGACTTTTTAATGAGGGTACTCTGTATAATATCAAATATATTTGTTTGATGTTTTAAGGGAAACAACCCTTAAGAATATTAAAGTTAGATTAGGTCAGGGATTTATCTTTAAAAAAATCCAACATTTAAACAAAAAAAGAATTAACGGAAAACTCATTAAAAATTAACAGAAATGGGGTGTCTCAAGGAAATTGCTTGGACCTCTACTATTCTATAGTTGGTTGAAAGCTAGAAGGCTATGGAAAATCCAAAGAATTAAATGGTAAAATAATATAAGAGGGCAAAAATGTACTGTTTTGTCGTCAAGGGTAAATTTTGCTAATGGGGTGCCTCAAGGAAATTACCTGGACCTGTATTATTTTGCATTAGGGCTTCAAAATTGCAATATTTTCAAATAACGGTTGTTTCAGAGGGGTAAGATATCATCCGAGTATATTTAGGACATAAAAAATAATAGGGGAAGCACCGGGGAGCACCAAATTTTCCCCAAAAATGAAAAAAATGTAAATGCATGGGGCATCACATTACAAATTGCTTGACAATCATAAAAGAGCTTTAAATATTCAGAATGTTTCAAGTGCAAGAAAATGGGACATCAAAGCAAAAACTGTTTTAAAATCCATCCATCCACCCCTAAGCGACTTTTAGTTGAGTCTTTCCCTTGAACTTTTTCGTCAGCACTTGTTGCATGACTTCGAAAACTCGAGATAATTTTCAGGGAAATCCATTTTAAGAGTGAACGACCTGTGAAAACTATCATGGTGTGAAAAAATAATGACAAATCCGGGGGTGGAAATCTTCATCTTCCAATTGCAGATTCGCGCTTAAGCGAATCGATGTTTTTGTACTTTTAAGCCTTCGCACGCACGGGGGTGACACACAATTGATAAATGGGACGCCTTTAGGCTTTCGGTCGAGTGATTGTTGAATGAATCACCAGCACTGGACCGAAGGGGTGGTGCGCGTGTTGCGACCGTGCGTAGTTCCGACCCTACGACCGCCAGCTGGCTCACTGTATTTTGCGATTGTATAAATACCACCAAGGTTTTTATTCGGATTCAAAACGTGACTTGAATCTTACAAGTCACCTTTGGTCTATTGTTGTTTAGAAAATTTATTTGATAAGGGATGACAGGGGGTTAAAACGTTTATAAAGCTTTAAAAAATCTGAAATGTCCTTTTAAATTTGGCAAGCAACAGGGGAAGCAGGAAGCTATATTGTAGTAGGTATACAGGATGGTTTTTGAAAAATAGACCATTATTTTTGCATCACACTGTACATATGGCAAATGAAGAAATTCCTACCTCTCACCTTTGATAATTAATAACTAATGAAGGAATGAAAAAATTGATTTGAAATTTTAGACAGCTGTACAAAAAGGGTTGAATATTGTGTAAAAAATTTTTTGTAGCGTTATCCCAAAAAACAATTGAATAGCGAATTTCTAAAAAATAATATTTCAAGTTTCATACCTTGACCTTTAAAGGGTGCTAACTTTTTTATGACTTGAGATAGGCCTTTGAAAATTGGAATGTATATACAGGATGAGTTGCTAAGTATGTAAAAAAAATTCCAAAATGTTTCTCTAAAAAAGGACTGAATAGCGAATTTTTAAAAAATAACATGGGAAATAATATTTTAGGTTTACAATTCCATACCTTGACCTTTGAAGGGTGCTAACTTTTTTGTGAATTGAGATAGACATTTGAAATTTGGAATGTGTATACAGGGTGACTTGCTAAGTATGTAAAAAAAATTCCAAAATGTTTCTCTAAAAAAGGACTGAATAGCGAATTTTTAAAAAATAACATGGGAAATAATATTTTAGGTTTACAATTCCATACCTTGACCTTTGAAGGGTGTTACCTTTTTTGTGAATTGAGATAGGCATTTGAAATTTGGAATGTGTATACAGGATGGATTGCAAAATATGTAAAAAAAAAATTCAAAATGTTTTTCGAAAAAACAACCGAACAGCGAATTTTTCTTTAGAACTTTTGAAAATTATTTATGATTTTAAGGGTGTTAGCTTATCACATATTATCACCCCTTTATAATATTATTATTTTACATGACCCTGTATATTAATCAATTTCTTTTATGATATTAAAAAAATATAATTAATGATTTTCCAGGACGCTTGATTTAAAAACAAATATTTTCTGCTTAACTAAATAATGTAGGCGTCATTAACCAACCCCTAAGAACAGAAACCATTACTTTTCATGAAAACACTCAATCCTGAAACACGGAAGCTGCATTTCACGTCGAGTTACCTACCAATCATCCATCAACCAACACCTCGACTTTTCCTTCCATTAATTTACTTTGTCGTACATCAAACTAAGTTCTTAAGACGCCTTTGGCAATCTTCCTGCACCTTCCTTTCAGATTTTCTTCCCTTATAATGAACGCAATCTCACGGTCTCGGACTTCATTTAAGTTGGTGATGTAGCGTATTTTTATTTCATTTCAAAACTTGCGCTTTATGAATATTTCAGTGTTTTTGGGCTTCAAGATGGTGCTTTCGTATTCAAAACTTTAGGAGAGAACTAGTAAAGTTGACGGAGTTAAAATGAATTTTAAATTGTAATCAAGGGTGAAACAGTTTGGAGAACATTTCTTTTAGGGTTGTATTTTAAATTTTGTTAGGAAAACAAGAAACAACGGAGAGGATAGGATAAAAATTAAAATGGTAAATATAAGGGATGATGTGTTCAATTTCCCTAAATTTGTCTCCCCTGGGCTTTGGAAAACCAAAGAATAATTAATCGTACACTATCGGTTTGGAAAAGTTGATTTTTGGGTGAATATTTATGAAGCACAATTTTTTCCGCAAGCGGCACGAAAGCGGATAATTACAGATTGTTTTGATGTTACCATGAAGGCGGAGCAGACAAGGAGAGACAGAGAGGGTGTTAGTCTCATGTCTCTGGTTAGTCTACTAACACAGTGGGGAGAAACCTTTTAAATTTTAAATACTCAAAATATGTTCCCGCTGATTTCCGCCTTAATATTCATTTTAGAAAAAAATGTTTCAAGCAAAAGTGATTAGTGAAATTTTCATCTACAAAAAATCATTAGAAAAAAATTTAATTCGATCAACTGTTTTCGAGTTATGACGTCATGAAGGATTAAAAAACATTAAATACTACTACTCATTCTTTGATTTTTTGTTTTTTCAAAATATGTCTCCGCTGATTTCTGCGTTAATATTCGTTTTAGAAAAAAATGTTTCAAGCAAAACTGATGCGTGAAATTATCATTTACAAAAAATCATTAGAAAAAAATTTAACTCGTTCAACCGTTTTCGACTTATGACGCCATGAAGGATTACAAAACATTAAATACTCATTCTGCGATTTTCCGTTTTTTCAAAATATGTCCCCGCGAATTTCTGCGTTAATATTCGTTTTAGAAAAAAATGTTTCAAGCAAAAGTTATGCGTGAAATTATCATTTACAAAAAATCATTAGAAAAAAATTTAATTCGTTCAACCGTTTTCGACTTATGACGTCATGAAGGATTACAAAACATTAAATACTCATATAAATAATAAATATTAAATAAAATATCGATTTCAACGGGAAATAATAAGATTTATTCGCTTTATACGTATTTCGGCATCATTGTGCCATTGTCAAAAGCTATTATAAAATATTATAACAAATGCAAAAATATAGTAACTCCTTGATTCTATTATTTTAACACTGCGTGAAGCAGCTGGCCCCAGTCAACCCGTCGGAGGTCAGTCGCTTATCAGTGTTTTAAAAAGATATTTATTCCAAAATCTTCAGTAAAGGAGAATCTAAGAGATCAATTTGCTCATTCATTAAAGGTATGTTGTTTTTTGTGTGTTTATAAATTTCAAAAGCTTCTAAAATGTTTGACTGGGGCCAGCTGCTTCACGCAGTGTTAAAATAATAGAATCAAGGAGTTACTATATTTTTGCATTTGTTATAATATTTTATAATAGCTTTTGACAATGGCACAATGATGCCGAAATACGTATAAAGCGAATAAATCTTATTATTTCCCGTTGAAATCGATATTTTATTTAATATTTATTATTTATATAATCATGGATTTCAACAAAGTGACGCTTGAGAATGTCAATAAATTAAATACTCATTCTGCGATTTTCCGTTTTTTCAAAATATGTCCCCGCGAATTTCTGCGTTAATATTCGTTTTAGAAAAAAATGTTTCAAGCAAAAGTGATGCGTGAAATTATCATTTACAAAAAATCATTAGAAAAAAATTTAATTCGTTCAACCGTTTTTGACTTATGACGCCATGAAGGATTACAAAACATTAAATACTCATTCTGCGATTTTCCGTTTTTTCAAAATATGTCCCCGCGAATTTCTGCGTTAATATTAGTTTTAGAAAAAAATGTTTCAAGCAAAAGTGATGCGTGAAATTATCATTTACAAAAAACCATTAGAAAAAAATTTAATTCGTTCAACCGTTTTCGACTTATGACGTCATGAAGATTACAAAACATTAAATACTCATTCTGCGATTTTCCGTTTTTTCAAAATATGTCCCCGCGAATTTCTGCGTTAATATTAGTTTTAGAAAAAAATGTTTCAAGCAAAACTGATGCGTGAAATTATCATTTACAAAAAATCATTAGAAAAAAATTTAACTCGTTCAACCGTTTTCGACTTATGACGCCATGAAGGATTACAAAACATTAAATACTCATTCTGCGATTTTCCGTTTTTTCAAAATATGTCCCCGCGAATTTCTGTGTTAATATTCGTTTTAGAAAAAAAATTTTCAAGCAAAAGTGATTCGTGAAATTATCATCTACAAAAAATCATTAGAAAAAAATTGAATTCATTCATTTGTTTTTGAGTTATGACGTCATGAAGGATTAAAAAAACATTAAATATTCATTCTGTCATTTTCTGTTTTTTCAAAATATGTCCCCGCTAATTTCTGTCTTAATATTTGTTTTAGAAAAAAATGTTTCAAGCAAAAGTGATGCGTGAAATTATCATCTACAAAAAATCATTAGGAAAAATTTTTATTTGTTCAACTGTTTTCGAGTTATGAGTATGACGTCATGAAGGATTAAAAAACATTAAATACTCATTCTGCGATTTTCTGTTTTTTCAAAATATACTCCCGCTAATACGCGATAATATTCCTGTTAGAAAAAAATGTTTCAAACAGAAGTAATTCGTAAAATTATCATCTACAAAAAATCATTAGAAAAAAAGCGGCAGAGACGGTGTTACAGTGTACTAACAGAGTGGGGAGAAACCTTTTAAAATTGTAAGGTTGGGGAAAAACCTTTTAAAAACTATTTGGTTCGTTTCCAACAGGTCGAGGTCTCGATATACGAATCCATTTCAATTTTGTTTTTCTACTAAGGGTATTTAGATGATAAATCTTAATTTAAACTTTAATTTAAAAAAACTTACCCATTAGGTATATGGGCAGGCATAGTCTGCAACCTCCTGGTGTACAAAGCAGCACCACCTTCGGACATGTACCCATCACATAAATCCCTAGCAGGTGGATTTCTAAGCACTTCCCCATCAGATAAATAACCATTAGCTAAAGCAATCTCACAATAATCACTATTATCCACACGTGGATAATGTCGCGAACGTCCAGGAAGGGTTAAGGTGCTACAGTACCCCCTGAACAATGGTCTCATGGGTTCCACATTCATCGAAGCTGGATCATCATCCCCTTGGGACCCTTCCCTGACATGATTAACCACGATCGTGTTTAAAGGCTTTTCTAAATCGTGTTCTATAAGAGGTTCGGTTATGTCGTTTAGATATCCTAAAGGTTCTTTCCGATTAGGGATTATGTTTGTTTGTTCTGAACCACTTTCGCTTGATGGTTTATAAATGACACTGCTTTCGCTTGAATTACTATGTTGACCCGTTGAAGCGCTATGACTGCTCTCTGATAACTGATTGTCTTTTTCACCTGTCTTCATGGGAGACACCAAGGCTACAGCTGTTTTTGGAGCAGCAATACTCGCTTGGGAACTTTCTCTGGAAATCGCGGTGGGCGATTTAATTGCGGAGGTGTTTTTATCATCGCGTGGGACTTTACTTGTGCCTTTAATCGCTGCAGTAGGCTTAGGTATCCCAGTACCTGGTGCATGCGTGGGCAACCCACTCTGAGGTCCTTGAAGTGCATTCTTGTTTCCTCCACCCACTTCAGATTTACCTTTAACTTTTGCTTCGCTCGATTTCGATGCGTTTAATCCCGCCACTTTCTGCGCGTGTTTTTCTACATCACTTACAGTCCTAGGAGCTTTCGAACCAGGTTCCTTTTTATTCGAACCCGGATTATTATTCTTAACAGGGGTGTTTTTTTGAGGCCTTTGCTGTTTCAACCTCGCATTATTCCGTACAGGTTTTATTTCGGAACTTGGTTCCAAACTAACACTACTATCTGATCTTTCACTTCTTGCAGAAGACACACCACTCGAACTGCTTGTTCTCTTACCCGTAGTTGCTGGTGCAGGTCTTTCACCTTTGAATAACTTAAGTTTATCTAACATAGAGTTCTTTTGTTGTGGGGCTGCTTGATAAGGACTGTTAACGGCTGCTGAAGGAGGTGCTCTTGGAATCATCGATAGGGCTGGACTTGAAGCTCTGCTTGATCCCGCTACAGGGCGGACTTTATCCGGAGGACATTTCCGAGATGGTAATGCAGAGCCTGGGAGAGGGATGCTGGAACCGCCTTTGTGGGTACCCACTAGGGATCTGAAAAAATAAACAGTGTAAGTAAGACAAATACAGTTGGGAAATGTCAATAATTTTTGGTAATGGTGTGTACATACATATTGGGAAGAAACCTTTTAAAAATTTAAGGTGGTGAGAAACCTTTTAAATTTTTGGTGAATTTAAAATTATGTATGTCGGAGATTAAAATAGAAAAAGAGAGAAGAAAATGGATTTAATGAGAAAAAAATTTTCCTTATACTCAAAAAAAAATTAAATTTTGATTTTATTATTTGGAATTTTGGCAACATTTTTAAAAATTTGATCAAATTTTTTGCTTTACCAGCAAAAGTAAATTTTCCGAGCTTTATCAAAAAAATATAAAGTATTCTGTGTAAAAAATTCAGAGCCATCGTCAAATTTTCTTGAAAGTGGTGAAAAGCCTTTTAAATTTTTTTATTCAGTTGCTGTTGACCTACTCGCACTGGGGATTACAAAACAAAAGGAAAATAGAAAATAGATTTAATAAGAAAAAAATTCTACCCCATATTTAAAAAAAAAATTCAAATTTTGATTTTAGAATTCAGAATTTTGGCAACATTTTTAAAAATTTGATCAAATTTGTTGCTTTATCGCAATACTACATTTTCCGAGCTTTTTCAGAAAATTATAAAAAATATCCTGTGGCAAAAATTCAGTGACATCGTCGAATTTTCTTGATTTTTCTGAATGTGGAGTTGGGGAAAAGCCTTTTAAATTTTTTTATTCATTTGGTCGTGCCCAAAAAAATCATGCACCTTGGGGATTGCAAAATAAAGGGAAACAAGAAAAATAAAGTATTCGTTACAATTGTTTTATGAAAAAAATTCGTCGAATGAAAATATGTAGATCCAACGTTGTGACAGTGTGCAAACACAGTAGGAAGAAACCTTTTAAGAGTGTAAGGTGGGGAAGAACCTTTTCGTTATGAATTTTCCAAACAAACAAAATTTTTACCAAATCTTTTGTTTGTTTATAAATTTATAAAACCAATTTTCTTGAATGAGAATCTAAAAACTTCTAGTTGTAATTGAAAAAATAATGAAAACCTGCAATGAATTGTAAAATAAACTGGTTCAGTACTTAAATGTAAATTTAAAAGTAATTATCTGGTACAGGACAATGAATAACAGCTCCAACCTTCTGCAAGGCCACCATGCGTAAAACACTCTTTGTTATTAATCAACCTTTTGTTTTTTTCACCTTGATTCATCCCTCGTGGCAAAATAGATTTTATTTTATAATTTTATTTGAAAACTTTTCTACAAAGTTTAATCTCGTAAATTACAAAAAAAATGTTGAATCAGGAGGAAAAGCATTTCTTTTTCGATATCATAAAAGTTTTATTATTATGTAAATGAAACTTTTATCAGAGTACAGAAATATACACCCTTTGGGATCGTAAAAAGTATGATTTAAAGTTAAAATACGTTTTTCTGCTCCTTCTTATCAAAATGTTATCATCCAATCGGAGCAGTCTGTAATTTTTTTAAAAGGCTTTTCCCCACCTTAAAAGGTTACTCCCCACTCTACTTTTTTCTGTATCTTTAATCGGTTTCGGGATATTAAATTGAAGAATCAGCAAAAAAAAAAAACAAATTCCAAACACGTTTGAAGATTATTTTTTATATAAATAATATTTACGAGGTTGACCATAAGCCCTAAAATATTACCGCAGCATCCTGTTCGGAATGTAACTAAAGTCTGATGAGTTTATGGAACTCGCAAAATATAAATCACAAAGGACTTATTTTTATAAAACAAAACAGCAAAAATAATTTAATTCGTTTCATAAAAAACAACCCCAAAAATTTAATTTTTAAAAAATTCATACTTTCCGACTTGATTAATATTTAATATGATGAGAAAGTCCCACAAGGATAAATAACCACAACAAAACTTTGCAGAATACTCTACAATAATTAACAATTCGTAAGATTTAGAAAGTTACTCCCCAGTGAAATAAATTATGCAACCTAATAGTACAATTTGTAATCCCTTATCGCACCATCAAATATCTAAGAAGAGGAAATTTATTCCTAGTGTTAGAAAGTTGCAAATTTAAGATAATGAGGAGATTGATTATAATATGTAACTGCCTTAGACGTTATTAGAGGGAAGATAAAGATCACTGTGAGATATGGGGTCGAATTACACGAACACGATCTGCATTGTTTCCAAATATGTCTTCTATCTCTCTCCCTCTTTTTGTTTTTTAATGCCAAACAATGTACGAGGGTAGGTCATGAAATATTTCATCAATCGTCAAATCCTTTAAAATAAAAACAACAAACAAACCCACATCATGCTTAACAATAATTTAAAAAAAAAAACTTTTAAATGTTAAAAAATAAAATTCAAAATCGAGTTCCTTAGGTGGTTTTCAAAAAAAAAAAGAGCAAAAAGAAACAGACCTCCGCACTTCGGGAGATGTTGGTAAACTCCTGGTCTTGCGGACACCCGAAGAAGTGTTGTTGCCCATGGTGATGGCAACGCACGAACCGCGGTGGCAGCCGCACTGACACGCGCACCCTAACAATGTGAAACTGCATCTGCCATCTCGTCCCCTGCTCCCCTAACCCAGCATTTGCATCTCAATGGTCCGCTATATGCTTTGGACACTGATGCTGTATATTATTTCCCGATCTTCATTCATTCCACCAATCACAAAAGAATCGCGGAAAAAAATTCCAGAGAAGAGGAAACTTTTTTAAAGTTGCACATACTGGTGAAAAGCCCGTTAAATCGAGAAGAAAACCCGCTTTATTTGAATAAATCAAATAAATTATATCGAAAGGAATGCTTTTAATTTAATCCCCTCCTGCTCTCTTGATACAATCACAAAAAAATTGTGGAAATTTTAAAAATTGCACATACTGGGAAAAAGCCCGTTAAATCCCGAAGAATAACCTTTTAATCAAATAAATTATATCGGAAGGAATGATTTTAATCCCTCCCTGCTCTCTTGATACAATCACAAAAAAATCGTGGAAATTTTAAAAATTGCACATACTGGGGAAAAGCCCGTTAAATCCCTTCCCCTGTCCTCCGCCTAACTATAAAGTAATCAGGGCAGAAAAAATAGTCGAGATTTCGAGAAACCTTAAAATTGCACACTGGGGAAAAGCCCTTACAATCCTGTAATGCAGGGAAACCAGAATTTCCAAAAATTTCCAATATGTTTGTACCGTACACCGGGAAGCAACTTTTCCAATAATAATTCAGAAATGAAAAGCCTCAGAATTTAAAAAAATGAAATAAAATCGTTTGTAAGAAAAGATAAGAATTTTGTGCTGAAGGCTTCTCACCAGTTCGGAAGAATAAAAAAATATTCCAACAGACAATAAATGACCAATTTTAAGACGATTTCTTCAAGTTTCTATCTGCAAAATTGTAGGTAACGTAAGACAAAGTAAAAGTCATGACCCTCTGCACACTGGGAAGAAGCCCTCCAAAAAAAAAAATAAAGAGGGATATTAAGAGACCTTAAGAAAACAGAATTTCTGGGCTTTAAAAAATATTTCGTCAATTTTCCATAGGAAAATAGTCTTACAACTTAAGAACAAAAACAATGAAAATGCACACTGGGGAAAAGCTTTCGAAACAAAAAAATTCACAAAACAGTAGTGAAAAGTTCTCAGAAAAAATCTGTAGGATCGTATAAAGGTGCAGATTCAAACATGAATCTTCGACGAACTGGCGAGAAGTCCTTGTAATGCATTTTATTGGACAGTAGTGAAAAGCCTTCCAAATCAACACACTGGGAAAAAGCCTTTGCAATAAATTTAAACCTTACAACAATGATCTAATAATTTGTAATCTACTTAAATAATCCCTTTAAAACCTCCCCCTTAATACAAAATTAAAATTCCATATCATTCACGCTCGTTATAGCAGAAAATTTCGTCTCTTCTTCCTGCATTTAATTAAAACGAACCTTTGGTTGAAACAACATCCGCCCAAAATTGAACGGGCTAATGACTGGGGATTACGGTACAATACTTAAAGGTATAAAACACCTAAACTGACCCGTACCGACCCTTTCCGGAGAGTCGCTCGCATCCAACCTTACGCGGGGACCACTTACCGCGTCAATGAAAAACATTGTTTTTTTTTTAAATATTTAGATGAGTAATGAAGAGAGCTATCAAGTTGTCGGTTCCCGTTTGTTATCCAGAAGTCATTATTTTTCGTATCACACCCGGCACACCCGCTTGGCTCTTCCTACATAATGCTCTTATTTTTATTGAAAGGGGGAAACACCGCGCGGACGAAATGTCGCACAAAAGTTTGAAGAGGGTTCGTTATGGGCTTCTGAAAATATTGCTGCGATCTAGAAGTTTTGCAATAAGCATAAATTGGGAATCATCGGAACGTTATGGGAATATAATACCTACCAAGGGTTCGCGAAAGTCGAAAACAAAAGGAAAGTTTATTTTTTTCGTGAATACCTAAATTTCGATACAGTATAGAATTTTCCTATATTTTACAAACAAAACGGTTTTATTGTAATGCAAAATTATATTTTTTTTATTCATTTCCTGTTTCATAATTGTAAAGTTTTTAAGTGCAGCTTTTCAATAGAGAAAGAAAGCACCGTGCAGTGTAGACGATTACAAACCCTGATAAAATGGAAGCTTTTGTGATGTAAATTTTAATGCTGCGTATTTCAACAATAGCTTTAGGTAATGGTAAACGCAGGTGCTCTTGTATGCCTTTAAACCCTTTCTACACTTTGTCCGTTTTAACTCCAGACTTCGGGAGACACAGACATTACAGGAATCCGACATGCATGGACCCTTTTCAAGGCATGAAGAGAAAATCGAAAGTGACTGCTGTTTATTCCATAAGGAAATTAGAGATTTTTCAGATACTGAAAAGGATACTCGAGTTTCTATTTCTGAAAGTGTCTGTAAGGGGTTGAAATATGATTATTTTGTCGTGGTTGGAAAGACCAAAAAAAAAAGGAAAAGCAATTGAAATTTGGAAAAGGATGAGAAGAAAAATTAAAAAAAAGGGGGCAGATTTGAAAATATGCAAGAAAGAGAAGGGGAAGTGTGTAGGAAGTAAAGGGAAAGAGGGAGGGAGGGAGGGGTAGGTAACAGAAAATATGAGGTAAGGTAAGAGGGAGAATGAAAACTAATGAGAGAGGGGGAAAGAATGTGGTCTAGTAGGCTTGTAAAAGAAAGGGGAAATAGGTTGGAAGAGGGAGGGGGTAGGTAACAGAAAAGATGAGGTAAGGTAAGAGGGAGGATGCAAAATAGTGAGGGGGGAAATAGGTCTGGTAGGCTTGTAAACGAGAAGGGGAATAGGTTGAACCTGAAGTGGCCCTGCTGGAGAGAGAGGGAGAGTTCAGTGAGAGATGAAAGATAGGAAGGGACCACAGTCGGCAGAAAGGGAGAATAGGATTGGCCTCGTCTCTGACTGACCTCGACTTAGCTTGAAAAAAAATAGGGAGTGAGAAAAGAGTGGGGCTGGGACGCTGGGAGAGATGGGGAGCGGGATTGAACTTCGCTTGTGCTTGAAAGAAAGAAGAGAGTGAAAAGAGAGGGGGTCTGAAAAGGGGTGGGTAGTGAGAAGAGTAAGAGAATGGAGTTGGAACTCGAGTGGGCTTGAAAGAATGGAGTGAGAAAAGGGAGGGATTGAGAGAGATGGGGAAAATGGTATTGAACGTCGATTGGGCTTGAAATAAAGAAGGGAGAGAGAAGGGAGGGGGAAAGAAGGAGTTGGGCGAGTTCGAGTAGGTTTGTAAAAGAGAGGGGGTATGGGTTGAACCTAAAGTGATTCTGCTAGAGAGAGAGGGGGGAGGGAGAGATCAGAGAGGGTAAGGTAGGAAGATATCAGAGAGTGGTCAGAAAAGAGAAAATGGGATTGGCCAGAAAAAGGGAAGATAATGGGAAATGGGGAGAATGGGGTTGGAACTCAAGTGAGTTTGACAGGAAGAGAGAGAGGGACGGGCTCCTGAAGTGAGAGGGCATTAACAGTGGCAAAAAATAAAGCATGTAAATAAATTTAAAATTCCAAACTGGTCATCAATAAAATGTTTTTCACTAAAGACCCATAACTTTCGAAAATTTAATCCCCTTGCAAGGCTTTACAATAGCCTACAATTTACTGGGGTTAATATAACTCCTTCCGAAAGGCTTAAATGTTAAATTGAAATTCGTGTGTAGGACTTAAAATGATAAATAATCGAAAACGATTATTTTCTGAGAAGGCGGATGAAGTCGTACTACGTCTGTAATCAGTAGGCCGTGCAATCTCTATAGGGTCTTTCCTCCCTTAATTAATTTAATATCGATCGAGAAAGATATAACTCGCGATTATTTTATACAGAACAAAAGTTCGCAATAACTGCATCTTGTAATATTTTACACCAGATGTTACAGTCTGCCCTTTGTCAGGCGGGTTTGTGCTTTTTTTGCCACGTGTTATTTATAATACTCTCTTAATATCGAGAAGTATTCAGCTATAAATCTATATTTTATGTTATGCGAAACGAACAATCATGACACGTCTTAAATCTTATTTTTATTAGCCTTGGTACTGTTACATTTTTTCCATAGATAAAAAAGTTCAGGGGACTCCCACTTTTTACTTTCCCATACCACCACTGGTATAGGGGAAGTATTGATATCATGAAAATTTTCGAAATCGAGATTTTCGCGGAAATACGTGTTTTGGGCCCCCAGGAACCCAAAAAAGTGGTCTAGAAAAAATGTCTGTCTGTGGGTGGGTGCGTGGGTGGGTATGTATGTATGTAACGCCTCTAACGCAAAAACTAGTGAACCGATTTTGATGAAATTTTAAATGAAGGGGTATATCGAAAATTCATCGACGAAATAAGCTTTTCAAAAAAATCCGAAACCGGAAGCGGAAGTTAGACATGTTTTTTTGGTATCATTTTTTTCAGAAGCGGAATTTTGAAAATCTGAGTAGGGAATATGAAAGAAGACCATAATTGAAGGGAAACAGTGTTTTGCCGGACTCTCTAACTTCAAAATGGCGGCCGCTATGAATTTTTCAAAATTTCGACTTTAACGCCCCATAACTCAAAAACCAGTTATCTGATCAGGTTTCGCAACAACTTGTTTGAAAGCCCTTTGGCTGTACTACACCAAGAAAAAGAATCATTTACTAAATCCAAAAACGGTAGCAACGGCGCTCTTCCAAAAATTTTGAAATTTTTGAAAAATTATTACAAAAAAACTGGTCTAAGGAATTTGTTTAAATTTTCTATACTTATACAGCTTGGTATTAGCTACATTTTTGTTTTTTGATGAACGCCAGAATTCCACTGTGGCGCCCTCTACGAGATGTTGAAAATCGGAAATTGATGCTCCTATAGCGCCTTTATTAGTCAAAATATGAAAGAAGTTTAAATACAAAAGTTGTTCAGTATATAGATTTGCATTTTTCTAAATTTATATCACGTATACAGGGTGTTTGGTTTTCACAGTACAATAAGCAACTTTGTTATTTTAAATGAAACACCCTATATATTATTATATAATTGAATGCAATATTGAATTGTCTATCATATAGTATAAGGTATTCATATGGCTAAAATGTACGGTTAATGAGAAATTCGTGAATATTGAACTTTAAAACAGTGTAGGGTGAAATTTGAAAGTGCCGATATGTTCAAGTGACCATGCGCGGGACGGGAATTCCTTGTCGCCGGCTAATCCTAGCAGCCTATGAATATAAATAATCACACATGCGCAGATGAACACAATCGGCACTTGTGTTAATTTTCCATATACTAATTTTCAAGTTTAGTTTATCGGTTGTGGCGAACAATACTGTTGAATACCAAAAACGAATGTTTATTTTTAGTATGGGAAAGTCCAGGGGAGGTTTGCACCTCCACTTTTTTTTTGATAAATTCCTGATAGGTACCCATCTTCCCCATCTTCCCCAATTTCCATTTTTCTTTACAATCATAAAACAATCTCTCGAATATCATTACCTCTCACCCCAGGTGCTGTAAATCGCAGTTTTAACATTCAAACTTCTCTTTGCCGCATCAATAAAATCCTTTCAAACATAAGGAGTGCAAAAAAAACCATTAAACTGAAATTGTATGTAATCGGAATATGGGGGCTCAATATAACGATAAAATACGATCAGATAGATACTTGATACTATGTCTCGATGCAGATAATATATGTCGGTGGATCGAGTTTTGAATTTATTACGAGATTAGAGATATGCAACTCGTCTCGATTGCTGATGTTTGTCGATTTATCCAAGTACCCCCATCAATGGTTTCCTGTTTAATTCGATTGTCAACATAATTTTACCCTGTTTGCCTACACAATTTGATAATTGAAGGGTTTAAACGGAATTTGAAACCTAGCAAACTGTGGATATGGCCATAATAATAGGGAGGGTGGGGGAGGTAGAAGCTGATATACTATAGACACCCTTGAAGGACGAGACAGATCTAAAAAACATATTTTTGAGTAAAGAATATTACTGGAAGATTATTAAAAGTTTTAAACTAAAATGTTCGTTAAGGGTTGAAAAAAAATATTTGTAAGGGACAAGGTCGGATTTCACGACATTCCTAACAGTGCTTAAATGTTTATGGCTTAATAGACAGGGGGTGCAGGTTATTGCTACCCAATACAAGTGTGTATACTATTAAGGGAAAGCACTTTATATAGGGTGACTATAAAAACCCTAATAAACAAAACAAGCTGCTCAAAGGGTCTAGTTGATAATAACAATTTTGTAATTATTGTAAAGTATTCAGAAAAAATAATAATAAAACATAGAAAAATAAATAACGTCTTGTTTAAAAATTCCCAATTGGCAGACAGTGGTGAAAAGCCTTTTAATTTTTTACTTTCCCATACCACTACTGGTATATGGGAAGTATTGATATCATGAAAATTTTCGAAATCGAGATTTTCACGGAAATACGTCTTTTGGACCTCCAGGATCCCAAAAAAGTGGTCTAGAAAAAATGTCTGTCTGTGGGTGGGTGGGTGGGTGGGTGGGTGGGTGCGTGGGTGCGTGGGTATGTAACGCCTCTAACGCAAAAACTACTGGACCGATTTTGGTGAAATTTGAAATAAAGGGGTATATCGATAATTCATCGACAAAATAAGCTTTTCAAAAAAATCCGAAACCGGAAGCGGAAGTTAGACATGTTTTTTTGGTATCATTTTTTTCAGAAGCGGAATTTTGAAAATCTGAGTAGGGGATATGAAAGAAGGGCAAAATTCAAAGGAAACAGTTTTTTACCGGACTCTCTAACTTCAAAATGGCGGTCGCTATGAATTTTTCAAAATTTCGACTTTAACGCCCCGTAACTCAAAAACCAGTTATCCGATCAGGTTCCGCAACAACTTGTTTGAAAGCCCTTTGGCTGTACTAGACTAAGAAAAAAAATTATTTACTAAATCCAAAAACGGTCGCAACGGCGCTCTTCCAAAAATTTTGAAATTTTTGAAAAATTATTACAAAAAAACTGGTCTAAGGAATTTGTTTAAATTTTCTGTACTTATGCAGCTTGGTATTAGCTACATTTTTGTTTTTTGATGAATGCCAGAATTCCACTGTGGCGCCCTCTACGAGATGTTGAAAATCGGAAATTGATGCTCCTATAGCGCCTTTATTAGTCAAAATATGAAAGAAGTTTAAATACAAAAGTTGTTCAGTATATAATTCTGGATTTTTCTAAATGTATATCACGTATACAGGGCGTTTGCTTTCCACAGTACAATACGCAACTTTGTTATTTTAAATGAAATACCCTGTATATTATTATATAATTGAACGCAAAATTTAATTGTCTATCACATAGTATAAGGTATTCATATATGTAAAATGTACGGTTGATGTGAAATTCGTGAATTTTGAATATTCACTCTGACTGAAACGAATCATGCGCGTCGGTCGCTAGCGATCGTCCGGCTTCGCCAGCTGTGATTACAACAGATACAGACGTGTCTTCTTCTGTACATTTCGAACCCGCATAGTTTCGTTTTTCTAGCTACGCATTCAAATGATTTCCAATTTTGCCTCGCGAACTACTGTTGAAGACCAAAAACGAAATGTTTATTTTGAGTATGGGAAAGTCCAGGGGAGGTTTGCACCTCCACTTTTTTCAAAGTTACATAAAACACCGGCAATAAACAAAATATTCTTAAAGAGTGCTAAAAACTGTATAAGTTACCCCCCTCCACATTATTAATCACAGTAAAACAAGAGGGTTAAAAAAATTAAACTGTTTTTTAAATATAGTGCACTCCGATTGGTGAAAAGCCTTTTAAAAGTTTTTAATTCATTTTTTTCCTTTTACGAGAAATTTTTTCCTAACTTAATTTCTACGATATTTTTTCCGTAAATTATCAAAAGTTTGTTTCTTAAGCCCTTCATTAGCTTCCAGTATCAACAAAAATGGAGAATTGTTAGTGAATTGCAGTTTGGATAAAGGTGGGCCATAAATGTTAATTCAGCAAAGCGATGCAGAGGAGAGAAAAGCGAAACTTCCAACAACCTGCGTAATCATAATTTGTTCTCCCTAGGGATAAATAAATAAATTTAACGATTTACATAGAGAAACCCTTGGGAATTTGCCCGAAAATACGCACACAAAAGTTTCCACTCGTTATAGCTTTTCACTTTTGCTGCAAAAATACAACTTTTGTGTACACAACGCTTAATTCCCTCATCGAACAGAAAGATTTATTTACACACTCACCTTTTGTGTTCTCATTTTCAGCAAACATTAATTAATATCAGGGATCAAAACTTTTTATACAGGGGTGTATCAAAAAGAATCAGGACATACCTAATTAATCAAATTGGATTTTGAAAATAAAATTAATGGATGAACAATATTTTAAAATTGGTGTAGAAAATAATTTCTGATATTGATATACAGGGTAGGTACGCATTTAAAAAAAAACGTTGCCAAATTATTTTAAAAATTTTTGCTTTATAAAATAAAATATTAATTATAATTGAATAATCCCCCCCTGGATTCTACGCTCCTGATTTAAATAATTTTATTGTTTAAATAAACGAATTAAATTTATAAATAAAATTGTGGCGCGTTATGCAACTAAAACTACAAACGTGTATGTTGGGTCACATACCTATTAGGCGTCATATCGACCTGTTGATTCTGTTGCTGTTGTTGAACTTGCTGTGCTCTTTGTTTAGCAGCTTGTTTATGTCTTGATAATGCAAAAAACAATGCTAAAACTGCCTTCAACCGTCCGTCCCGCAAATCCTGTCCGGAAACACTTTCCACCCCCGCCACATGCTGGGCACGTAAGACACTAAGACATATATTTATATTATCCAACTGAAACAGAAGAAACAAGTATTAATTATTTAATTAACAATTAAAAAGGATGGAAAAAGCATTCGATTTTGCCATAAATAACTGCTACAAAAAATCAACTCGCTTAGACTGGGAACGACTACAGGAATCAGCCTAACTCTGTTGTGTTTAATTGTCGAATTTTAAGTCTCAAGGAATTTTTGTTCAGAGCAATTTAAGAGTCTTTTTAGGGCTCATTAGTCAGGTTCAGCTCTTATTGTAAGTGTGACTTATAAAAAAATAATTTTTTGGAATGATGAGAAAGTTCCCAGCAAATAAATCTTAAAATTCGCTTCTCATAAGGGGTCAGGGTTAAGTATTTTTTCCATAACTTTCTTAAGAGTCGGCGCCTGCATAGGTGCATTGGTGCATTGGCCGAGCAAGTGGCCTCAGACTTATTCGTAATTCTTACCTAATATGGCACAGACGGAGAGACTGAGCCGTGCAAGCTTACATGTTTCGACCATATAAGATTCAGAAACAATAGGTTCAAACAAGAGCTAAAAATAAATTAGCAAAAGATTTCCTGAAATAAACTTTCAAAGATATACGAGAAGGAACCGAAGCGATTGCTGAACGAAATATAAATTTTTAATGGGTGGGAAAAGGGAAAAGTGTTAAGTCGGGGTGTAATTTTAGATTTATGTAATAAGAAATATGAATTTTTGAAATGTTCCTTAAGGGTTTTGTAAGGGAGAAGATTTTAAATTAATTACAAGGAAAGGGAAATTCAAAACTGGTTCCTTTATTATTTTAGAATCTAATTTGTTATCAATTGTTATTAAAATCAAACTTTTTAATTAAATTTTATTAATTAAACTTCTAAATATTCAACCTCTAATGCTTAATCAACCCCTATAATATTTATTTCTTAAATAAACCGCGAAATAAAATTATTTAAAAAAATCCCAAATTTTTTTTACAAGTTTTGGTTTGAAACGTCTTCTGCGTCACCCTTTAATCAACCCCAAGCATACATCAACTAATTTAATTTTTTAATTTTTTGAAAACTTTTTGGGTTAAAATAAATCCGACCCAGAAACACATTTTGGCTCCAAAATTTTGGTTAAAACTCTTCAATTTTCTTTCTCTCTTGATATATCTCGGAATGTTTCGGTTATTATTTTGAATTATGATTTAACATTCACAATAGATTACTGTGACCAGTTTGTACATTGTAGTTAATGGGGATTGTTAGTTAACATGAATGCCGCATTTGTGGTGCAGAGTTTCTATCTCTGACCCTTGAATGTAATGTAGCCATCAATTTTGAAAATAAATCTTTAGAGATTTATTTCTAGAAATATCCAATAAATATAACAAGCTTCCAATTGGAAAAATTAGATTTAACTCCGACAAAATTTCATTTTGTCTTATTAATTCCTTATTTTATTGCATGTTGCATCCCACTTCTGAATATGTAATGAGAATTCAAAATTTCGACTAAGTACTGCGGCAGTGCTTTGAAAGTCCGTTGAACCGTTTCTCAAAGGGGGGGGGAGATAACATAAATTTCCGACCCTTCTAGATCTTGTAGGGGTTGAAAATACAAAACTTTGAAATCAAGTAATAAATGAGACAGCAAAAACTTTGTTTAATTTTAATTAAACGTCGTCAGTCAAATCTGACAGAAATTTTTGCCACATTTCTAAAGTATTTTTTCCTTTAATCCAAACAAAAATGATGATCTGCCTGATCACTATTATGGACAGTATTTTACACAAGGTTTTTGGAAAACGCCTGTTTGCGTTTTTGGATGAAATTCCAGAACTTGTAAAATTTATTATTGCAGCCCTAATTTTGGGATTGTTGGTTTCGCAAACATCTTGCCTGAAACAACCATTCAATAACTTAAGGGTAAAATTTCTACGCAAATTATCACCACGTCCAACGTATTAATTATGTAAATTATTCTTAAAATAAATTATTCTTAGTTCGAACAAACCCTTTTTTATTGAAGAATTTTAATAACGAAGGCGCGGATAGGTAAAGGGGAGGAATATATGGATGGAAAACGATGTAATAATAACATTGCGGTGGTGTTGATATATCGGTGTTATTAACAAACAAAACAAGAACTAGAGAATGAGTGAAACATGTTGGTCGTTAAATTGGACGTTGTTATTCTATACACTCGGGGTTGCAAACTTTCAGCCACAATGTGGCGTTATTTCATTGTTAGTTAGTGTACTCCATTAACTGCAATGTTCAAACTGGTAACTGTAATGGGTTGTGACCGTTAAATCATAATTCAAAATCGTAACTGAAACATTCTGAGATATATCAGAAGAGAAACAAGAATTAAAACAATTTTTTCAGAAAGGGGGTTTATTCTTTCTTGTAAGCCTCAGGGTACCGTAAAGACGCTTTCGTGATGTGCTCCGTATACTATTTTAATTCTGCAAGCTCTTTAATTAACAAAAATATCGATATCCATAATTTCAACTGACAATGAAGAACAAGAAAGTATGATAAGATAAATAAAGAGTATGAAAAAGTAAGGTCTGAAAAAGTAAATTAAGTTAAAACAAAGTTGAAAAAGCTCGGCAACCCCGTATTGAAATTTCAAAAATGAAACATATTCTAAAAGCCCCTGAAAAGTAGAATAAAATCATGTAAAAATATACAGGGTGTTCTATTTAAAAAATACGAGCTGCAGTTCGCAGAAGTTTCCGTGGTAAAGTCTGAAAAAGTAGAATTTTTTTAAAAAAGTTGAAAAACTTGAGAAAGCCGTAATGAAATTTCAAAAATGAAACATATTCTAAAAGCCCTAAAAGAGTAGAATTAAATCATCTAAAAATATACAGGGTGTTCCATTTAAAAAATACGAGCTGCAGTTCGCAGAAGTTTCCGTGGTAAAGTCTGAAAAAGTCAAATTTTTTGAAAAAAATTGAATAACTCGCGAACGCCGCAATGAAATTTCAAAAATGAAACATATTCTAAAAGCCCTAAAAGAGTAAAATTAAATCATCTAAAAATATACAGGGTGTTCCATTTAAAAAATACGAGCTACAGTTCGCAGAAGTTTTCCTGGTAAAGTCCGAAAAAGTCAAATTTTTTGAAAAAAGTTAAATAACTTGAGAAAGCCGCAATGAAATTTCAAAAATGAAACATATTCTAAAAGCCCTAAAAGAGTAAAATTAAATCATCTAAAAATATACAGGGTGTTCCATTTAAAAAATACGAGCTACAGTTCGCAGAAGTTTTCCTGGTAAAGTCCGAAAAAGTCAAATTTTTTGAAAAAAGTAGAATAACTTGAGAAAGCCGCAATGAAATTTCAAAAATGAAACATATTCTAAAAGCCCTAAAAGAGTAAAATTAAATCATCTAAAAATATACAGGGTGTTCCATTTAAAAAATACGAGCTACAGTTCGCAGAAGTTTTCCTGGTAAAGTCCGAAAAAGTCAAATTTTTTGAAAAAAGTTAAATAACTCACGAACGCCGAAATGAAATTTCAAAAATGAAACATATTCTAAAAGCCCTTAAAGAGTAGATTAAAATGATGTAAAAATATACAGGATGTTCTATTTAAAAAATACGAGCTGCAGTTCGCAGAAGTTTTCCTGGTAAAGTCTGAAAAAGTCAAATTTTTTGCAAAAAGTTGAATAACTTGGGAACGCCGAAATGAAATTTCAAAAATGAAACATATTCTAAAAGCCCATGAAAAGTAGAATAAAATCATGAAAAAATATACAGGGTGTTCTATTTAAAAAATACGAGCTGCAGTTCGCAGAAGTTTCCGTGGTAAAGTCCGAAAAAGTCAAAATTGTTGAAAAAAGTTGAATAACTTGGGAATGTCGAAATTAAATTTCAAAAATGAAACATATTCTAAAAGCCCCTGAAAAGTAGAATAAAATCATGCAAAAATATACAGGGTGTTGTATTTAAAAAATACGAGCTACAGTTCGCAGAAGTTTTCGTGGTAAAGTCTGAAAAAGTCAAATTTTTTGAAAAAAGTTGAATAACTCCCGAACGCCGAAATGAAATTTCAAAAATGAAACATATTCTAAAAGTCATTGAAAAGTAGAATAAAATCATGAAAAAATATACAGGGTGTTCTATTTAAAAAATACGAGCTGGAGTTCGCAGAAGTTTCCGTGGTAAAGTCTGAAAAATTCAAATTTTTGAAAAAACTGTAATATCTCGGTAACCGCGCAATGTAATTTCTCTATCTCTCTCCCCCAATTAATTTGCCAGCACTCCTGCGTTTTTTCCACCACCATCTCTACTGATTCTATTTTTACGTTTTTTCCATAGTTTTTTGGCCCCAAAAACTCAATCAACTTGCTCTATTAATCCCAACCTAAATAAATAATTTCTAATCTCTTTTATACAAACTATAATTTACCACCAACAAAAACAGTTTAATGGGCTTTATACAAAACAAAATAATGAAGTTGCCAAAACAGATGTGTGTCGCATCGCGGCTTCCGATCAACCAAGCGGATTAATGTGAAATGTGACCATCCACACCGAGTTAATAGTTGAATATGTAATCAACCAATTATTTAATACACCGCCTGATCATCATTACCTCATGAATATTCAGCGACTGATTCGCCTGCCAAAGCATTGCAGCAGTACTTAGTTGAAATTTTGAATTCGCATTACATATTCAGGAGTGGGATGCAACATGCAATAAAATAAGGAATTAATAAGACAAAATGAAATTTTGTCGGAGATAAGTCTAATTTTTCCAATTGAAAACTTGTTATATTTATTGGATATTTCTAGAAAAAAATCTCTTAAGATTTATTTTCAAAATTGATGGCTTCGTTACATTCAAGGGTCAGAGATAGAAACTCTGCACCACAAATGCGGCATTCATGTTAACTAACAATCCCCATTAACTACAATGTACAAACTGGTCACAGCAATCTATTGTGAATGTTAAATCATAATTCAAAATAAGAACCGAAACATTCCGAGATATATCAAGAGAGAAAGAAAATTGAAGAGTTTTAACCAAAATTTTGGAGTAAAAATGTGTTTCTGGGCCGGATTTATTTCAAACAAAAAAGTTTTTGGAAAATAAGATTAAAATTAGTTGATGTATACTTGGGGATGATTAAAGGGTAACGCAGACGACGACGTTTGAAACCAAAATTTGTAAGAAAATTTTGGGATTTTTTTAAATAATTTTATTTCGCGGTTTATTTAAGAAATAAATATTATAGGGGTTGATTAAGCATTAGAGGTTGAACATTTAGAAGTTTAATTAATAAAATTTAATTAAAACTGTTTGATTTTAATAACAATTGGTAACAAATTAGATTCTAAAATAATAAAGGAACCAGTTTTGAATTTCCATTTCCTTGTAATTAATTTAAAATCTTCTCCCTTACAAAACCCTTAAGAAACAATTCAAAAATTCATATTTCTTATTACATAAATCTAAAATTACACCCCGACCTAACACTTTTCCCTTTTCCCACCCATTAAAAATTTATATTTCGTTCTGCAACCGCTTCGGTTCCTTCTCGTATATCTTTGAAAGTTTATTTCAGGAACTCTTTTGCTAATTTATTTTTAGCTCTTGTTTGAACCTATTGTTTCTGAATCTTATATGGTCGAAACATGTAAGCTTGCACGGCTCAGTCTCTCCGTCTGTGCCATATTAGGTAAGAATTACGAATAAGTCTGAGGCCACTTGCTCGGCCAATGCACCAATGCACCTATGCAGGCGCCGACTCTTAAGAAAGTTATGGAAAAAATACTTAACCCTGACCCCTTATGAGCAGCGAATTTTAAGATTTATTTGCTGGGAACTTTCTCATCATTTCAAATTTTTTTTATAAGTTACACTTACAATAAGAGCTGAGCCTGACTAATGAGCCCTAAAAAGACTCTTAAACTATCCCGAGCAAAAATTCTTTGAGGATTAAAATTCGACAATTAAATACAAAATGGAAAATATTCTCTTCCCCATAAAATTTTCCTTAACACGGTCCTGACTTGTTTCCTGATAAAAAATATTTAAAAATACATTCATGACTTCATAATTATTTTTTTTTTGTTGAAAAAACAGTTTCCTCGTTTCCTTCAATTTCCTTAATTACACCAACACTCATCTAAAGCAGGAAAAACGTAGGGTGGTTGTAAATTCAGCTTCAAACGTTTGAAAACGTCCCACAACTCAAACAAAATAAGAGCTTTTATCTCATTATTATGCAAACATAAATTGTTTTGTCGAGACACAGGCGGTTCACTTAATGATATTTAAATTAGAAGACAACATTGCAAAGGATCAACTAATAAAATATACTTCATAACATGCGAATTTTCTGCACGTATAGTCTTCGGTTTTCCTGCTTTTCCTATGCAAACTGCGTGTTTTAGAAATTTCCTGGGAAAATCGAAAGGAGATGGAGATTCCTCCTCAATGGATATTTACGAGGCACAGGCACGCGACCAAACAATCCTAACTATCGTTTGAACTTGACACGGGAAACACTGCATTATAATATTAAAGTCCCAAGACGTACGAGGTCGTAAATTTAACCTCTTTACGGGTTCATTGTCAAGATTCTCTCCACAAGGAGTAAATATTCAAATACCTTTGTGCTTTATTAATGCCGCGAGGGATATTTAATGCTTGTGTGCTTAGGCTTTACTACAAGACAATTTTTTATTTGCTTTATTATACACGACGTTGTTTATTGAAGATCATATAAAGTTTGTCCCGGTGGGGTAGTGGCTCAGACATCTGAGATCTCTCCTACGGCCACGGTACAAGGTTCGAATCCTTTTACGGAAGTGTTTCATGATCTATCATCCTCGAAAAGAATAATAAAAATAAAATCCAATATTTTACGATTTCAAAATATTTTGGAAATGCAATTTCAAAAATTCGCTCTTCGTTTGTTTTTTAGGAGAAAATTTTGAAATTTGGTATACATCATCTTGAACCCTTTCTCTATCTCTGTCTAAAATTTCAAATCGATATTTCTATTTTTGGAATTGTTATCCAAAAAATAAAAGTCGGTGGAATATTTGACGTTTTAAAAATATTTTGGAAAATGAATTTCAAAAATTCGCTCTTCGTTTGTTTTTTAGGAGAAAATTTCGAAATTTGATATACATCATCTTGAACCCTTTCTCTATCTCTGTCTAAAATTTCAAATCGATATTTCTATTTTTGGAATTATTATCCAAAAAATTAAAGTCAGTGGAATATTTTACGTTTTCAAAATATTTTGGAAATTGAATTTCAAAAATTCGCTCTTCGTTTGTTTTTTAGGAGAAAATTTCGAAATTTGGTATACATCATCTTGAACCCTTTCTCTATCTCTGTCTAAAATTTCAAATCGATATTTCCATTTTTGGAATTGTTATCCAAAAAATAAAAGTCGGTGCAATATTTTACGTTTTCAAAATATTTTGGAAATTTTGTTTGAATTATCTTGAACCCTTTCTCTATCTCTGTCTAAAATTTCAAATTGATATTTCCATTTTTGTAATTGATTTCAAAATATTTTGGAAATGCAATTTCAAAAATTCGCTCTTCGTTTGTTTTACAGGAGAAAATTTTGAAATTTGGTATACATCATCTTGAACCCTTTCTCTATCTCTGTCTAAAATTTCAAATCGATATTTGCATTTTTGGAATTGTTATCCAAAAAATAAAAGTCGGTGCAATATTTTACGATTTCAAAACATTTTGGAAATGCAATTTCAAAAATTCGCTCTTCGTTTGTTTTTCAGGAGAAATTTTTGAAATTTTGTTTGAATTATCTTGAACCCTTTCTCTATCTCTGTCTAAAATTTCAAATTGATATTTCCATTTTTGTAATTGATTTCAAAATATTTTGGAAATACAATTTCAAAAATTCGCTCTTCGTTTGTTTTATTGGAGATATTTTTAAAATTTCCTTTCCAACAACCTTTATGTGGTGGGTTTCTCATTCGTTCAGTGAATAATACCAGCAAAATCTTGACATGACATTAATCATTGTAGCAATACAAGAAGGCGTAGGAAGGAAACTTTTAAGTTAAGTACTTACACGTAAACTGCGAATGAATATGAATTCTGAGAACATACACGAAAGATGATTTATAAAGGATTATGACTAATGTCTCTACAAACTACATCTCTGACCCAAGATCGACCGGCCCAGTTACATCCGACTGTAAAATATGTTCCTATAGAGTTGACCAGAACAGATTACCCTCTTGAGAAGAAAAACTTGACCGCTTTCGATAAAACCCAACCGCTTAATGCGTTTTATCAGCCAAAAAAAGTTTCTTATCTCTTACTGCAGATGGAAATGTTGAAAAATATAAAACATTAAACGGTTTTGGTTTTAGACAAGTACCAAACAGATTTAGTGACCGTGAACGTATGAACAAAGGTTAAATTTTTGCTCAATAGGTCGTTCACATGATTATTTTTATAGTCAACATTGGAATTATCTGGATCAGTAACCAAATTGCTGGAAAAAAAATGTTTTTGTGAAATTTATTCAGAGTAGATAATTCTATTGTTTAGTTTATGGTTTGATGATTTTGAGGTAACATTACGAGATGTAAAAATGGATAAAATAATAAAAAGTAGATCACCTACATAACGCAACTGAACCACTACGCCGACGAAACACGAACCGCTCTTCGATTGTGGCGCCCCCTGCAGGAATTGGAATTTGAAAATATTTTTAATGGTTTTCTCATAGGCGATTTACTCTAAAAGAACTTTTTCCCGTTAAAATAGGACAAATACTTTCAGAGTTGCTGAAGAGAATCAGCCTAGCAACCCAAAGGTTCCGGGTTCGAATCCCGATTTCGTCCTATTTTTTTTTTATTATTTAGGTCCCTCTAATGCGTGTGATCAAATATATTTAAACAAGAGTGAGATGGAATTATAAAAAAAATATACAGGGTGTCTATAAAAATTTGATTTCTGATTCAAACAAAAACTTCCAAATAAACCCTTCACGTTTTACTTTAAATTCCAATACATTTCCAATTTACCCAAACATAATATCTTGCGCAATCCCTTTAAAAAGAAGAAAAATTCAAGGAATTTTCACGAAAGCGATACCAAGAAAGGATTTTTATGTATCTTCTCCAAAGACATCAAAACCAATCAATATTTATCGTCACTTGTCAAATTATCTTTCTCGTAAATTTTTTTGAGACTTCAATCTTTTTGCCCGATAAATTTGGAATTCCTTTGGGGCGATTATGTAAGAATCTTGTCAGTCATTCTTTAATTATACGTTTCGGCTACACCTGGTAGTATTAAATTTGTTTGTTGAGTTTGCCCAGTTTTTCTTTTTAATCGTTCGGAGTAATTATAGTAACCGGGGGGCTTTTTTTAAACAGGGGTGTACTTGGAATTTATTATAGGCTTCTGAAGGCTATGGAGAAGGATAATTAGTTTGTCAACTCCCACTAAAAAAATAAAATTCTTTTAAATTGATCATAATAAGGACAATTAGTAGAAATTCTTTCTTGCAAGCAATGCAAATTTATTTAAATTAAGAAGACAAATTAGAGTTGTTATTATTTTTAATTGAGATATTTTTTTTATTTTATAAAAGTTGTTTTAAAGCAGAACACGTGTTTTTTTTTGCAACGGCACAAAATGGCAATATCAATGTCTTACAGTGAAGGGCTTGAGCTCAGCACGCCTTTATGGACTGGGGGTCGAATCCGGCACGCTACTAACTTTTTTTTTTATTTTTTCAATCAACATAAAAGCAAATACCTAGTTACTTAAAGTGACGCTTTCGTGACTAATCACTATTTAAATCGTTTTTATCTAGGTTTAATAAATTTGTAGTTAAGAAAAACTGTCTTTATTGTGTGAAGACACGTTTATCCTGCAATTAATTATTAAACAGGCAACACACGTGCAATAAATCATAATAAAAGTTCACAACAAGAAGATAATTAGTCAATTAACAAAAAGCAACTGAACCATCAGTTAAACGTCATTGTGTTTATCATCAGACATTTTAAAGATTGGATTTCCTAAACTATTTTTTTAAATTCATTTTCTCTTTTCGTTACGCACTCTTTGTTCATAATTTTTTTAAAGTCGTCGGCATTAAAAACGAAAGCGTATCTAATTTCCCCAAAAAAAAAATGTCATTGAATACAATTTTGGGTAGTAGAGCAAAACTAGGGGAAAAAAATTGTCCGTAAAATTAAATTTTCTCTGAATGCATTCAGTGTTACGAAAACTGAAATAGTGTAATGTACAGAGAGAAATAAGTGGCCTCCTCTCGCAGATTAGGTTGTTAAATTAACCAGAAACGAACCAAGGTTGTATTCAAGAACGTTCTTTTCATGTAATTGTGTGGGTAAATTGTAAATTGGCACTGCTTTGTGCTCAAATAAATTGTTTAATTTCATGAATGTGGTTTGATAATCAGATTTAGAATTTGCAAGGTTTTCAGGACAAAAGAAAAGGAACATGTCGATTTGCGGCACGAAAGTACCTGATTACAGCTTGTTTAGGGCTTAAATATTTGCAGAATTTTACATAACCAACAGATCTCTTCGTCTTTAAATCAAGAAAATATTTAGGAAACTCAGGAGACAAATGGAAAAATTAAAAAGTTTTAATTCGAGTTCGTAAGCAATTAATTTTTTTTAATTGGTGAAGGAAATTAAAAAATTTAATTAAAACTACAAAGAACTAATAAAAACAAATTTTTATCAGTAAAATAAACAAAATGTTATAATAAGATTTTCTGATAAGCAATGTTATGCAAATAAGTTCCACATTACACTAGAAAACACGTCCTTGTAAACACAAGTGATAATTTTTTATCCTTTATAGTTTACGATCCAGACTTAACATGCAAAGCTATTGGAGTTAATGCTATACGTTGACAACAAAACAATTATGGGGTTGTTACACCTCCGAAGAAGAAAAAAAAAATTTCCATACAAACGTATTCTTGCAGAAAGTATGGATTTTTTATTAAACTATTTTGCTGAAATAAATTTCTTCTGTTTGTTTTCGTAATATCAATCACGAACATGACCTAAAAATCTCCAATTATTTAATTATGGGTTTGATTTAATTGATAATTTTTGATTTATTTCTTTTTTTTATTAAGAAATATTTCCGGTATGAACTAGCAAAAATTAAATATTTAGCCTTCAATAAGACTTTATGGCATATTAATATTTTATTGCGTCCATGACAAATGCAACATTAATTGGCATTGATTAATATAGTAATAAATAAGTTATTAGTAACATACAGGGCATTGCAAAAGTTTTGACAGCCCCTAACTTCGTTATCAATACAGATATTGAGAAAAACTTTTTTTAGTTTTAAATTCCCCGATATATACTATAAAATGGCGTATACGAATTTTAGACACCGCCTACTGTTTTTGCGCTACAACATATAACTTTAGTTTTTTAATAGAAACACCCTGTATATTTTTACATATTTAGAATCAGTGTTAAAAATGCTTCACTGTAGTATATTTACAATTTAATTTCTATTGAAAAAATATTTTTTAAGGTCATATACAGGGTACTATAAAAGTTGTACAAGCCCCTAACTTCGTTATTAATAAAGTTATCGTTACAAACTTTTTTTAGTTTGAAATCCCCGAATACATACTATAAAATGGCGTATAGGAATTTTAAACACCGCCTACTGTTTTTGCGCAACAACATCTAACTTTAGTTTTTTAATAGGAACACCCTGTATATTTTTACATATTTAGAACCGGTGTCAAAAATGCTTCATTGTAGTATATTTACAATTTAATTTCTATTGAAAAAATATTTTTTTGTACGCCATATACAGGGTACTATAAAAGTTGTCCCAGCCCCTAACTTCGTTATTAATAAAGTTATCGCCACAAACTTTTTTTAGTTGGAAATATCTCGATACATACTACAAAATGGCGTATACGAATTTTAAACACCGCCTACTGTTTTTGCGCAACAACATCTAACTTCAGTTTTTTAATAAGAACACCTTGTATATTTTTACATATTTAGAATCAGTGTCAAAAATGCTTCGTTGTAGTATATTTATATCGTAATTTAGAGTAAAAAAAATTTTTAAGGAATTTTAGAAAAAAGTAGCCCATGAACCTAAGAAAAAAAATAACTCACCTATTAACAATCAAAAATTAACTTAAATATTTTTATAATATAAAAAATTAACAAAAAGTTTAATTACAACAAGAGCAGATGGTCAACTGCAAGCTTCATGCAGCATATAATCAATATCTACCCATATTTGCAGTTCACACCCACAAGATTACTCAGATTGCCTGTTTAATAGTACATCCCAAGTCGTTATCGTATGTAAACAGGTTATTTCAATATCACCTGACTTGATTACTAACATTATCTTGAGCAACTGCACGTTTAAGGCTATAAATATGATATATGGGACACGAATACAAATTCAGGGACAATTTCAGAAATGTAAATGGTACTTTTAACGAAATTAACACAACTACTTAATAATACGTGCCAGAAAGTAAATATTAAATAATTAAGAAAATTGAGTTGTTAGTTATAAGTGCCCTTGGACACAGGTTGCTACATTTAAGATGACGCACCCTGTATACATTTTATTTCTCTTATGGATTTAATGAAATTAAGTTAATTCAAATCTACATTTTAAGGGATCATAATTAAGACCCCAATTATTTGTAAAACGATTCGTGATTTGTGTGCAGGAGCATTATCGTGGCATAATAAAAAATTGGTCGGGACTTATTTTTTTCTGGAAATTTTTTTTTCAATTCCTTTCGATTCATTTCCTTCAAAAATTTTTAGTTTTAGTTGACGCACCTTATCTGCGTTGTTATACCTTTTGTGGGCATTATTTCGGCCCAGACAGGACAGGATTAACTAAAATCTAGGTTTACGTCAACCTTAATCGTTTAATAATCCTATTTGATCGATTTCTTCCCCTTCTAATCCAGTCTGTCCACCAAATCGGCGTGTAACATAATCACGGTGAGATCGATTAAAATATTAAACATTCTTGCGAGTAATTTATTACCAACGTTGTAAAATAAAAACTCAAGGATTTAAAAGAAACTTTTAAGAGAAATTATTATCAAGATCTAGATCTCCAAGATCTCTAGATATTCCTAAGAAAATAAGTTTTCAAAAAAATATGTATAGATTCGTTTTTACAAACAATAAAAATAAGGCCGGGTTCGTATTCTACGAATGTTTTTGTTACGATTTTTTAAATTAATTCCAAGATTCCTTGAAGTGACCACACCTTAAAACTTATTTTTATTTATTCTAGAAAGCAATAATTACCAAAAAATATTATACAAAATTTTATGATGCGTAAAGTTTCAAAATGAGTGAGCACGAAGAATGTTAAAAAAATATAATTTTATTATGCAATAAAATTTAATTCAAAACGAAATAATTAAGAATTGGCACACATCTCCCCCACATCCTCCTACAAATCATTTAAAAAAAATCCTACAGACTATTACGTAATCCTCGAAACGAAATTAAATTTTTGACACGTTACCTTCAAACACAATCTATTTTTGACAAGGATAATATGTTAGATTTTTTTTGTGTAGTAATTGATACCAAATTATTTACGCGTCTATTTATACACAGTCGAAAATCAGCCAAAATCCATTAAAAACTCGTTAATAATACAAGATTTATCCTATTTTAACACAAAAAAAAAGGTCAGACAAAACAAGATTTAGGTTCGAACTGTTAAAAATTTTATACGTTATAAACGTAACTTTACTGACGGTTCATTTTTCTTTTTTATTATCCCAGGATTTGCTAGAATCATCAAAATAGGGTCTGGAAACAAAAATTTTTCATTATAAACTTTTTATTGAGCCTTGTAGACTGTAAAAAGTTTACAACACTGTAAATGTACTTTTCAGGACGTATTACTACAGGATAACATTCAAAACTAATAATTTTGCGATTTACTAACCCATAGGGTCTAAACCTGACTACCATGCGGCCCAAATTTTCCAACTTACTATTTTTGCACGACGGTGCTCCTGCACACAAATAATAATAGGCTTCTATGATTTCCAATTACGGTTACTCGATCCCTTTGAATTTTCCCCCCTCTTTTTTACTTTTGAAGAAATAAATTTCATTTCGTAAACTTTAGTTACCCCACCCTGTAGAAAAGGTTTAAAAATTCTTTAAAGAATTCTCTCTTGTAAAAACTGTTAATATTTTTAAGTCACGGTTTATAGTTCAAATTGTGAAGGTTTTTCGTCTTGTTATTTAACGGACAAATTCCAGGAAATGACTTTCCTGCGGTTTTATAACAAATAATAATTATTGCAAAAAATTCGTCAAGGCTACTACTTCGTTTCATCAGTACAATGTTCGGAGTCGTTAGAAATAAATTAGTGGGCTCTGAATTTGATCATCAGTAATTATTTTCGTATTTTAGGTTGTGGTGTTTAGATTTAAAGATTTGGCCTTCCCTAAAAATCACATCGTGATTAATTATTTTCAAGTTTGACGTACAGCAATTATTGTTAGGCAATATCTAACACCTTTTTTTTAAAGTTTAAATACTGCATGTATTACATAAGAATATTAGCTTGTATGGAGTAATATGTACATTTTAAGCAAAAAAAAATGAGATTACCAGTGGCGTACTTGATTACTAACGGAGCATTTCCAGAAGCCACGCCCCTTTGTCTGCTCTGTAGGCAAATATTAATCTATTCCTTTTCAATTTCCTGTGATAATTTTTTTTGAAAAAGATCTTAAAATCAATGAAACACGTTAAAATTTACGCGGGAAATTCAAATTATTTCAAACCAAATTAAAAAAAATATTTAAAAACTTAATATACTTGCAGGTTTCAAATCTAATTACTTTTGCACGTTAAAGTGTAATGGCCGCAGCATGGTACGAGACAAAAACAGTATTAAATTGTTAATTATCCGCGGTATTCGTACCCGATGAAGCAATAAGCAGAAAAACACATAATTCACGTCGCCCCAGCCGTGGTGGCGTTTTTGCCTTTTTTGGTAAAAACACGGGTCGGAATGTGTGAGGTAAAAGTTACATCGACAGCTACAACAAGAGTGCAGCAGCAGCATCGAAACATCGGTCAATTTCCATGCAGTAATTGCGAAAATTCCATGACAAATGGGCTCACCGAAGGCTGCACTTTAAATACACCACGACCGTGGTGTAATTTATTATAGCAGCGACGGCGTGTTTTTTTGACTGAGAATTAGTTTTAATAAATCGCATTTTTAACAATTTTTAATTTTAATAAACTGTAGTGTAATCAAGCTATGTTCAATTATGTAAGAATATACAGGGTGTTTAAAAAATCGAATTCAAAGGGAAAGAGAATCAGAATTAATTCGGTACCATGACGACAAGAATTTACACTTTACACGCTGGAAGACCCTAAGAGAGACCCTGACACACGGTTTAAGCAAAAATCTACCCCTAACAAGACGATTAAGACAGCATCCATTACATTTCTTTTAGCCTACATGCAAGAAGGCCCTGAAACAGGAGTTTACTTACTGGAAGACCCTAAAAGAGACCCTGACATGTGGGTGAGGTCGAATTCACTTTTAATAAAAAGAAACTAAAAGGGGTTTACATCGAATTTCTTCGAGCTTATTTACTGGAAAACCCTAAAAGAGATCCTGGGAGGTGGGAAGAGCAAGAATGCACCCTTCTAAGACAAACTCTATCCCATCTCGTCGAGATGACTTGCCGGAAGACCCTAAAAGAGACCCTGACAGGTGGGAAGAGCAAGAATGCACCCTTTCACAAGAGGAGTAAGAGAAAGTCTATCCCATCTCTTCGAGCTTACTTACTAGAAGATCCTAAAAGAGACCCTGATTGGTGGGAAGGACGAGAATGCACCCATGACAAAAGGAATAAGACAAAGTCTATCCCATCTCGTCGAGATGACTTGCCCGAAGACCCTAAAAGAGACCCTGACAGGTGAGAAGAGCAAGAATGCACCCTTTCACAAGAGGAGTAAGAGAAAGTCTATCCTATCTCGTCGAGCTTACTTACTAGAAGATCCTAAAAGAGACCCTGATTGGTGGGAAGGACGAGAATGGACCCTTAACAAAAGGAATAAGTCGGGATCTGCTCCATTCCGTCCAGTTGACTTGCCAGAAGACCCTAAGAGACCCTGACAAGCGGTGTGAGCAAGGATCCTACCCTCAGAGAAGGAATAAGGGGGGGGGCTCATCTTATTTGGGATGACGCGAGGAGGCAAAATGGGGACGAGCTGAAACCATTTCCTTAAGAAGCTTAGAGAGATCCTGACAGAAAAAATGGGCCAGGAGAAATGAGAGGGGATCCGCCCCTTCAATAACTATTAACGAATTAATTTAAGCAATAACAATTATTCCTTATAAAAAATATTGGGGAGGGGGAATTAATTGACTTATTGGATCCTAGAAGGGTTGATCAATTTGGGATTATTATAAATAGCTTCGCAAATCGTCCTTAAAGGAGGTGCAGATTATATACCAAGTTTGCCCACGAACTGCTCCAATTAATTCACTCGCCACGTTTTGAAACATTGCCTAAGATATTTTTCCATAATTATAACGTACCAATTTCCTAAATAAACAGGAAAACTGTTAAAAATATACAAACGTTGCATCATCATAGTTTTTTAACACCTGACAGGTTCAGTGACTTAGTTCTAGCCCACGTATTAACTGTTGGTTCTATATTTAGGAGCTGTCGATTTTTCCTGTTCAATAGGTCAGATGGTCAGCTTCTTCCTAAACGATTATTTATTACAAATTCCCTCCTACAGGAATTTAAAATTTTAATTTTATTCAGCAAGAGGTTAGATGTTTAGAAAATAACAACCTCTTCATAGTCATAATAATAAACCCACACTGTATGTGTTGTATGTAAATTGTTTTGGATTTTCCTATTCTAATTTATAATGCTAGGTTTCTCTCTTGGGATGGTCGTGTAAAGCTGTCAGATAGAAAAGAAGATTGTGTTTCCTTGAAATATCTTCCTACACCACTGACTTTTTTCTTCCTCAACATTATTTGTAGGTAGATGTCAAATTTAATTACAACATGGAAATTATTACAGAAGAAATTATTTGAAGAATAAATTAAAGGTGTGAACCCACCCTTAATTTTATATTTACAACCAGGACCGGACAACATTTTTTTTTAATGAATGTGTTCTTTTCCCTTCCGGACAAAGTTTCCATGGCACCCCTAACAAGTATGCGCCTTAGGCAACTGTGGTTTATCGGTTTTTTTATTTTGATCTGGGGCCCTGAAATTTTAGGCACCCCCCTAGTGTTATAATTTGAACTTGAAAATTAACTTTTTGCTCGAGTTTATAAGAAAAAAAGTGTATCAAGGGTAAATTAAACCAAAATATTTTTTTAATATTCTATGGTACTGCCTCATCATTTTTTTGGGAAATTAATATTTACTAGAATTATTTTTGCTGTCTAGTATTTCCTAGAACTAATGTCAATGTCTTCACAACACGGTAAAACAAAGAAATTTCCTGGTAAAAAAAAGGCATAAATTTTTGCCAAATTTCCTAGGCAAAAAAAAAATAAAATTCAGTTATGCAAGTTAGAACAATATCCATAACTTTCACCTAATTTTTTTTATTTCTACTTTTTTAATAGCAAAATTGTTTCCACATTCCACTTTTTTTAAGACAGAAAAGAAATTTATACCAGTGGCGTAGTCAAAATAATTTTTTGCTTGTAAAACAGTTGGGAGAATCACAAAAACAATAAAATATAAACAAACATACAGGATGAGTCATACTGTAAGAGTTTTTGAAATAAAAATTATTTTTTTTAATAAACAAGACGGGGTGGGGTGGTGGGAATTTCTATCACTCTCCCTGTACATTTTTTTTTATTTTTCCACCAATAACACACTTTTACAAAGGGAAGTTGTCATCACCAAATAATACTTGAGTAAACGAATTTTATTTAAAAAAAATTGGGATCCCTTTAGAAAAAAATAAATCTACGTCACTGGAAACTCCTCATTCAGAATCGCATAATGAGGTTTGTATTCGTTCCAACTTAATTAAAAAAAGTTATACCCCACATAAACAATAGAATTGTGTGAATAATGTTAAAAGTCAGTGGCGCACGCATAAATTTTAATTTAAAAAAAGGGGGCCATTTTTTTAAATAATCGTGTTGTACCAAATCAAACAAAAATAATTACAAAAAAGAAAATTACCTTGTTGTTTTGTCGAAGTAGGTCATGAAATATCCCTTAGGTCTTTTCTTAACCACTATGTACACATTTTTTTAAAATTTCGTTTAGTTTATTTTTTTCTATATTTCGGTTGTGCACACAAGATTTATAAGCGAATCTTCTCCCCCAGGACCCCCATGTCCGAATAATTGGCCCCCTTAACCTAACCGAACCAAACCAAATGCACAACTAATAATATTCCGTGCATAAATCGAACAGGAAATAGCGGTATCACACCTTGCAAAATCGGAACCGTAAAGTCGGTACGAATATAAACAAAAGACACGCGCGCGTATGCCGCAATCTGACCACTACGTTCAAAGAAGAACCGAGATCTACGTACTCCACTTGATCCGACACATGTGGAAGTATAGTGGCGGGGCCTAGAGGTCCAAATCCCCACTTTCACGTCGTAGTAGAACAGTTACGCGATCGGTCAGACTCCCACAGCCTAATGGACCGCTGAATGCCCACCTGAACTCCCGATAACCCTCTCTTATCACGATTAATCGCCTGAAGACCACGTACACCACTCTTGTTACGTAAGAATACCTATCGATGAAAATGAAGGCCAAAGACAGGTTGAAAGAAAGAGTCCGGCGTGTTAGAATTAACTGCTCTTTGTATTTTGGACACCCCTTCTAGATGCTATATTATCTCCACCATTTTTGGGAGGCTTTTTTTCGAGTCCCCACTCAATTTTTAACTTCCCCTGAAAAATTAATTTTCAGGACCTCTGTGTTGCAAGAAATTTTGGACAACCCTTTTAGAAGGTATATTATTCCCACACTCTTTGGACATCCCTACAGAGGCTTTTTTTGAGTCCCCACTCAATTTTTAACTTCCCCTGAAAAATTAATTTTCAGGACCTCTGTGTTCCAAGAAATTTTGGACAACCCTTTTAGAAGCTATATTATTCCCACACTCTTTGGACATCCTTATCAGAGGCTTTTTTTTGAGTCTCCACTCAATTTTTAACTTCTCCTGAAAAATTGCTTTTCAGGACCTCTGTGTTGCAAGAAATATTGGACACCCCTTTTAGAAGAATTATTCCTACACTCTTTGGACATCCCTATCAGAGGTTTTTTTTTGAGACCCCCCACAATTTTTAATTTCCTCTGAAAGATTAATTTTCAGGACCTGCATTGCAAGACATTTTGGAATTTTTTCTTTGTATATTGGACACCCCTTCTAGAAGCAATATATTCCTCCACTCTTTGGACACCCCTAACAGAGGCTTTCTTTGAGACCCCAGTCAATTTGTCATTTCCCCTGAAAGATTAATTTTCAGGACCTATATTGCAAGACATTTTGGAAGTTTTTCTACGAATTTTGGACACCCTTATTAGAGACATTTATTTTGTATTCCCCTGTAAAACTACTAAAGAAATTTATTTGTTAAAGTAAAAAAAATTTAAAGCTAAATCGAAAACAAATTTGTTGGGGCTTTGTTTTGGGCGAGTCCGGCTCTGTTCATTTTTCCTGTATTAATTTTTTTGACCTGCAAATTTTGAGGAATACTGTTAGACAACCTTGGCATGATTCTCCTATACGTTTAAAAGAATTCGATTAACTGATCTTATAGTAAAAAACAGGTTAAGACAAAAAAAAATTATGAATAAATTTTTAATCTCGGTTTGTGGCTCTGAAGGTCTTCCTTTCTGGGACTCATTAATCTCTGCGAATTTTAATTACCAGTTAAAAGACTACTAGGTCATACATTACTCATGTTTTAAGAATTGAAGTAAACAATAGCCTTGTTTGTTTTAATAATCCAGGGGCGTATCACAGAAAATTTGAAGAACCAATAATTAAGGAAGTAAGGAAACGCAAACGCAGCAACTACGGATATAAATCAAACGCTGTCTGTAATTGCACACATGTCTATTAAAAGATCTCAATTACGTCTGCAGATGCAGATTTGTCCCTGCAGGTGTTAAGAAAATTTCCCAACAAACATTTCCTTCGATTTTATACGAAGCTAAACGAACAGAGAGGGGAAATTAAAAGAAACATTTAATTGAAGTTAGTTGGGACGTGCCGGAGCCCTCTGGTCCCCATCTAATATCTCAGTGTCAAAGCTTCCGTCCGACAAAAGCCTAACGTGGGTGTCCGATTCAGGATAGTTAAGACTCTAGATAGATTTATACGCGTTTATCTTGAAAGAAGATTATACAATCTCACGGAAATAAATGGTACCTGGACAGATCTTAGCAGCCAGAAAACGCATTCTTCCACTTCACACGCAGACGATAAAAGAAGTTCAGGGAACACGGATTTATTTCTTTAAGACTTTTTCTAAAGTTTAATTGCTTGAACCCCTTGATGGAAATAATTAATGGGGAGGAAAATAAGTTACACTTTTTGTAATTAAATTGTTTGAAGTAGGTGTGCGAATTATTTAAAGATTAAAGAATTTTTATTTTTATTTCGGATAACTTTAAAAAATCAACATTCAGTTGTGTTTCAGGGAAAGTTTCTGAAATTTGCTTTACATTATTTTCAACCCCTTCCCTTTTACTGGTCAAAACGATATTTTAATTCTCTCAATCAATTGATACACCCTCAAGCTTAAATTAAATTCAAATCGCACAAATCCCCTCTAACTGGTGAAAAGCCTTTTAAATTTCAGGATTTCCCAGAGATCAAATTTCCCGATTAATTAATTACATTTTCCTCATTGTGGATAATTAAAATACTTTCGTTTGATATTCACTATTTTTGTGTATCATCCATTGTTGCAGTTAAAATGCATTGTACAAACACAAGGGCTAGTTAATATGCATTAAACGTCGCTCCATTATCGTTTTTTGTCAATCACATCCAAGTGAATCTGGTGTACTGAAGCAGAAATCAACGGGCAAATATTGGAATATGTGACTCGAATGTTTGATCAACAAGAACGAGAACTGATGTTTGTTTGTAGAAATTTAAAGGAAAATTGGGAAATTAATAATTAACGAGATTCGAGACAAAAATGAAAGTGTTTAGAATTAATTTTAAATTTAAATCTGTGAAAGTTGGGGAAATTATTTGCACATATGTGAGATACTTATTACAATAAAAATAATCTATTTACCGTTAAAAAACAATTAAAAAAATAACTGTATTTTAAAAACAAACAATTAAAATTCTTGTGAAGAGATAAAAAATAATTTGCTTACAATTTTAAGGATCCAATTATATTTCGTCATTATAACTGTGTAACTAGTTATTATTTAAGATAATTTTGCCCACCTGTTACCTGCTATATTAAAATTATTGTTAAATTTAAAAATAAAAAATTCCATTGAGGGATTCCCCCAAAAACTTTTTTTTTTTATTACAAGGTGCTTCTAAAATAAGTTCCGTAATTTATGTAACATCTAGTTCATGCAAAAGTAAGACTTTTTGCTTAATAAACTATATTCCGCAACCTCTCTGTTTCTGAAATACAGGGTGTTGAATTTTTTTTTTGAAAATTGGTTTTCTTTAAATATTTCAGAAGTAAAGCTAGCGATTCACACGCAATTTTATGGGCGGTTGTTACTAATATGGACCACATATTGTACAAAATTTTGTCATGATAAATTAATCAGTGGCGTAGTTACCGGGTGGGTAGGTACCCTTTTTATTTTAATTTATGTTACGCCACTGACTAAATTTAATTTGTTTCCAAGATTTGAATTTAAAATTCAATTTAGAAAATAAAAGTACTCTTGCATTTTTGTCGTTGAGTTACCCGTTTTCGAGATAATTAACGATTAGTTTATGAATGTGTGAAATCGCACTTTACACATTTCCATATTTTAACAATCAATTAACTGGAAAACGGGTGGATTTAGGACAAAAATTCAAAAGTAGTTTTATTTTATAAATTAAATTTTAAATTCAAATCTTCCAAAAAAAAAATTAATCAGTGGCGTAACCTAAGTCTTTAAAAAGGGGGTATTACCCACCCCGTAACTACACCACTGGTTAACCTATCGTGACAAAAACTTTCATAATATTAGGTCCCTGTTAATAACCACCCCTCATAAAATTTCATTCGAATATCTACCTTCAGTTCAAGTAAAATTAATTTTCAACACCCTGTATATTAATTATTTTTAGATAATTCAAGATACTTTTTGAGTTCTACAAATCAAACGAAAATAATGAACCCATACACGTAAATAAATCGAATAAGATAGAAGAAAAAAAAATTTTGTCACTCACCATTTGAGAAGGCGTCTTGGGCTTTCGGTTAATGTCCGGAATCTTCTGACAAGCTGTAACAAGATTAAGATGCAATTATAAAAGAGAACGAGTAAAACCGGATGCTTTTACGCTTTGGTAGACGTGCATTTACCGCCATTCTTAAATTAATTAAACTTCAATTATATTGTCGTATCTTTTTTATGTTTGTCTTTATTGTTAAGAGATAAGAAACATTAAAGAATTATTGATATCTAGTTAGCTTTGAATGGTTCCATAAGCAAATTTTAATCACCATAGCAACGAAATTATAACAAAACTTGAACTTTTAAAGGGGAAAATATCAAAGAAATGTATTTGGTTACACGATAATGCTCCTGCACACAATCTTAAATCGATTTGTAAACAATCCAGGATTTGAATTTTGAATTCTTTTATCTATTCCCCATTTTCAAGAGGTCTGAATCGTAAGTTTTCATTTAAAAAACAGGAGGGGGGAAGAGTTTCTTTTGGTCCATTGTCTGAACAGGTTAATATTATTTTACAAAACAAAGAGGAAACGGAAGACGTTGGTGGTAGGTATGTATGTAAGACTCATAAATGTTTTTTACAAATATTATTCGCTTGTCATACTACAGAAAAAAAATAAAAGAGACAGAAAATTTTAATCAAAAGCAACAAATTATTTCTTGAAATTTCCTTCATTCAAAGGAGAGATTACTGGATTTAAGGATGCTGTGCTACATAATTATGTAAATCCAAACAAATCCTTTGAATTCCCACCGCTAGTAGATTAACTTATTAATTTTTTGATGACTCATGCAATTAGTTAAAGCCCTAAAATCTGGTTCTGTTTGTTCACATTCTACGTTTATCCCACAGATGTTTGAACTTTGAAAGCTTTCAATTTTTATGTAGGTATGCTGTTGACTTTGTGTCTTTTATTTACAAAGCAATTTGATCGTTACATGACCAAAAACGGAGGCTAGAAAAACGTACCCGATGTGAGGCTAGAAGCGCATGACGTCATCAAGACACGTAAAATACCAGCGTTAAGATTTAAATGAAAATGTAGCGAAAACCGCGAAAGACAGCAAAAAATAACATATGAGAAAATTTGTAGAAAATAAAATTTCCTACAAGAAACTTCTTGAAAGTTTTTGCCTAAAGTTAATAGTTTGGGCCTGGGAACTGTAAGAGTAAACACATGCGCACGCTCTAATCCGTTATCAAATATCTCCATCTTTTAATTGAAATGTAGCGAAAACCGCGCAAGATATAAAAAAATAACATAAGACAAAATTTGTAGACAATAAAATTTCCTACAAAAAACTCCCGCAAAGCTTTTAAATAAAATTAATAGTTTGGGCTTGGGAACTCTCAGAGTAAATACAGGCGCGCGCTCTATTCCGTCATCAACCATCTCTATCTTTAAATTGAAACGTAGCGAAAACCGCGCAAAATAGCAAAAAATAACATAAGAGAAAATTTGTAGACAATAAAATTTCCTACAAAAAACTAAAAAAAAGTTTTTAAATAAATTTAATAGTTTGGGCTTGGGAACTCTCAGAGTAAATACAGGCGCTCTATTCCGTCATCAACCATCTCTATCTTTAAATGGAAACGTAGCGAAAACGAGGCAAGATAGCAAAAAATAACATAAGAGAAAATCTGTAGAAAATAAAATTTCCTACAAGAAACTCTAGGAAAGTTTTTGCCTAAAGTAAATAGTTTGGGCCTGGGACCCGTCATACGAAGCACATGCACGCGCTCTATTTACCGCATGATGAGTACGTTAGCTCGCACTCGCTTGCTCTTACAGAGCGTCGACTTGAAAGCCACAGTTCAGTATTTTGGACCACAAAAACTTTATTTTCAAAATACGACTACATTATATAGGGACAAATATTCGTAGGGATTAAATAAATCATCACCTTTAGAGCAAAAAAAATTTCACGTAGATTTTAAAAAAAATTCCTTAATGGATTTAATTTTTTAATGTTTTCGGTTTGTTACACAATGGAATTAAAATAATATCATGAGTAAGTACGAACTTTCTCTTTTATTCACCCCACAAAAACCAAACAAGGCGTGTTTCTTTGTTACAGGAACTTGTCAAAAGTTTTAATTCGTATAAATATTATGCATTAACCTTTTACCAGTGCATTTATTTGTGCCAGTTCATTATATTACAATAAACAATATTCAGTTCGTTTATCTTAAAACTTACTCTCTCTATCTACTGAATATTTATTAAATTTGTGGGTTTAATTTAAGTCTTTAACAATGACTAGGTAGAGACATAGATCTTAGTCTTGTTCCTTCTTTATGTTATGTAGGTGACCCTATTTTAGTTTGTGGGTTTATTTTTTTTTAACATTACGATTAAAGAAGTATGGTATATTTAAATTTAATAATTATCTTGTTTGAATATCAGGAAACGATTGAAAAGAATAGAAAAATGAATATTAATTTAAGGCTGGCCCGGATAGCGGCACGAAAGTAACTGATTACAAATTGGAATTTGTGGTCAAAAACACTAAAGGGTACAGAGTTACAAGTCGACACCCTGTGGAGTAAACGAGTGCGACTTGCGAGCTAACGACCTACAATGCGTTAAATAGAGCGCGCGCGCGCATTTGTTTAATCTAACGGTTCCCAAGCCGAAACTATTAATATTAGACAAATGTTTTCCTGGAGTTTCTTGTAGGAAATTTAATTTTCTACAACTTTGCTTCTATATTATTTTGCGCTATCTTCCGCGGTTTTCGATACATTTCCATTGAAAGTGATTGGCGCTGGTATTTTACGAGGCGCTAAATAGAGCGCGTGTATGTGCTTAGTCTGACAGTTCCCAGGCCCAAACTACCATAGTTAGACAAAAACTTTCTGATAGTTTCTTGTAGGAAATTTCATTTTCTACAACTTTGCTCTTATATTATTTAGCGCTATCTTGGTCGGTTTTCGCTAGATTTCCATTTAAAACTATTAACGCTGCGTGTTGCATGATTGACGGCACGCAGCGCTAGCCTCATACCGGGTACGTCCTCCTAATTAATTATCCCCCTGAATGTCTTCATTTACACAACATCAGTTAAAAACATTTAACAAATCAATTATTATGTACATGACATCTCACAATTTAAGAAGCTTCGTTAAATTAAATTTAATTGTCTTAATTAAAATTAATTCAATTGTAAGTTCTAAAATAATTTTGAGAGTGTTTTTGAAGAAGGCATTGATTGTTCTAGCAATTATTCGTTTATTTTAATGATTTAATAAAATTTATAAAACATTTACTAATCAATTAGTGTTTTCCTAATTTTCTTAATTAATTAAGCCAATTTTAGGCTTTTACTGCTGTAATTAATCCTTCGAAGCCAGTAATTAGGGATTGCTTTAGGGAATAAAATCTACAAAATTATTATAACAAAAAAAAAATACTTACTGACTGATTCGATGACGTCCGCCAAAAGAACGCCGTCACTGCAATCTGTAGCTAACGAATTGACACGTTTTTTACTCCGAGCCTTTTCCAAATAATGATTCGCCCAATCCGTGTAAATCTGAAAAAGAAAAAATGTTTCAGGAGGGGAAAACTTCTACAACAAAAAAATATTATCAGCGCAAATAAAAATAAATAATAAATAGGTATAACAGAAATAATTTTTTTAGTGGGGGTAAAAGTTCCTAATTCTGTAATTTTAATTAAAAACACCCTGTATATTTTTATTAAATTAATTTTAATTTATTCCTCTTATTATAATTTTTTTGTTATTAATTTTTAAGGGAAGAGTTGTAAAAAATATACAGGGTGAGTTAGTGGGTGGGTCGTAAAATTTATTTCTGTTACCAATATCGATTCCCTTACTGTTTGAAGTACAAAATAAATATTTAAATTGATCTTCTGAAACCCCACGTAAATATTTTATTTTAAACTGAAAGAAAAAAATCGTTTCCAATTGAACCCTGTAAAAGTTTACTTTTCAAGGGTTATTTATTTGACGCGTTAGGAAATCAATGTTCCGAAACAAAAATAAGCAATTCAGTTTATTTCGCTGGCAAATCCACCCCAAGGCGGAATTTCTCAGTAGCATCATTCCGTATTTAAGCATATCAGCCCTCTCTGATCTGCGTAATCGAGCGGGCGCTTATTACATGGTTCAGAGGCGTCTGTCAGGAACTTGAGAATTATTCAGTGCAGATCGTAGGAGGAAATGGGCGAATTTCAGACGTTGGCCCCCCTGTAAATGACTTTAATCCGCATTGTTCTTGACGAAATCTCAAACTCCGATTGCAGTTTGGGATAAGACGCAAGCTGAAGAGATCCAAATCTCTTAATTATTCTAATTCACCCTTCTTTGTGTGGTTTAGTAATTTGGATTTAAGGGATGAGGTTTGTTGAAGAGGATTAACAAGCTAGTGAGAAAGGATACGTTTTTTAAATTGGAAAAAACATACGATTTAAAAATTACCCTGAAGACGAATTTCGTGGGTTCGAATCCCACTCAGGATAATTTTTTTTAAATTCTTTTTCACTTTATTAAGAATTTATTTTAATAAAAATCTTCCAATTTGATCAAAATAACTCTAAAATTAATTGTATACGTCAAGATTTCTGATTAAAACATAAATCTTAAAACCCAACATTCGTTGGTTCAAACCCCAATCGGGGTAACTTTTTTTTAAATTTTTTTTTAATCTTTTCTAGCAATTCCTTTTCAAAAAATCATTGAATAATCAACAATAAAGTAAAATATTTTTTACATCTCAACTAAAAAAAAAAAAAAATAATCCCGAAATTGGAAATTTCTTCCTGCAACCTATGAATATTTTCTTAAAAACAACCTCATCATTCTTATCTCTACTTCCAGTATTTTACAATCAGAACGGACACAAAACTTCCTGACCTGAAGTGCAACTGCACAAACAAAAGATAAGTCCAATCTCTTGAGAACAATCATTATTACCATCGAAATGTGCAGTCTTCAGTATCATTCGCCGACAGCTTCGAGATATCTTTAAGCGATAGGAGGCCTTGCCCTTGTGACAACCAATCTCCGAGATGTTTATCCCTATAAGGTATTGATGACTGTTGTTAATAGAAGAAGTGGTCTGTGTGAGAATCAGTATACCAGTCGGGGGAATATGTCCAGGGCCAGACTTGGAAAATTTTTTGGAAATTAAGAACCAAGCTTTTAAATTCCTCTAACGGTATTTTATCAAAAATCCATTAATTCTTTATCCTCTTTCATGTTCGTTCTAAAGAGGTACAATCATGAAATTAGTGACGACAAAGAAATACTTTTTGCTTGTTCATAATGGTTAATGGGGGACCATGAGACTGATGAGCATTTGTTAAGATAAATCAAGCGAGTTATTGTTCCTTTGACCCGAATCTCGACTGAATACAGTTAAGAATGTAAGGTATACGACTGGTTTTATTGCTCAAAAAGTCGTAAACAAATATTATCTTTGGTGACAAAACACTTATTGTTACATTTTTGCTATATTGTTGTAAGGATTACGAAAGAACTCAAATTTTTGTAGCAATAAGAAAGGACATTTTAGATTAAACGCAAAAATAAAATTATGAGAAAAAAAAATTGAATATGGATCACCCTGTACATTAATAATTTTTTATAAAGTCGTTCCTGGTTGGTTTGTTTAGTGGGAGGTAGAAAATAGGGAGCCTAGCCGAGCCGTGAGGAATTATCCCGGGCCGTGCAGAGTTGTGCCGTGCCGTGTTTACTGCAAGTCATAAAACTACCGATTTTCATTTTATTTTTCCAAAATATAAATTACTGCTACGCCACTGAGTTGCTTTTCTAACGAAAATCGTTTTCCAAAGTTAACTTTTAATCAATGTCAGTTTAACCCCCTTGTGTGTGCGTATTTTCTTCCGTGTGTGTGCGAATACCTTACACGAGACATATGATCCCTCCCTGGGTTGGGAATTTTTCGTTCACGAAGCGGATATTTCAGTGGCACCGGGGTAAAAGTAAAAGTATAGATTTTCGGATAAGTTGCGGATAAAGGTGGTGTAAATAATGCAGAGCACGTACGGGAACCCCGAGTGTCGACTCAGAAATAGCACCAAATAGGGAGAGAAGCCGATCTTGGAGCTGTTTGTGCAACTTCGTTGTTGTCTGTCACCCCGACGATTCCTCGAAGTCAAGCCTTACCAAATTTAAACCCGTTTCAAATATCAAATCGTTAACATAAAAAAAAGGGTTTTTTGGTGAATTTACGAATACAGGAGGGGATTGTTTATTTTTGTCAGGTAAGGGGAAGTGTTTGTTGGAGTAGGATATATTATTATAATAAGGCATTTTTTTTATCTTAATAAAATAAATTCAAACATAATTTCCAAAAAATTAGTTCCCCGCCTTTTTAATATATATACAGGGTGTTCAACGAAAAAGGGAACATCCAATAACTATTTTATCTTAAGATTTACAGGAAAAAAATGTAATAGTTTATTGTTGGGTATAATATTTGCTATTTGACAAAATATTCAAATATTTTTTTCCACTTCCGGTTTAACCGGAAGTTGCATATAACTTTCATGTATTTTTGAGATTAAGAAATTTTTTATTTTTTTCTCTTATGCACCTTCAAAATGTATTAAGGTTATTAAAAAAGTTTGGAATTATATACAGGGTGTTTTTTTGTAAGAGCCCAAAATTTATAATTTTAGTTTGTTTTAACTTCATTTCTTCTAGTTAGACTTCCTAATAATTTGCAAATAATTACATAGGGTAACATCCCCTCTCATTTACGAAAGGGATTTATTTTCCACCCCCTTCTAAATCCTACACAACCCATTCCACATTATTTTCCTTTAATGTAATAATTTTCTAAATATTATAAATAAGAGTATTTCTTCTCCAATGATTTTGTAAGTATAATCCCCCTTTGTATATCCTCCCTCCAATTGTTAATACAAACAATTTTCCATGTGTTTGTTCTCAACGATACAGAATGCGACCAAATGTTCCCCACGAAACAAAAATATTTTTAAGGCTGATTTGGATATATCGAATTTTTTGCGAGCATCTGTAGAAATTGAGGGTTGCGATTCAACCTGAAACTAAATTGCGTTTGCCTGGAAGCAAGATGTAAGCGGTTTATGCCATTTACATGGCTTCTTGAGATGAGCAGCCAGGAGAGGAAAGCGTGTAGGGAGAACATTTATTATGTGTCTACATGCTTATAACAGCGGAAGTTTTTGGCGTAACGAGGTTCTACTTCAAAATTGTAATGACGGCGTCGAAAATTATGTTGCAAAAACTTCAGAAATAATTAATTTTAAAATTAGTATTCTGATTGTATCTGACTGTAAGAAAATGTCTTGGGTTCGAATCCACATAAGGGTGAATATTTTTTATTTAATTTTTTCCACCCTTCTAAAACTAAAATTAACAAAATGAGTTCGAAAAAGTGTTAAATAAATTTTATATTACAAGATTTAAGAATGAAAATAAAATCTTAAACCCAAAGTTCGTTGGTTCGAATCCCAGACAAGGTAAACTTTTTTTTTTTTTTTTTCGGGTTTATTACAATTCCTTCTTGAAAAATCTTTAAACAATTATTAAGAAAAAACTGAAATTATTTTATGCGACCGTAGAAAAGTAATTAAGATTCTTCTGCAATAGTACAGGAGGGACTTGATTGGAGATTAGCAACCAAGAACAAATCCCTTGGGGTTTGGTGCAATCGACCCGAAATAATTTATGGCGAATTAATTGGATTGCCATAATGTTTTTACAAGGTTCGATTCGCCCCAGACAGTCTAACCGCATGGGATTTCAGATAGTTTTAGTAAATGTGTCTCGGGAAAGTTCTTCTGCAGTAGAAGTGGATTGTTTGTTTGTTTGGTTAATGAAGGAACTTTATTTAGTACTTCAAACAGGGGATTCACCCACCCAGTAACTACACCCCTGGTTAACCTAGCGCAACAAAAGTTTGTACCCTATTTGGCCCGTACTAGTTAAAACCGTCCATAAAATTGCGTTTGAATACCTAGAGCTTTATTTCTAAAATATTTTAAAAAAAACATCCAACACCCATGGACGAGCCAGCCAAACACCCCTTCATAAATCTTACAAAATTGTTCGCAGTACTAAAAATGTAATAAATTATTCTGGAAAAATCCTTTGAAGGCACAATAACCGCAACAATTAATTTAGATTCCATGGACATACAATCTAAACATCACGTCTTACCTATGCGACCTTGGAAACGTGATAATTATAATTTTTCTAAGAAGACCCGAAGACTTTTTGTTATAATACGCGACTTGATTTAGAGATTAGAAACCAAGGACAAATTTTTTCAGGTAGCAAACCGTCAGTATAATAAAATTTTCCGACGTTAGCGAAACCATTTCAAATATAACACCCTGTATATTATCTAAAATATGATGGCTTTTTTAAACAATGATAAGAATTAAGGCATTTCTTGAAAATAATGGTATATTATTATTAAGAGGGGCCTATTAATTGCAGTAAGAGTTTGTGGCACGACCGACGAGCGCAGCAAAGAGTGCTCCAATGCAGCGAGTGCTATAATGCCTCTTATTACACTAGCATAATATATTATTTTTTGCTCGAGGTTTGTCAAACATGACTAGTCACTTCTTTGATAATTATGACGTCTTGCTATTATTTTTTGGAATGACGTCATAAATTTTTGGACCTCAATACAATTTTGCAGTTCGATTCGTATCTTATCTAATAACTTCCTCCAAACTGGTGCATGATTAAAAATCCATATTTACTTATCAGGGCTTGGACAAATTGTGAGTCATCTGTATTTTAAACGATAACCTATCTCTTGGATATTTTTTGATTAGTTGATGTTATAGGTTGAAAAAATAACACAAAAACTTTACCTGTTGTTGTTAGATTTTATAATATTTTACAGATTAGATAAAAATTAAACAAATCGGTGTATACGTGCGATCATTATTTTTCTAAAAGGGACCGGAAAGTGCTATTTTCGTGCCGCCTGGCACCGGTTTGCGGCATGAAAGTATCCAATAATACGAAAATACTTTGAATTTTAATCTTTAATTACAGCAAGTTGAAAGTTATCAGCATTAACGTGTTGCCTCGATGCGTTACAGGATTCAGTCTAGATGGACTTTATGGACTGGGATCAAATCCTGATTGCTACAAACTTTTTTTTTCTAGCAACATATTGTTTAGAATTTATTAAACAAAAATATTTTCTCTCTAAAATAATTAATTACAAATAATTGTATAATCACCCATTAAAAATAATTCTTCGTTTGTCCCCCACCCTTTTTGTGTTAAACCGGATTTTGTTAATTCTGAATTGACTTTTCTTTTTTTTCGAGGTTTTCCAGCACGTTATTAAGTTGAAGTTGAATACTTTCCACTTTCTTTTTCCATTCTTCTAGACTTTCCTCTTCTTCCCCTTTTTTTATTTTACATTCTTCGGAAGGATTTTCCTTTCCTGTATATTTTTCTTGTAACCTTTGTATTTCTTTATGAAGCATTGAAATATCTTCAAATTGTTTTTTTATGATTTTTTCTTGTTCGATTTGCTGTACATGAAGAGTTTGAATGTAGTTTATGATGGTTTGAATTTGATCAACTTTATTGACTGGTTCGGTTTTTTTTCTTCTGGAAAGTATTGTCAGAACTGATTGTCGTTTAGTTTTCACGTCTGCAAAAAGGGAGTTAAGTAAAATTGATATATTTGCGTTTTCGTTTAATTGTTCGTCAACTTTCGACTGGTAAGACTTCATAAGTGCTTTGGTTTCAGAAATTGCGTTCACAATTTTTTGCGATCGATAAGAAATATTTTTGATATGTTTGCATTTCATACAATCAGTTTTAATTTCTTTTTGAATTTCCCCATCAATTTTTGAAATTTCCTCTACACTTTCTTCATTTTCCTCTTCACAATTTGTAACCTCTTCGTAAATATTTTTAAGGGACTGGTAAATTTGATTACCATAGGCACCGAGTTCAGTTCTTGCTTCATTTTCCTTGTCTTTCACAATTTTATTGATTATTACGTACCCATCAGAATCAATTTTAGATTCTAATCTTGTTTTATTTTTCTCTCTTTTGAATGATTCAAATTCTTCTTCAGACACTTCTTCTTTATTTTCACCAAATTTTCTAATCACTCCTTCGTTTTGTGTTTCTGCATTACATAGTTTTAAATTTAAACTACGATTTGATTTTTAAATATTTTTCTTACCTGCCATCTTTAACAAAAAACCATCAAAACTGCTACAATTAAATTTTCATAATCTTTTATCAATACTAGGAATTCTTATCGCTTTCCAAGATACGACAACAGTCTCAGTAAGTTCAATAATAAATTATTTTAAGTTGTAAAATAATAAGATAAACAACTGCAAGATTAAGGATAATAAAAAAATTATAAAGGTTTAGTAAAAAACGAGTAAAAAATTTAAAAAAAAACGTTTGTTGCAATCAGGGTTTGATCCCCATTCAAAGAAGCGTGCTAAGCTCAATCCCGTCGCTGTAACGCATTGACCTAACGAGTCAGCGCTGATCACTTTCAACTTATACAGACAGAAAGACACAGAGAGAGAGAGAGAGAGAGAGAGAGAGAGAGAGAGAGAGAGAGAGAGAAAGAGAGAGAGAAAGAGAGAGAGAAAGAGAGAGAGAAAGAGAGAGAGAAAGAGAGAGAGAGAGAAAGAGAGAAAGAGACAGAGAAAGAAAGAGAGAGAGACAGACAGACAGAGACAGACAGACAGACAGAGACAGACAGACAGACAGACAGAGACAGACAGACAGACAGAGACAGAGTTTCCCTTCCCCTCTCTCCCGCTCCTGTAAATCTTTTTTGTTACCCTTTTGCCATCACACCTCTTTGAATAAAAGAGGAGAGAAGGTATGTGTGTGTGAGAGAAAGAAAGAGAAGGAACTACATATTTCTTCAGATTCTTCTTCTTTTACGTTATTCTTTAGCCATTCCACCCCTATGAGAGAGACAGAATGAATTGTGGATTCTTTCAGTATCTCTCCCCTTGTCTTTTTCTTGTTCTATTCTAAAAACCACAAAGCCTCACCCATTTTCCTTCGCTTTTACCACAGCACGCCTGTCATAAGTAAATTAATGTCACAACCAAATTTTATCGCTTACACAATAATTAATTTCCCTTTTTTCTTTCTCATTGGAAAATCCAAACGACAAATTTTCACGCATCGGTTTTCCGTATCTAAACTTCCTTAAAAGGGTGGATATTATATTATCTCGGTTTCCTTAAAGACCCTCTTAATTTCTTATTCGCGTGTTGACTTGACTGAGAAAGAATACTGGATCTGATACCGACACATTATCATCAGCAGTCAAGCGCACCGATACAACTTCAATTTTCCGCTATATTTTGGGTAATGACTCGTAAAAGCCCCGATTACGATTAAACTGACAAGAGTAGGCCTTTCGATTTCTATAGGCGAATTATTTCGGTAATATAACGCCTGGTAAAACACAATTTTAGGGGGAACATTTTACCAAGCAAGGAATTTCAGTAGCAAATTGTTTGAATTTTCTCCATTTTATAAATTTATTTAAAAAAATGAAGGTTTTTGTGTTACAGTAACGGGATTGAACCTAGGATGGTTTATTGGACCGGGGTTCGAACCCTGCTTGCTCCTAATTTTTTTTTTAATTTTTTTAACCGTCCTTACGTAAAATCGAGCATTTTTTAAATTAAATTAAAAGGTTTTTATACTCAATTTATTTATCTTATCTTTTTTTTTCCCCTATCCGTTCGAAATTTTGCGTAATTATGGCTCAATTTTTTTTTTTTAATTAAAGAACTTAAGGAAAAATATTTTATTTTAACGTAAGTCTTAAAAACACCCTCGTCCCGTAAAGTGACATTTTCGTGACTTGTTACGTAAATCGTTTAATCTTCTGAATCATTCATTTATTATTCCTAATTCTTGCAATAAATTTTGATATCGTTTATCTTATCTTCTTGTACTGATAATAATTGAGAAGCATTTACAGTATCTAAATACCTACACATTTGACGTTCTAGAAAATAATCTCTATCAACAATGGCTGGTAAGAAAATAGAAAATAATTTATTTTTTAATACACTTGCTTTTATTTATTTTATAGAAGATACAAAGAAAATTATAACCCTAAGAAGGTTTGGTGAAAACAAAGAAGAAGTTTCTGAAAAAGAATATGAAACGTTTAAAAGGAAATTTAGGTTTACAGTACAATCCGAACAGGAGATATGCTCTACAGGGTATGTAGTATTAAAAAAATCTCTAGAAAATATTGCTGAAGAAATGAAGAAAACTTCAAACGATCAAATAGTTGAAGAAGAAATTTATGAGGAAGTGAAGACAACCGGAAATGTTCAATCAATGTCAGGGAAAGAAGAAGAAAACGAAGAAAGTTTATATGAAGAGGTGAAAGAAATTAAAAAAATGTTGGAAGATGACTTTTACAGGGACTGTAAACCTGAAGAAGTTAAATATGAAGAAGTGTTAGGAACAGATGATCACATTTACAGCAACGTAGATGAAGAAAAAAACGAAGAAATTTATACAAAATGGCATGATGAAATAATTTACGAAAACGTTCCGAGGATAAAAATCAAAATTCCAGAAAATAAATGCCTTAAATGCAAATCCCATAAAGTTACATCTGAAAAATCTAAAAATCTCTTAAAAGAAACAAAAACACTTTTAAAAGCATACAGATCAAAAGTTATGCAATTGGAAAAAGAAAACAAAAACGCAACGACTTCCCTTAATGCTATTTGTATAGAATTGGAAAATAAAAAATCTTCAGTTTTCTCTTCTAAACTTTCAACCCTTTTCCGAAAGAAAAAAAGTGAAACAAATTATGCAACACCCAGTATGTCAGATCAAATTAAAATTATTTCGGATTATATTCAAAAAATTCAAAAAAAACAAGAAGTAACCCAAAAGAAACTTCAAGAAGCTCAAGAAGAAATAAAGAATTTAAACCGAAAACCAAAATTGAATACAAAAGAAAGAGTAACGAAAAAAGATTTTTCAGAACAAGTTGGGGAAGACACGACAAATATAAAAAATTTTGAAGAAACGAACTCAGCAGATTTAAAAATACAACTTGAAGAAATGCAATCACAAATTAATGAAATAATGAAGATTTATGTAAGTAAAGCAGAAATTTATTCTAAAGATAATAAGTTTAATGAGAAAATCAGCGAAAAAATTGAAGAACGCCTAGAAGAACCGTTAGGAAAGGGTTTTTGTGACAAAAAAGAAATTTTAGATAACATTTAGCAAATATTTGTTTTAAGATGTGATGTAGAACTATTTATTAATTATTATTGAACTGGTTTAATAAAGTCTGTTGAGTATCTATAAAAACAACCCCTTGTTTGTTATGCAACTCGTTTTTCGGGTAACCAGATATTGCTTATAGGATGGAAAGAAAAGGACAAGACACAAAAGAAATGGGGTGAGAGGAAGGGCAAAGATAGAGTAAACTGTTCAAAAAAGTTGCTGTGAGAGCGGGGGAGTGAGATGGGATAGGAAAAAAATTTGGAAAAAAGAGTTAAGCTGGTGAGAGTGGGCCTAGGAGGTTTGGGTTAGAATCAAGGGATAAACCACGTCCGAAGTTTGGTGTACATCGCCCGAGTAGTCTCGGGGAAGTCTCAGGAAGTCCCTGAAAAGTGTAAGCAATTCGTGGATAGTCTTTGGAAAGTCGAAAGAGGTCAGTGGGAAGTCTTGGTAGGCTCTGGAAGAATGAAAAAGTCCCTGGGAAATCTGGTTAGTCTTTTGGAAGTCCCTGTGAAGTCTGGGTAACCTCTGGGAAGTCTGAGGAAGTTCCTGGCATATCTGAGGAAATCCCTGTGAAGTCCTGGTAGTCTTTGGAAAGTGTGGGTAGTCTCTGGGAAGTCTTGGTAGCCTCTGGGAAGTCTGAGAAAGCCCCTGGGAAAACTGGATAGTTTTTTGGAAGTCCCTGTGAAGTCTGGATAACCTCTGGGAAGTCTGGGTAGTCTCTGGGAAGTTTGAGGAAGTTGGGAATTCTGGGTAGTCTTTTGGAAGTCTTTGGGAAGTCTCAGGAAGTCCCTGGGAATTCTGGGTAGTCTCTGGGAAGTTTGAGAAAGTTCCTGGGAATTCTGGGTAGACTTTTGGAAGTCTGAGGATATTCCTGCGTAGTCTGGGTAATCTCTGGGAAGTCTGAGGAAGTTTCTGGAAAGTCATTGGAAGGTCTGAGGAAGTCTCTGTGAACTCTGGCTAGTCCTAGTCCCTGGGAAGTTTGAGGAAATCCCTGGGAAGTCTGGGTAATCTTTTGGAAGTCTTTGGGAAGTCTCAGGAAGTCCCTGGGAATTCTGGGTAAGTTCTGGTAAGTTCCTGGGAAGTCTGAGGAAATCCCGTAGATGGGTAGACTCTGAGAAGTCCGGGTCGTCCCTGAGAACTATGGTGAGCCTTTGAGAAGTTTAAGGAAGTCTGGGTAGTTAGTCTGGGAAGTTTGGGTAGTCTTTGGGAAGTCCGAGTCGTCCCTGAGAAGTCTGGGTAGCCTTTGGGCAGTTTGAGGAAGTCCCTGGGAAGTCTACGTAGTCTCGGGGAAGTCTGCGTAGCCTCTGGGACGTCTGGGTAATCTCTGGGAAGTCAGAGCCGTCTCTGAGAAGTGCAGGTAGCCTTTGAGAAGTTGAGGACGTCCCTGGGAACTCTAGGTAGTGTTTCATATTGGGTAGTTTAGTGTAGTACTACACAATTTTTTGCAGTGGTTTACCCCTTGGTTAGAAAGAAAAGCGGAAATAACAAAGAAAAGAATATCAGAAACCTCATTCCCTTTAACTTTCTTTTTTCTACGCCTCTGATGCTGTACCAAATTTCTATTAAAATCCATTAAAAAATTCTACGAAGATCCCATTTCGTACTGAATTAAATTCTCGTTAATTCAACTTTGAATAATTGTAAAAATCAAAAGCGTCTCGGCAACAACAAATAAATAACCCCATTTAAATAAATTGTAGGTATCATGAAATGAAAATTAATATTGATTATAGTTTTATAGAGAGTGTATCATTATTCACGGCCAATTAAATACAAAATTGACCCCGGTGTGCATGCAGGTCTATTAATAAATCATGCTGATGCTGGTTGCTGGTATGGTACAACCCTCCCTCTATTTACTTGTGAAAGGGCGGAGATATAACGGAAAAGTTCAATTTTCAGCATTATGAAAAAAATAGAGTTCGGTTTGGCCGAAAAATTCAAGAAAAATGTAAAAAATTTGCATAAAATCGGGTACTTCCCCTAATTATTATTCAGCAATTTTTAAAGATAATTTTTTGTTAAACCTGTTCAGGTAATCGACTAGAACGCAGCCTTGCAGACTCTTTATTTTCTTCCCTAATTCATTTCTTTCATACCTAAACCATTTGTTCCTCTGGAGTTAAAAAAAAGGGAAACAATAATCGAGTGGAATTTACCAACTCCGATAAGCGTGGGTGGAAAACCCCCGTCAAAATATCGTGCCGTAGAATACGATTCAATTAACTAACGCTCCATGAATTGCCCGTCACACATCAATCATTTTTGAAATATTTTTGTAGCCATAAAGTCTGAACTGACTGGAAACAAGTATAAATATAACAGGGGGACAATTCGAGGTTTATTTTTACCCCACCTTATGCGATTAAACAAAAATTTCGTCCTTAGCAGGAAATAATCACGGTTTACCTTTGGAGCGTTTACCTGAACATGTTACTTGAGAAAAATTGCAAGGAAAGGTGTTTTGATGCGAGATACCGGCGAGGTGCAAAAAAAATCGTTTTATGTTCCTGAATCAGGGTTTTATTTAAATTTAGGGGATGAACACTTCTTATACTCTCCTCAATTTCCTTCAATCTCCGAGAACATCCATAAATCTCTTGAAATTATTGTACTAAGAACTTTGGAGAAACACAATGTTTGGGGTTATCAGGAAGTAACAGAAATCTTTAGCGTTCTCGAATCAAGAGAGAGAGAGAGAAGGACAGTCTTTCACGAGATTTTCCCGAAAGCGCACTTAAAATATTTCGATAAACACAAAGCGGTAGCGGCTCACGTATATCGGACAAAAGTTTATTTGCCCGGAGGTCTTGAAACGATTTTATATGTTGGGATGTGTTCGAGACGGCTATTCTACCTTTTAAAAGACGTGTGTGGTCTTTCAGAAGCGTTAGTTAAGGAGCTTTTGTAAATGTTTCGCTTCTGAATGAAATCCTGGGATTATCTTGAGTGGGTGGGTTTTCTAACGCGTTTTTTTGAACGTCAGACAAAAGAAAATTTCGTTTTGATGTGTAATTCGGAAAATTTTAGTTGGAAATGAAAAATGTTACTCGATTCTTCTTTGTCCTTACTCTTCTGCACTCCAGCCCCCCACTCCTTTCAGTGTTCTCCCACCACTTTCTGTGCTACGTATTCCCCTTTATCCTCCAACGTCCCCCTCTTACTTTCCCCCCAGACAGTATTTTTAATCCCCAAAAGCAAAATTCGAAACTAGCAACCTGTGGCTAATGGCCAATTTCTAAACAAGAACGATTTCTGGTCGACTTCCATAGAGGAAACTGTTCAAAAAAGTTACTGTGAGAGAGGGGAAAAGGGGAGTAGTCTGTGGGAAGTCTGAGGAAGTCTCTGTGACCCCTGGGTAGTCTCTGGGAAGTCTGAGGAAGTTCCTGTGACGTCTGGGTAGTCTCTGGGAAGTCCCAGTAAAGTCTGGATAATTTTTGGGAAGTCTGAGGAAGTTTCTGTGACGTCTGGGTAGTCTGTGGCAAGTCTGAGGAAGTCTCTGTGACCCCTGGGTAGTCTCTGGGAAGTCTGAGGAAGTTCCTGTGACGTCTGGGTAGTCTCTGGGAAGTCCCAGTAAAGTCTGGATAATTTTTGGGAAGTCTGAGGAAGTTTCTGTGACGTCTGGGTAGTCTGTGGGAAGTCTGAGGAAGTCTCTGTGATCCCTGGGTAGTCTCTGGGAAGTCTGAGGAAGTCTCTGTAACCCCTGGGTAGTCTCTGGGAAGTCCCAGTAAAGTCTGGATAATTTTTGGGAAGTCTGAGGAAGTTTCTGTGACATCTGGGTAGTCTGTGGGAAGTCTGAGGAAGTCTCTGTGACCCCTGGGTAGTCTCTGGGAAGTCTGAGGAAGTCTCTGTAACCCCTGGGTAGTCTCTGGGAAGTCCCAGTAAAGTCTGGATAATTTTTGGGAAGTCTGAGGAAGTTTCTGTGACATCTGGGTAGTCTGTGGGAAGTCTGAGGAAGTCTCTGGGAAGTCTGAGGAAGTCTCCGTGACCCCTGGGTAGTCTCTGGGAAGTCTGAGGAAGTCCCTGTGAACTGTGGGTAGTCTTTGGGAAGTCTAAGGAAGTCCCTATGACGTCTGGGTAGTCTCTGGACAGTCCCTGTGAAGTCTGGATACTTTTTGGAAAGTCCCCGTGACGTCTGGGTAGTCTTTGAAAAGTCTGAAGAAGCCCCTGAAAGCCCCAACAGCAAAATTCCTAACTAACCTGTGGCTAATGACCAATTTCTAAACAACATCGATTTCAGGTCTATTTCCATAGCCTCTAAGATAATTAAGCAAGGTAAGGTAGAAAAAAGTATTTTTCCCAAAGAGCTAACTATTGAGTATGAAACAATGAAGCGTTTCAGTAACAAAGTGGTCAATTAACACCATATCGTAGTAATTTTAATTTGTAGTCTTAATAAATCACTATAATCACGCATTTTATAGACATGTAAAGTACAGCGTTATGCAAATCCATTAGATCAATTAATCCTTCAACAAGAAGCTGAGTTATATGCACAATACATGCATACAAATAATTGCCCTAATGTGCAGTACTTAGGCAGTAAATATTTAATGTACATACAAACATGAGACATGTGGTTGTTTGCAGTAGAGAATCGCAATAGAGTTTGCACTATCGAGAAGGGTCATTGAAAGCCGTGTCGTGTAAAGCAACAAACACTCTGAGGCGCCTCTTTTTGCCTTGCTTTCATTTTCCCAGGATATTTATTATTTTTGCAATTTACTTCTTTTAACAGTTCATTTAACTTTAACATCGCGACTTAACGGTTTTTTTAATAAACGATTAGAAACCGTTCCGAAATTAAATTAAAAAGTGGAATTACCTTAAATAATCACGTACGCCAATGGATAGAAAAATCCTTACCTGTGTAAAAAAAAAATAATTAGTATTGTTTTGTAATTAAACCAATTGTGATATTTTCTAGAGTTAACAATACGGAAAAGGGTTGTTGTAATCCTGTACCACCCCAAAACTCTTCGTTCCAGAGTTACAGACTCCTAAATTATTTTCTTTGCGATACAATTAAATTTTACTCATGTGGGGATTGAATACGCATTGCAATACCAAAACGAGGTTACGATATGTTATACCCTGATCTTTCAGGAATTCCCTTGCAAAACCGGAGCCGTACCATTCCCATAGCAACGGAATAGGAATTTTTTCAACCCTTACCTACAGAAAACAGTTTTTTTGTTTCTGGTCGCTACAGAATTTTTTTAATCATAAAAACTTCTATATAAGATCATAGGTTTTTAAAATATGCATCCAACGCGCCTAAGCTCAACTCGCTAACCCATCCGGTTTCGGAGTTACAGCTTCCGAAAGAAAAAACTATAGCGCCCCCTGGTGGACGCGACAGAAATCACACGAAGTCGAAATTATGCACACATCTATAGATTATATTTTGGAAAAAAAATCAAGTCCCTATCTCAATTTAGAGCCGAGATATCGAGGTTTAACACGGTGCCGTACTCTAACCAGTGCCGTTCGTGAACGGGTTGGCCGATCGGACCCCTCTTGGGTAGGCACGCGGGTGAAAGATTGTTCTATGTATCTGGAGAGTTCCAAAATGTTCTGTGGAACAATAAAAAAGTTGCCCAGTTTTCCCGAGAAAAAAACCACTTTAAACGTCGCTGGAAAGGATAATGCATCGGGAGGGGCCACCAGAATTTCAAATTTTAAACACAGGGTAGACCAAAAATTGTCTTGTCATTTATCGTACCATAATTCTTTTCCATTAAAAAAAATTTCATGAACCTTCAGTTGTTTTTAAAAATTAAAAATAAAGTTATTACCTTTTAAATCTGTTAAATTAAAATAAATTTGAATAATTCCCTTTGCAAACAATTAAAATTAAAGACTTGGTCTCAAAAGGTGCTTAATCAAGTCGAACGCAGTTTCAAGAGTTCGTTTGATGGGCTTCCTTTGAAGTTATTGCTTTATTTTGCCCCGGTTTGTAATAATACCTCGCGGCTGTTAGCTTGAGATCTAAAATTAATATAAATCGTCTCTGATGATCCGTTTAAAACTATTTTAGCAGAAATTAAATTGTTTGTAATGAAACTTATAGCTTTGAGTGAAATATCAAGAGAGAACGACAGTGGCGTACTAATAATTATTAAACCAAGACTATATATAGTGACGTGTAGGGGTTGTTTGTTGCCTCCTGGAATGTTTCTTATAAGTCCCCAAGATAGATATGTGCTTGGCCGTTTGGGAATAAATAATTTGACCTGCCTAGATATTCTATTGGGGCGTGTACAGCGAAAGACAGTGGCGTACCCTACAAGCCCATATTACTGTTTTGATGGCTCGAGGAATGTTGCTTAGTCCGCAAGACAGATATCCGCGTGCTTCAGTGTTGAAAAAAGTTATTTTGGGGCAGATTTAAGGGTGTAAAAGGACCTTCAGGGCTTCAGTTAATTTGGTTAATGAATTATTTTGGTTTATGGTGGGGTAAACTAAAATTTTATAATCAAGACACGGAATAGGATCGGATTTTCGATTAAAACGGAACACATCTCCACCTTCATGGCGTACACCTTCTCTTCATCAGTTACGTCACGTCTGCCGCCTCAAAGGCAGTAGAGTAAACAGAGTTTTCGTCAAACAACGAGACAGACATAGATTTATCAAACGTGTAGGTGAAGGGAATTGGCTGAGATCACAAGAGGGACTGGATTTCTCATTTCTGTTTCAGCATCTCGTAAATCACGACCTGACGTGTATGTAAACTGAGGGTGTGTGTCTAAGTTCATTTTTCTTTTTCCTTTAAAGAAAACAGGTAGGAAAATGTTTAAGATTTTCTCCCCAATTATGAAACCGTTCGTTCTTCTTTATGATCTATTAAAGTTTTCTATTTTGGGGTAACTCGGTGTTACTAAAAGCTTGTGCTGCGTTGAATCATAGGGCAACTGTTATTTATGGGATTTAAAATTAGCCTAAACTAAGAGAAATACCAGCTTTTAGGTTGATTAAAGTTTAACAGCTGTAATCAGGCCCGGCTCAAGGGGGTGGGCAGAGTGGGCGCTAGCCCACCCTGCCGTTTACAGGGGGCGCCAAACCATACTCTCATTAGTACCTATTTAAATAATGCAATAAATAATAAATTACCGAAATTACGTATTATACTACAAACTTAAAATTGATATTTGTCTTATTTAAGTTTCCAAACAAAACGTCTTTATTGATAATTTATCGTTCACTTGGAAAAACTAGAATAATTGAGTACATTATTGTGCTGACTGGTATTGGTACTAATTCAAAAGCTAAATGTGCTGGAAGCATGAAATTCGATACTGGGCGCATTTTAGAATAATATCGTTCACAGTTCCTTATTGTGTTATTATACTTTGTTGAGTTAACACATTAAAAATCCCCAATTTAAGAAATGTAACCTGATCCCTTAATGTATAGGCCATAAAACGCTACATATATCAACCATTTTATGGTTCTTAGAATATCCATGCCTACATTAAGAGTTCAAATAATATAATTTTTGTTTTATTATCGAATACTTTAAACAAACTGCTGAACGGGCATTCACTCATTCTAGAGCTAGACGAATTTTTGTTGTAGTTTCATTTCAATCATCACAGATCGTGGTCGGGGGCATAAGTCGGGGGATCGGCTAGTTTCAAATTTAGTTATAATAATTTTTTGTAGTACTAATAAAAAATAATTCATCATGCCGAAACGAAAAAAATGATCTGGAGCCCAAAATAGACAAAAAAAAGTTGCTAAGCAGAAAGAAATCGCGAAACAAGCGGGCGTTTTAAGTAAATTTTTAATTTCAAAATGTGATCAAGGTGAAACTTCAAGACCTAATGAAAAAGATGTTTCGGAGACCGCGGAAGTTGACATTGGTGTTAGTGAACAAAGTGAACTTGATAGTGAACAAAGTGAACCCGATAGTGAACAAAGTGAACCTGATAGTGAACAAAGTGAACCCGATAGTGAACAAAGTGAACCCGATAGTGAACAAAGTGAACCTGATAGTGAACAAAGTGAACCCGATAGTGAACCTGAAAAAACTAATTCATCTGCAATGAGTGTAATGTCTGTAGGAACGCCATCCAACCATGGATCCGACCAAGAAATTTCAGTGGATTTATCAGATCCAGGTAATTGGCCAACAATAATTGACCAAAAATTGCGCCAAATAATTATTGAAAAAGGTCCCGTGCAACTGAAAAATAATAAAAAAATATCCGGTGGATAGCAATAACAGAAATTTTAACGAATCGCTATATTTTAGAAAATTGCGAAATGGCGAAAGTGTTTCAAGAAATTGGTTAATTTACTCCTTTTCAAAAGACGCCGTATTCTTTTTTTAGTTTTTATTATACAGTTTTAGATACATCTCTAAATCAGCGTTTTGAACAATTAAAAGTGTACAGTGACCATTTTATAATTTATTTATGTAATTCAAGAAATTAAGAAAATGAAAAAAGTGGATGTAATAGAATATTGTAAAGATTTAGAAATATTTTTAGTTGATGAAGATAGTTTCGATATTGACGGTATTGAGTTATCCGAAGAACTACATTTTCTATCTGGAATTTTACCTGAAACCCCTAAAGTGGGTCATATTCAAGTACTGCAATATATTATTTACGCTCAAAGGTTGATGCATATTTATCCCAACGTATGTGTAGCGTTGAGAATATTACTGACGTTACCTGTTTCAGTTGCATCGGGCGAAAGAAGTTTTTCGAAATTAAAATTAATAAAAAACTATTTGCATTCCACCATGTCTCAAGACCGACTTGTAGGACTCTCATTTATGTCAATTGAACATGGTGTTGCAGAAGAATTGGACATTTCTGAAATAATTAGAGACTTTGCAGCTCTAAAAGCAAGAAAAGTGCAATTTTAAGTGATAATTATAACAATAATTAGACATTTAGGTACTTTAAATAAGTTAATTGTAACGTCTTGTTGCGTTGTGAAAGTGAAACATGACTATTAAACGAATGCAGTTAATATTAAGTTTATCTTATACATAAAGGAACAATATTTGACCTACGGTTAGAAAAGGAATATATTTTTTATGTAAGTATTTTTTGAAAACTTAATTGTTTTTGCTGCATTATCTTATTAAAAATAAATAATGCTAATTTTTGTCCGCGCCCACTTCTAAAAATTTTCGATGGTGGTGGGCGCCATTCTTGCTCTGAGCCCATAGTCTAAAATATTCTTGAGCCGGGCCTGGCTGTAATTTTAGATTTTAGTACTACCTAGGTGTTTTGTATTTACGTTTAGCTGTAAAACACTCTTATATATTTTCATTCATTAAAGAAGGAACAAAAAAAAGGTTTATAGTTGTAAAAATTATTTTTTTAAAGAAGTACCCGAATATTATTAACAGTCGCGATTGGAAAAAAAAGATAGGGCTTGTGTTTAGTTTGACGGTTCCCAGGCCCAAACTATTAACGTAAGACAAAAACTTTCTGAAAGTTTCTTGTAGGAAATTTTATTTTCTACAACTTTACTACTATGTTATTTTGCGCTATCTTGCCCGGTTTTCGCTACGTTTCAATTTAAAGATCGAAGTGGTTGATGACAAAATAGAGCGCGCGCATGTGCTTAGTCTGACGGTTCCCAGGCCCAAACTATTAACGTTAGACAAAAACTTTCCAAGGGTTTCTTATAGGAAATTTTATTTTCTACAACCTTGTTCTTATATTATTTTGCGCTATCTTACACGGTTTTTGCTAAATTTCGAATTAAAGCTATCAATGCGGGTATTTATCAAACGTCTTCCATGGTTTATGACGTCACGCCGCCACAAGCCTCACACCGGGTACCGTGGTACTTCAACAAAGCATGAAAAAGTCCACAAAAAATCCTCTACTTCGCGATTTTTTTTATTATGGTCACTAACCTTTTACAGCTGTGATTTTATCGCATTTAAACAAATGACTCAACATTTCTATAAAAAAAAGTCTGATTAGTTTTGCTAGAAAACTGGCACCGAAGATGACGATTAGGTCTACTTTTATGTGATCTCATCGTCTGGATTTAATTCACCGCTCCCTAAAGTAATTTTTAGTGCAATCAACCAAGACGTGAAATTCTCAGGAAGATTAACAATAAAAAATTTAATATTCGAAAGAAAAAACGTTAGTCTGAAGAGAAACACTTGAGGGGGGGGGGGTTAAAAATAAAAAAGGATTAGGATAAAAGTAAGTTTTACTTTGAGGATTTTTTTTAAAAATAAACTAAACAATTTCAAAAGAAAAATTAGTTTTGATTCACCTTGTATATATTTTTGTTAGATAAAAGGGTTCCGAAATAAAACCCTGAATTGTGCATAAAACTGAGTGTAATAAAATTGGTCATAAAACTAAACGTTTCTTTGTGTATCAATTACTTTTATTTGAAAAGAGATTTCCTTTTGTGATTGCGGGTTTTACTCAGTTTTTACCAAACATATTTTAGTTTTACGAGCTATTATGTCAAAACAACCCTTATATCACGTAATAAAATTATTCAGCTTATCGCATTTGCATTAAGCAAAATTTTAATTAGTAGCCGCGTGAATAGTTTAAAAAAATATACCCGGTCAGAGGCTAGTGGCGCATGACGTCATCAATTTGGCAAAACACGTAAAATTCTAAAGTTGATAGCTTTAAATGGACATGTAGCTAAAAGCGCGCAAGATAGCGCAAAATAACATAACAGTAAAGTTGTAGGAAATAAAATTTGCTACAAGAAACTTTAAGAAAGTTTTTGTCTAGCGCTAATAGTTTGGGCCTGAGAACCGTTAGACTAAACAGATGCGCGCACTCTATTTCGTCATCAACCACCCCTCATCTTAAAATGGAAATGTAGCGAAAACCACGCAAGATAGCGCAAAATAATAAAATTCAAAAGTTGTAGCAAATAAAATTTCCTACAAGAAACTTTCAGAAAGTTTTTAACTAACGCGAATAGTTTGGGCCTGGGAACCGTCAGACTAAACACATGCGCATGTTCTATTTCATTATCAACCACCTCTATCTTTAAATTGAAATTTACTGAAAACCGCGCAAGATAGCGAAAAATAATAAAAAACCAAAGTTGTAGAAAATAAAATTTCCTACAAGAAACTCTCCAAAACTTTTCGTCTAACGTTAATAGTTTGGGCCTGGGAACCGTCAAACTAAACACATGCGCGCGCTCTCTTCAGCGCATTGCAGCTCGTTACCTTGCACTCGCTTGCTCTTACTCCACTTGAAACATACATTCAGCGTTTTCGAGCATATTTTTTTTTTATCAAACCGCACCTCTGCTTTATATAAGAAAAATCTTCCTAGTACGTTTATAGTAAATGGGAATTTTTCTGTTGAATAACAAAAAAGCGGCGATGTAACAGAAAATTAGTACAAGGGAAAAAAATTAAAACAAGGGTGTATAAAATTAAACCGGGGACAAAAAACTAACCTGTACAATTGATTTAGTTTGCTTGGTAATGTCATCAGTGGATCCCTGAGTGGACCTCGGAGCTCTAATACATCCAGGAAACATCCCGACTAAATAAATTGATTTTCTACTTTTCCTCCAATATTTCTGATATGCGGTAATCCTTGTCATTAAATTGCGGCACTGGCACTTGTTTATTTAATTAAAAAAATTTATAATACTGCCTTATTGCTTAGGAAGACGTTTTTATTATTTTTTTATGTTGAGTGAGTCATTGTTAATTCCTTTTTGTATTAGAATGGAAAGGTTTTACTTAATATTCAGCCCTTATTTTTATTTAATTCACATTATTTTATTTTTCTGGAAAAAATAAAAAAAGGTGCTAAAAAGAAGTGGCCCCCATAAAAATTCCTAATTACGTCCCTGCCTACACGTTTCTTTAAATTTCAAAACTGTTATTGCCGGGTTATTGCATTAATTCTATCTAAAGCTAACCTTTGATATTTCACCCTAATATTAATTTTTTTTAAATGATTTATTAAGATTTTAAAGGATTTTTTTGGTGCAACTGACTTCAAAGGGTTGTTTTACGAGGGTTGTTAATCAAACTTGCACGAAATTTCTAATATTTTAATTAAAAATTCATAATCTTTACGGAATAATATTTTTTAAAAAACATTTTAATCATAATCCTACTCCAAAGGGTTTCATACCCTCTTGCCTCTTAGGGAGGGTTTATAGGAATTTTTTTATAGGGACAGTAAAGTCAATTTCTAGTTAGTCCTAGCATACAATTTTAATCCTCAAACCAACCAAGCACAAGATATTTCAAATGTATCCTCTAATGTCACGATAATGCTCCTGCACACAATCTAAAAAATTGGATTTTGAATTCCCTGACCCACTTATAGGCCAGATTTGAACCTTTCTAACTATTTATTGTTAGAATAAATTCAATTATTGACTCTTTGATTCTTCAAATAAACAAATCAAAATAATCTACCACTTGTTTTGGCATTTAAAAGCCACAAATGAAAGTGAAAAACAAACACATTGGGATTAAAAGTTTAGTCTAGCAGGAAAATTCAAAATAAACATTTCAATTTTGAAACTTCTCTTTTTTCCTGTTTCTTTTCCTCGAGTTAAATTGAACCTGTGACGTCACTTTTGTTAATTACGTTTGTGCATCCTTCTATAAATATCTCTTTGCATTTAACAGTTGGTCTAGAATGAAAAGCAAGATACCTCTCGTGGTAGTGGTCGTCGTGGTCGGTTGATTCGAGGAAAATGATGATGCAAAAGGTGTATTGTTTGGATTAAGTTTGCATTATTTAGTAACGAGAAATGAATGATCAAGAAGGCGACTCTGTGGCGGATTTCCGGTCGCGTGGACTGTTTAATCTTGTAATTACATTGAACCCTTGGTACTTTGACAGAATTGCGATTAGAATTTATGGAAAATACAAGAACAAACTTTCCTAGAGCTAGAAGTTGACGGATAAACATGTTTTAGGGGTTTGACTGAAAGTTTCAAGAAGCCTTCAGATGGGAGGGAGGATACGTACTAAAAATAAATATTACAACAAAAGAACTAGGCCAAACATTTAATCGGTTGCAGATAAAACCACAACACAGGATTAATTTGCAAAAAGAGGAGTCTAAAGGAGGCCATCTATTTAAATCGCGCATCTCTGGAAGAACAAGGGGGGAAGACCTCTTCCTATACGTCGGAGAACTCTTTAAACTTTTAAATATTTAAAATAAAGGGGTGGGGATGAGTGAAAAACATTTTTCAAAAAATCGTAAAAGTTATAGCCCTTAGCTGCTTTTATTGGACAGCCAAAAGTCAAGGAGGGTTTGCGTGAAAGCACAGAGAAACAAATTTTTGAAATAAATTTAAATTTTTGGAAAAATTGTAAAAATTCCATAAATTTTAAAAATTCGTAGAAATCGTCACAGATGTGGTAGAGGTTAGGGGGTTGCAGCAAATTATAGCCCTTAGATGGTTTAATTAGATAGCCAAATGTTAAGAAGGCCTGGCCTGAAAGCTCAGAGAAATAAATTTTGAAATAAATTTGAATTTTTCGAAAAATTGTAAAATTTCCATCAAATTTTAAAAATTCGTAGAAATCGTCACAGATGTGGTAGAGGTTAGGGGGTTGCAAAAAATTATAGCCCTTAGCTACTTTTATTGGACAGCCAAATGTCAAGAAGGCTTGGCGTGAAAGCTCAGAGAAATAAATTTTTGAAATAAATTTGAAAAAATTCCATAAACTTTTAAAAATTCGTAGAAATCGTTACAGATGTGGTAGAGGTTAGGGGGTTGCAGCAAATTATAGCCCTTAGATGATTTTATTAGATAGCCAAATGTCAAGAAGGCTTGGCGTGAAAGCTCAGAGAAATAAATTTTTGAAATTAATTTGAATTTTTCGAAAAATTGTAAAAATTCCATAAACTTTTAAAAATTCGTAGAAATCGTCACAGATGTGGTAGAGGTTAGGGGATTGCAAAAAATTATAGTCTTTAGCTACTTTTATTGGACAGCCAAAAGTCAAGAAGGCTTTGCGTGAAAGCTCAGAGTAACAAATTTTTGAAATAAGAATTTTACAAAAAAATTATGAAAGTTGCATAAAACGTAGAAATCGTCATAAAAGTGGTAGAAGGTTGGGGGTTGTAGTAAATTTGGGGGGGGGGGGGTGCTCCATTTATATCAAACAAAATTTTCATTTCCCATATTAATATTTATCCCCCCCTTTATCTTTGTTTCTAGTTATTTTATCAAAAATAAAATAATACAGAATGTGGAATTTTAAAAATGGATAAAAGGGGCTAAATGGGGGTGAATCATGTACTAATTCTATTTATAGTACCTACAAGCACATTTCAGTCACTTTATCTTCAATTAAATTAATTAACAGAACAGTTATAAGGTTCAAAGCCTTCTATAATGTAATTTTAAAAATAAAGGAAAAAAAACGTTGCTTTGTACACGAAATTTTTTCCTTTGTATTTTTGATACAAAAATTATAAATATTTGTTTAAATATCAAATCATTAGAAAAATAAATAAAATTAAGCCTTACAAAAAATTACTAACCATGCGAGAAAAAGAGGGGGTGAGACGGAAAGGGGGAGAGCGAGACTAAAAATAAATTTAAAGAAAAAGTCTATCTTTGTTTATCTTTGAAACATGAGTCAAAAAAATTATTAAATTAAGAATTGGTCCAATGGGAATTTTTCTCCATTCACCTGTTCGGGTAATCAATCAGAAGACAACCTTCTAGAAGTTTTTTATGATAAAATGTAGCTGTGATTAGTTAAAAGTTACGTGTTTTGAGTACGTCAATACATAAAAAGAACATCCCTTCCATAAACCATAATAGATTTTCGTGAAATCATCCCCTATTTCTATTTTCGATGTTCCCTAGCTTCAGATAAAATATTTATTTTTCTACTCATACTAGAAATAATTAACAAAATTGTTGGCTCAGGTAATCAACCTAAAGGAATCTCCCTTCCAAATCATCCCCTAACATCTATTTTTAATGTTCCCTAAATTTAGGTAAAATTTAATTTTTAATTTTTTCTATTCTTCATACTAAAAATAATTCAGGAGCATATTGGTTATTTTTAAGGTAAACCGGTTTGGGTTATCAACCTAAAGAAATCCCCTTTCTTATATTCTAACGGACCAACCTCACTTTTTTGTGTATTTGATTGATATTACCAAAATTTTCTACTAAAACTTTTTTACTACAGCCCTGATATTTGTGATGTGCACCAAGAAAAAAATTGAAGATGTAATTCAATTTGTTTTTGGTAAATAAAACACGTGCCACTGTCATTAAAATTAATTGTTTCGTTTCAAGACAACTTAATAAAAAAAAACAATGTTGTGGCAAGAAACAAGTATTCCAGGAACGTATTTATACAAATTTTAATTAAGTAACAAAATTAAAATTTAAATATAAATAATACTAAAGTTTAATTAAATTTAATTGACGTAAAACCGACGTAAATCGAATCTTTTACCTAGACAAGGACAAAATTTAAACCGCACATTTATTTAAAACTTTAAACACATTAAATCAAGTAGGATTATAAAAACAAACAACAGTTGTTTTTCGTTGTTTATACGTTCAACAAACCGAAAAAAAATTTACACAAACAATCGCACAAACTCCACGTGAAAAACCAACGAATTATTAAACAAACGCGAACTTCAGTATTTCCGGTATTCCGCGGACGGACGGAAGCATCCCCGGCGTCGCGTGCACCGCCGTCCCAGCGCTTGACTACAAGTCAGCATTAGCGGCGCCCAGTGGCGTACGCGCGCACGCACGCACGCGCTCAATACGCATCAACACCGTCGACACGCGTTCAGGACTATTATTCCACCTACTGAACGAAAACACTACCGGTACTCATTTATTTCCAGTATTATACCCCCGTAAAAATTACGCAAGAAGTTTTTGGTTTACCAGGGCCGGACTTTAGAGGGTTCGTTTACAAAAACAAGGGATGATAATAATTTACGTAAGCAAAAAATGATGGATTAATGTTGGAGGATTTCTAGGAACAAGGGGTGAGGTAAGTGCGTGTGATTTAGGGGTTGTTTTGAACGGAACTATAATTAGGGCAACAGCGAACGGATCTGTCGCCCAAGGCGCAAAATTTTCAAATTCTTGTTTTGCTCTAATATTTTTAAAGCTGGAATATTTTAAGGGATATTCCAGTAATTATTTGAAAAAGCATTCATTTGTTTTGTTTATTAATACTAACATGGCCTACTAATACTAAAAATCAGCACCCCCCCCACGATTTTTTTACAATAAATACTAAGAAAGTAATAGGTGACCCGTTAAATTCAATTTTCTCGGAAAACGGTTGGTTTTATGTAGAATTATGGGTTAATAAAACTTGTAGAGCATGAAAATATCTTTCCAATGGTGTATAAATATACAGGGTGTTCAATTGAAAATAAGCGATTTATTACGGTTTAAAGATCGCTGTTTGATTTTTTACACAATACTCAGAATTCAGGCTATTTCTCCTTTAAAGTTAATTTTCTCGAAAACCGTTGGTTTTGGGTAAAATTATGGGCTAATAAAACTTGTAGAGCATGAAAATATCTTTCCAATGGTGTACAAATATACAGGGTGTTCAATAACAAAATAGCGATTTATTACAGTTTGAAGACCCCTGTTTGACTTTTTACATAATATTCAGAATTTAGGAGATATTTCTTTTGAATCTATTTTTCTCGAAAACCATTGGTTTTGGGTAAAATTATGGGCTAATAAAACTTGTAGAGCATGAAAATATCTTTCCAATGGTATACAAATATATAGGGTGTTCAATAACAAAATAGCGATTTATTACAGTTTGAAGATCCCTGTTTGACTTTTTACATAATATTTAGAATTTAGGAGATTTTTCCTTTAAATTTAATTTTCTCGAAAACCATCGGTTTTGGGTAAAATTAGGAGTTAACAAAACTTGTAGAGTATAAAAATATCTTTCCAATGGTATACAAATATATAGGGCATTCAATTGCAAAAAATCGATTTATTACACATTGAAACTACTAGAAATATTTTCGAATATAAGTTTTTCGAATCGCTGCAACAAACACCCTTTATGTTTGAATTAAATTTTAAAATTTTAAAAATGAAACGCATTAATTCCCAATCCTGAACAGATAAAATTTTATAAATTCCTACCTAGTTTGCAGATTCTAGGATAAATTCTAGGGGAAGGTAGAACCACCATCAAATTATTGTCCACACTCACACACGTTTTTAATTACACTTTGTATAGTTTCCGCAAAATGTTCACCAAAAGTAAATTCAAAATTTAGAAAACAACCGAACATCACCGCATCTTCGCACAAACAAATAAATTCTATAGGGAAAAATTAGCTTTCACCTGTACGAAAACACAGAAACTGTGCAAGATTACATTCAAACCGGACTGCTTATCAATACATAAGAGATAAAGACATGCAAGAAAAAGATGTTGTACAATCGATATAGCGTGAGTAATCAAAGTATTTTATGTAAAATGAATGAATAATGCGCTGTCAAGGTTGGACTAAATTTCTAATAAAACCAATCTACCCTTAGAATTTAATTAAAAAATTAAAAACAAAATAGGATTTTTAAACTACAGGATTATTTAAAAAAAAACTAGATTATGTGCACTGGAACTAATAAAACAAACAAAGCAAGCAATCATATTGTTCACTGTATCGAGATTGAAATTGTTCACTCTACAGAACCTAAAATGTTAAAGTTTAAATATTCAAATAAATGTTTCTTATGATTTCCGCTAGAAATATTTAATTTCTAAGAATTAATACACTTAAGAGGAAGGTATTAAACTTTGTCCACCAATGGCAAATTTTGATGGATAAACGTGCTTCAGGGTCAATATTATGATTTTTTTTATCGCGGTTTGGGATAAGAAAAACATTAGATTAGATTATTTTTAAAGGAATTTCAACTTTTTGATTGAAAAAATGTATGTTTGTCTTCTATCCACCAATGGATGCCAATAAGCAAGATGGAGGAATTAAGAATATGAAAATTTAATTTTTATCACATTTTGTGGTAGAAAAAAATAAACCTTAAGAGGAATTTCAAACATCAGATTAAAAAAATGTACGTTCGCCTTCTATCCACCAATGGATACCAAAAACCATGGTGGACGGATTAAGAAAAATTTTGTTTTTATCAAATTTTATGGTAGAAAAAATAAACTTCAGAGGATTTTCATACATTGGCTTAAAAACTGTGCTTGAAAATATGTCCACCAATACGCAGGATTACGAAAAGTAGATTTTTTTCAAGTTTTTAAAAAAAATTGACAACCACCAGATATTTATGGGGAAGGCGTGTCGGTTCCTCTCCACTAATAATTATCTCAATTTTGATGGACAAGCATGCTCGAAGGACCAAATTTAAAAAAAAATCATTTTATTCAGTATTTGCTGCAGAGAAAAATTTACACAGAGGATTACGAATTGGTTATATAGGAAAGCATTAGATGCTATCCACTAATGGAGGCTTCAATTTTTGTGGTGGCCGAAAAATCTGGGACCGTTAAAATAACAACCACCTGTATATATTTCAAAGATATATCGTATTCGGAATACTAATAATTTTTTTAATTACGATGGGCAATCGTCTGAGGGTTAAAAAGTGGATTTTTGGTTTAGTGTGGACGAGAAAAAAAATCTAGACTCGGAAATTTGTTCTAATTTTATTTTTCCAAGAGTTTGTTTTGTCTGAATGTCATCACTTTGTTCCTCCGGGAATTTAATCAACGCGATTTTAAAAATAGGTTCGCCTCCCTAATGAACCCCTTACGAAACTGTCCTGATTAGCGCCGTAAATTAAGAGATGTGCAGGAAAAAGTGAGGATAAACCGCAGACCCAAAACTGTCTTCTATAACCCGCGTCCCTCTACTTGGGGATCTAAAGTTAGACGAAGGTACTACGCCCCGGGTGGAACAAATCAAACAAACATCGAAAACAAACACGAGCTTTCAAATAAGAATCACACACACATTCATGCTGGGCTGCTTTTATACGTATAAGCACGTGCGAAACCTGCGGTTATATTTAAATATCCTCATGCGAACACGTCTTCCATTTGAACAAATTATGTTGTGGAAATGTCAGGAGATATGAGAACTTGGTCAAGCGAAAAACCAGAGAGGAAAATATTCCAGAAATTTCATAAACAAGAAAAAATATAAAAATAGGATACGTTCCTGGAAGGTTTTGTACAACCAACATTTCTTTGACCAATAAAGGGAAAAAATCGCCAAAATAAGTCGTCAAAGATTAAAATCACCACAAGGGTGGCAAGGGTGAGTCAGCATTCACCGTTTCCCGATGCAATTTCATTATCGAATTAGATTCCAATATCAGGACCTTAGATCACTGTCAAGTTCAATTACATACCTTTTGAGTACACGTTAGTTGGAGAGGAGAAAGAAGAAAGTATTCGTAAGAACTTACCCTGCTCCCTCCAACACGATTTATTGTTTTTTAATGACAAGCGTCTGAAACACACGTAGAAGAATTTTTTGATTGTGAGTCCCTAGCACTGATAGGAACAAGATTAAAGGAGAATGTTTGATTATACTTTAAAGTGTTCACATAATCGAGCGCCCGGTGTTGATTTAATTTCTTCAAGGGATTGAATTCAGAAAATTTTATTTTTGTTGTCTAGACTCGAGGTTTGGCAACCAAAGAAAAATGCTTAGGACGAATGTGTCACTCTGTCCACTAATGGATGCTTGGATGGACAAGCTTGCTTGAAGGGTTCAGATTTAAAAAATACGGAAACAAGGAAGGAATTGCGCTCTGAAATGACTAGAATCCGTAAATTGTCGTTTTTTGATTCTGTCCACACTTTTGATGGATAAATGTTCTTGAGTCCCTTGCACTGATAAGAACAAGATTTGCACAAGAAAATTTGAATATTCTTCAAAGGGAAAATAACCGAGCGGCTACTGTTTCTCAAACTATGGAAATTGGAAATCGTAGTTTTTTTTTCAGGATCAACCCTTCGACTTGCGTTTAAAATAAACATAGAATATGTAGTAGGGTTCGCATATGGGTTAATAATCAGTAGTACAACGCAATGCACTTATGTTTGTGCTCGTAAAGCTTTAGTATTCCAGGATTCACTTTTAGGGGAGTCACCCCCAACGATTGCGATTCAAGTGTCATTGGTTATGAAGTCAATTTACAAGTAATTATAGTAGGTAGGCGAGAAAATTGTTCCTTCATGCAAGAAAAAGGTTTTGATATGGTCTTCCTGGTTTATCCTAACTAAGGGAAAAATATATCCCAGGGATAAGTAAAATCGAAAAAACAAAATTAATTTTTTTAATTCCGAATGAGTAAAATAGTTTGCCTTTAATGGTATGGGTTCTGTATTTATTCTGTGTGGCGAAAGTCGTAAAATTTGTTGATTTTAACTTCCATATATAAATATTTATGATATCATTTAACGGAACTTAGCAATGAGGGTATTGCAAATTAATTAACTTCATCAATTACTCGTCGGCTATGGCATATTAATGAGGCAGGGAAAACAACTTTGTCATTTGGACAGTTCTTATGTCTTACAATAATTAGGAAACACGGTTTTTTAAATCGTTTGTAAAGATCAAAATAAAGAAATTTGACAAGAGCCGAATTTTATTATTTTTGGTTCCACAAAAATGCTTATCCATTAAAATTGAGGCATGTATTGGTGGACAGAGTGTGATACGTTTCTCTTCAATCAAATGTCCGTCCCGCTAATGACCAATTTTTTAATTCTGGTATCTTTGATCAAAACACGCGTTAGAAATTTTCTATTCTTTTACCTCACAAGCACGTTTGTCCTTTAAAATATGACATATATTAGTGGACAGAAAGGCATCCCGTTAAGTCATTTTTATTACCATGGTTTTTGTCAATTCTCAAGAGTTCAAAATTTGTCTAACAAGAATCAAATTTCCTTATCCTTGGTCCTTTGAACCTAGTTATCTATTAAATTGAGCATCCCTTTAATATTTTTCCGAATATGTTTAGTTTTTGAAAATCCGTTGCGATGTTGCCAAGTTATTTAACATTTTTTGAAATATTTGAAATTAATTAAAATTTTTAATGTTTCATAACTCGATTTTTTTAAAGGGTACACCCTGTATATTTTTAAATTTTTTTATTCAGTTTTTTAATATCATTCCGAAATGTTCAGTTTTTGAAAATCCGTTGCGATGTTGTCAAGTTATTTAACATTTTTTGAAATATTTGAAATTAATTAAAATTTTTAATGTTTCATAACTCGATTTTTTTAAAGGGTACACCCTGTATATTTTTCAATTTTTTTATTCAGTTTTTTAATATCTTTCCGAATATGTTTAGTTTTTGAAAATCCGTTGCGGTGTTGGCAAGATATTCAAAATTTTTGGAAATTTTTGTATTCAATTAAAATTCTTAATATGTCATAACTCGATTTTTTTAAAGGATACACCCTGTATATTTTTAAATTTTTTTATTCAGTTTTTTAATATCTTTCCGAAATGTTTAGTTTTTGAAAATCCGTTGTCGTGTTGCCAAGATATTCAACATTTTTGGAAATTTTTGTATTCAATTAAAATCCGTAATATGTCATAACTGGATTTTTTTAAAGAGTACACCCTGTATATTTCTAAATTTTTTTATTCAGTTTTTTAATATCTTTCCGAATATGTTCAGTTTTTGAAAATCCGTTGCGGTGTTGCCAAGATATTCAACAATTTTGGAAATTTTTGTATTCAATTAAAATCCTTAATATGTCATAACTCGATTTTTTTAAAGCGTACACCCTGTATATTTTTAAATTTTTTTATTCAGTTTTTTAATATCTTTCCGAAATATTTAGTTTTTGAAAATCCGTTGCGGTGTTGCCAAGATATTCAACATTTTTGGAAATTTTTGTATTCAATTAAAATCCTTAATATGTCATAACTCGATTTTTTTAAAGCGTACACCCTGTATATTTTTAAATTTTTTTATTCAGTTTTTTAATATCTTTCCGAATATGTTCAGTTTTTGAAAATCCGTTGCGGTGTTGGCAAGATATTCAAAATTTTTGGAAATTTTTGTATTCAATTAAAATTCTTAATATGTCATAACTCGATTTTTTTAAAGCGTACACCCTGTATATTTTTAAATTTTTTTATTCAGTTTTTTAATATCTTTCCGAAATGTTCAGTTTTTGAAAATCCGTTGCGATGTTGCCGAGTCATTAAAAAAAATTAAAATTAAAATTTCTCTGATAGTTTTATAATAGCAACTCATAGGCACTTTTATATTGAAATCTTTTTTAATAATTGAATCGAACTGATCCGAAACAAAAGAACCCTGTTTCAAGTTACCTACCCCGCCTTATGCAACCCCCATCCTACAGCATTTCCCTTTTCTTCCAGAAATAGAAAACATTCGAATGTCTCATTATTCAAATCCCCTTAAAGACTAGAAACAGTTGTTGTTTCTTCCAATTCTGTGCCACAGGCAACAAAAGAATTCAAAAACTCTAAACTACTTAGCGTAGTATTCGAATACGGAACTTTTTTACACCAAGGAATTTTTCTTCTTCGTCCTTCCTTACAGGGTAAAAATGAGTAAGTGAAAGGACAAGGAACATATGTAAGAAGCAAAGTGGCTTGAAGTAGTAGGAAAACCCTCCCTATTACATTAGTTTTCTTTTGTCTCGTTTTCGCGTCTGCAAGGGCGGTCCCGCATTACATTTTATGCGGCGAGGGTTGCAATAGGAAAAATGCACCGATCAGCGAAAGAAATACAAAGTATTAGTCCAAACTTCAGACAATGTAACTCAAATAATACATCGGGCTTCGAATTCGGTTCTAGGGGATTTAAATTTAAATCAATTATGCTCTTACAAACAAGAATGGACAGATACGTCGAGCTTGAAACTTTCCCCAAACTCTCCCCAATTTTCTGAATTTAGATAAAAATATTCTACCCTAAAAAATTCCCATCCCTTTAAAACATTTCTCCTGGTCTTCCAAAACCAACATTTTTCAACCCCAACCCTATCCTGAAACTACAATCAGTCAAAGGAACATCAAATCAACCCCAAAGAAGAATTTGCATCGAAATGAAAATATATCTCTCGGATGTCCAAGTACGGTACAGGATACAAGCATCTCGAACCCTTCAGGCCATAACCATAGACGAGGGCGTTCAATTATGCCACGGTTCGATGGTCGATCCGATTTGTCTGCTGATGATGCCACCCGCTTTTCTATCCCACCCCTGATTTCGAAGCCCTATATCTTGTTAATGTTGCGTGCCGCGAGAGGGTTCATTTTGCCCTTAAATTAACCCAAACATTATTATTCTTGTCCCAATTTTTTTTATTAAACCTAATGCACATAGAATTGTTTATATGGATGAATGTCAGTGGCGTAGTTAAAAAATGACAAGGATATTATTTATACACCCATGGACTAGACAGATTCAACCGTGTCAGGAAAAGGTTTTCCACGTGATACACGAACTCTGGGTCTTTTACAGAGGCCAATTTAAAAATCCGACCGCTTTACCATTGAATTACGCCGGCCCAAAAGAAAGTATGCCATGAACTGATTTAATTTTTAATTTCTCTGATCTCTAAAAGGGCAGGTATTATAAAAGCGAAGCGTTTAAACAAAAGGTAACAGAAAATCGTCATGAAATGCATTGTTAAAGCATGTATCACAATATTGTAGTACATTTGTCCTAAGCTAAAAGAAGGAGCTGTGAGTCACTGCTCCTGATCACGAACTTTCGTGCTAAACGTGACTTTTCAATTGTTTATTTTTGTTACTTTATTTTCTCATAATTTAGAAAAATTGGAAAAGAACTCGTAATACAAAAGAAAATTAAAAATAATATCCAGGGCTTTATGCTAGATTTATTTTTATTGTAATTGAGTTGTAATTTAATTTTTATCTTGAACTTGTGCGTGTAATGAAGCCGTAACAGTAAATTTCGTGTAAATACTTCTGAAATTTCATAAATTTCAGAACGTTATCAACAAAATGTACAAGAAAAGCTCTAAAAACAACGCTATAATTTAATTTAGTGTTGTGTTTTTGGTGTAATTTATTGTTAGCGCTTATAAGGATAAAACGGGGAGTATATCACACCTTGTCAACCAATATGTGGTTCGATTTTCATGGATACTAAGGGGCACAGAAGAAACTGTGCCCAGGAAATTTATCCCATAAGGGAAAATATTGCGTCTTGTCCACTAATGGACGACTTACGACAAATCGAGTTATAACACATTAAAGATTTTAATTAATTCCCAAAATTTCAAAGTGTTGAATAACTTGGCAACACCGCAACGGATTTTCAAAAACTAAAGATTTTGGAAAGATATTAAAAAATTGAATAAAAAAATTTAAAAATATAAAGGGTATACCCTTTTAAAAAATCGAGTTATGAAACATTAAAGTTTTTAATAAATTTCAAATATTTCCGAAAATGTTGAATAACTTGGCAACACCGCAACGTATTTTCAAAAACTAAACATATTCGGAAAGATATTAAAAAACTGAATAAAAAAATTTAAAAATATAAAGGGTATACCCTTTTAAAAAATCGAGTTATGAAACATTAAAGTTTTTAATAAATTGCAAATATTTCCGAAAATGTTGAATAACTTGGCAACACCGCACCGTACTTTTCAAAAACTAAACATATTCGGAAAGATATTAAAAAACTGAATAAAAAAATTTAAAAACATAAAGGGTATACCCTTTAAAAAAATCGAGTTATGAAACATTAAAGTTTTTAATAAATTTCAAATATTTCCGAAAATGTTGAATAACTTGGCAACACCGCCACGGATTTTCAAAAACTAAACATATTCGAAAAGATATTAAAAAACTGAATAAAAAAACTTAAAAATATACAGGGTGTACCCTTTAAAAAAATCGAGTTATGAAACATTAAAAATTTTAATAAATTTCAAATATTTCCGAAAATGTTGAATAACTTGGCAACACCGCAACGGATTTCCAAAAACTAAACGTATTCAGAAAGCTACTAAAAAACTGAATAAAAAAATTTCAAAATATACATAGCGTACCCTTTAAAAAAATCGAGTTATGAAACATTAAAAATTTTAATAAATTTCAAATATTTCCGAAAATGTTGAATAACTTGGCAACACCGCAACGGATTTCCAAAAACTAAACGTATTCAGAAAGCTACTAAAAAACTGAATAAAATAATTTCAAAATATACATAGTGTACCCTTTAAAAAAATCGAGTTATGAAACATTAAAAATTTTAATAAATTTCAAATATTTCCGAAAATGTTGAATAACTTGGCAACACCGCAACGGATTTCCAAAAACTAAACGTATTCAGAAAGCTACTAAAAAACTGAATAAAAAAATTTCAAAATATACATAGCGTACCCTTTAAAAAAATCGAGTTATGAAACATTAAAAATTTTAATAAATTTCAAATATTTCCGAAAATGTTGAATAACTTGGCAACACCGCAACGGATTTCCAAAAACTAAACGTATTCAGAAAGCTACTAAAAAACTGAATAAAATAATTTCAAAATATACATAGTGTACCCTTTAAAAAAATCGAGTTATGAAACATTAAAAATTTTAATAAATTTCAAATATTTCCGAAAATGTTGAATAACTTGGCAACACCGCAACGGATTTCCAAAAACTAAACGTATTCAGAAAGCTACTAAAAAACTGAATAAAAAAATTTCAAAATATACATAGCGTACCCTTTAAAAAAATCGAGTTATGAAACATTAAAAATTTTAATAAATTTCAAATATTTCCGAAAATGTTGAATAACTTGGCAACATCGCAACGGACTTCCAAAAATTAAACATATTCGGAAAGGCAGTTAAAAACTGAACATCGAAATGTAAAATTATACTGAGTGTATCATTTAAAAGAGTCGAGTTATGACGCATTACAGATTTTAATTAATTCCCAAAATTTCAAAAAATGTTAAATAACTTGGCAACACCGCAACGGATTTTGAAAATTTTATGTTTTTATTTATATTTCCATATAAATATTTTTATTTATAGCACAATCCAAGCATAAAACAATTGTTTCCCTTGGATTATACGAAATATCGCTACAATAAAAAAATGTATACAATGTGTCCCTAATCCTGAACCAATAAAGATTATATAGCTTTAAGTAAAATAAAAACAAAACAATACTATTGCAAATTGATTTAAAATTAATAATCGCAGAGGTTTTATTTTAAACAAATTTCATAAAATAAAATTTCAATACCTCGCAGACTGCAAGATGAAATACATTTGGACGATTGCGACTTGGATGGTTCCAGTCCTTCTTCTGGTAAGAATTTCTTAAGTTATATTATTTTAAATATACAGTGTGTTAAAAAAATCTTTTTTGTGTGTTGATTATAAATTTTTAAATTAAAATCAAAATGCGAAAGGGAGTTAGTATTATTTTTTTTAAACACACTATATATTTTTTTTTTATGATAAAAATCAAAAATTTATACAATAATCTGTTTATCGTATCAATCCCTTTCGTTTTAACCATAAAATAAAATGAATTAAAAATAGTTCTGGTTAAAACGGAAGGGTTACCTAAGTAAAAATGTTTTAGAACCATCCTGTATTTTTTATTTAACAAAAACCTTTTTACAGGCTTTACATGTCAGTAGTAGTGAATATGAAGATCCTCTCGACTGTTTATCGAAAGAAACCTTAAAGGATATTGTATCCTGCGTGGGAAAGACACTTGGCGAGTTGGATAGGCTTGATCAAGTTAATTATACAAAGCTACACGAGGATGTACAGAGTAGTTTCGAGATCGATATTTTACCTAAACCTACGAAAGAGACCATCAACGTTTGGGTTAACAAATGTATCAGGACACAACACGACCACGATCAAGTTGTACTTCTTACAAACGTTCACGTATGCGTGGAGATAACTTACGCCTATTGGATGTACCATAAGGGCCCGAAACTAGCAACCTCTATCATGTAAAATGTATGAAATAAATACTACTTCCGGTTACACCAAGTTTTTTTAATTGCACTTTTTGTTAATACCCCTAAACTGAAACTAAATCAAAAAAGTGGAGGTGCAAACCTCCCCTGGACTTTCCCATACAAAAAATAAACATTTTGTTTTTCGCGAGACAGACCCTGATAACTGATAAGCATTTGAATGCCTGGCGAAGCCGGACGATCGCTACCGACCGACGCACGATCCGTTTCCGTCAGAATTCAACATAATATTCAAAATTCACGAATTTCTCATCAACCGTACATTTTAGCTATACGAACACCTTATACTATGTGATAGACAATTAAATTTTGCATTCAATTATATAATAATATATAGGGTGTTTCATTTAAAATAACAAAGTTGCTTATCGTACTGTGGAAATCAAACGCCCTGTATACGTGATATACATTTAAAAGAATGCAGAGCTATATACTGAATAAGTTTTATATATAAACTTTTTTCATATTTTGATTAATAAAGGCGCTATAGGAGCATCAAGTTTCGATTTTCAAAACCTCGTAGAGGGCGCCACAATGGAATTCTGGCGTTCATCAAAAAACAAAAATGTAGCTAATATCAAGCTGCATAAGTATAGAAAATTTAAACAAAATCGTTACACCAGTTTTTTTGTAATAATTTTTCAAAAATTTCAAAATTTTTGGATGAGCGCCGTTGCGACCATTTTTGGATTTAGTAAATGATTCTTTTTCTTGGTGTAGTACAGCCAAAGGGCTTTCAAACAAGTCGTTGCGGAACCTGATCAGAAAACTGGTTTTTGAGTTATGGGGCGTTAAAGTCGAAATTTTGAAAAATTCATAGCGGCCGCCATTTTGAAGTTAGAGAGTCCGTCAAAAAACTGTTTCCTTTCAATTATGGTCTTCTTTTATATTCCCTATTCAGATTTTCAAAATTCTGCTTCTGAAAAAAATGCTACCAAAAAACCATGTCTAACTTCCGCTTCCGGTTTCGGATTTTTTTGAAAAGCTTATTTTGTCGATGAATTTTCGATATACCCCTTCATTTAAAATTTCATCAAAATCGGTCCAGTAGTTTATGCGTTAGAGGCGTTACATACACACACACCCACACACCCACCCACCCACAGACAGACATTTTTTCTAGACCACATTTTTGGGATCCTGGAGGTCCAAAAGACGTATTTCCGTGAAAATCTCGATTTCGAAAATTTTCATGATATCAATACTTCCCCTATACCAGTGGTGGGACAAAAAACGGCGAACACCCTGTATATATTCGCAAGTACAAAACATCAAACTTTACCTGTACTTGCTGATTAACACAAGAACAACTTCTCAGACGTTCCAATTCCATCCAAACCTCCACGTCCCTCCTGGAGCCCTCATTCTTATCTCCCCACACCACGAAGCCGTAGAGCGAAGACGGTGAAAGAGGAGACGCAATCCCCGAATCTGAGTCGGATACTATTCCGGCTTTGCCAAAGTTGAAACCGGAGGCTTTACGTTCAATCAGATATGCATTAGCTTCGGTCAAAGAGAGGCACTTGGGGTTATCAAAGCCGTCTACTTTAAACTTGGACTCTTGTATGTTGCAGTTAACCTCTTTTATTTTACTACGACCCTCTTCATCCCTTGAGGGCGACACGGATTTACGATGCGGTGATGCACTTTTTGCTGGTTGACAAATACGGGCACCTGCAGCTGTTAATCTTGTCATGTTGGACATGTTTAATTTGTTACGGCGTTTCTGATGATGATCATCTTCAGAGAGGGAATGTTTTGTGAGCGGAACAATCTTTTCTTGCACCCGCGAAACGTTTTTCAACGATTTATCAATTCTCAAATTGTTCGGATCTGCCTGAGAATCATGGAGGATCTTAGTCAAATATCCACCCCGTTTCTGATTATAACCACCTTCAGGGTTGAAATTATTTATTTCTGACACAGACTTCTCTTCTTTAATCCCTGGTCTTGGAATTCCAGTTAAAATCAATCCACCGCAACGTTTTGAGGTTGAACCCTTCCTTAATCCAAAAGGATCCAAGCATGCCACATTTCCTTTTGATCCATTTTGATCATCCCCAGGACTAAATCTTCCAGTTGTACGCATTTTTGCGGTACCCGGACTTGGTATCTTACTCAAATTTAATTTCCTACGTTTCTGATCTGTTTCTAAAGGGTTTCCAGGTTGCATCCAGGGTAAAAATTTCAAAGCCAACATTGTTGCTTCCTTGCTACCCCCTTCCTCATTGTTTTTGGCGCCGAAACGTTGTCGATCACATCCCGCACTAATAACAACTTCGGGACTTCTTATAGGGCTTGTAAGGGTTGCTTTATGAATTTTTCTTTGTCCTTTCATTTCAGAAGGTGTTGGCAAGTTTCCAGAAGAGTTTTCGTGTAGATTTTCGGTTGAACAATCGCTAGACACGGGTCTGCGTTTCACGGTACCCGTTTTAGTAGATGGCGAGTCCCAGTCAAGGGAATTCGAGCCCGAGTTTACAGCCCCTGACGAAACTACCCCTTTGCGACGTGCGAGTCTCTTAGATGACATTGCAGATGGACATGATTTTTCAGAAATGACCACGCACTCGTTTTTTTGTTGCTTTTTTTATGGGGTTGTGGTTAAAACTGTGGCTCCCGAGCTACTGTTTGCATGCTCTCGTGGTTAGTGCTCGTTTGCGCAATAAATTTAGGACAACTAGATGGAAATGTAGTACTAACTGTAAATGAGATTTTAATATTTCATAGTATTTTGAGGAGATTTATTGAAGGGATTTTGATGTGGGGTGAAAAGGGTGAATTTATGGCGAGTAGTTTTTATTACAACCCTGTGGTTTGTTTTACATTATAATCTTTTAAATGAGCTTGAAGGTTTAATAAAACATCCACAATATAATTTGGTTTAGTACAGAAGGGGGTGGGGAGCCGATTTAATTTACAATTATACAGGGTGCATTAAAAAAAATCGAGTATAAGCACATTAAATATTTTAATTAATTTCAGAAAATGTTGAATAACTTGGCAACACCGCAACGGATTTCCAAAAACCAAACATATTCAGAAAGGTATTAAAAAACTGAATGAAATAATTTAAAAATATACAGGGTGTATCCTTTAAAAAAATCGAGTTATGAAACATTAAAAATTTTAATTAATTTCAAAAATTTCCGAAAATGTTGAATAACTTGGCAACACCGCAATGGATTTTCAAACACTAAACATATTCGGAAAGATAATAAAAAACTGAATAAAATAGTTTAAAAATATACAGGGTGTATCCTTTAAAAAAATCGAGCTATGAAACATTCAAAAATTTAATAAATTTCAAAAATTGCCGAAAATGTTGAATAACTTGGCAACACCGCAATGGATTTCCAAAAACTAAACATATTCAGAAAGCTACTAAAAAACTGAATAAAAAAATTTAAAAATATACAGGGCGTACCCTTTAAAAAAATCGAGTTATGAAACATTAAAAATTTTAATAAAGGTCCAAAGTTTCCGAAAATGTTGAATAACTTGGCAACACCGCTACGGATTTCCAAAAACTAAACATATTCAGAAAGCTACTAAAAAACGGAATACAAAAAATGAAAAATATACAGGGCGTACCCTTTAAAAAAATCGAGTTATGAAACATTAAAAATTTTAATTAATTTCAAATATTTCCGAAAACGTTGAATAACTTGGCAACATCGCAACAGATTTTCAAAAACTAAACATATTCGGAAAGATATTGAAAAACTGAATAAAAAAATTGAAAAATATACAGGGCGTACCCTTTAAAAAAATCGGGCTATGAAACATTAAAAATTTTAATAAATTTCAAAAATTGCCGAAAATGTTGAATAACTTGGCAACACCGCAATGGATTTCCAAAAACTAAACGTATTCAGAAATCTACCAAAAAACTGAATAAAAAAATTTAAAAATATACAGGGCGTATCCTTTAAAAAATCGAGCTATGAAACATTAAAATTTTTAATAAATTTCAAAAGTTTCCGAAAATGTTGAATAACTTGGCAACACCGCAACGGATTTCCAAAAACTAAACATATTCAGAAAGCTACTAAAAAACTGAATAAAAAAATTTAAAAATATACAGGGTGTATCCTTTAAAAAAATCGAGTTATGAAACATTAAAAATTTTAATAAATTTCAAAAATTTCCGAAAATGTTGAATACCTTGGCAACAACGTAATGGATTTCCAAAAACTACACATATTCAGAAAGCTAGTAAAAAACTGAATAAAAAAATTTAAAAATATACAGGGCGTACCCTTTAAATAAATCGAGTTATGAAACATTAAACATTTTAAGAAATTTCAAATATTTCCGAAAATGTTGAATAACTTGGCAACATCGCAATGGATTTCCAAAAACTAAACATATTCAGAAAGCTACTAAAAAACTGTATAAAAAAATTGAAAAATATACAGGGCGTACCCTTTAAAAAAATCGAGCTATGAAACATTAAACATTTTAATAAATTTCAAAAATTTCCGAAAATGTTGAATAACTTGGCAACAACGCAACGAATTTCCAAAAACTAAACATATTCAGAAAGCTACTAAAAAACTGAATAAAAAAATTGAAAAATATACAGGGCGTACCCTTTAAAAAAATCAAGTTATGAAACATTAAAAATTTTGATTTAATTTCAGAAATTTCAAAAATTTTTAAATAAGCTGCAACACCGCAACGGACGAAGGTTTTATAAACTCCCAATGGATGAATTTTGTATAAAAGGGGGTTCGATCTAGATATATTTCAACGTGCCTTAATTGGGTATTTTCGTGAGAAAAATGCGAATTTACATTGTCGCTCCACGATTGTGGCGCCCCCTGCAGGAATTGGTGGTTAAAAATATTTTTAAAGGATTTCTCATGGTGGATTTACTCTACAAGAACTTTTTCCCATTAATGTAGGACAAATACTTTCAGAGTTACCTTTAGTTCGATTTTTATCCCCCAATTCATATGCATTTAACACCCCAGAATAATCTCATCTGTTTTCCCTGCTAAATCATCCCTTCCAATGTATTATAGAAATTTGAAGAGGCATCTTCTATGTTATTGCGTAAATTATTACATCAGATTTAAAATGGCAAATAATATATTCTTTTCACCCCCTCTGCTTATCAATATTTTTTTCCACAACACTACGTTGTAATATAAAATGCTCAACGCGGCTCAATCATGTCCCTCTGCACTCCACATCAAATTACGAAACAAAACAAAAATCGTGGACAGGTAAAAAGAAATCACCCTCCCCAAGAGCACCCTTAAAATCTGAATCACGGGGAAAAAACCTTAACAACCGTTAGTAAACAGTAACAATACACCACCCGCACAATATCACATTTCACCGGTTTTCTCGAGGAAAAGAACTGTACATGCCGATATTCCTAAGGGGTAGTTCTCCCTACAACGCGTGCCAAAGTACTAAGGAAGATCCGGCAAGTGGTTCACGAAATGTAACCAATCTCACGCACTCATTCATTACCTTATCAAAGATGACAAGGGCACGTGGTCTTTGTCCGCCGATCAAACTCCGGACTTGCGATCCGGACGTGCCGTTGTCAATTTCAGGAGGGTAAGACTGGCAACCCCCTGGCAATTCCCTTATGCTATTTGCTGTATGAGTCATGTTTCGCGTATGGGAATCCAATAGGAATCCCCGTAAGGGTGATACACTGTTGCGTTTTCGAATTGTTTCACAGGACGCGTTTATTCCACCCACGTTTGATGATTAATCCTGTACTAGGATTGCACCACCGTTCGATAGGGGGTAGTAATCGTGAGTCATTTGTTTAAGCGCTTAAAGTAAATTGTCCTTTTTCAAGGGAAAATTTATGATTTTTATTTGTCACGGTTGTGTAAAAGAAAGCTGACATAAACAGGGTTTGAGAGAGGAAATTTTCAACTACCCCGAGATATAATTAACCCCTTTGATCAAGAATAAAATCGCTTAAACGGTTTTTTTTATTTAGCTGCTAACAAAGGTCTGATGGGTTAATAGAAACAAGGTTGTCACCAAACACGAGTTCGAAATCCAGTAAAATCAGGCAACCCCCTCTTTTATCGGCCTGCCCTGCCTCGTTTTACCCTTGCTTTATTCTGCTCTGCTCTGCTCGGCCATTCCTTCTTTCTATCCCCCTCTTTTTCTATTCTACTCACCACACCCCCTTCCACTTATCCTTCTCTCTCTATTTCCCCCACTCTTTCTACAAGAATACCCTACTTTTCATCTTCCCCTCTTTCTTTCCAACTCTACCCTACTTTCCCCTACCATCTTCTTTTGTTCTCTTTCCCCCAGGTATCACTATTTTTAGATTCCTTTCTTCCCCCTTTTTTAACTCTATTTTTTTTCATTTATTATCGACATATTTTCGAAAAAAAATATATGAATTTTGTGGTAAGTACATTCTCATCCTTTCGCCATAAAGAATAAAATTCTAGGAACAGTACAATTAGACCGTCATTTGTTTAGCTGAGAATAATAATGAAAACATCCCCTAAAAAAGTAAATTTCAGGCAGGACTATACAAGGGTGGAATGAACTCATTTTCATAAATTTTTGGTGCAATTGTTCGCACCCCAAACTGCAATATTTGGCCTTTAGTTAATTCGGAGCGAAGCGAACGGGGCATATTCATGAAGGGGCGCCAGCATATTAAAACGGAATGATTTGTGGCCACTTTCAAGTGTTTTGCCACTTATTATTAGAACGTCAAAATGATTTTACATAACAAAAGACAGTTTTGTTTTACATAAGCCCCCTTCTTCTCCCCACTTTATTATTAACTTTTCCATTGTTTACTAAAGTTAATGACTTACATAATTTTATAGTGCTGAGGCTTAACACCGACCCAGATTTATGATTTAAAAAAATATAAAATTGATTTTAAATTCCACATACTGCTAACCCCCCCTGTATACTATATCGAAGGTGGGACTCATAAATCCCGAAACAGAGGCAGTAAAGGAGCAAACGGGCCCATAATTTATAAGATAAGCCTCGAAGGCGCACCTCGCTAGCCCCCATTTTAATTACATGCACCGTAGATAGAGGGCCTAAGGCAAATTAACATGCAGGGGCTCTTTGTGAAGGAAGAGGAACTCCTGGAAGTCCTGCAAACGGTTGCAGGCTGCTGCTGGCGAGCACGTCTTCCTAATTCGTACGCAATATGGATTTACCATTAAAGAAATGTTGCAGTGCGCAAGTTCAGGGCTGCACGTGCGTTTTTCGTTCGGATATACGCCAGACTGCATGACTGCTGTCTCTGTATTATCTCTTTTACTACTACCGTATTTTTATTTTGCTTCACATTTATGTTTATTATAAAAATAAAGCTTTATCGTGCAAAGACAAACGTTTTTTTAGATTTATATGACATTCTAAAATCATTCAAGGGTTGAATTAAATTGGAATTCGAACTAAAGACCTTAACAAAGTCCTCAGAGTCCCTTAAAGACACTTTCGTGGTCCGTTCCTTATAATTTTTTTAAACAAACGCCTTAATTAAAAAAAAATTAAATACTATTCATATCCGTAATTTCGACTGGCACTGAAGAAAGTATGATAAGATAAATAAATTGCGATAAATTGAGTATGAAAACTTTGAATTAAATAAATATTCGCTTTTAGGTTTAATAAAAATTAAAAAAAAAAGTTTGTAGCGATCCGGATTCGAACCCAGTCAAAAAGGGCGTGGCGAGTTCAATTGCGTTACTGTAATTTTTAATTTGACCGCCACTGTTGATAATTTTTTTATTATTTTTCATAAAAACGCAGAAAATATGGATTACAAACTACCTAAAAAAAATTAATTCTTCCTACCTGTACAGTTTCTTGAGGCGAATACTTCTTTTGGTCCGTCGTCATCTCCGCTCCATTCTACTAAGGTTCAGATTCTGAAACAATGCAGAAATTTTGAATTAGTCAAAATGACTTATGTTATCGCTGATATTATTCACAGGATTTTTTCCCGTAGGAATAGCTGGAATTTTACATTCATTTCAGGTTCGGAATGTCTTTCAGGATGTGTGAGGTGTATCAGAAAAAATGCGACTAAGCTAGTAAGGATCATTAGAGATTTTAAAATAGTTTTTGTAGAAATAACAGGATTAACTGTTGAAATACGAAGTGTTTTTAAGTGCGTAAGCGCGTTTTATGATTATGTCGTAGGGCTTCTTAAGGAAAATAGATTAGAAGAGCAGGCCTTGACATTCTTTGCCATTACTGCATTTTTTTTTTCTCAAAGAAGGCTTAGTTTTTATTATATTCTTAGTTACACAAGGGAAAAAAATTTACGTATAGTACACAACCAAGGGAAGAATTTAGTAATTTACAACACGTGGCGAAAGTGTTACTTTACAGCACGAGTAACTCTTTCCGAGTTCTGAAAAAATATTTTCGTAATGTGTTCCGTATACTATTTTTTAAAAACCCTTCAATCATCATCATGAAAAAAAATTAATTTTGACCAAGTGAAGAAAGTATGATAAGATAAATACCTACCTAAATAAATTGAGTATGAAAACCTTCTAATAGTAAATTCTGGTTTTTACAGGTTTATTTTTTTTTAAAGTAAGGTCTAAGTATTTATTTAGGTATTCTGTTTTTACATACAGGGTGTTTCATAATTTATGACTGTATGTAATATAATTCGATCGTAAAGTTTTCTAAATGATGAATTAAAATTAAACACACGTACTAAAAGTAACAAACCAAAACAGTGTTTTCATTACATCGATTTTTAATTAACCACCTGGACTGGAGTAGAAACCGGAAGTATAAATAAAAGCACATGTGGCCCCCGCACGTGGGGCTTCCTCATTCATAAAGATCGGATAAAACAGTACCGATAGTAATTAGAAAACCTTTAGAAAAACATAGTTTCAAAAGGTCCGCTCGTTAGCAACTGTGTTGCGTATTGATTTGAAACTTTCCGTATGTTCGTCACGTCCGTGTAACTTGCTTATACCGCACCCTTCTAAATTGTAATTGTTTATGGGCCAGAAGGAACTTTTTAGCGCCTTCAAGCGTGACATTCGATTTAAAATTGCTCTTTATGCGTTGTAAGTATGTAATTTGTTGGGACTTTTTGACATAAATCTCGATTTACCCTGTATATAATGTGTACATTTATTAGCATTATGGGGTCACATGTTGACTTTAGGGTTAATAATTTTGCTTTTTATTATAACAGTTATGAAATGTACAGAATTTATGAATCACGTACTAGAAAACTTTTAGTCTAATTTTTCTGACGCACCCTGTATAGTAAAATTTGAATGGTGTAAATAAGAATTTTTGCGGGGATTATTCATGAAAAAGTTTACCTGAATATTGGGCTGTTACAGAAAATTAGAAATAATTTTTGTGCACACCCTGTATATAAGTAAAAAAACAACGTCAATATTTCTTTTCCGGTTTATAATACAAAAAAAAGTTTCAAACAAAAGTTGTTGGAAACCACGAGGAACATAATTTCAAATTATTTAAAAATATACAGGGTGTTTGATTAAAGGGGGACAATTAAAGTTTATGATTTTTTCAGATAAAACACCCTGTATATTTTTAAATAATTTTCTTTGAATTCTAAATAGGTTTTTCAAAAATATTTTGTTTTTGAAATTCTGTTCAGGCGTTGCTGTTTTATTAAACTTTTTTTAAATTTTCGCAGGTGTAATCCTCACCCCACCCCCTTGTATCTTTCAAAATAACAGAAGGCTTTCACACTGAAAACTTTCAAAGCCTAAAAATTCAATAATAGTAGGTACAATATAATTTTTTTCAAATTAGATTATTTTTTGAAAAATTACTTTCAGTTTTAATTCCTTTTTGATTGACACCGTCCATATATAAAAAATTGACCGATAATTTTTTTGTAAAACAAACGCATATCAAATTTAAAATCGTTGAATTTGCTTCCTAAAAGTAAAACGAGAAAGTAAATATTAAGTTACCTGAACAAATTCAGAAGATTGGTTTGTTTTTGAAGCACAAAATCAAAAGTTTTCATTCACAAAACACCAACACAGAAGAAAAACACTCGCGAATGGTGAGGAAATGTTCAAAAACACGTGCACATCGCTAGAAAACACACGGGTGACTAGATTCGGGAACGCCTACCTTTATCTTTGGGCCTGCGTCCAACACTATTATTATTGTCTGTTGTGGATGTAATAAAATTTTTTGTTCTTTTTCTGATAACATTTCGACCTCGGACAAGTCGAAACTTGTTTGTGAATATGTAGGTTTGGTTTGTTATCTCATACAACCAAGAATTCAAAAGGTGTTTAAAGAAAACTTAGGAAATGTAATATCTCGGTTACGTGAACTAATAAATATTAATTTGTTCATATAATCGAGAGATATTGAATGCATACCTGTGTGGGACTCGACAGAATGTGGGAGCCAGTTGTTCAACTTCACAACCTCCCCTGTTTCTTTAGGCAGCAAAGGAAGCACTGTTCACTGTATCGAGATTGAAACTTTTACTGGGGATACTCAACTGTATAGGTTCCCCACATAAAAAAAAACAACACCCATGGACGCAACGCGACGGATTTGATTGAAAAAAAAATTAGTTCATGGGGGACTCGAACCCACGACGAAGATGCTCGGCTACGCGGATTTCATTATTCACTCTATGGAACCTGTAATGTTAAAATCATACTCTTTATGTGTTTAATTCAGAAATCATGTGCCCCTTTAGAAGTTGTACAAAACCCAATTAATTATAGGAAATGTCATCTTCAGTGGGGTATTTATTCTGGCATCTAGCTTTCAAGATGCGTACATGGGTCGTTGCTTCAATAAAATACAAAATACAAGAAGATACTAGAAAAAAAACCTAAAAGACGACTCAAAAGTCTGAATACTAACAGATTTTGGGACCGTGTAAGATGTGTTGCCTACCTAGTAGCGTGACGTTTATTGTTGGGTGCTCAAGGTGCCCAAGGCCTTAGAAATAAATTATCATACGAGGGGATGTCAAAAAAATTAGCTTCAATTGAAACGTAATTACTCAAGAGTGATTACTGCATATTTACAATAAAACCAACAACACTTTATTGAAAAAAAATTAAATAAGTTGGGAAAAAAAATCAGTTTTCACACTAGAGGAAATCCCCAATTCAGAAAATTCAAAAAATTGTATTAAAGCAGAATTTTTACTAGGATTCCATAGGACACCCTCTATAACAAATAAAAACACACCCCATAACTAGATATTCTATTTTTACATAAAATACAGAAATTAATTTTTTGACGTGTAATAAATTAGTGGCTTCTTCAAAGTACTACTTTTTTTCTAATAAATTAATAATTGCGTTGTACTTTTTTTTCTTAAAATTAAAAGAAGTCTACACAGTATTTTTTTGCAAGCATTTTGAAACTTCCTAAGAGAATTTTTTTAAAATTCATGTTTATTGGTGATGCTACTACGTACAATAAACTTACTATATAATAAATAAATAATACTATAAGTGATATAAAATTCAGCATAAATTAGTTTTAGGCTAGAAACTACATTAGTAAATGGAAAAAATTACAAAACCTGCACTAGTTTTGCTCATTTTCCATAATTTATGAAAACATGTCACCTGCAAAATTTATAAAAAGGGGAAGTATAGCAAAACGATAAACTCTTCAATTGTTTTATTTCTTTTGAAATTTATTACTGATTTGATAGATATGTAAATTTTTTTAAACTAAATTAACCCCTTCCCCCTCTTTTGTCCAATAATTATCTGCAAATTCCCTATTTGTAGTACAAGTTTTGCAAATTTCCCTTGCAGTATCCCTACAGTATATTATGAACGGTTTAGTACTTTTTTTAATATCTAATGAGCGTCCCGTACAATTTTTCTAAATGAATTGCACTAATTCTACAAGGCATTGCAAAAAATTTTTGGATGGGTTAAAATTTGCTTAAAATTAAGAAACAAAAATGTAATTCATAAAAGTTCTTTTATTACTTGGAATGGCTTTAAAAAATCATGGTAATGTATAAACAGTTCTTTGTAGAACTTTTAAAAAATTACATTTTTTTGTAACACCTTGTATATTTTTTATGATATGAAATATTAAGAGCATGATTTTTAAATGCCTGAATTTTTAGGACTAATACTTTTTTTAAAATTCACTTTAAGGGATGTAAAAAAAAACCTGTTCCCCCCCCATTTTAAGTTTTAATGGAAACACAGCCAACTTGAACAAGTTTTTTTTTAATTAGAAACACCCCTTAATTTTCAGTGCAAATCCTGTTTTTTTAAAATTTAAATTGTTATCCCCAAAGTCCCTTCATTTCCTTGGATGGAAACGAAAAAATCAGGTCTAACATCAAAGAAAAATTAGCAAAAAAAATCAACAAATATTGCAATAATAATTATTTAGTAATGACAATCTTAAAAAGTATAAATCACAATTATTGTAAATAAACAATCAAAAGAAAAAACGAAATAGATAAAAAGCTTTGGCATAAAATACTAAAAAAAAATCTTACTGTGGCAAAAAAGTGATTATTTTAAATATTTCTACCTTGGTGTTTTTCGTGCTTAAAACAACAAAAAAGGAAATTATTCGAGTATCACTGCGAAAAATCAGTATTTGTACACAAAAAAACCAGTTATCAAATGGCTATTTGTAGCCACTGATGATCCAAAACATCCTCTGCGGAAAATCTCAATTCAGGAGCTAATTGCAACATATTTTGAATGAGTTCTTTAGCGGTATTCGACACATCATGCCAGTACTCATCAGGAAAATCATATTGGCCAGATAAAATGCAATCAAAAAGTTTTTCTTGATCGTTATCTTGACTCACAAACGGTGGATATCCACACAATAAAATATATAAGATTACACCGGCAGCCCATACATCGATCTATAGAAAACTTGTTAATATTTAGATTTAAATTTAAATTAACTTACTTTTAAGCCGTAGCCTGATTCTGCTAAAATTTCAGGTGCAACGTATGTAGGAGTACCGCAGACTGTGTATAAAGGTCGGGTGACATCACATGCTAACCCAAAGTCTCCCAACTTTAAAGTCTTTATTTTTCCTTCTGCTATATCTACCTATAATTACAAAAAATAAACAATTTATAGGAAAATCAGAACAATAAATTAAAGAAAAAACTAAAAATTTCAGGTAAAACAAATTATAGAGCTAGGGGAAGCCCCGAATTCAGAAAAGTTAACCACTGAAAAGCATGTTAAAACATAAAAACTGGGCACTTCATTCAAGAAAAATCTAAAATATTGAAGAAAAACCAAGTCAGCACTTTAGTGGAAGTCCCTAATTCAGAAACATTTTCAATTTCTATTTACCAGAAGATTTTCAGGCTTAACATCTCTATGGACTATATTGAGATTATGTAAATAAGCTAATGCCGAAGTTAAGTGTGTTATCATTAGGGCCGCTTCTTCTTCAGAAAACTTTTGAGCCACAGTGATAGCATCAAAAAGATCTCCTCCTAGAATACAAACAAAAATTAATTTTCTTAAAATATTTGAACTTTTAAAAACTTACCTTTGACAAGCTCACAAACTAAGTACAACATTGTCTTAGTATCTTGTTCGTCTATAAGGCTCATTATGTTAGGATGGCTTAGTTTTCTTAAAATACGTACTTCGTTCTCAACCATGTCTTCCTGAAAATAAAGAGAAAAGTCTTGGTAATCCAGGGGAAGTCAGACGGGCGAATAATTAAAAAAATGATTCACATACCTTTCCTTTACATTTAGATTTATCAATAATTTTCAAGGCATGTTTCTCATTAGTATTCTTATCAGTACATAATCTCACAATAGCAAAATTTCCTAAAAATTTAAACTCATTAACAAAATCCTTTCAAAAACCAAAATAAACTTACCATCCCCAATCATTCTTCCAACAACATATTTTTGTTTTAAAGTCGATGGTAAAACGATGTTATTGTCTTTGCTTAACTTAGCTAATAAATTTTCAGCAGATTCGTAAGTTCTATTTAATTCTTTTTTAGGCATCTTCGGTTTTGGACCAACACTAAAAAATTACAAAATTATCCCACGAACTAAACAAAAATTAATTAACACTGACCCATTTCTAAGTCCTGGTGTTTTCTTATAAGATTGAATAGCCTTGCTCTCCTCGAATTCAAGCTCAAAATCGTCTTGTGAGTATCTTTCATTTCCGTAAACAAAAAAGACATCTTCAGCAGAAAAAAACTGAGGTAGTACCGTAACTGGTTGTCCTGAGAGCGTAAACACTTTTCTTACAGCTCCTGAATCCAACTGTGCAGCATCTGTTAACGCACCTAATACTTGATCCATGCTTGAAGCATTGCGTTTATTTAATAATAAGCGCAAAACCTTAAAATATAATTTTTGTCAGAATTATTTTTGGGGAAAATAACGTCGGGTTCGTGTTCTACTCAATTTAAAGTTTGTAAGTGTGTAATTTCGTAGAACATGAACCCAGCATTATTTTTCTTGTTTATTTCTAGTATTTATTTTGTAAAAAATAGGAAATTTATCTTCTTATCTAAATATTCAAGGCCTAAGTGATAAATATGGTAATACTATCAACTTGTAGAGTTCCCACATTACCTATATCGGTGACAAATCAATATTAGTCATGTGATTGTTAGAATTTGGAGTCTCTGGAATTTGTTCCTTATTTTTATTTAAAAAAAATAATATATCCTGTTATGATTAATTATAAAAACATACCAATGTATTATTTATTAGACTAATTATTTATTCTTTCAAGGTCTTTATTAAATCAAAACAATATTATTGTGTAAAAACACAATAGAAGAAATTTCCTAATGTTATTTGATATGTTCCGCACACTTACCTTTCTGGGTTTAATCCCATTTCGTATTAAGGTAACAATTCGTGGACATACACAATCAGGTGGTGAAATCCGAGCAGGTGGATTAACCGGTACAGAAAACTTGGTGTTTGATATTCGTCTGTTTTTAACTATTTCTGGTTTCATATAGTCAATTTTTTTAAATAATTCTCCTTTACCACTACACACATATTCTTTACCATCTTCCAACTCATCCAAATTCGATACCTATTATAAAAATCTAATTATTCTAAATAAAAATAATAATAAAAAAACATACTTTACGTCCTTCCATAGAATAGATAGTACGAACTCCTGATGGTAGTGTAACACTTTTCATTAGAATATTTGTCAGCTCTGTGGTAAGGCTATCGAAGGACCGGTAACGTTCTGAGGCAACCGGGACGACCACCCCACTAAAAAATTTATTACCATTGTGGTAAAATCGTATCCGTTTAGCTTTTTGGGTCCGTGATGTTGAAGAAGGCCTACTGGATTTATTCAAGCTTAAATCGTCTAACCCATTGTCTATAATTTCATCCAGGTCTGATACGAGGCTGTTACAACTAGCAGATGAGACACTGCGGCTTCCGATTATATTATTAACCTTTGACATACTTCTTAGAGTTTTAAATGTTTAACCATCACTCAAAGGTGTTGTTTAAGGAATAAAAAGGAGATTTATAAGACATTAAAACTATAAATTTGCCAGGATAACAGGAACCGCCTCTGTACAATCACCAGCTGTCAATAAAAACGGTTTTCTTAGTCACAGTACACAAAAAATGGAGTATTTTAATTGAAAATCGGTCAGTTGTTACAAATAACCGAAATGTAAAGTATGAAACACTAAAAACCGCCGCTATTATTCAGAACTAACTGTTTATTTGCAAAAAAAATGGTATTAACCTCTTTTCGGCAAGTAGGAGGGATACAGTTTTTACTACAGTTTAGCCAACATTTGCTTAGAACTTTTAAAACCGTTTAACCCTTTAATTTTGTACAGGGGCAGCGGTCACGGGTTCGAATCTCAACTCAAACTTTGATAGATCTGAAAAATTTATAAATTATTTTTTAAAACCTTTTAAAATGTTAGCTTATACATCATTTATAATTATTTACACAATATTTTAGGTTTAAATTCCGATTTGGTAGTTTAACCAAATTATTTGACGCATTCTGTATATAACTTTTTTCAACTGACACTGACAGACCTGACATTTGTAAGTTTCTAACCCCACTTTTTTGAAACGTCAAACCAACACGTTTTGTAGCAAAAATGGTACGTAAATTAAAATTTCACGAGCAGAAATTGCTTAAAAAGGTTGACTTTATATCCTGGGAAGTTGATAATAACCTACACGAGGTTAAAGTATTAAAAAAATATTACATTCAGAAACGAGAAGATTATGCGAAGTAAGTTTTTCTTTTATAATTTTGTAAATACTAAGGAAGTTTCTTGTAGATACAATAAGTTAGCTAGAAATATAAGAGAAGTAGCCCGTAAAATAAAAGAAGTTGACCCGAAACATCCATTCCGAACCCAAATGAGTGCCCAACTCCTAGAAAAACTGTAAGTTTTGGAAACCGTCCGATTTTGGATTTTATTTTACATATTACGTTTTAGAAACCTTACAGAAATTTGAATTTTACAGATATCTGATGGGTTTAATTCCAACAAGATGGGATTTAAGTTTAGCAGAAAAAGTTACCGCTTCCTGTTTTTGCCGGCGACGCTTACCGGTTGTTATGGTTCGAAGTACGTATTTAAATTTAAATTAAATCAAGCTTTATAAACGAAATTTGCAGATAAAATGTCTGAAACAGTGAAAGGAGCTGTGAAACTCATAGAACAAGGGCATGTTCGGATTGGACCAGAGCTTGTAACCGATCCGGCGTTACTTGTCACTAGGACGTTAGAAGATTTTGTTACTTGGGTTGATAATTCTAAAATACGTAAACATGTACTCGAATATAATGGACTGGTAAGGAAGTTTTTTTAATTAATCGGAACACGTTTAATAAATTTTTCTTTTTCAGAGAGACGACTTCGTTTTTTAAAAACTTTTCCTTTTGATATTTGATTGTATAGTGAAATAAGTGTTTAATAGAGTGATTTAATTTGTTGTTTTTGTATTAATACTTAAAAATGATGAATAAATTGAACAATTCCAATACCTAACTGTAAATTAACCTCAAAAAAGTGGGTTGAGTGATGAAAGTTTTAAAAGGATGAGGTTTATACTTCAAAACTGATTAATCAGGAATTTAATGATAAAAGCACTTAAAACACAATAAAAGGATGATAAAAATCAATTAAACTTCGATCTTAATTAATCTTTAAAAATCCAACCTAACCTTAAAAAAATGAGGGCCCCCTGTTTTAACATTTTTAAAAGATATTTTAGCGTACAAAGTTCATTTCCTACAAAAATTTGCATTGTTGGATCAGGCCCAGCAGGATTTTACGCAGCCCAACATTTGGCAAAAAAATTAAATTCCGTGGAAGTCGATATTTACGAACGTTTACCGGTCCCATTTGGTTTAGTCAGGTGCGTAACTTATTTTACTTTAGAATCAGTATTGTAGGCCTTTTGGTTTAGATTTGGTGTCGCCCCTGACCATCCAGAAGTTAAAAATGTAATCAACACGTTTACAAAAACCGCAGAAAATCCAAGCATCCGATTTATAGGAAATGTAAATTTAGGCACGGATGTAACTTTAAAACAACTAAAAGAAGCTTATCATGTAATTTTATTGGTAAACAAAGGATTAAATTTAATTTAGACCGATTAATATTCGGAAATAATTTTAAGACTTACGGAGCAGAAGAAAACCGTAAATTAAATATCCCGGGAGAGGATCTAAGCAATGTTTTACCAGCCCGAAGAATTGTGGGTTGGTATAATGGGATCCCAGAAGACGCTAATCTTAAAATAGACTTAACGGGTCCATCTGTTGCAATTTTCGGGCAAGGAAATGTTGCTATAGACGTTGCCCGGATCCTTCTTACCCCTACGGATATTCTTAAGGTAAACCGTCACCTCTTTCTTAATTTGCACCAATAAATTTAATTCATTTAGAGCACAGACATCACGCAACACGCCTTGGAAGCTTTAAAACAATCAAAAGTCAAAGAGGTTCATTTAATTGGAAGGAGGGGGCCTCTCCAAGCAGCTTTCACCATTAAAGAACTCAGGGAAATGCTAAAACTACAAGACTGTAACACTACTTGGAATAAAGAAAACTTCCAAGGTGTCCCGGAACTAGTTCCGCAATTAGCCCGGCCAAGAAAACGTATCACGGAACTTATGCTAAAATCCCTAAACGAAAACCAACAAACTCCTAAGGGAAGTCTATTTAAACCAACTTTTTTTAAATCCCCTCTTGAGATTTTAGGATCAAATCATGTAGAAAAGGTTGCTTTAGGTTTAAATCGACTTGACGAGGATAAAAATGCTGTTTTAACGGACCAAAAAGATTTTCTAAGTTGTAATTTAGCTGTTACAAGTATCGGGTATAAATCAATTCAAGCCGATTCAGACATTCCATTTGATTTTAATAAAGGGGTTGTGAAAAATAATTCAGGGAAAATTCAAGAAGGTTTATATGCTACCGGATGGTTAGCTACGGGACCGACGGGGGTTATTTTAACTACCATGAATAATGCTTTTACAACCGCAGATTTGATTTGTAAAGATTTAAAGAATGTTGAATTAAATGGGAATAAGCCAGGATATGAAAAAGTGCGAGAAGAGTTGGAAAAACAGAATGTGCAGGTTGTTACATGGAAGGGTTGGTTAAAAATTGATGCGTATGAACAAAGTGAAGGGAAAAAAGTAGGGAAACCAAGGGAAAAATTACTTAGCGTTAAGGAAATGCTTAAAATTGCTTCTTGAAACTGTATTTGATTATTTTTAATCTGTTTAGAGAAAAAAAGGGGATCATGAAATCAGGGGATCCCCCTTTTCTCTGAATATTCATTAAAATAAAAATATTTTATAATTTTTATTGTTTTTAAAATTAATATCCCGTCATACGCCCATGTGTAATATTTTTTTCTTGTATGTGAAGGGAAAAAATGTTTCCATGAAATCAGGGGATCCCCCTTTTCCTTAATATCCATTTTTTTGGGATTTATTTTGATTGTTAAAAAAGGAAGGGTCAAGCATGCTTGCATGGAATCAGGGGAATCCCCCTTTTTAAAAAATATTTTTAAAATAAATGTTTTTTCAATTTTTATTGTTTTTTTTAAATTAGCATCCCATTATAGGACCCCGCGTCATTTTTTTCTGTATTTCTAAAATATTACTTTCTTGTGGTGAAAGTTTAAAATCTTCCTGTGTATATTTTTCATTACCATAAACAAAAAAAACGCCTTCACCGAAGTCGTCAAAAATATCTTCTAATTTCCTTACTAACCTCCCTGATTTTGTGAAGATTTTTCTTACCGCCCCTGTATTAAGATGGGCAGCATCTGTTAGCACCCTAAAAACGTGCTCCATTGTCAAGGCATTTCGTTTATTTAAAAACACTCGGAATATCTGAAAAGCAAAAAAAAGTTTAGGAAAAATATTGGAATTTTCCAATTTAACTCACCCTTCGTGGTTTGATTCCGTTACGGATTACTACAATAAATCTTGGTTTAATACAAGAAGGGATTGAAATATTTCCACTGGAATCGTCTAGTATTGTTGTTATTTTTGAATTAGAAATTTGCCAGGTTTTTTCCTGTGGTTGCTCTGAATATACGACTCGTTTAAATGTTTCTCCTTTACTAGTGCAGACGTATCCTTTACCGTCTTCTAACTCAGGGATCGAAGATATCTTTAAGAAGATACAAAAAAAAATATTATTAGTCATAAAACATAAAAGCATGGAAAACTTACCTTACGACCATTTAACGAATAAATATTTTCTACTCCATGTTGTAAATTAACTTTCTTCGTTAAAATACTAGTAAGATCTATTACAAGGCTTTCGAATGAGCGATAACGTTCTGAAGAAACTGGTACAACAATGCCATTAAAAAATTTATTGCCATTATGGTAAAAACGTATCCGTTTTGCTCTGTTACTTCTATTTAAAGCGATTTCGCTTATACTTTTGCTACTTACAGGAGTGATACTGTTCCGGCTAAATTTTATTGGCATTTTTTTCTATAAAACAAACTTTACTGGGGGTTCACGATGGATTAGTCAGTATTTAAAGCTTCTGATGAATCATTTTGATAAGATTATTTACAAAAATACAATGGACTTTTGTATCTTTGATTCGAGGATGATCAAATATTATCGTCATCTTATAAATACTACTTACAAGTTTCTTAAATATTTTCATCCTAACACAGCTTTTAATATTAATTTTCTGCCATTTTACGTTTTGCTATAATTTTTTTGGAGTTTTATTCCCATTATAAGTTTATAATTTGACAAACTGACACCGTAAATAAATTTTGCTTGACGTTAACGTAAAAAAAACCAATCAAGTAACCAGGAATCAGCATACCGAGACTAGTCGCGGATCACGCGCTAAAGGGAACCGTATTTCAGAGGTCTACAGAACAACGATGTTAGAATACGACTTCATGGACCCTTTATTTTAATTCTATCAGTATATTTTATTTTATACAATAATATTCTTGATTTTCTCAATATACTTCCTGATTTTCTAAAAAGTTAACATTTTGCTTTTTACGATGCGATACCGTTGGCATTGCATTGAGAAATATTGCACCACCAATCATTACCATCCCCTAAAAATTCAAAACCCGGAAATATTTATAATAAAAAAAAATTATTAATCTGACCAGAAAATTTTAAACTTACCACGAATAAAGAAACAATATTCAATTTATCACCGACCACTTGGAAATAATAAGGGCTTCGTTGAAAATTACCCCCGTTTAATGTACGTTTGGCAGGAAATAAACAGCTTCCAGAAGAATCTCCTTTGAAATCCGGATATTGGTTCAAGGGAAAACCTAAAAAAATATTCAAAACTAAGAGAGGTGCCAGGACTCCGCATCCTGAGACTTAACAAAATTAAGTTCTGACTCTTTGATGAATTTTTTTAAATCTAAAACATCTAAGTCTGAAAACTTGAACAATGTTTGAATAGTTACCAGACTAATAGGGTTTAGGTCAGGAGAGCAACTTACTTGAAAAAGCAGCGTCTAGATAAGTAACGTTTGATCCAAATATTTTCGTTTCTTCAAAAGTTGTTTGTTCAATGTAGTTTGTGGTAAAAGCAGCAACAAACCCCTAAAATGGGAACATTTAAAAAAGGGTATGTTATCCACCGAAGGGTAGTTTTACGTGAATTATTATTCCGATGAAAGTCATGACGTAGAGGATATTATTCCAAAGTTCCCTTTCACATATTTGTCTTGAAGTGGGTCTTCGACGAAGTTGGACAAGTCCCTTGGCATTTACCCTTGTATCTATTGCATTGACCATCAATGCTATTAAGGGTAGTAATGGAAATGCAGGCATAAAAAATATTACTAACCCATATTGTGTTACTAAAAAAAATTAGAATAAAAAAAGGTACCTATATGGGTTAGGGTGGTTGTACCCTCTTCATATCTTTCATCATCTTTCGGTCATCACGTGGTCTACCCCGGTGGGTAAACAACTACACGCTCATGGGTTATCATAGGGTCTGCTCATTACGTGGTCTGTCTCGGTGGGTAAGCGCAATATCTATGGTATCCACGGGACCGGTTCCTTGACAACCTATAAGCGTTTAATTGTTTACCCAACGAGGTAGCCGCGTTGCTAACATCACATAATCTACACTCATTTGCTTTCTTTTTAACACAAAAATCTTCTTACCTGAATCCACATGTAATTTTGAAAAGCGATACCAGGAATTAGGTGTAAGATCATAATCCAACTCCCACTGAGGACGATTAGGCGTAGTAGGAGTCGTTTTACATAACTTTGGAAGTATTAATTGTTTGATACAGTTTACCATAGATTTCATGATTAGGAGTGTGGTAATAAAATATACAACATCTATTAAACATCCAGAAGTATCACAAATGTCAGCGTTAATACCATAAAAACGTTTCCACATTTTTACATCGCCAGGGTGAGTGTACGTAAAACTCTAAAAAAAGACCACAATATAGTGATAGATTTTGAATTTACCGCGCAAAGGGAGTTTGCGGGGAACGCTAGACGGCGACACTGTTTCTTCCAAGACCAACTGTATCTCAACAGTTTAGAACTTGGTCTTGGTCTCGTCAAGGCCAACTATATGGCAAGAGAGACGTAAGCATAAAAAAATTGTTTGACCTTGACTTACCCTAAAAAAGGTCAAATAGAAGACCATACCATAATGATTAACCCATGAGAATGCCAAAAGTTTTAAAATATAAGATCGATCATATTCTCCTTGTGTTTTGGGATTCTCCACGTTTGTTAAAAAAATTGCGACGAAATCGAAAAACTGAAAAATACAGGGGAAATTTAAATCTCCTCAAATTTTAAATTTAACTTACATGAGTAAAAATAATTATAAGGAGGCTACTTAGTATGGAAGTTCTTAAAGCCGCTGTTCTAACTGCAGGACTTCTTCTTTGGACTTCTATACCATTTGTGGTTTTTGTTTTATCGGCAGCAGCCAACGCGGCTGTTAATTGAATCCGATAGAGTATCAAAAGGAACAGAACTAGCAGTACCACAAAAATCTGCAAAGAATTTGAAAATTGGCGCGTTTTAGCGAGAACCAATAGGATTGCTCGAGTTTTGAAAACCCTGCGATTCTATTGGTTTAAAAGGTGAGACGGGTACGCGGCTTACGGATCCGTTGGGTTTACACAATAAAGTTGAAGGTAAAGTTTGTCTCAAGTTTGGGAATCGTCTCATAATAAAAATACTAACTGCGACTAACATTCCTCCTGTTGCAAACAGCTTCGATGAAAATTCCATGGAAGATGTAACTTGCGGTTCTCGTTCACCGGTAACTGGCGACACAGACCATTCTTGCGCCTTCTTGATATAAGCTGGTCTGATGGAAAAATTAACCGTTAGCAATAAATCTAATGTCCAAAACACCGAAACAATAGAGACTATGACCAAATCGTCGAAAATATCCAAAACAAGAACATCACTTCCACAAACTGAGGTTGCGACTCACCTACAGAGGACAATAGCCTCGGCACCATGTACACAGGCGCCGCGATGGGCAACACCTTTTGCCATTTATTATACAGTGCGCGTCTTGGACGTTTTCCGTGAAATGGTCTTTGCATTGTGGTCGACGTTTTGGACATAGAGTCTTTTAATAACCTTGTAAATAGATTCACATCCATACGTTCATGTAAATTCCATGAAACCTTCAATGAATTTTGTTGTCTTATCCATATTGCCAGAAAGAGAATTCCTGTAACAAAAATGGGTTTGTTAAGAATGCCCGAATCAGTATAAAAATAATTACTACCTACCCCAAATCGACGTAACGAAACCAAACCACATGGAATATGTATTATCAAACAGATATGTTAGTTTAAAATTGGAGCACGAATCAAAAAGGGAAAAACCACAAATCTTCGGATGTTCACAAATCGAACAAACAATTTTATTGGGAAAGGTTTTGTTAACACAGTACTGGGTTCTAAAAATAAAAAAAAATTAGTTCTCAGACTTGGTGCAGGGGAAAAGATTTGCGTTACGGAGTTACAACCTTTTGAAGTAGGATCCGAATTGTCTGACGATAATTTTGATCAACCCAGTCGAGAGACGACTCTCTGAATCAAAACTAAGGAAAAATTATTAGACTCACACCAAGTTGTTGTTGCTCATAGTCCCCAATCCATATAGAACTGTTATGATTCCAATTACGGCTGCTGGAATAAGCATTGTCATGTACCAATCCATAAATGCAAAATAATAAGCTACTTCCGGTCCAAAATATCTGCATATGTGCTGTATTGGTTGTCCATTAAAGATTTTTAAAATGGAAGCCCAATATTTTTTTAATAACTGATTAAAAAAATGGAAAAATATGTTAGTGGAACAAGTTGGGTGTTAGTTTCCGTCTCTTTCTATAGGAAAAGGAAAATTTTGTCTTGCTTCCATTTGCAAAACCATACATAAACTACATAATCTGCCATCTCATAGAAATGAATGTTTTTCCCATCAAGTGAGTAACAAGGTGTTTTTCAAGTTTCCTGTAATTTGCAAAGTGGCGACACCTATTGGAATAATTTCATAGCGCGTTTTTGTAGTTGTACCATGGCCAGCTCTTATGAGCAAAGCATGAAGCAAGCCAAGGTTGTGCAGACGAATCAACGTAGACGACGATTCTTCCATTTTTCAAACAACGACAATAAAGTACTACTTTACTTACTTGTCGTTCATTCAAAGTGCCTTTCTCTGTCCATCTCCATGTACCACTATGTAATGGATAAGCATCAGCAATGATACCCTTTCTCTTCATTTCCCATATACCAAAATCGTCAAGTTCCTCACTAAATTTAGTCATTTTCAGCAGTTCATATAAGACTCTTATTTTTTCCGAACTGGTCGGTTCCTTTGGCCTATCCCCCCTTACAGCAGCTCTACAAAAAATTCCTCTCGTATTACCAAAAAAGAAACCCCCTTTTACGTACCGATTTCGCACGTAAACTGCCCCACTTGGATTTGTATTCATCAGCATGGTTTTTCTACAAACATATCGTGCCCCCATATCATATTCGAAATATGGATTCCTACAAGCTAGTTTGACATCAAAGGTATCGGCTAAATTTATTGCAACCTCTCCTGGAATTTGGATTTTTATAAAGACTATGTCTGAGTAATCCTGAAAATGAGATTTTGTTAGGATAGCAGAATTGTTATTTATTTTTTGGGCAAGCGGCACGAAAGTATTACTTTCGCGCCGCCTTGCGATGCTTACCGGACTAATTACACATTCTATCAGGACACCCTTTTCTTCGATGGTTTGTAAAAATTGTTCAAGGAGATTTCCAAATTGTTCCTCAAGATTCAACAAGAAAATTAGGACAAAATCCGCCGTCACAGGTTGACCAAAACTGTCCAAATCTAATATTTTTCGTTTCTTTTGATACTGACTAGAGGATTCAGATGTTTTTTCCTCCAAACTTGAATAAGATTCAACATGGCTGAAAATATCTGAGGATTGATCTCCATCAAGTACGCTATCTAAACTTCGGATTTTTTGTACCGATTCTCCTGTTGCAGAAAGTTTTCCCTCAGATTTTGCTTTAGATCCGTCCAAACATGAAGAGCAAGATTTTGTTTCATTTGTCTTTTTTATCGATTCGTCATCTTCAATATCAAAATCTACAATTTTTATTACCGCTTCTTTTGTTCGTTTTTTCCTTCCCGTATCAGAATCTTTCAATTTTGGACTTTTCCTTCCTGTGTCGTAATCCCCAAAAGCTTCAACTTTTAGGTTTGATGATTTGCAACAATCTCCTAATTTTTCTTTTCTCTTTGGATCCTTGGTTTGCTTTGAAGGATGTTTTTTAACACCTTCTATAGTTTTCCCCGTTTTTTGTTTTGATGTGCTTGGCTTTGAACCATCATGTTTTATTTTTTTCTCACGATGTGGTTTTTGTCTTTTTCTTTTACACCAATGGAACATTTTCCTACAACACCCTTTACAACATCCCTTTGGGTTTTTCTGTCCATTATTTTTCCCACTTCCCGAGGGTTGTTGCTTATCCAAATCTTTTGGTTTCAGTTTTTCCTTTTGTTTTGGATCTTCTACTTGGGAAGGTTTTTTATCATCCTTAACATCTTCCGATTTTTTCTTTTTTGGCTGATTTTGATCAATGGGCAAATCTGGTTGCGTTTTTGGGGAAGATTTAGGACGTGGTTCCATACCATCGCGCGGTTCTTCTTCACCCCTGACTTTCCTTTTCTCCGCAGGGAAGAGTGGGAAAACAAAACCATCTCCAATGTTGGGAGAGAAAAGGGAACTGTCTTTTAGTGGTGGGATGTTGCAATGGTAAACCGGTAAGTCGAATTCTCTGATTTTGCGATGGAGACGTTTTCTTGGTACTTGTTTTGGATTGTTTTGGCCCGTATCTCCCTTACCTTCTTCCTTCTCTTTCAAACTTTCTACCAGTCCTATTGGTTCTGTAAGCAAAATGTTTGAACCTTCAAAGCTTTCCAAGTCTTCTTCATGAGGATTTTTCCCAGAATATTTTCTTTGGGAAAAAGAACGTTCTCCTGATCCGCTTGATCCTATGGACTCTTCATGAAGATTTCCATGTTCCAGATCGTGTTCACTGAAAACTTTAAATACTTGAAGGGTTTGTTGTAGTCCTTCTAGTAAACGTTGTAGCTGCGATAATTGGTGATTGTTGGTGTGGTTTTTTGCTGAAGGACTTAGTTACTCACCGTATCTTTGACGTTACCATCACTTCTTGATTGCATTTTTGTAATTTGATTTTTTAAAAAAAGTTAAAAAGAGTCAAACCGTCATCTGCGATAATATGTCACTGCACCAAGGCCAACTGTATCAATATGGGATTCCCCCACTTAGGCAAAATTTGCATTGTTGCAAAAAATGCAAAATATTTCTATTCTCTCCCAAATAAAAATAGAGACAGATATTGTCAAAATTTTATTCTTTTCAAAATGTTGTACACTTACCCCCTCCCTCCTTTATTTATTTATTTTATTACCTTTCAAAATATTTCTTCATTTTCCAAGTGGTTTATATTTTGTTGTGTCCGATAGGGTACGGTTGGTATAACGCTGTGAAATATTACACCCCCAGTGATGACCAACCCCTAAAAAATATCAAATTAAATCAAGACAAAACTAAAGAACAAAAATCTGAATCGTTTTACATTAAAGGGGTGCCACTGCTACACTGATCTTCCCCCTCCCCTATTATAAAAATCCATACCCCTAAGGAAACTCAAACCCTAACCCTTGGGATTACGAACTTTGAGGAAGTTTTAAACTTACCAACAAGATTGCAACCATTGTCAATCTGTTTCCTAAGACTTGAAAATAGTAAGGGGTTGTTTCATAACTTCCCTTTGGGGTTAATTTACGTTTAGCAAAAAATAAACATTCTGTGACGGTGCCAGGGTTTTCATAACCAACATATTTCTCTACAGCAAAATCTAAAAACAAATTTGGCTTAGAAAAGGGGGTTGCAATATCTTCTGGGGTGTAAATTTCGCCAAAGGGGTCGTTTACTTGAAAAAGCTGCATCTAAATAAGTAACATTTGGACTAAACATCTTCGTTTTTGTAAATGTCGTTCGTTCAATATAGTTTGCCAAAAATGCACCAACAAACCCCTAAAATGTAAATTTTCAAAAAGGTGGATGTTGTTATCCATTGAGGGGGAGGTTTACGTGAATGATTATTCCGATGAAGGTCATGGCGTAAAGGATATGATTCCAAAGTTCCCTTTCACATATTTGTCTTGAAATGGGCCTTCGACGAAGCTGGACAAGTCCCTTGGCATTTACCCTTGTGTCTATTGCATTGACAATCAATGCTATTAAGGGTAGTAATGGAAATGCAGGCATAAAAAATATTACTAACCCATATTGTGTTACTAAAAAAGTTTAGAATAAAAAAAGGTATAGGGGTAAGTCGATAAATTAAGGGTGGTTGTACCCCCTTCATATCTTACCAGATTCAATATTTAGTTTTGAAATATAGTAAGGAGATGTAGATGCAAGGTGGAAGTCTAATTCCCATTGAGGACAATTAGGATTACTGGGACTCGTTCCCCATAATCTTGGTATTACCTTAGGTATTACTAACTGGTAAAAACAATTAGCTAGAGTTTTTACAATTAAAAGTACGGTGATATAATAAACAACGTCGAGTAAACATCCAGATGTATCGCATATATCAGCATTAATGCCCTGGAAACTCTTCCACATTTTTACATCCCCTGGATGCGTATACATCACGCTCTAGAAAGAAAAACAAACGAATGCAACCACGTTTAGGGTAAAATAGTACACGAAGATGATCTTTACAAAGAAAAACAGAAGGACTAGCCAGAAGAGCGCAGGAAATGTATTAAAAAATATTATATAGTTTGAATTTGCCGCGCTAATTTGAATCTCGCGCCAAATATGGAAGTTCCAATTTTGGGGATAGATGGCAACACCATCTACATCTCGCGATTACAGTACCGGTTCACTGCCTTATCACTTCCTTAGGAAATCTCATCCCGACGCTCTTCAAACAAAATAAAAATTAAAAAAAAACGATTACTTACCCTAAAAAATGCCAAATAGATAACCATATGGTAATGGTTGACGCAGGAAAATAACAAAAGCTTCAAAATATGAGATCGATCATATTCCCCTTGTGTCTTAGGATTTTCCACATTGGTTAAGAAAATTGCGACATAATCAAACAACTAAAAATCCTATAAAAGATTTTTAGGAATGTTTGAATTTAAATTTACTTACATGACTAAAAAGAACTATAATAATGCTACTTATTATTGCCGTAGTGAAAGCCGTAGTTCTAACGGCTGGACTTCTCTTTTGCACCTCTACTCCATTCGTGATTTTTGTTTTATCAGCAGCAGCCAACCCCGCAGTTAATTTTATCCGGAAAAGTATCAGAAGAAATAAAACTAACAGGACGACAAAAATCTGCAAAGAACAAATCGTAACTTAAAGTGTGTTACAGTGACGCGATAGCACCCAGCACACCCCTTTGGGGTGGAGGTCGAATCCGGATTGTCACAAACTTTTTTTAATTTTTTATTAAACGTAATTTAATTAAATTAGAAAGTTTTCATACTTAATTTTATTTATCTTATCATACTGGCAGTCAAAATTATGCCTTAAAAGTTTTTTGTGAATTAATTAAAGCGTTTGTGGAAAAAATAGAACACATAACGAAAGTCACCGAAGACTTAAATTACTCGTCTGCTACGCGGTTTCGTACTTCCCCCTTTTGTAAGGTTACATAAATAATTATACTAACTGCCCCTAACATTCCTCCGGCTACGAAGAACTTATATAGGATTTCCTTTGGTTTCGTTACTCCTAATTCTGGTTCTCCAGTAATTTGTGATATATACATTTTTTGCGCTCTCTTGAGATACGCTGGCCTGCAAAAGGAGATTTAGATATTATCAACAGTAACGTAAGTTCAGTATCAACCCCTTGAAATTTATTCTGAAATTTATTCAAATCAAGGAACATAAAACAACGAAAGATAACCGAGTACGTATGCTGCCATCTAGCGCTAATTTATCGAATAAGCAACATACGATGCCAGCGCCATCTTTTGGGATCAAATATAAATATATACCTGATAAATAAATCCATTTCTAGACGTTCATGTAAATTCCATGAGACTTTTAACAAGTTTTGTTGTCGTCTCCATATGACCATAAAGAGAAGACCTAAAATACGAAGACTTGAACGAGTTTTAAATCAAAAAAATAATTCCTACCCCAAATTGACGAAATTATTCCAAACCATATCGTAGATGTATTATCAAAGAGATATGTTAGTTTAAAGTTCGAACACGAATCGAACAGGGAAAACCCACAGATTTTTGGATTTTCACAAATCGAACACATGATTTTGTTACGAAAAGTTTTGTCAACGCAATATTGTTTTCTAAAAATAAAATAATTAATAGAAATAATTTTCTTTTGATATCGATACCTACACCAGGTAATTGTTAGTCATGGTCGCCCAACCGTATAAAAGGTTTATTATTCCCGCTATGGCTAAAGGAATCAACATTGTCATGTACCAATCCATAAAAGCAAAATAATAAGCTATCTCTGGACCAAAATATCTATATATGTGTTGTATGGGTTGCTGACTGAAGATTCTTGTCTTCTTAGCCCAATATTTTTTTAGCAACTAAAAAAATAAGGAGGTGTCTTCTGGTCTTGGCATAAGTTAAATTTCCACCCTTAACGACTAACAAGCTAATGGACACAATAGAAACAAAAGTAAAGCCCATACCCATCGTCTGCGTTGACTGACAGATCAACGCAGACGACCCCCATACCATACCATGCTATAGTAAACCTTTTTTCCCTACAAAATAAGCCCAAAAAAAATAAGAACATGAACAATCCAATAAGAAAAGGAAGAAGATTCCAACAATCGACATCATCATGGATTTACCATAGCGCAGTGTTGCCAGGTTGTGCATTATATCCGTAAAGACTCTATTCTTTTGATCTTTCCAACAACAGACTTAGTTTTTTCCCTTCTAAATCCTAATACCTACTTGTCGTTCATTCAAAGTTCCTTTCTCGGTCCATTTCCATGTACCATCATGCAATGGATAAGCATCAGCAATGATACCCTTTCTCTTCATTTCCCATATACCAAAATCATCAAGTTCGTTACTAAATTTAGTAATTTTAAGCAACTCGTATAAAATTCTTATCCGTTCCGAACTAGTCGGTTCGTTTGGCTTGTCACCTCTTACAGCAGCCCTAGAAATAATTATATTAGCCGTCTGCGTTGATCTGTCGCTCGGAATCCTTTTACGTACCGATTTCGTTTGGCAACAGAATTCGTTGGATTGTCAGATGTAAGCTCTGTATTTTTGCAGATACATCGAGATTTTTTCTCGTATTCGAAATATGGGTTCGAACACGCTAATTTAATATCGAATTTTTTGGCTAAATTTATTGCTACTTCCTTTGGTATTTGAACTTTTATAAAAGCTGTATCTAAATAATCCTAGAAAAATATTATTCAATGTTAGTCGGAGTTAGCTATGGAACAGTTAAGCTTCCGGATGACCTGTTCCCCCAAAAGAATTTGTCCCTAGTAAGATCAAGACGTCTGTTTCAAGCCCAAATTTTGGGAAAAAAATCGTTTGGGTCCTGCTATCGGACGTGATGAAGATTCAATACTTACTACGCTGACTACGCATTCCAGTTGCATACCCTCTTCTTGAATAGTTTGTAAAAAACTTTCAAAAATGCTTCCAAATTGTTCCTCCAAATTTAATAGAAAAATTAGAACAAAATCTGCCTTCACCGAGCGTCCAAAATGATCCACATCCAATACCTTTTGTTTTTTCGCATATGGTGCTTCTTTGGATCCTTTTTTCCCAACCCCTAAACTTGTATAAGATTCGCTGAGATCAGATGATTCTTCTTCATCACGTATGGGTTCTAAATTCCCAAGCTTTTTTAAAGTTTCTCTCTTGGTACAACCTTTTCTATGGGCATCAGCTACAACTTTACATTCTTCCAAACATGTGGCACACAATGGGTTTTTCCCTTTGTTTGGACTTCTTCCTTCTGTAAGATTTGGTTCAATTTCCTTTCTTGGACTTTTTCTTCCTGTGCCTAAATCACCCAGGCCTGGGAGTTCTCCTGATTTTCTTTTTGGGCTTGTTCGGTCAACATAGTCTGCAAAATCTGGTTGAATATCCTTTCTTGGACTTTTTCTTTCCATGCCTAAATCATTCAGGGCTGGGACTTCTCTTGGTTTCCCTTTTGGGCTTGTTCGGTCAACAAAATCCGGTTGAATGTCCTTCCTTGGACTTTTTCTTCCCGTGCCTAAATCATTCAGGGCTGGGACTTCTCTTGGTTTCCCTTTTGGGCTTGTTCGGTCAACAAAATCCGGTTGAATGTCCTTCCTTGGACTTTTTCTTCCCGTGCCTAAATCATTCAGGCCTGGAATTTCTCTTGGTTTCCCTTTTGGGCTTGTTCGGTCAACAAAGTCTGCAAAATCCGGTTGAATGTCCTTCCTTGGACTTTTTCTTCCTGTACCTAAATCATCCAGGCTTGGAACTTTTCTTGGTTTCCCTTTTGGACTTGTGCGCTCAACAAAGTCTGCAAAATCGGGTTGAATGTCCTTTCTTGGACTTTTTCTTCCCGCGCCTAAATCACCCAGGCCTGGTACTTCTCTTGGTTTCCCTTTTGGGCTTGTTCGGTCAACAAAGTCTGCAATATCTGGTTGGATGTCCTTCCTTGGACTTTTTCTTCCTGTACCTAAATCCTCCAGGCTTGGGACTTTTCTTGGTTTCCCTTTTGGACTTGTGCGCTCAACAAAGTCTGCAAAATCAGGTTGAATGTCTTTTTTTGTACTTTTTTTCCCTTCCAGTTCTGAAACTTCTTTTGATCTTGGACTTCTTGTTTCTTCAATTTTTTTTAACTGTCCAGTTTTTCTGTCTCTTTCTATCGCCTTGGAAGTATCTCTTGATGTTCTACCATGGTGTCTTGTTTTTTTCTTTTTCACTCTTTCTTCCTTTTTTCTTCTTCTTTCTATGAACCAGTTTAACCATTTTCTATATTTTTCCCTTCGTGTTTGTGGTCGTCTTGAATGATCTCTTTTAGTATTCTTTCTTTTTTTAGACTTAGCTTTCTTTTCTAGTTTTTTTCCCTCTTTTGAAGGACCTGGTTTTGTCCCATCTTCGATTACAATTTGTTCTTTTGGTTTGCAACATTCTGATAATTGTTTTTTTCTAGTTTTTTCAAACCATTCCATCCACTCTTTGTATTTTTCTTTTTGTACTTCTGAGGGTGTACTTGGAAGGGGTGTTTTGGTTTTTCTTTCAGATATTTTTTCTAGATTTTCAAGACTTTTGCTTTTATACCTCTCTGGTTTTTCTGGTTCTTCGATGGTTTTGAAGGTTCCTTGTCGCACTTCATCTTTCTTATACGTTTCTCTTATTTCGGGAATTTTTTTCTTTATTTCCTGATCCCTTGGTGTTTTTGAAGCACGTTTGCTATCACTTTCAAGGTCTAAAAGGCTTTGACTTTTGTATTTATCCAACCTTTCCTTTTTTAGTTCTTTGGTGATTTGTTTAGAAAAGTCTTCAGATCCGGAGGAAAGTTCTTTTAGATCAAGGGGTTTCTTTTTTCTCCCTTGTTCCTTAACCTTTTTAGATTTTGGTCCTTTATACTTGATCTTTACATCCTTTGAAGGTCTCTTATGTTTTTTTCCCCGAAACCAATCCAAACACTTACAACATCCTGAGTCTTTTCCATTTTTCCTTACACTCCTTGTTTGTTCTTGTTTATCAGTTTCTCTTGACTTTTTCTCCCCTAGCGCAATGTCTCCTGCAGGGGATGAATTTTTATATTTTTGTTTCCCTTCTGGTCTTCTTCTTTTTGCTAGATTTTCTTTGGGTGATTCAAAAAAAGGTTTCTGATATCTTTGCCGACTTCTATTACGTTTCATCACATCATCTTCAGGTTCATCTTGATATTTTCTTTTCCCTGAAGGAAATGGTGCGAAAATAGGACCAGCATTTGATGGGAAAAAAGTATTTCTATCATCCCCTTTGCTTCTAGGGAATGAGGACGTACCGGACAGTTCCTTATCTTCTATAAAAAATGTTAATTTCTTTGAAGATTTTCGTTTTGGATATTTTTTTGAAGAGTTCGTTTTAATACTTGGTTTAATATCAAGTAACTCATTATAACTTCTCGGTCTAAATATTTCTGGAGATAATATTCTAGAACTTCCACTTTCTAAATCAAATTGTTGGAAGTTTCTAAGACGTAATTTTTCTTCAACTTCCCTTTCGAAGGTTTTTCGATTTGATCGTGAATATTTTGGTTTCGATTCATTTTTTCTTTTGGAGACTGAATATTGTAATGAAGAATCACTTGCTACACGTCTTGGTTCTTGGTTTCCACGTTCGATATCTCGTTCACTGATAACTTGGAATACTTGAAGTGTTCGTTGGAGTCCTTCTATTACACGTTGGAGCTAAGATAATTTGGGGTTGTTTGATTTGGTGAGGGCGTAAAGAATTACTTACCGTGTCTTTAATGGTTTGACCACTCGTGTTATTTAATTCCATGTTTATAATTTAATAGAAAAAAAAATAGTTAACAAAACGTATGTCAAAACTTTGACGTATTAAGAGACTTGTCTTATCGATTTAAAACAAAATTCATTCAAAAATAAAATGTCTACTTGTACAGACAGACCTGTGGGGACACGTCTGCAAATGCAGACGCAGTTGACCTCTCGGCTACAGTAGCAGACAGCGTTTCCACATGGTTTACGTAAGTGTCCTGAATCACCCAAAGAAACTCAACCAAAAATAAGAATGAGAAGACCAAAAGCGTATCAGAAATATAAAAATTCATCCTCTACGGCAAAAGACAATTTTTCAGAAATATTTCAAAAACAGTTAGATTTATGGAAAAATGTTTTAAATAAAACTTGTAGAGCGTTAAATTATCTACGATAAAGGATAAATACAATTTTTATGTAAAAGCAACCGTTTCCGATTAAATTAGGGGTGCACGTCTGCTCGACGAATGCGGTACCTGAAATTATTTTCTGCACCAAGTCTATTTTTCAAAAATATCGAGAAAACGGTTGCGTGTATAAAAAAATATTTCAAATAAAATTTGTAGAGCCTTAAATTATCTACGAGAAAGGATAAATACAATTTTTATATAAAAGCAACCCTTTCCGAGTAAATTAGGGGTGAACGTCTGCTCGACGAATGCGGGACCTAACTTATTTTCTACATCAAGTCTATTTTTCAAAAATATCGAGAGAATGGTTGCGTGTATAAAAAAATATTTCGAATAAAACTTGTAGAGCCTTAAATTATCTACCAGAAAGCATAAGTACGATTTTTATCTAAAAGCAACCCGTTCCGAGTAAATTAGGGGCGAACCTCTGCTCGACGAATGCGGGACCGAACTTATTTTCTACATCAAGTCTATTTTTCAAAAATATTGAGAGAATGGTTGCGTGTATAAAAAAATATTTCGAATAAAACTTGTAGAGCCTTAAATTATCTACGAGAAAGGATAAATACAATTTTTATATAAAAGCAACCCTTTCCGAGTAAATTAGGGGTGAACGTCTGCTCGACGAATGCGGGACCTAACTTATTTTCTACATCAAGTCTATTTTTCAAAAATATCGAGAGAATGGTTGCGTGTATAAAAAAATATTTCGAATAAAACTTGTAGAGCCTTAAATTATCTACGAGAAAGGATAAATACAATTTTTATATAAAAGCAACCCTTTCCGAGTAAATTAGGGGTGAACGTCTGCTCGACGAATGCGGGACCTAACTTATTTTCTACATCAAGTCTATTTTTCAAAAATATCGAGAGAATGGTTGCGTGTATAAAAAAATATTTCGAATAAAACTTGTAGAGCCTTAAATTATCTACGAGAAAGGATAAATACAATTTTTATATAAAAGCAACCCTTTCCGAGTAAATTAGGGGTGAACGTCTGCTCGACGAATGCGGGACCTAACTTATTTTCTACATCAAGTCTATTTTTCAAAAATATCGAGAGAATGGTTGCGTGTATAAAAAAATATTTCGAATAAAACTTGTAGAGCCTTAAATTATCTACCAGAAAGCATAAGTACGATTTTTATCTAAAAGCAACCCGTTCCGAGTAAATTAGGGGCGAACCTCTGCTCGACGAATGCGGGACCGAACTTATTTTCTACATCAAGTCTATTTTTCAAAAATATCGAGAAAAGGGTTGCGTGTATAAAAAAATATTTCAAATAAAACTTGTAGAGCCTTAAATTATCTACAAGAAAGGATAAATACGATTTTTATGTAAAAGCATCCCTTTCCGAGTAAATTAGGGGGAAAACTTATTTTATTTACAACCATATATGTAATGTTGACATTTCTGACTTTATTGAAGGTTAGGAAGTGTCACATTCCCTACCTCTACTTCCCGCCCTCATTTCCCGCCCTCATTTCCTGTAACATCGAAAACCTGCCAATTTGATAGTTATTTGGACAAAAAAACATAGTGGCAATGACAATGATGTGTTATTTTTTTCAAAAACGTCAAAGCTTGTCAAAAAAGTTTTATTTATTTTTAGTCAAAATTGTGATGGTTGTAAATAAAATAGTATACAAACCTCGGTGAAAAGTTTCATTACTGTCTCGAGATTTATAGTTAACCTCGACGCTACGCGTCTCGGTAAACTATCAAATCTCTCGAACAGTAATGAAACTCTTTCCACCTCGGTATGTAATATACTATTATACTTTGGTGCCTCTACACAACAGATCAACGCAGACGACGCGACGTTTTGAAGTGACAGAAAATGTCAGGGGGGTAAAAAAAATTGCTTGAACTACAAAACTTAAAAATATGGGCGAACTGCAAACAGATTTTATTTTAATTTTTGTAACGGTAAATGATTCAAAATTTGGGCAACAACTGGGAACTTACTTATCAAACCTTAAAAGTATGGGTTTTGTATTGGAAACTGTAATCAGTGAGGTATGGTACAATATATTATACAACCCTTACAAAATACAAATTGTTTTCTTAGACCCTCCAAGGTAAAGAGTTTATAAAAGTCCAAATGCGACTAGATACAGCAATTTCCCTAGCAGGAACATACAAAATCGGGTTAGCTTGCAAAAACCCATACCATGAACCTGAACCTGTAACCGTACCATGTTTAAGATTTTTAGACAACGAACTTACCACAAGAAACCCATCTTTAGTTATAGCTTCTAGAAATAAGTATTTGGAGGAATTTAATTAGGAAATTTTTATTCTAAAGGGGGTGGGGGTGAATTTTTAGGGAATCCGTAAAAGGTCAAAAACCTGAAAAGCCAACCAGTGCTGAAAGAATAATGATCGTGTATGAAGCCTTAAGGGTAGCAAAGTTTTCTGAGCAACCATACGAATTTGGAGTAGAAGAAATGAAGAAAGAAGGGATTATAGAAGCTGGTTATCCAATACACGATGGGCAATGGAAATGGACAACAACGGGACTTTTAAATGACCGACAAGTAAGAATAAGGATAAGGTCTTATCTCGTAAGGTGACACTTTCGTGACTTATTATGCAACCATTTTTCAGTTACTAAACGCATATTGGAGCAACCTGTTCGTTTTTTACAAAATACAACCTACAGAGCTCATCCAAAAATATTTTGGACCTGAAGCAGGATTTTTCTATACACAATTGGGCTTGTATATGGCATTACTAGCACCAGCAGCGATATTTGGGCTAATTTCAATTTTGGCAAACAATCTTAAGAATGATCCGAGACTGTATGTAGTATTCATCCATATAAATATTTTAAAACATACATGTCCATAAATAACATACAGGGTTATCCACGAGCGAATACGCGTTGGCCATCGTTTTTTTCAGAAACGATTACTTCTACATACAAATTATATAAGATCATTTTTATAGAGAATTTAATTTCCTTTTAGGTTTGTTCGAAGAATTTTTCCATAAATCGAACTATTTTGAAGATATTTCCGATAAATTGTTTTTTGGTGCGGGTACCTTATTCGTGAATTAAACATTAGCCCCTGTTTTTCTAGGAAACGGTAACGTGTATGTAGAAATTGTAAAGAACCTTTCTTATAGAGAATTTAATTTCCGTTAAGTTTTATTTGAAATGTTTTTCCGTAAACCCAACCATTTTTCAGATATTTTTGAAAAATTGTCTTTTGGCACAAAAATCCGTAGGTACCTTATTCGTCAATTCCACTTTTTCTCAGAAATGACTACATTTACGTAAAAATTTTATAGAACCTTTCTTATAGCGAATTTAATTCCCGTTAAGTTTTATTTGAAGTGTTTTTCCGTAAACCCAACCATTTTTCAGATATTTCTGAAAAATTGTCTTTTGGCACAAAAATCCGTAGGTACCTTATTCGTCAATTCCACTTTTTCTCAGAAATGACTACATTTACGTAAAAATTTTATAGAACCTTTCTTATAGCGAATTTAATTCCCGTTAAGTTTTATTTGAAGTGTTTTTCCGTAAACCCAACCATTTTTCAGATATTTCTGAAAAATTGTCTTTTGGCACAAAAATCCGTAGGTACCTTATTCGTCAATTCCACTTTTTCTCAGAAATGACTACATTTACGTAAAAATTTTATAGAACCTTTCTTATAGCGAATTTAATTCCCGTTAAGTTTTATTTGAAGTGTTTTTCCGTAAACCCAACCATTTTTCAGATATTTTTGAAAAATTGTCTTTTGGCACAAAAATCCGTAGGTACCTTATTCGTCAATTCCACTTTTTCTCAGAAATGACTACATTTACGTAAAAATTTTATAGAACCTTTCTTATAGCGAATTTAATTCCCGTTAAGTTTTATTTGAAGTGTTTTTCCGTAAACCCAACCATTTTTCAGATATTTCTGAAAAATTGTCTTTTGGCACAAAAATCCGTAGGTACCTTATTCGTCAATTCCACTTTTTCTCAGAAATGACTACATTTACGTAAAAATTTTATAGAACCTTTCTTATAGCGAATTTAATTCCCGTTAAGTTTTATTTGAAGTGTTTTTCCGTAAACCCAACCATTTTTCAGATATTTCTGAAAAATTGTCTTTTGGCACAAAAATCCGTAGGTACCTTATTCGTCAATTCCACTTTTTCTCAGAAATGACTACATTTACGTAAAAATTTTATAGAACCTTTCTTATAGCGAATTTAATTCCCGTTAAGTTTTATTTGAAGTGTTTTTCCGTAAACCCAACCATTTTTCAGATATTTCTGAAAAATTGTCTTTTGGCACAAAAATCCGTAGGTACCTTATTCGTCAATTCCACTTTTTCTCAGAAATGACTACATTTACGTAAAAATTTTATAGAACCTTTCTTATAGCGAATTTAATTCCCTTTAAGTTTCATTTGAAGTGTTTTTCCGTAAACTCAACCATTTTTCAGATTTTCCTGGATGGCGCTGGTTTAACGTTTGAGAACCACCCCCGCGAGGCGCGAATTCAACCTCCTCTAAATATCTGATCCAGGGAAGCCCTATTTTCATAATCCCTCGTCAATAACCCTGTATAATAAAATAACCCTGTAAATTAGAAGAGAATTTCATGAAAACTAATTCCTGTTTATATTTTCAGGATTCAAATTTGTAAATCTAAGCTCTACACGTGTCCATATTGTCTATCTCCACAATATTGCAATTTTAATTTTCTTGAATCTTCCTGCCATTATAGCAAGTTCAATTTTAAATTTGACAACGATTCTACAATGCCATTTTCCGTACTCATGTCATTTTGGGGTAGGAATACTAACAATAATAATAATAATCTTTCCTTCAGACCTTACATTAACGTTTTTTCCCTTACAGGAATCATATTTATTGCGTTATGGGAAAGAAAACAAAGCTTCTTGAAAGTTGCATGGAATATCCCGCATTATTTAAGACCAGACCTTCTTACAAGGTTTGAACCCTAAAAAAATAATTACCAAATTAATATTGAAATACTTTTATTAGACCAAGTTATTATAAAAAAATGATTAAGCCTTTAAATAAAACGAAGGATGATTTTTCGAAATCAAAAAGCAGGCGAATACGTTTTTGGGGGACCTTCAAGTTAACTATGGCAAATTTCTATGGGAATTTAAAAAATGGTTTCTTTACCAAGTCAAGACCTACTAAACAATCAAATAATGCAAAAACTAAAAGAACTACTGAAACTGAAAAACCTGAAAAATATGTAGAAAAATCTAAATCAAGGGTTTCACGTGGAAAAATTGCTACTGCACTGAAAAAACCTGAAAATAAAAATGAAAAAGATTTGGAGTACTTAACAAAAAGGCAACAATTTGCACCTTTGAAGTATTTATTAATCGGAGTAATTATAGTGGTTAGTTTTAATTTAAAAAAAAATTAAACAGAAAGTTAATTATAATTTTCAGGGTTTTCTGGAGTTCCTGATTCTTACATGTATAATATTATTTCGAATATCTTTGGCAGAAAAAATCGCTTCTTCTAATAGTAAAACATCCCCTGAAGGAGTTAAAATTAACAACCGAAGTAGTGCGATTATATTTACAGCCCGAATAACTGCAGTTTTAGGCACTGCAATTATAATCGCTTTTGATTTTGTAAGAAAACTTTCTAGTCTCCTAACAGGATTCTAATTTTTTTATTGATAGGGAATTGATTATTTTGCACTTTACTTAACAAAAAAGGAAAATCCCAAAACGCAAAGAGAATTTGATCGTTCGTACACAATAAAACTAGTGGTTTTATCATTTATCAACAATTTTACTATTCCGATCTATTTGGGACTATTTAGGGTAAGTCTTGCAAGTAAAGGGCGAAATCGAATGTGCCTCCAACTTGACCCCTTTTTTTATTTTCTAGGGCATTAATTTTACATACCCCGGTGATAAGAAAATGTGGCAATTTTTCGCAGGGGTAAATGCAGACTTCTGCGATGTTTCAGGATGCCTTGCTGATGTTTGGATTTTTATCGCAATGGTTATACCCATGAAATCATTGTTTAACTTTTGCAAGAACGTAATGTTTCCAATTGTGTATAAAAAATTGACGGAAACATCTCGATTGTTTACAAACGATGAACATGCCCAATGGGAAATGGATCGGGACCTTACACCCTTACCTCGATATTATTTCACAAAATTAAACAAAGATTTTAGTAAGAAATATGATTTATAGAAAATTTAATGACCTACAAGTTTTGTTTCAAAGATTTTTTCGTAAATACAATTATTTTGGGGGAGAAAATAATTACCCCCCATTCGCAATAAGACAATGGTACCCAAATTACTCGGAAAACGTTCGTTTTATATAAAAATTGCACGTACCCTTTCTCGTAGATAATTTAAGGGCCTAGAAGTTTTATTTGAAACATTTTTTTATACGTGTAATCGTTGCTTTAATATTTTTGAAAATTGACTTTTAGTGAAGAAAATAAGGTCAGACATTAGTCCTTGTTTTTCTCGAAAAAGATTACTTGTACTTAAAAATTATATAGAAGCTTTCTTCTAAAGAATTTAATTCCCTTCAACATTTATTTGAAGAATTTTTTCGTAAATCTAACTATTTTGGAAATATTTCCGAAAGATTGTCTTTAGGCGCAAAAATAATTAATTAGGTAGTAGGTACCTTATTCGACGATTAGACATTGGCCCCTATTTTCTCCAAAACGGTTACATTTACGTAAAAATTATATAGAACCTTTCTTATAGAGAATTTAATTCCCTTTAAGATTTATTTAAAGTATTTTTTCGCAAGTCGAACCATTTGTCAGATATTTCTGAAACATTACCTTTTGGCGCAAAAATTAATTTGATACCTTATCGGTAGATTAGACATTTACCTCACTTTTCAGAGAAACGCTTACATTTACGTAAAAATTATATAGATCCTTTCTTATAGAGAATTTAATTCCCTTTAAGATTTATTTGAAGTATTTTTCCGTAAGTGTAACTATTTTTCAGATATTTCTGAAAAATTACCTTTTGGCGCAAAAATTATATTGGTACCTTATCGCTAGATTAGACATTTACCTCACTTTTCAGAGAAACGCTTCCCTTTACTTAAAAACTATATAGACCCTTTCTTATAGAGAATTTAATTCCCTTTAAGATTTATTTAAAGTATTTTTTCGCAAGTCGAACCATTTGTCAGATATTTCTGAAAAATTACCTTTTGGCGCAAAAATTAGTTTGGTACCTTATCGGTAGATTAGACATTTACCTCACTTTTCAGAGAAACGCTTCCATTTACATAAAAACTATATAGACCCTTTCTTATAGAGAATTTAATTCCCTTTAAGATTTATTTGAAGTATTTTTCCGTAAGTGTAACTATTTTTCAGATATTTCTGAAAAAAGTCATTCGTCGCAAAAATCAGTTCGGTACCTTATTTGTCGGTTAGACATTATCTGCTATTTTTCTCGAAAACGATTACGTGTACGTAAAAATTGTAAAGAATCTTTCTTATAGAGAATTTAATACCCTATAAGTTTTATTTGAAGTATTTTTTCATAACTTTAACCATTTTGGAAATATTTCAGACCTGATCTAACACACAACTTTTATTTTACTTTTTTCCAGTAATCCAGTACGGATACGTGGTATTTTTCTCATCATCATTTACTTTGTTACCCTTAATAGTGTTGACTTTAAATATAATTGAGCTACGAGTACATGCAATGATGCTTGTCCGATTTTTCCAAAGATTTGTCCCGAGACAATCGTGCGAAAGAGACATTTGGAAAAAAATACTCTACATCGTAACCACATTCGCTGTATTCGTAAATGTAAAGTTTTCCTTCAGTACTTTTCAGCTTAAAGAAAATTTATCTTTCAGGCTTTAATACTTGGAACCACTTTAAATTGGGCTGAGAGGCACTATTACAAGAAATATGTTGATAAAAATTTGAATGGTTACATAGACGCGTCAGTTTCAAGTAAGATTGAGCGTGGATGGAATTTTTAGGAAATCCCTACAATTTTTGAGGTATCCGCACTATAAAACATTTATTTTTTTTAGAATTCACTGTAGAAGACTACGGCAAAATTGTTAATGGAGACAAAATAACAGAATGCTACTATGTAGGTAGACGTGTTGGTAAAGAAACCGAAAATAATTTCAGAAAATATCAATATTCAGATTTGCATTATCAAACATATTGTGCAAAATTTATATTTACCGTAGGATTAATGGTAAGTGTAGAAAAATTATCAAATTAATCTTGATTTTTAAAATTTCCCTATTTTTCAGGTGTCCTGTATTATTTTTGGAATGATTTTCCGATTTGCGACATCACCACCACATTATTTACAAGAAAGAAAAATTCATCAGGAAAAAACACATCCTAAATAAATTAAATCATATTAAAATATATGTCTGTGGATTTTATAAATAAATAATATGTTTGTTATGAGTCGTTGGTTTATTTTTCCAAAAACGAAGGAAGTTCGAATTTGGGCGTCAAACCGGTTTTTGCCTACAGAGCAGACATCATGCAGACATATAGAATATTGTGACGTCACATGGAAATGCTCCATAAACAATTGAATTATCGCGAAAATTTTTACATTGTTGATTAAAGTGACAAACTGACAGAAAAAAACAAGGGTTGGGGTTATGGTAAGTCAAATAAAAAAGTGCCCAAAAAATGGACAAGTCAGAAATCGACATTATTCTGGTTTTCGTTAAACTAAACGAAGAAAAATTTGGAGAACAACTTAAATTATTTTTATCAAACCTCGAATCTATGGGGTTTACGTTGGAAATTGTTTCAAGTCAGGTATTGTCTACCACAAACAATAATTTTCGAAAATAAAATTATTTCCTTAGTGCCTTAAAAATAGGAAATTTGTAAAGGTTCAAATCCCACCGGAAGAATTAGTTTACGCAGCAGGAATGTACAGGATTGGACTAGCTTGCCAGAATCCATTTCATGAACCTGAACCCGAAACACCTCCTTGTTTGCTTTTGTTAGACAGCGAACTTACCACCAGAGAACCATCGCTAAGCGTATCAGTTCGAAACAGGTAAGACGAAAGGTCCATATAGTTTTTGGACAGGGTGTATAATAGTACAAGAGTCAAATTAATAAATTTATCTTTAGGGAATCGGTAAAAGGTGAAAAACCACAAGACCCCACCTCTGCCGAAAGAATAATGATTGCATACGAAGCTCTAAGGGTTGTAAATTTTGGTGACCAACCCAACGAAATTGGAATAGAAGAAATGAAGAAAGAAGGGATTCTTGCTGCGGCTTATCCTTTACACGATGGTCAATGGGAATGGACTAAAACTGGACCTTTGAATGATCGACAAGTAGGTAGAAACTTTTCGATTTAAAAAAACGGGGAAAATTTTTTGGACCCGGGCAAGTTTTGGATCCGAGTGAGAAACACGTTGCAATTTGCTGGACGTATAGTCCAAACCTTTATCAAGGGCTGGGATGGAGCGGGGTCCAATCGGGTGGCCCGTTCACGAACGGCACTGGCCAGACTGTGGCGCCGGGTTAAACCTTGCTAACGGAAATTGAGTTAACGACTTTGTTTTTAGTTATTAAATGCGTACTGGAGCAAAATTATGGCATTTTGTAAAATACAACCAATTCAGCTCATCCACAAATATTTTGGCCCCGAAGTAGGTTTCTACTATGCAATGATTGGCTTGTACATGACAATGCTTGCACCTGCAAGTATGTTTGGATTACTTTCATTTTGGGCATACAATGTTAAGAATGATCCAAGACTGTATGTATACAGGATGTCCATCAAATATTGATGATCATCAAAAATTTTTCAGACTTCGAATTTGTAAAACAAAGTTTTGCATGTGTCCATACTGTATATCTCCAAAAGTATGCAGTTTTAGTTGGCTTGGATCTTCATGCAAGTATAGTAGACTAAATTTTATGTTTGACAACGATTTTGCCATGCCCTATTCTATAGCTATGGCATTTTGGGGTAAGGATTTCAAATTTAGTGTTTTCTTTGTTGGGGTGATATTTTTTGTTACAGGTATGATATTTATGTCAATATGGGAAAGAAAACAAAGTTTCTTAAGAGTTGCATGGAATATCCATCGGTTTTTAAGACCAGATTTTATTACAAGGTAAAAATTATTTTCTAAAAACCTTCAAGAACTCGGACGCCGTATTGACTCACCCTGTATAATAATTATACGAGTATATATTATTTATAAAAAGCTTCCGCTTTGAGGCCCATAACTTTGGATGTTTCTGTCCATGTTTTCCAAGGCCTTGCCTTGTATTCCCCGCCCCTTATTAACTTCTTTTGTTTTTAAATCTGCCCTAATCGCTTGTAGCCACGCCCTTCCTAGTCTTCAAATTTTTTCCCGTACTGTTTCATACTATATCATTTTTTAATAGGCCAGGTTACTATCGGAAACTTAAGAAACATTCACAGACAAGAACCAGACAAGGGAAGTCTCCGCAAAGAAAAAATGTATGGGGTAGATTTAAATCAAGAATGGTAAACGTTTATGGAAATATAACGAAACGGTTTTTTACCAAAAAATCTACTGTTAATCAATCTCGATCAACTACCAAAAAAACTCAACCACGACCTGAAAAACCCAAACCAGTTGAAGATGCCGAACCGAGTAGCAGTAGCTGTGGAAGTATTTTTTCCAGAAGTGGAAAAAGTAATCAATTTAATGAAGAAATAAATGAAGATGATATACCCTATTCGACATTGAAACAGCAATTAGCACCCTTGAAATATTTGCTAATTGGAATTATTATAGTGGTCAGTAATATACAGGGTGATTATAGAAGTGGAAACGATGTTTCGCCAGGAATGATTTTAGGTTCAAAAATAAAGAAAAAAGTTCATACTGTTACTCAGTAATATTCTGAGGACATGTCTGCAAATGCAGACATGGGCAACACCTTTTATTTATTTATCCAAGGATACCTCTAATACGCAAACCCAACAAAAACCGACAAATAATGTGACCCTACATACAAACGAAATAGAAACGCTGTCTGCATTTGCAGACGTGACGGATTTAAATAGTTCTATAATTTCTGCATTTGCAGATACGTTCCAAAGAGACTGTCATGCACTTTATGTATGGTCTTGCAAATGAAAGACATTTCATAACGATCACCCTGTATATGTAAATATTTTAATTATCCCCTAATACCGACTATTTTTTGCAGATTTGTGTAGAATTCTTGATTCTAATCGGTTTTATATTATCCCGAATATTTTTAACACAGAAAATTGATGCTTCTGCGAAAAAACCACCCGCCGAAAAAAAAATTAAAATTAATTTTAGGGGAAACGCTATTACATACACCGCTATAATTACTGCAGGGTTTGGTGCTGCAATTATAATCCTTTTTGATTATGTAAGTTGAATTTCGAATTCCCCAACATGATTATAATTTTCTTATTGATAGGGAATTGATTATCTTGCACTTTTCTTGACAAATAGGGAAAATCCCAAAACGCAAAGTGAATTTGATCGTTCGTACACAATAAAACTAGTGGCTTTATCATTCATCAATAATTTTACTATTCCGATCTATTTGGGACTATTTAGGGTAAGTCCGTGGACGTTACCCCTCTTACATATCAAACCATTTTTTTTATTCTAGGGAATTAATTTCACATATCCTGGTGATAAGAAAATGTGGCAATTTTTCTGGGGTATCAACACCGATGTCTGCGATATTTCAGGATGTTTTGCAGACCTTTGGATTTTTATCGCCACGATTACAGTCATGAAATCATTATTTAACATTTGCAGGAACGCGTTATATCCAATTTTTTATAAAGACCTGATGGGAACTGAAAGGTTGTTCGAAATTACGAAACATCCCCAATGGGAATTGGATTATGACCTCACTCCCTTACCTCGATATTATTTCACGAAATTAAATAAGGAATTCAGTAAGAAGGTTTATTTTTTTATGGATATGGCATAAACTGCGCAAACTTAATTTCCCAAGAATGTTGGTAGACTTAACTGTGTTGACCTTCCCTTGCAACCGGGGCTAGGGACCGGCTTTAACGAAGGAGATCTATCAAATTTAAAAAATACTTGAGCATGTAACAACAATTAACATCAACAATTGATTGATTGAATGAGCTTAGCGAAAAAGTTTTTTGATGTAGTACGCATTAGTACCCCGCTATCGAGTAAACTTTCACCCCAGTATTCAACGGAAACGGATACGTTTACGTGAAAATTGTAAAGAATATTTCTTTTAGAGAATTTAATTCCCTACAAATTTTGTTTGAAGAACTTTTCCGTAAACCCGACTCTTTTGACAGTATTTCTGAAAAATCGATTTTTGTCGCAAAAACATGTTCGTTGATTATTACATTGTATCAAATATTTTTTATAGAGAATTTAGTGCCCTTCAAGTTTTGTTTGAAGAATTTTTCCGCAAACCCGCCTCTTTTGGAAGTATATCTGAAACATCGTTTTTTCCAGCAAACACCTATTCGTTGATTCCACTTTTTCTCGGAAACGATTACATCTACGTAAACATTGTATGGAATCTTTTTTATAGAGAATTTAGTGCCCTTCAAGTTTTGTTTGAAGAATTTTTCCGTAAACCCGCCTCTTTTGGAAGTATATCTGAAACATCGTTTTTTCCAGCAAACATCTATTCGTTGATTCCACTTTTTCTCGGAAACGATTACATCTACGTAAACATTGTATGGAATCTTTTTTATAGAGAATTTAGTGCCCTTCAAGTTTTGTTTGAAGAATTTTTCCGCAAACCCGCCTCTTTTGGAAGTATATCTGAAACATCGTTTTTTCCAGCAAACACCTATTCGTTGATTCCACTTTTTCTCGGAAACGATTACATCTACGTAAACATTGTATGGAATCTTTTTTATAGAGAATTTAGTGCCCTTCAAGTTTTGTTTGAAGAATTTTTCCGTAAACCCGCCTCTTTTGGAAGTATATCTGAAACATCGTTTTTTCCAGCAAACATCTATTCGTTGATTCCACTTTTTCTCGGAAACGATTACATCTACGTAAACATTGTATGGAATCTTTTTTATAGAGAATTTAGTGCCCTTCAAGTTTTGTTTGAAGAATTTTTCCGTAAACCCGCCTCTTTTGGAAGTATATCTGAAACATCGTTTCTTCCAGCAAACACCTATTCGTTGATTCCACTTTTTCTCGGAAACGATTACATCTACGTAAACATTGTATGGAATCTTTTTTATAGAGAATTTAGTGCCCTTCAAGTTTTGTTTGAAGAATTTTTCCGTAAACCCGCCTCTTTTGGAAGTATATCTGAAACATCGTTTTTTCCAGCAAACACCTATTCGTTGATTCCACTTTTTCTCGGAAACGATTACATCTACGTAAACATTGTATGGAATCTTTTTTATAAAGAATTTAGTGCCCTTCAAGTTTTATTTGAAGAATTTTTCCGTAAACCCGACTGTTTTGGAAGTATATCTGAAAAATCGTTTTTTCCGCAAACACCTGTTCGTTGATTCCACTTTTTCTCGGAAACGATTACATCTACGTAAACATTGTATCGAATGTTTTTTATAGAGAATTTAGTGCCCTTCAAGTTTTGTTTGAAGAATTTTTCCGTAAACCCGCCTCTTTTGGAAGTATATCTGAAAAATCGTTTTTTTCCGCAAACCCCTGTTCGTCGATTCCACTTTTTCTCGGAAACGATTACATCTACGTAAACATTGTATCGAATCTTTTTTATAGAGAATTTAGTGCCCTTCAAGTTTTGTTTGAAGAATTTTTCCGTAAACCCGCCTCTTTTGGAAGTATATCTGAAAAATCGTTTTTTTCCGCAAACCCCTGTTCGTCGATTCCACTTTTTCTCGGAAACGATTACATCTACGTAAACATTGTATCGAATCTTTTTTATAGAGAATTTAGTGCCCTTCAAGTTTTGTTTGAAGAATTTTTCCGTAAACCCGCCTCTTTTGGAAGTATATCTGAAACATCGTTTCTTCCAGCAAACACCTATTCGTTGATTCCACTTTTTCTCGGAAACGATTACATCTACGTAAACATTGTATGGAATCTTTTTTATAGAGAATTTAGTGCCCTTCAAGTTTTGTTTGAAGAATTTTTCCGTAAACCCGCCTCTTTTGGAAGTATATCTGAAACATCGTTTTTTCCAGCAAACACCTATTCGTTGATTCCACTTTTTCTCGGAAACGATTACATCTACGTAAACATTGTATGGAATCTTTTTTATAAAGAATTTAGTGCCCTTCAAGTTTTATTTGAAGAATTTTTCCGTAAACCCGACTGTTTTGGAAGTATATCTGAAAAATCGTTTTTTCCGCAAACACCTGTTCGTTGATTCCACTTTTTCTCGGAAACGATTACATCTACGTAAACATTGTATCGAATGTTTTTTATAGAGAATTTAGTGCCCTTCAAGTTTTGTTTGAAGAATTTTTCCGTAAACCCGCCTCTTTTGGAAGTATATCTGAAAAATCGTTTTTTTCCGCAAACCCCTGTTCGTCGATTCCACTTTTTCTCGGAAACGATTACATCTACGTAAACATTGTATCGAATCTTTTTTATAGAGAATTTAGTGCCCTTCAAGTTTTGTTTGAAGAATTTTTCCGTAAACCCGCCTCTTTTGGAAGTATATCTGAAAAATCGTTTTTTTCCGCAAACCCCTGTTCGTCGATTCCACTTTTTCTCGGAAACGATTACATCTACGTAAACATTGTATCGAATCTTTTTTATAGAGAATTTAGTGCCCTTCAAGTTTTATTTGAAGTATTTTTTCATACCTTTAACCATTTTGTAAATATTTCAGACCTATTCTAACACACAACTTTTATTTTACTTTTTTTCAGTAATCCAGTACGGATACGTGGTATTTTTCTCATCATCATTTACTTTGTTACCCTTAATAGTGTTGACTTTAAATATAATTGAGCTACGAGTACATGCAATGATGCTTGTCCGATTTTTCCAAAGATTTGTCCCGAGACAATCGTGCGAAAGAGACATTTGGAAAAAAATACTCTACATCGTAACCACATTCGCTGTATTCATAAATGTAAAGTTTTCCTTCAGTACTTTTCAGCTTAAAGAAAATTTATCTTTCAGGCTTTAATACTTGGAACCACTTTAAATTGGGCTGAGAGACACTATTACAAGAAATATGTTGATAAAAATTTGGAGGGTTACGTAGACGCATCTCTTTCAAGTAAGATTGACCGTAGATGGAATTTGAAACCGTATCTATTTTCTTTTAGAATTTACAATAGAGGATTATGGTAAATTTATGGCCGAAACCACACTAAAAGAATGTTATTATGTAGGAAGACGTGAACCTAAAGATTCAGAACACGATCATAGAAAATATCAGTTTTCAGATTTTTATTATGAAACATACTGTATGAAATATTTATTTTCCGCAGTATTATTGGTAAGAATAAAGTTTAATTCCATTTATAAGTATTTTTATGGAATATTTTAGGTCAGCCCTATCATTTTTGGGATAATATTTCGTTTTGTGACGTCACCCCCATTATATCTACAAGAGAAAATCATTTACCAAGAGAAGACTCATCCTAATTGAATGAATTTACAAATCAATTGTAGTATAGAATTTATTGTAAACAATAAAATTATTAAAACATTTTTTTGAACCAATCCCAACATCATACTTCAACTTCAGTGAAGAAAGGAGGAGTCCAAGACAACGTGAAAACGAATTGTTCTTCTGTTTTTTTCTTGGTTGACCAAGCCTTCTAATTTATTTTCATTTTGACAAAATGACAAATTGACAGTGAAACAAAAAAATGATAACATTTTAAGGCCAATAGTGACAGAAAACTTCTTAATGCAAAAGAACAAAAAGTCGGATGAGCGACAAAGAAGATTATGAAAGCCGTGAAGCTACAAGAACATACTATGACCATCAAAACACCCACAAATCCAAAGGACACACTGACAGAACCAGTCGATCAAGAAGATACACTCCACAATATGAAACTAAACCAGAAAGACATTCGGCAAGAAAAGAATATAGAAGAATAGAAGACATACCACGAAAAATTGGGGATAAATCAGATTCCGATACAGAAGAAGACACCCCAAGAGAAAATACAAAAACAGAATACTTTAGAAGAAAATACAGAAGATCAAGAGATTCTCCAGATCTTCATACAGGAAGAAGAGAAATAACAAGGGAAGAACAGGAAATCCTTAACGAAGAAAGAAGAAATCGAAGAAGTAGTGACCAACATGACAACAGAAGACCTAAAGAATTGACAAATATTGATGCGGGAAGAAAAACTCCAAAAATATATGATTTTCAATCAAGAAGAACCAGACCAAAAGAACCTGAAGATTACGATGACGGCAGGAGACGTCCAAAGGACCAAGATGAGTACGGCAGACAATGGGAACCAGACGATTTTGATGATAGAGAAAGAAGAGATAAACTAGAAGGATTAGAAAACATTTATGTAGGAAGAAGAAGCCAAAGAGTTTTTCAAGCCACCGATCCAAAAAGGGGTGGTCCAACCATATGGAATGAAGGAAGAAGCCCAAGATACGAACAACAAGATAACTTCTCCAGAACATTTGATCTAAAACACTTGGAAGATTTTGATCCAAAAATGGAAGATCCAAGAAGAAGAAGAAAATCAAAAGAACCCAAAGAAGAAGAGTTTGACACCGGAAGAACAAGAACCCATGAAGAAGTTGACAGAAAATCTCATTTAGTCACCCCAAAGGAATTAAAGGATGTAGGAAGAAGAAGAAGCCCGGATTATGTCAATCCACAAAACTTTGAAAGAAGAAACCCAAGTACAAACCAAGACCATATCAAAAGAACCCCTGGTTCCAGTCCCCAAAAATTGGAATACTTTGATGGAAGAAGAACTGAGCAAGAAGAAGTTTTTACTTCACGAGGCAGACCAAAAAGCGCAAAGACAAGGGAACAAACAGCTATCCTCCAGGCAGAAGAAACCGATCCCAGAAGAAAACTTAAAGATACGGAAAGATTAAGACAATTGGAAGATTACAACGAAAACAAACGAAGTCAAGATGATTTTCATAGAACAAGTTCTTCAATAAGAGAAAGAGCAAAAGAATTAGATCTAGAAAGAAGTGATCAAAATAAAACTGATCCAAGAAGAAGATTAAATGAACAACTGAAACATTTTTTCGCGGGAAAAAGAACCCCAAGAGAAGAAGACCATAGAGAAATCATCTCAACTAGAGGTAAACCAAAAGATTCCGTTGAAGAAAAAAGAAGAGAGTACCAGGATGATCTTCACAGAAGACCAAAATCAACAGAAAGAACACTTCTAGATGATGTTGATACAGAAATCGCGTCGATTATAGAAAGACGAAAGGAATTTGTAGGAGGAGGAAGCCCAAGGGTGAACGAGCAACAAGAGGAACTTCTTCACAGAAATACTGATTCAAGACCAGGAAAACAATTGGAAAATTTAGAAAAAAGAAGTCCACGGATAAGTGTCGTAGAAGATGATTTTGGTACGTTAGCTATTTCGATTAGGGGAAGCCCCAAAGATTTGGAAGAATTTATTGAAGGAAGAAGAAGCCCACAACAAAAAGAAAATAGATCAAGAGATTCAAGAAGAAGTCCAAGACCAAGCGATGCTTTTGATAGAGAAACAATTTATCTTCGGGAAAAACGAACAAAAGATTATGCTGGAGAAAAACCAACCCCAAGAGCAATCGAACCAGAAGAGGATCTTCAGAGAAAAACAAATAGAAGAACAAAATTTGAACAATTCCAAGATTTTATTGTAGGAAACAGAAGTCAAAGAATAGATCCAGAATATGATTACGATAAAGAAACTATTTCGATTATAGAAAGACCAAAAGTATTTGAAGAATTTCTTGAACGAAGAAATCCAAGACCAAATGATTTGCAAGATGTTCAAAAATCTGATCCGAGAAGAGAAAGACCAAAACAAGTGGAAGATTACGATGCACGAAGAAAAGATTTTTACAAAGAAATTAGAAGTCCAAAGGATTTGGAAGAATTTATCGAAAGAAGAAAAAGTCCTGAACCACAAGATGAGTTCCGAAGAAAAGATCCTTCTTCACGAAGAAGAAGCTCAAGACAAGAAGACGAGTTTAATAAAAGAACCGGATCAAGGGAAAGAAAATCAAAAGAAATGGAAAAGTTGAAGATTAAAGAAGATTTCGATGATTCAAGACGAACAAAATCAAAAGAAAAAGATGAGACTGAAGAAAGAAGGAGAACTCCTGGACAACAAGAAAGAGTATCCAGAAAAAGTGACTCGGGAAGAGAAAGACAACGCAAAGATTCATTTGAGGAAGAACAAACTCGGCAAGGAACCGACGTTAACAGAAAAGATGATTCAAGGAGAAGAAGAAAATCAAGAGAAGATGAAGAACCTGAAGACTTCAATGAAGGAAGAAGAAACCAAATCGAACAACCAGAATACTTTGAGGAAAAATACGATTCAAGAAGAAGAAGAAAATCAAGGGAAAATAAAGAAATGGAAGACTTCAATAAAAGAAGAACAAGTCCAGAAGGTTTTGATCAAAAAGTTTATTCCCAGAAAGCGATGTTAAGAATAGGGAAAGACTTGGATGAGTTTGATAGAGAAACAAGATGAAGAAGAAATGATTCGTCGACTAAGAATATACAGGGTGTCTAGAAAGACTTTTTTTAAATCATAGAAGGTATAAAATTGTAATTAGTGTAAGATTTCTTCAATTTTCTTAATAAATGTTACGTGATTTGATGGTTTCTATGATTTTGAAATTTATTTCCCAAAAAGATCAAGTTTCATCAATCAAGGTCAAATTTTAAAAAGGGCTCAAATTTGTCTAAATACCCTAGGAAAAAAACTAATGTCTTGGAATAAAGGAGAGCTGAAGGTAAAGCCTTGAATGGAGAAAATTCAGATATGCTGGAAGATAACTAACAGAGGGGGCGTAGCCTCGAGGTTAGCTATAGCGCGAGCTATTTTCCAGTTCGATATGTAATCTAATAGATAATACTTTAATGGAAGGTTCAATCCCAGAGGCTGTAACAGGCCATAGCAAGGCCCCCTAATTGATAATTTGACCGACTTTTAAAATATTTCACTTCACATTCTAGAGTGTTTCAGTCAATACTTATCCATTAATAAATCTTGTTTTATTTGTCAAAAAGCTTGTCAAAAAAAATGTAATGTAATGTCCAAAAGTGACCTGCATTTGGTAAGCAAACAAAACGTTCTAAATTTAAAAAAATCAAATTTTTATAAATCCCTTAGTTCAAATGCGCAGAGGCAGAAAAAACTGAAAGTAGTAGCAATAGCGAAGAAGAATTTGTGGTCTCCATCAACACTGAAGAATATAAAGCAAACAAAAATTACTTTAGCGATGAAAAACGCCGAATTGACTTCATTTTAGTTTGTCATGATGTCTCCCTTGATTCAAGACAACAACAAACTTATATTTTTCGGTACATAAAAAATTTAGAAAGAAATGGATTACAATTTGAAATCGAAACCGGATTTGTAAGTCAAGATTTTTTAAATTCCCAAGATCATACATAAAGTGCATGTCTTACATAAGGAACAGTCTTAAATCAAAAACAAAAAAATAAATTCTTGGTCTTAAAAATTAGAAGAGTATAAATCATAGGTCGATCTAAATGGCAGACGGGCACTTTATGCATGGTCTTGCAAATGAAAATTTTTAACTTTCCTCTTTAGTTCTTTGAAGAGTTAATTTTTATAAAAGTACATGCTCCTTATGATGTATTATTACGTTATGCTGATGCCTTTAAAATTCGATTGTCCTTCCGAACTTACGAACACCCAATAAAAAACAGAGTTATGTTTGATTGTATGAGAACAGATCTTACATATCCGAAACATGATAACCCAATTCTTCATCGAGCACCGTATGTTAAACTTACATTAAATTAATTAATAGACATATAATTATTAATAAATTTAAGGGAAACAGTTTCTGGAACAAGGCCCACGCAAATAACAACAACAGAAAGGATCATGATTGTGAAGGCATTATTATCACGTGCAGTTTTCGGAAGACATGATGAAGAGTATGGGATTGGAAAGTTACTGGATCGAAAGATTTTTACTGCTGCTTATCCATTACACGATGGAACTTATGAATGGACAGAAAAAGGTCTCCTGAATGATAGACAAGTAAGGAAAAGCTTGAAAACGTAAATAGTTGGAAGAAATCTTCTTCCATCATCCCCTATTCAATATTTTTCCTTCAATCTCGTTTTTATACAAATTTGGTCTTCCTCCGAACTTGAGCCTTCCTTAAAGTACCCTGCCCTTTGACTTTTGGTTCTTCCAAACAAATCTAAACCTCCCCTATTCGAGTTTTGACCTTCACACAAATATGTGGTCTTCCTCCGAACTTGAGCCTTCCCTGAAGTACTCTGACCTTGATTTTTGGTTCTTCCAACATATCTAAACCTTCTCTATTCTATTATTTAATTGTCTATACTAATTTTAAGACAGTTACTAGCAAATTATTGGGCAAGAATAACCATGTGGTACAAGGACCAACCATTAAACGTTGTAGAAAAATATTATGGACCTGAAGTTGCATTCTATTTTGCATTTTGTGGATTTTACAATACAATGCTGATACCTGCAAGTATCGTGGGAGTTATTTGCTTCACGTTTGGGGTAATCACCGTTCTATATTCGGAGGCAAAGCCTATGCAAGTTCATTACATTTGATTAATATACCATTTCAATTATTAAAACTTAAAAAAAAATCAATTTCAGAGAGGAATTATGCAATAGCAAGATACAATTGTGTCCAATGTTTTTTAGAAGACAACGTTGGGACACCATACCTTTAAAAAATTATTGCTCTTTTACTAAGCTTACTTATATGTTCGATAATTATGCTACTGTGTTTTTTGCTTTATTCATGGCAGTTTGGGGTAAGAATAGAAAAAAATTGAAAATAATAAATAATTTAATCACTCCCCCCCCCCACATTTTTAGCTAGAACTTTCATGGAGTTATGGAAAAGAAAAAATGCAATACTTATGTATCGTTGGCATCTTAAATCTAATCAGGAGGATGAATTTTGGAGGTATATTTGTGTAAAAAAAATTTTCTAATCTAAAAGAATGCATTTTTTATTTAGCCAAAAATTTGCCGAAAATACCAAGTACAGAAGAATTTGTTTTGTAACTGGAAAATATGAACCTTATATTCCGGTATGGTTACAGTTTTTAAATTTTTCAGTTACATGTGCTACTCTATGGTTTATGGTAAGCAACAAAAATTGCTATTTACTATGAAAGTTCGGGAAATTAAGTCTGCAGAGTTTCAAGTCGTGAAGTCGACGCACTATAAGAGAAAGCGAGTGCGAGTTAACTTAATTAAAAGAGCGCGCGCATGTGTTTAATCTTAAAGGTTCCCAGTCCCAAACTATTAACGTTAGAAGAAAACTATCCCGGAGTTTCTTGTAGGAAATTTTATTTTCTACAACTTTGCTCTTGTATTATTTTGCGCTATCTTGACAGTGTCGCGAGCAGGCTCGTCTTAGAGCTAAACAGACGCACGCACGTGTTTAGTCTGACGGTTCCCAGACCCAAACTATTAACGTTAGAAAAAAACTTTCCGGGAGTTTCTTGTAGGAAATTTTATTTTCTACAACTTTGCTCGTGTATTATTTTGCGCTATCTTGACAGTGTCGCGAGCAGGCTCGTCTTAAGAGTTAAACGTGTTTAGTCCGACGGTTCCCAGACCCAAACTATTAGCGTTAGAAAAAAACTTTCCCGGAGTTTCTTGTAGGAAATTTTATTTTCTATAACTTTGGTCTTGTATTATTTTGCGCTATCTTGTCAGTGTCGCGAGCAAGCTCGTCTTAAATAGACACGCGCACGTGTTTAGTCTGACGGTTCCCAGGCCGAAACTATTAACGTTAGAAAAAAAAACTTTCAGAAGTTTATTGTAGGAAATTTTATTTTCTACAACTTTGCTCTTGTATTATTTTGCGCTATCTTAACAGTGTCGCGAGCAGGCTCGTCTTAAGAGTTAAACGTGTTTAGTCCGACGGTTCCCAGGCCCAAACTATTAACGTTAGAAAAAAACTTTCCCGAAGTTTCTTGTAGGAAATTTTATTTTCTACAACTTTGCTCTTGTATTATTTTGCGCTATCTTGACAGTGTCGCGAGCAGGCTCGTCTTAAGAGTTAAACGTGTTTAGTCCGACGGTTCCCAGGCCCAAACTATTAACGTTAGAAAAAAACTTTCCCGAAGTTTCTTGTAGGAAATTTTATTTTCTACAACTTTGCTCTTGTATTATTTTGCGCTATCTTGACAGTGTCGCGAGCAGGCTCGTCTTAAGAGTTAAACGTGTTTAGTCCGACGGTTCCCAGGCCCAAACTATTAACGTTAGAAAAAAACTTTCCCGAAGTTTCTGTAGGAAATTTTATTTTCTACAACTTTGCTCTTGTATTATTTTGCGCTATCTTGACAGTGTCGCGAGCAGGCTCGTCTTAAGAGTTAAACGTGTTTAGTCCAACGGTTCCCAGGCCCAAACTATTAACGTTAGAAAAAAACTTTCCCGAAGTTTCTTGTAGGAAATTTTATTTTCTACAACTTTGCTCTTGTATTATTTTGCGCTATCTTGACAGTGTCGCGAGCAGGCTGGTCTTAAGAGTTAAACGTGTTTAGTCCGACGGTTCCCAGGCCCAAACTATTAACGTTAGAAAAAAACTTTCCCGAAGTTTCTTGTAGGAAATTTTATTTTCTACAACTTTGCTCTTGTATTATTTTGCGCTATCTTGACAGTGTCGCGAGCAGGCTCGTCTTAAGGGTTAAACGTGTTTAGTCCGACGGTTCCCAGACCCAAACTATTAGCGTTAGAAAAAAACTTTCCCGGAGTTTCTTGTAGGAAATTTTATTTTCTATAACTTTGATCTTGTATTATTTTACGCTATCTTGACAGTGTCGCGAGCAAACTCGTCTTAGAGCTACATAGACACGCGCAGAAATTTAGTCTAAAGGTTCCCAGGCCCAAACTATTAGCGTTCGAAAAAAACTTTCCGGGAGTTTCTTGAATTTTATTTCCTACAACTTTGCTCTTATATTATTTTGAGCTATCTTGCGTGGTTTTCGCTACGTTTCTATTTAAAGCTATTAATGCTGATAGCCTCAAACCGGGTACAATTTTCTAGCCTAATTCGCGCGGGAAAATTTAAAACCGTTTAATTTTAAGACAGTTTATAATATAAATTCCTCTTAATCTACATAATTTTTTAGATCCTTATAGTATTATTATTCGTAATGGCAACCATTGTATTCCGTCTAGTATTATTTGAAATAATACCAAACCGTTTACTAACCATGACAAGCGGAGCAATTCTAAACGTAATCTTCATAAAAACATTTGGAAGGGTTCGTAAAAAAAAACATTCCTAAAACATATTTAACTTTTTCCCTCCCCACCCCATTTAGCGTTTTGCTAGAGTTTCATTCTGGTTAACAAAAAAAGAAAATCCAAGAACTCAAAGTGAATTTGACGATTCCTACATTTACAAACTATTCCTACTATCGTTTGTAACCACTTATGCTGCTGTATCATACATGTGTTTCCTAAAAGTAAGTTTGTCTTGACGAAATAAAGAAAAGGGTTTTAAAATTTTTTTTTAGGGAAAATTAGTTACATATCCAGGGGATTTTCGAAGAACATTGTTTGAAAATGTAATGCAAGGTGATGTATGTCATCCTGCAGGCTGCATAACTGCTCTATGCATTCAACTTGCTTTTATAATGATTCTTAAAAAAATGGTTGGAAATGTTTTAGCACTTTTTGTTCCGTAAGTATTAATTTTCTTTCCCCATAAGCTCCCAGCTTTGCGTTACCCCCGCAGTAGTGGGCAGCCAGCCCCAAATTATATTTTCTCTATTAGACAAAATTGTTTTTTTTATAGAATAATAAAACGCTATTATAAACAACACATAGTGCGTGGAAATATTAGAAGACCTCCCGACCTACCACAATGGGAAAAAGACTACGAATTAAAAGAAATGGGGCGTTATTTCCTTGTCAGTGAATATGCAGAAATGGGTAGGTACAAAGCCTACCAAAAATTCCAATTTTCCCTATCTGTTCCAACACTCGTATGGTTCACGCACTCGCTGCGCTCTTACCATAATTTTCATTTAATAAAAAAACTATTATTCTAGTTCTACAATATGGATTGGTAACCTTCTACGTAGCAGCATTTCCCTTAGCACCTTTATGTGCATTTATAAACAACTTAATAGAACTACGAACAGATGCAAACAAATTTGTCAGATTCTGTCGTAGACCTGTTCCTGTTCGGATATCAGGGGTTCATGCTTGGAATGGAATTTTACAAGCTATGACATTCATGAGCATGGTTACTAACGTAAGCTTGGATTATAGGTATAAGAAAGTTTAAAAAATTAAAGAACGATTTTTCATTACAGGCGTTTGTTATCGCATTTACAAGTGATTTTGTAAGACGACAAATATACAGATATCAAGTAGATTCTCAGTTAAGCGGTTATATTAATAGTACCCTCTCAAGTAAGAATACATCGGGGAATCCCATGAGTACTACGACGTAAGACAAGTTTAAAAGTTCAATTTATTCAAGGCCGTTGCTAGCTCCACGGCTAACGTGGATATAATTCTGACACTAAATCCACGGCATAACGTCATGCGCATGTCTGGGGACTGTGAAAATTATTTCAGCTTCCCGAGATTGTAGGGAAACAAAATCAATCGCTCGGATACGCGAACAAGATTGTCGGATCGCCCTTCTTGCAACTCTATGCATTATTTGATCGCCACAGCGCCAGCGCTGGTTTGCGCACCGCTTAAAACAGATACATTTAGGGCCGGTTGTATCGACGCAGTTCAGCTTCCATTTCAGCTGAACCACGATGAATTGTTATGGATACGATTGTTACAATAATTGTATCCAAGACTATTGATCGTGGTTCAGCTGAACTGCGAGTTGAACTACGTCGATACAACCGGCCCTTAGTATCTTGAAGGTGGGGACTGTAAAAACAGTTACCGTTAGTATCTTGAAGGTGGGGACTGTAAAAACAGTCAATTGGGGGGTGTCTTAAAGGGGGGTGGAGAAGGTTTAAAACAATTACAGTTGGTATATTGAAGGTGGTAACTGTTAAAACAGTTAGTTAGTATCTTGAAGGTGGGGACTGTAAAAACAGTCAATTGGGGGGTATCTTAAAACAATTACAATTAGTATATTGAAGGTGGCAACTGTTAAAACAGTTACAGTTAGTATCTTCAAGGTGGGGACTGTAAAAACAGTCAATTGGGAGGTATCTTAAAACAATTACAGTTAGTATATTGAAGGTGGAGAACGAACTCACTATTAGCGCAGTAACCCGGAGGAAAACAAGGCAGCAGTTTTTTATTAAACTTATCCTCTAAATAAAATAAAGACTACTTGGTACATGGTTTACAAAATATACCAGAAATACTTTTCTGATTTATAAGCTTACCTCAGTACTCATGGGAGACCCTGTATATTAATAGTACAGAGCTATTATGTTCCCTTAATCCGTTTCCTCCTTTTTCTTTTGCTGATTTGGTCCAGTCTCGAATTTCCTTACTCTTCAAATTTTTCGCCTTAACTTCCTACCCTTGACTTTTGTTTTTTCTCTTCCTCTTTTCTCTGTCTCACACATCTAGCTCTGCATATTAAATTTCTCCAGTTCGTCTTTGTTTCTATTCCTCTTCCATTTTCTATCTTCTTTCTCTCTCACATGTAGCTTCCTTGACCACTCCATACCGACTTTGATCCCTTTAACCAATTTATTACAGTATTTAATATGGCGGATGTTAAAAACAGTAAATGGGTTACCTGGAATAATACAAGAAATGGTACCTGTTACTATAAAGGACACAGATATCCTCCAAATCATCCGTTTAAATACCAACTAACCTCCTCCTATTGGTTTGAACAATGCATACGATTTATAGTTGCTTTTGTTTTTGAGGTAAACCCCAACTGAAGTCTTCTTTTACCATTTTTCAACCCCTTTTTCTTCAAGCATATTGTTTTAATCTGCACTGGGATATTATCTTATGCTGTACCAGACATTCCATATTCCTTAAAGAAAATGATTAAATTTCAACGGGAACAACGTAAACAAGAACGTCTACGAAGAGTGGAAGAACTGGAAAAAAGACAATTTAGGAAGAAAAAAACTTAAAATCGTTTTAAAATATTTATTTAATACATTTTCTTATACCAGATATTTATTTAGGAGAGGGGGAAAGGGTAAATAAAACTTCTATTATTGTTTTTTTACATTTTTGTGAATTGACGATTTAAAAAAACCTGCTCAAGTTGGCTGTGTTCCTGTACCCAACTAAAACAGGTTTCTTTTTACCTTCATTATGTAAATATTACGTGTAATGTGCGATAAATATAATTATTGTGGGTTTAAAGGAAGAAAACCTTTTCCTTCTATTAAACGAACTTTTTTTTTTAATTCAATCCTAGCGCTAAAATATTTTACATTTTTATTAATGTAAGTCTTCTTTAAAATCGCAGATGAGGTTTGTACTGCATTATATGTCTAAAAAAATTTAATAATACATCCCTTAAAGAAGCACAGAAAAATTAAACTTACTTGTCTAATTTTTCCCAAAAAACCATAAGAGCTGCTCGATCCAAATGCCGTTTTGTTCGAGACAATTCAATTACGGTTACAGCCCATCGAGCAACATTTGCATCTAATTTCATTTCATCATACTTTAAATGAAAAGCACTCACTGAAAGAAATTCAGCCTTATTTTTATTATTTTTTTATAGTGCAAGCGGTTAGCTATTACTACCCCAGGGGGATTCCCCCCGTGAGACTGAATAAAGCAAGCTAAAAGGCTAAAAAACCTTAAGACGCAAAAATACCTTGAAGCTAAGCGAACCTAGAGACCGCAGGGGAAAAATTATTGGACACTAACCTTTAGCGAAAATTTCTACTGGATTTTCCCATGGGTAACCTTTGAATTGCCAGGCAGGTCCCATAACGAATACTGCAACGACCCGGTCCCAATCAGCAGGGGTTAATTTTGCAGGGTTGTCTACAACTCGATAAGGCACTGACACACCATTTCGTTGACGTTGCAGAAGGACTTCGTTATCACGTCTTGCACCTTCTCCTTTCTTTTGTTCTGTCGTTACATATCTAAAGGGAAAAACCAAATAAAAAAGAAAAGTTACAATACTGACAATGAGGCAATCTATGGAACTGAGCAATTTCTTATTTTTAGATATTTACCCTGGCCAGCTTGATACCCTGACTTAAACCCCTTACCTTGGCCAGCTTGATACCCTGGACTAAACCTTTTTTAAATCTGGTCTTTATTTTTTTTCAACAATTAAAAGAATATTTTTATATTTTTACCTTTAGCCAGCTAGATACCCTGACTTAAACCCCTTACCTTGGCCACCTTGATGCCCCGAACTAAACCCTTTTTTTTAAATCTGATCTTTATTTTTTTTCAACAATTAAAAGAATATTTTTACCTTTAGCCAACTAGATACCCTGACTTAAACCCCTTACCTTGGCCAGCTTGATACCCTGAACTAAACCTTTTTTTTTTAATTTGGTGTTATTTTTTTTCACAAGAATTAAAGGAATATTTTTACCGCTAGCCACCTAGATACCCTGACTTAAACCCCTTACACTGGCCACCTTGATGCCCTGAACTAAACCTTTTTTTAATCTGGTCTTATTTTTTTTTCTCAAGAATTAAAGGAATATTTTTACCGCTAGCCACCTAGATACCCTGACTTAAACCCCTTAGACTGGCCACCTTGATGCCCTGAACTAAACCTTTTTTTAATCTGGTCTTATTTTTTTTTCTCAAGAATTAAAGGAATATTTTTACCTCTAGCCACCTAGATACCCTGACTTAAACTCCTTACCCTGGCCACCTTGATGCCCTGAACTAAACCTTTTTTTTAAATCTGGTTTTCTATTTTTTTTTTCAACAATTTAAAGGAATATTTTTATTTTTTTTACCTTTAGCCAGCTAGATACCCTGACCTAGACCCTTACCCTGGCCCCCTTGATGCCCTGAACGAAACCTTTTTTTTTAAATCGGGTCTTTTATTTTTTTTTTCAAGAATTAAAAAAATATTTTTATATTTTTATCCCTAGCCAGCTAAATATCTGACCTAAACCCTCTACTTTTTTAAAACTAATCTTAACGTCTCTTACCTTAGTTCTTGAAGTATTTCCTTAACGTTATACATGGAGATTAAAGTAGTGGTTGCAGCAGGTATAATAATGATAGGTGTACGAGAAATACGTTTAGGCATATTTCCTGATTGTGGGCGGGCAGCGCTGACTGGTAAAGGTGTTTGAGGTTGTGCAGTAGGCGGTCTTGTTTTTACGGATCCCTCAGTCACAGATTTTAACGTCATACCGTGATAAGTCCCCATGGTATCAATTTTAAAACCCTCAGTTTCTGGAAATTAATTATGAGAAACAATTGGGGCTTATCGTTAATAAACAATTACCTTCTTTTTGCCGGATAAACCTTTCCTGATCGTAACGATTGTAAACGGATGGTTGAGCAGCTGGTCTTATTGGGGTTTGCCTTGGAGTGACTATGGGTTGCTGTTGTGGAGGCCTCTGTCTGCCTTCTTCTCTTGCCTTAATACTATGAAGCATTGCTAAAATATTTTTAGCAAAAGTCTGTAATAGAATAATAATAAAAAAACGGAATAAGTTTGATTTCATTTATCCAACTTTTCCGTTAGACTGCAAAATTGTAGTTCGAGTCCTCCATTGTCGTTCACGACTGATAATATCCTTAGTTATATCAACGTCAAGATCCAATATGGCTCTAATATCATATTCTTGTCCTATGTCATCATTTCCTTTAATTGTCGTCCTTTTCTTCGCCAAACGTTTCGCTTTAATTGCCGCAATTTTTTCCACAGACATAGCTTCGGAAAGCGACCTAAATTTTTTGTAAATAAATCAAAGTTAAATACAGAAAAAAAATTTACTTGATGTTATCCACGGTGACTGAAGCTTCTTTTGGGGCATCCAATCTTGCGGCAAGTTGTTCCCTAACTTTTTGGACGTGCGTGTCTTCCAAACGTGGTTTCTTTGCAGTGCTATCAGATCCATCGTAGTCGGCCGAACGTTTAACTTGTGTTGGAAGCTCAAGGGGTGCACTTTTATCAATTGAAGGACAACTTGCGGTTTCTCCATTCAAGTAAGCTAATAAGACTTTTCTGTCAGGTCTTCGCACTACAGGAATGTTTTCTTCCTGTAAATAAATCCTACAATATTGTTTAGAATTCGAGGAGGTTTAAATTTTTACATACGGCAGCTTGTCGGACGTATACAGGATGAGCAAGAGAAACGTTTTTTAGAATAAATAATAAACATTCTAATGTGTAATAAACTTTCGGTGTTCCATCCTTTCCAGAGCTAAAAAAATTATCTCAAATTAGGGTAAAAAAAAATGGGAAGGCAAGATTAATTTGGAGGAATACTTACCCATACATTAAATAATTTGTTTTTACATTTTTGGGCCATGAAAATTCCCCAAATATTATCTGACCTTCTCGTTCTATAATTTCTTTCTTATTTACGTTGTATTGACGAAGTAAACTCAACGGATCTGCCATTTTTACACTTTACGCACTGAATTTTACATCAACAAACTGTCAGAATGAAGTTTTTGACAGGCGATCGCTTTTGACAGTTACGTTGGTTACGTTGAATATTCGCCTTTACATCGAATTATATAACAGTCTTATGATGGAGATAGACTGGCGAGAAATTTCGGGCGAATTGCTGTTTTTGCTAAGCAATACATTGATGAAAAATCGATTTCTCACTAATGTATCTTCATAATTTTCAGTAGATTCGCAATTGATGTGTCACAGGATAAACCGTATCCGACCAATCACAGACTAGTACTAGAAATGCTAGCCTGTGGTTGGTTAGATGTAGTTACCGCGTCAACTGCGAATCTATCGTCACGCATACAGGCGCAATCAACGCTTCCATTTGGTTAAATTTGGCGGCAAATTCAAATAATGGAAGCAAAAATTACACAAAAATCGCGGCTGTATGCATGAACCTTTACATCATCTCTACATTTTTACTTAAAATATGCGTTACATCGAATGGTTTTATATCGAATTAAGTACTACATCGAAAATGTATGTTATTTTAAATTTGAACTTAATTTTTTTTTAAGTTTTTTCTATTATAATTACATTAGGGATTTTTTTTATAGTAGAAAAACTAATTTTTTTCCGATATATCTATATTTCGATACAAAATTGTTCCGTATAAACAGCTCGTAAAATGACAAACATATAAAACTTCTACGGCTAATACTGCATTGTATGCAGGCTGGAAGGCCTCCCTAAGTCTTATGATGTGTATGTTTTTATTGACACTTTATTAGCATAAATTTTTTATAGTATCATTGTCTGTTATGAACACAGGGTTTCATTTATACGAGAAAAAACTTTCCAATTTTAAAAATCAACAGCAATTTTGTTATATAGGGTGTTTCAAATTCAATGGGGATCTCATTTATTCGAAGAGATAGAGGGTAGATTTAACTTCGGTAATTTCTTTACAGAAAAATTCTGCAAAAGTGCCGAATTTAAACCTACCTTCTATCTCTTATAATAAGAGAGATCTCCATGGTTGCCCTTGAATTTGAAACACCTTGTATAACAAAGAGAACACAAATTGAAATATTGGCACAAACAAAGCCAGTTTCGATGTAAAAACAACAATCATACAATTATGCACAATCATACAAAAACAGAATAAAATTAAAAAATACTGCACCTTGTACAGTTCATGAAATTTTTCCAATGGGTCATGATAAATACAGATGGGTCCATAATGAGTGGAAGTAGTAAAAAGTTCATTTTCATGTGTAAGAAAGAGATGCATAAATAGACAACAAGCTTATGTTGCATCTCTTTCTCACACATGTGAATTAGGATTTTTTACTACTTCCACTCATTGGATGCGTGCATCTCTTTCTTACACATACGAATGAATGATCTTTTTACTACTTCCACCCATTGCTGTTATTATGGCCCCATTTGTGCATGCTCCTATTGTGTAAAAGAGCAACTCATCCTCAATTCATGATTAAGATAATAAAATAAAATACATTTTTATAATAATCAAAATTTTAGTTAAAAATCATGAATCGGGATTCTTTCCAAATCTTTTTTCAACTTTCAGTCAAAAAACGTGATTTACAGCAAAAAAACAAGCTTCAAAAATATTTTGAAACTTTTGAAGCTTGTTGTATCTCACACATGCACTTGATTAGTGGAATGAAAGTCTTCTTAGGTGGTTAATATTACCACATACCTGTTGTAAATTACCTTTCCGGATCCTCACATTAAATATGAGTACAATCCAAGGGGCATAATTTACCTTATAATAGAATATAGATTAAAAATCAACGAACAGGCTTAAGCTTACCTCAAATATAATAAAAATATCAAAATATTAAAATAACTAAAAAATATATATACACATTTTTGATCCGCTGCGATCTTAAAATCTAATTTTTTTAGTTTAACCCTTTGCTTGAAGAGAAAGTTAAACCGGGATTTATTATTTGGTGTTTGTTGTATTTTATTTAAAACGAAAAAAATATTCTTCAAGCAAACGTTAAATATTTTATATATCGAGTGTCCAGCACATAACTAAGTACGTAAAGTTCCACTTAAAGCTAAAGTAATAAGCAATACTGTCTGTTAAGTATGAACCCGCCACCAAAGCTAATAAGGCACATCTAGTGGTCCCCTCGAAGCAGCTCCAGGAGCAGGTTGAAACTTGGCCCTTCCCCATCCTTTGATTTTATCGTCAACATTTCTTTTCCCACCTAAAACCCCAAAAAAAAATTTAATTTTAATAAAAAATTCAGGCTCTCAAATAACCTAAATACCTGACAAGTTCGTTGCAATTCAGGTATTCGAAGTAAAAGTTCCCCGAATTTTGCCGGCGAATCCGGATAATGGGCCAAGGTATAATGCTGTAAAGCTTGAAGAGCTTTTTCTTGTGAAGCTCGAACCTTCTCGGCTTCCCGTAATTCAGACGTATCTAAAAATACAAATAATAAAAAATTATTCAGTTATTATATGCTCTTGAGAATGACAGTTTGATATTAAAACTCGTGTAAATTGAATAAATTCAATTATTTACAGTTAAAATTGATATTTTACTTAATATTATTTATACAGGGTGTTTCAACTTCGAGGGAAACTGTGGGGATCTGCTTACTATAAGATACAGAGGGTAAGTTTAAATTTGGGACTCTTTCAGAATCGTGTTATCGTTAGTAGAAAAAATTGAACAATCCAAAAATGCATTAAAATACAGGGTGTTCCATTTAAAATAAAAAAGTTCTGCACCGTCCTGAGAAAACCAAACACCCTGTATACGGACCAATAATTTTAAGTTGTGTAGAATAATTTAACAAACAACTTTTGTCTGAAAACTTTTTTCATATCTCCTACAATAAGTATAATACAGTATACTGGGTGTTTCAAATCCGAGGACAACCTTGGGGATCTCGTTTATTATAAGAGATAGAGGGTAGGTTTAAATTTGGAACTTTTTCAGAATATCATGGACAACAATATATAGCAAAAAAAATCGAACCCCCTATCTCTTATAATAAGTGAGAACCCCATTCATTCAGAATGTTTTTTTAAATTTTAAAAATCTTCATTTGTCCGGAATTATTAGGGAAAAATATTTCAAAGTTTATGTTACCGTAAAGAAAAAAAATCAGACAATCCAAAAATGCATTAACATACAGGGTGTTCCATTTAAAATAAAAAAGTTCTGTACTGTCCTGAGAAAACCAAACACCCTGTACACGGACCAATACTTTTAAATTATGTAGAATAATCTAACAAACAACTTTTGTCTGAAAACTGTTTTCATATCTCCTACAATAAGTATAATACAGTATACTGAGTGTTTCAAATTCGAGGACAACCTTGGGGATCTCGTTTATTATAAGAGATAGAGGGTAGGTTTAAATTTGGAACTTTTTCAGAATTTCATGGACAACAATGTACAGCAAAAAAATCGAACCCCCTATATCTTATAATAAGTGAGAACCCCATTCATTCAGAATGTTTTTTTAAATTTTAAAAATCTTCATTTGTCCGGAATTATTAGGGAAAAATATTTCAAAGTTTATGTTACCGTAAAGAAAAAAAATCAGACAATCCAAAAATGCATTAACATACAGGGTGTTCCATTTAAAATAAAAAAGTTCTGTACTGTCCTGAGAAAACCAAACACCCTGTACACGGACCAATACTTTTAAATTATGTAGAATAATCTAACAAACAACTTTTGTCTGAAAACTGTTTTCATATCTCCTACAATAAGTATAATACAGTATACTGAGTGTTTCAAATTCGAGGACAACCTTGGGGATCTCGTTTATTATAAGAGATAGAGGGTAGGTTTAAATTTGGAACTTTTTCAGAATTTCATGGACAACAATGTACAGCAAAAAAATCGAACCCCCTATATCTTATAATAAGTGAGAACCCCATTCATTCAGAATGTTTTTTTAAATTTTAAAAATCTTCATTTGTCTGGAATTATTAGGGAAAAATATTTCAAAGTTTATGTTACCGTACAGAAAAAAATGAGACAATCCAAAAATGCATTAAAATACAGGGTGTTCCATTTAAAATAAAAAAGTTCTGCACTGTCCTGAGAAAACCAAACACCCTGTACACGTACCAATACTTTTAAATTATGTAGAATTAGCTAACAAACAACTTTTGTCTGAAAACTTTTTTCATATCTCCTACAATAAGTATAATACAGTATACTGGGTGTTTCAAATTTGAGGACAACCATAGAGATCTCGCTTATTATCAGAGATACGACAGTGGGTTTAAATTTGAAACTTTTTCAGAATTTTGTGGATAACAATATGCCACGGAACCCAATGACATAAAAATTTAACATAGGCATCCATAGAAAATATAAAAGTTCATGGTTTAAAAAACACGAAACGTCGAATTTAAAACACTCTGTCTGTTAAGAAACATACCTGAAGTAAGTAGTACGATAACTTTCATGGCAACATATTCATACTTATCGACCCTAAGTCGTCTTAGGTGATCAGTAAAATTAAGCATCCGTTCTATGCAAGCTCCCAATCCCATTTCCTTAGCTTGTTCTAAACTGATACTTTTTCCTAGGGATATTCGAATTTCACCGGGAGTAGACATAGATCGAAAACAACATGAGAATAATAATAATTCGCACCAAGAATTTATTAACAGACATATTTGATCATCAATCTGAAATAAAATTTATTTTAAAAATGAAAAATATATTAAATTATTAGGGGAATTACCGAAATATTTTTAAATAGGGGCAAGCTTTTACACCATTTGACAATTTTGTACAATCTATGGTCGGCGATATTGCACAAATTCGCAACAAAATCTGGATTGGTGTCAGTCGAACCAGCAAGGGCAGTGCCGGCAAGTAAAGGGTGAGAAGATAAGTTGTGCACTGCACTACTGGAAGCCGCTTTACCCAGGGTACCATCACTTAATTTATTCAGCTCTATTTCGCTGTAGTGCCAAAGGTGCTCCACATCCATTATTTCCTTTTCGTACAAAAATTTTAATTAGTTCAAATTGTGAGGTTAGATAAAAATTTTTCTTACTTGCAATAACGGTGGGACACCTAACCGAGAATTAATTGGGGTAGATCTCTTTAAAAATGAACCCGATTCAGAGGGTTCAAGTTTAACTCTCAGTACTTGTTGAGGGGGATCACCATAGCCTTGTCGAAGATCGGTCGCACTCGCTCTCAATTCTGGATGACTTGCTAACGAAGGTGGGAGTGAGTAAGAACATTGATATGTTGAACGACCTCCTCTCGTTCTGTCCTCTCTTATTGCTACAAAATAAATCATTATCATCTCAAGATTTGTAATTGACGCGTCGCGCGATTTAGCGAGAACCAATAGAATTGCACGGTTTTTGAAAATGACGCGATTCTATTGGTTCTCGCGAAAACGCGAGGTAAAAGATTAAGAATACCTTCAAGCTTCATGCCGCACTGCAAACACTTATCAAATCGGCAAGCCGGGCATTTTTTTCTTGTTGCTACCGTAACAGGACAAGCAGCACCTCTTAGACATACATAGTTTTTTCTATTTTGTACTGTGCGCTTAAAAAAACCTTTACAAGATTCACAACTGAATATTCCGTAATGAAAACCAGATATTTTATCCCCACAAATTGGGCACGGACTAAAAAAAAGACGGGAGATAAATACGCTAGGGAGTCAAAGGGTAAAAATAAACAAACCTATTAATAAGCTGCTGTCGTGAAATACCGGGTTGTGCAGGAAGGGAAGTGTGAAGTAAACCAGTCTTATCTTCAGCCTCTTCTAAACCGTCATGGTCGGGGGTGTATTGCAACCCGGCATCCTCTTGTAAACTTCGATACAAGACGTTATGATGCAAGGGACTGCCATGCATTCCCCCAGGCATATGACGGCCCTAAAAAAATTCATAAATAAAATAATAGTTGGCAATATGGAGGGTTAAAACCTCCATTCATTCGGAATTATATTTGACAGGAGAGAACCCTTCAGGAGTGTCCTCTATGAGGTACTGTAAGTGTGAGGTTGAAACTATAGTTCCCTCGACTAAACATAGAGGACACTCTATGGGTGACACTCCCCTATATTCAATTGAGGGAACTGTGAATGTCCCTATGTTCATTTGAAGGACCTACAGTTCCCTGGACTGAACATAGAGAGGGCACTTGTCTTTTATGTTCAGTTGTGGGAACTGTGAGCGTCTCCTATGTTCAATAGAGGGAATAGAACTGTATCTGTGAGGTTGAAACTACAGTTCCTTGGACTAAACATAGAGGACATTCTTGGAGTGTTCTCCTCTTATTTTTATTTGGTACCAACATACCTGTATAGGACTATGAGTAGGAGAAAACTGTTGCGTAGGAGAAACTGACACGGAAACACTGGAATAACTACAACAGCTAGAATGTGAAGCATCACTATTGTTCCGACTCAAATTAGGGGTTAAATGTCTTTGAGTAAGAGGGCTCTGACTTGGCGAACTAAACACACTATAAGCCGAATGGATTGCCGAGTCAGGGCTTGGCGTTGGGGGCACATTAAGAGCTTTGTGCATAATGTCCTTGTGGGTCAACAAAGGCACGCTTCCCGGGTGCCTCTGACTTAAAAGGGGCGAATTACTTGGGGTACTGTGCAGGGAATAATTGCTCATCGCCGGTTGCTTCAGCCTCAATATGGGGCTTTCCTTCGGCTCTGATAATGGAAGGTTTTGTTTCGATTGCGATAATGAGAGATTTTCGGGTAGCTAAAAAATCAACGATTATAGTATAAACGAAATATTATTCGGAATTTTTTTTTTACCTGAGATCCTCCATCCTCATCAACGCACATATCCCTTTCCCCATCCGAGAGTTCTCCTTCCCACGACATGGGCCTTGGTATATCATTTTCATCGCGTTTCTTTTTATGCCTCAAATTAACGGAATGGAAGTCGATTTGAGCTACTTCTGCATCGGAACTGCTATCAAGGGTATCTCCGTTGGTGATGGTAAGTAAAGTACCAGAAGGACGGTTGTGCGGGTCGTTGGTGATGTGATTATGGTTAGAGAGAACCCCGTTGGAAAGAGATGCTGGAGGATAGGGTTCCACGTTGATGGGGGTTACAGACACGTTGGGAGACCTCATGTCTGCGGCCATGGCAGCCTTGATCAGCTCACCCCGCCACCCCACTGTTCTTTCTTGGTCATCGTATCACCTAACCGCATCCACTGTAAAGAAAAATAATGAAATCATATTATGATCCAATATTTGCGTAAGAGAGAAAGAACAAATCAGATTTTTATCGCCTTTCGTCCGTGAGAATTAAAATTTTCTCACTAAAGGCGGCGTTGGTGGACAAGACCATGGATTTTGAGAAGAGATGCCCTCGGTGGGGGCTAAAAATGGTAAAAATCTGAATCAGATTTTAGTCGCCCTTCGCCCTAGTGGCGGCTGAATTTAATTTTTATTAATGAAAAGGTACAAAATTCGTTTAGTGTTTGCATTTTTGGCATCCATTGGCGAGAATTGCTCTTTTGAGGGTAAAAACAAAAATATCTCAGTCAGATTTTTTTCGCCCTTCGTTCTGGTAGGGTAAGAATTTGATTTTTTAACATGAAATGGAACAAATTTTGTTCAAATTTTGAATTTTTTGACAATCATGGCGAAAATTTCATTTTGAAGGTAAGAACAAAAATATTTCAGTCAGATTTTAGTCGCCCTTCGTCCCAGAGTCGTAGGAAATGGACTTTTATGAATAAAAAGGGACAAATTTTGTTCAATTTTTGGATTTTTTGGTAATTATGGCAAGAATTTCTCTTTTGAAGGTAAGAACAAAAATATTTCAGTCAGATTTTAGTCGCCCTTCGTCCCTAAGTCGTAGGAAATTGACTTTTATGAATAAAAAGGAACAAATTTTGTTCAATTTTTGTATTCTCTAGCAATTAGGGCGAGAATTTCTCTTTTGAAGGTAAGAACAAAAATATTTCAGTCAGACTTTAGTCGCCCTTCGTCCCAGAGTCGTAGGAAATTGACTTTTATGAATAAAAAGGAACAAATTTTGTTTAATTTTTGGATTTTCTAGCAATTAGGGCGAGAATTTCTCTTTTGAAGGTAAGAACAAAAATATTTCAAGTCAGATTTTAGTCGCCCTTCGTCCCAGAGTAGTAGGAAATTGACTTTTATGAATAAAAAGGAACAACTTTTGTTCAATTTTTGGATTTTCTAGCAATCAGGGCGAGAATTTCTTTTTTAAAGGTAAGAACAAAAATATTTCTGTCAGATTTTAGTCGCCCTTCGTCCCAGACTCGTAGGAAATTGAGATTGACTTTTATGAATAAAAAGGAACAAGTTTTGTTCAATTTTTGCATTTTTTTGGCAGCCATTGTTAAGAATATCCTTTAAGGACAAGACAAAAATATTTGAGTCAGATTTTAGTCGCTCTTCGTCCCAGTGGCGTACGGATATGAATTTTCTCTATGAAAAGGAACAAAAATAGTTCCGTTTTTGGAGTATTTATAGTTGTTGGCAAGAGATTTTTCTCAGAGAGCAAGAAAAATAATTGTGAGTCAGATTTCAGTCACCATACAGTTAAAATATAGCTCTATAAGGGCCGGACTAGTACCAATTACATAAAAAAATTGATTAGCCATTCAGAAACTGATTTATAAATAGTAGTACCAATGTTGCTATACTGCACCAACGAAATTTAAAGTTCAACCGGTGGCAATTAATGTAAAAAAAATTTAATTCCACATAGCAGAAATAGCAACTATTTTTACGATGTCTGTTAGATAAACCTGCTAAACGACCCGACATTAGACATTAGAAAAACTTTCAAAAATCTCGTTTAATAGCTTTCATATGAATCATGTCTCGGTAGATAATTAAATCACCTTGAGCTCACCGTTCGCTATATTTCAATGTACATTCTATTAAAAATTTTAATCTGATTCAAAAATTTGATTAAACCTGATGATTCAAAATAGGATGACACACACATTATTAATAAGGAAACCTTGGAAACTTTTTCATGGCTATTAATAAAAAAAAAACTAAAACAAGAATAAGTTTTCTTTGAAATTGGGTAAAAAAATTAAAATTTATCGGTTTGTAATTTAAAGTTATTTCATTTATTTATTCCAATACCTACTAGTTAGCGTTACTAGTATCCGTTGCATTTCGCAATAACCTGAGCATATGTGTGTAAGGTTATAATTTGCAGCCTCATAAAAGTAACTGGAGTTATGTAGTTAAATATTAAAATTAAATCCGTTAGGTATAATTATCATATTTGCTGAAATGTCAGGTTTTCCCGCATCGATTTTGCATCACCATAATATTCTTCTCGATTCTATGCTTCGATTTCGATTTACTACCGAAGATTATTAGTAACGGTCTCTTTTTTCTATATACCTACCTACTATGAATAATTTATTTTCCCTATATGAACTCTAACAGACAACAAAGATGTTATTAATAGAGCTACAAGGTTGGAATGTTTGAACACTCTGTATAATATCCATCTATATTTAACTTTAAAATTCCTAAAGGTTAGTCCATGGTGCAAATAAAACATAACCAGAAATCTCATTAAGGGAGGAACAAAATTCTACAATAAAAATACAGGGTGTTCCATTTAAAAAATCGCAAGATTAACCTGTAACTATTTTATGGAACACCCTGTATAATTAAAAATTATTTTAAATTGTAGCCTTTTTAATCCCCTAAAACTTTCCTTTGAAACATTTCTCGCTAGCTTCAACATAATCCTGTATTTTCTAAGATCTAGTCCTAATTATTTTAAGAACACACCCTGTATACATAAAATTCTTATTATTTACAGAAAAAAAAACATGTTTGCATTCTTTGTCCCAGGTATTGTTCATGCAAATAAGTTCCTCCTAATTTTCATCCATTTTTGGTTTGTTGACTAACAAGGTTGTGTGTATAAGTTCGTTATTAAACAACGAGTCGATTTTTTTGCATGTTTGAGGTATTACGAAAACTATTTAAATGCAAATTAGAGATGTCACTCGGACACACCGTTCAAAGTCGTGGATTTCGTAAGAATTATTAGTCAAAATAAATGCGGAATTCCTTTAACATTTAATTAAAGAGGCCCATACACGTTCAAACGTGTTTTCATACACATGGAAATTTCTAAGACAATATAAGAATAAATATTGCTTTTCAATTGTTTTTCGATTACGAGGAGAAAGTTGAAAATAGTAAGAACGAGGACTAAAGAAAACCATACACGTACATGCTTTGAAAGCCCCAAGATCGAAGAATAAAGGAACCCATACACAGTCGTACAGTCTTAGTTGTTAACTATTTATCTCTCGCGAATAGAATTTGCACGTCAAAGGTCACAGGGTAAAGAGGGCATAGCCGTACAAAATTTATATTAGATTTTTTTGCTAATGAGGTAAACATCTGATTCAGATTTAAGTCGCCCTTCGCCCCTGTAGGTAGGGATTGAATTTTTCTCAATAGGAAAGAAGAAATGTGACTTAATTTCTCTGTTTCTTGACAAACTGTTAAAGGGTTTATCTTTTGGGGGCTTCCGAGGTAAAAATCTGAGTCAGATTTTAGTCGCCCTTCGCCCCTGTTAGTAGAGATTGATTATTTTTCAATAGAAAAAAAGAAATGGAACTTAGTTTTTCTGTTTCTTGACAAACTATTACAAGGGTTTGTCCTTTGGGGACTTCCGAGGTAAAAATCTGACTCAGATTTTAGTCGCCCTTCGCCCCTGTAGGTAGGGATTGAATTTTTCTCAATAGGAAAGAAGAAATGTGACTTCATTTCTCTGTTTCTTGACAAACTATTGCAAGGACTTGTCCTTTGGGAACTTCGAAATAAAAATATCAGTCAGATTTTAGTCGCCCTTCGCCCCTGTACGTAGGGATTGAATTTTTTTTCAATAGGAAAGAAGAAATGTGACTTAATTTCTCCGTTTCTTGACAAACTATTACAAGGATTTGTCCTTTGGGGGCTTCCGAGGTAAAAATCTGACTCAGATTTAAGTCGCCCTTCGCCCCTCTAGGTAGGGATTGAATTTTTCTCAATAGGAAAGAAGAAATGTGACTTACTTTCTCTGTTTCTTGACAAACTATTGCGAGGGTTTGTCCTTTAGGGGCTTCGAGGTAAAAATCTGAGTCAGATTCTAGTCGCCCTTCGCCCCTGTATGTAGGGGATTGAATTTTTTTCAATAGGAAAGAAAAAATGTGACTTAATTTCTCTGTTTCTTGACAAACTATTGCGAGGGTTTGTCCTTTGGGGGTTTCGAGGTAAAATCCGAGTCAGATTTTAGTCGCCCTTCGCTCCTGTAGGTAGAGATTGATTTTTTTTCAACAGAAAAAAAGAAATGGAACTTAGTTTTTCTGTTTCTTGACAAGCTATTCCAAAAGGTTGTCGCTGGGAGGCTCCGAGGTAAAAATCTGAGTCAGATTTTAGTCGCCCTTCGCCCCTGTAGGCATGGATTGATTTTTTTTAATAGGAAAGAAAAAATGTGACTTAATTTCTCTGTTTCTTGACAAACTATTACAAAGGCTTGTCCTTTGGGGGCTTCCGAGGTAAAAATCTGACTCAGATTTAAGTCGCCCTTCGCCCCTGTAGGTAGGGATTGAATTTTTCAGCCGACAGATGCGTTTACAAAAAAAACTTTTCTTTTCCTCTGAAGCTTTTTGGCTCCAATACTTGATATAGTCCTCCCCCCTTTTGCTCCCTTTTATTCCTGCCATGAGTTATCCGCCAGGGAAAAAATACTAACGTTTGGGAACTAACCGGACTGCTACAACACCGTATCAAGTTTTACACCAAATATAAAAGGTAACACGCAAAAAATTTACAAAAAAACATTTTTAATTTCCTCCTCACCTTGCGAAAAATCCTTGGAATTTAAAACATTCTATAAGGAGTCAACTAAAGCAGACCATATACGTTCAAGCCATAACTTGATTACTTGATCAAAAAAAAATGGCGAAATGAAGCAAAATTTATTTGAGAAGTTACAAGCAAGACACGGTTTCACAAAAATGACAGTCTTTGCGTCTCGTCGGTATCCCAAGGCGGTGAGCAAGTTAGTGTAGGGTGCTGTGCTTGTGGAAAAGTTTGGGAAACGCACAATACATATTCTAAAGTTCATATTTAATTGTACGAGCGTAGGTCGGTCCTCAAGTAATAAAAATCCGATACTATAGCATTGTCTTAGTCCAAGAAACTCGATTAATGCGTCCAGTATGTTTTAGGATATGCTCAAGGCTTTCAAGATAACTAATTCGAAAACAATTGAATTCAAACGCCTACTGTCACTACTTTCGCACAAGGCAAACCGACAAAGAGATTTTTGTTGCATTGGCAACTACTAAACGCATACAATGGCAATAAACTCGCCACCTAATAAATAACTTATTACTAATAATAAATTGGAATTGGACAAACAAGCCAAGGTGAAGCGGTTCGTGATTGCGGTGCAAAATATGTCACCTACTAATAGTTGGTATAAATTATCTTGTCTTTTGGCCCCAACAAAAAACCTGACTCATAATCGGCGCCAGGTAGAGGTAGAGCAAGATTAGAACGGAAATTATTTGACGGGATTAATAATTGCCGTTTGGGAACGAACACACAAATGCAGACGGACATTGCACACATATTTTACTTGCTGATGCATAACGTACCACGTTTGCAACAACAACGTGTGTGTTTAACGAGTTGTACACAGGCGTAATGACACCATTTTATACTTCATATACATACCGTGCCTGTACGACAGCAGTAAATTAAATTTAACGGAAAATTAAAAGTACTACTCGTGAAGAAACACCCTGTATATACAATAGAAACACGAATAAAACCATATAATAATAAATAGGGTGGTTTATATTAAAGAATCGAGCTATGGCGCAACAAAAACGCTTGAATTTAAAGAAAAATTAAATTTAATCTCGTATATGGAACACCCTGTACAATTAAAAATAATTTTAAAACATAGCTCTCTTGATTCTTTATAACTTTTATTTAAAAAATTTTGCTCTATCTTCTACAACAAAGAAAATATCAGCCCTATCAACCTGTCCCATTTTATCAACTCACCCTGTATATTATTTCCAAACCAAGTTCCTTTCCAAACTGCTCGGGACGTCGAATAGGTACAAAAATATTCAAAAACTAATCATTATTACTTACAAGATACACTACTAGTACTGCTTTGGATTTTGTAACTAATACAGGGTGATACACAATAATAATCATTTAATAAAAAAACGATTTATATGGCTATACATTAATTATATTTTATGATTTTCTAACTTTTACACTAATAGCAGCGTAAATAGTAAATAAAAAAAAATTAAACAATGAATGATAATTTAAAAAAATAATGAGGCTAATTTTATTGTTTACTTGACCGTAAGTTTAAAAAAACAAATGAATATCTGACGTGGAAAAATAAATTCTATCCGTAAAAACAAAAAAAAAACATCTGAAAAACGAGTCAACTGAAAAAAACCGTAGATTTCCCTCTTGATAGGTACATATTTTTCAAAACACCCTGTATATAAAAAACTTTTCTAATTACCTATTGCGCGTTTAAAAAAAACTAATGAACATAATTTCACAATAAAATTTTAATTACGAGGTTATTTTTAGATTTGCGATTCAGAGAAATCGAATTCGAACACATTTACTGTCCTTCACTTTCTTCTTTCCTTTGTGAGAGACTTTTAGGGAGGAGAAAAGGCTGGGCTACCTTGTTAAGTGCATGCTAATTGATTTTTGCTGTAACTTTTTACGTTTTTTAATTAATCACACAACTATTTCTTACAAGAAAAAAAGATTTCCGATAGAAAATGTGAGTATTACCAAAATCAGAGCTGAAATACTAATCCGCTTTCAACCAGTTTCTAAAAAATATCTTCCTATGCACTAAACATTTTTAATTGTACAATATTTTAATTTATATTTCTGTCAGGAGATCTTAATGGTCAAAGAAGAGGATCCAAAATTGGTTTAAGTCAGGCGAACTAGCTGGCCACAAACTTAAAAAAGTCAGAGGACCTTGCAGGCAAACTATAAAAAAAGAATCGGGGAATGTCAAGGGGAATGTTCACATCTTGTAGTTTATAAAGCTAGGTTCAAGAATCAATAATCACGACGAGTATTTAGATCAGGCGACCATGGCGGCCAAACGGAAATCAGTTGGAACTATATACTGTATGGTTTAAATCAGGGAATCGTGCAGGGCGCAGGCATACGCTAATAAATCTGAATATTTATTTACTATTCGGCGTTTTAAATTTGATTTAAAGTCAGGTGATCTTATCGGCCAACAATATAGGTTAGAGAAGGACAGACAGGTACACCAGACGTGAACTAATATTTAAGTCAGAGGACTTTGTTGGCCAAAATTAGACATTTTAAATTTAATATGCAAAAAAGTGTTTGAAAAAAATATAATTTAAGTCAGGCGACTTAGAAGGTCAAACGATTGGCCTACAAATCGGTTATTATTTAATGTGCAAGTCAGGTGACATTGAAGGCGAGGCAGTAGGTACAAACTAATATTTAAGTCGGAGGACTTTGAAGGCCAAATCGGGCATATTAACTTCAAATGTGTTACATAGCAAGTCTTCAGGTGATCGTAGACAAAACAAATTATAATTTAAGTCAGGCGACTTTTAAGAACAGGCAGGTAGAACATACATATCTCGACAAATATTAAGTCAGGAGACTTTTCAGGCCAAAATTATGTAATTTAGTTTTAATGTGCTAAATTTGAAGTCAGGGGAGGTTACCTGGGTTGCAAAAAGGTTATGATTTAGGTCAGGCGACTTTGACGGCCAAACCCTTTTCAACCCCATTTCATGATTTGATGTAGGAAAAATTTGCATATCTTATTACAATAACGGAGTAAATTAAAATTTCAAAAAAAATCAGGTTAGAATGTACAGCAATTCTTACATAACCGTGATTAAATAATTTCTTAACAGTTTACAGCGTTTTAATTATTAATTTAGTTCTAAATAAATTATAACGTCGCGCACGGAGAGAAAAATTGCGGTGTGGAATGTACGCGAGAGCTGGGTGGAGTTGGTGATCGGTCAAGATACCGCGAGCTGCAGCTGCGGCCCGCTATCTAGGAAACGACCAAGACAGGAGATACAACAACCAACCGGCCTCGGGAAGGTCGACCGCACAACGCTCATTAAACATTCCAATTATCTACTAGGGAAAAACATTTGCCAGCGCGACTCGTTTGTTTTCTCTAAATCTCAATTTTACTTTTTTCTCACTATAACTAAAGAAAAATCTTGAATCCATCTTTCTCTTTAATGAAGGAAAAAATAAAAACAGTTATCATCATTGATGATATGGGGAAAAATAATTTTTTAAAAAATGTTTTCAGGATGCGCTTACACTGCGTGGTGGGGGGAAGGTCAAGGCCCTCAGTCACGTGCTCAATCCCAAGGTCACTCGGCAAGTCGAGTACAATGGCACCACACACCAAAATTTATAAACAACACGTAGAATAAACACTTGTATGGTGGCGTAGACCACACATAATGCAATCACGACCGTCTAAGAATGCACCAGCAGGTGCAATGCACGCCGCGATTCTCAACACTGTTTGCCCGTCGCGATCCCGCACACGGTGACAACTTGTAGGGGAACCAGATATAGATAGCACTTATCTCTTAGCCTCGTACAGGTGTACACGACGGTTGTCGTATGTTGCGATTGCGAGCCGAAAACCAGCGCAAGTTAAGGGAAAAAGGCAATTTTTCGCCACGTTTGATTCGAATGAACGGGCCACCTTTTGTCTGCTACGTAGAACAGAGAAAACCGCGCTCGTTCTCGCTCCACAGCCTACTACCTGTTCCGCGCACATCAACCTGACAGTTGTACGGGTCGCCAGGTTCAATATTCAACTGGACCACTGCTATGCACGGCGTTGCCAAATCTATCTAGTTTACCTTGAAGTTACAGACAATTAATTTTACAATTTATCGCAAATATGACCGCCTCTCCAAAAAAAACGCAAACATTTCCCGAACTAAAATCGTTAGTTTTATTTTAATCCCTTTTCTCACCCCCTTGAATTTTCTTCTCCACCTTTTATCAGTCATTACTCCCTCCTTTCCGCAACTAATTTTTCCCTACACCCACCTTATTCGACTATCCCCTCTTCTACAATATACACTACCCCCACGGGCCCCACTCTGTACGTTCTTTTCTTCCCCAACAGTTTTTCTTCCACCCCTTCTCATTTTCCCTACCCTGTTCCACAATTAAGAAATTGCATTCTTAAAGGAAACCTTTTTTTACTTTGGCCATAATATTTACTGCTCCCCCTAACGCCATCCCTAAGTCACGAAACACTCCCCCTTCAGTCTGTTTGGATTTCCCCACCCCCTTTTCACCTGTAAACAGCACCTGTGTGTCTACTTTTTGTATTCAAGCTCCATATTTTACACAAAAGTTTTTTAAACCAAAATTTGGAAATATTTTCAATTTTAATTGGAACATCCTGTATATATTACTTATTTATTGTAATCTTAATATATTGTACGAGTAAAAGAATTTGTTTTGTTTGTTTCTTGTTCTGTCCAAAATAATACAAAGGAAGAAGGGCGGGTGGTAATCTTTTATAGACACCCTGTATATTTTAATAAAATTTTCCTTGATTAAAAAAATTTAGGGAAATTTTTGAACAGATAAACTAATATCGTAGATAAAATTCTTGTTATGGCTACGTGAAATCATTTTTATTAGTCGATTAAATTGAGTGATAGATTTGGCAACGTCGCAGTTCGGATCTTTGTCGGTAGACTTTTCGGAAGGCCAAACAAAACTACCTTATCAATCTATCTCACTCGCACTAACAGGACGGTGTCATGCATGACCCGGAGTAGTTGCCTGCATATGTTGACTCGCGTCACGTGACCGACCAAAGCGCGACCTTCAAGCATGTACTGTACAGTCAAGTACCTGTCACTTGATTGCGGCTGCTTTTAAACTTAAGTGTGAGGTTGTTTGGGTGAATGACTGTACCTATATATGCTCACCTTGGGCCTAAATCTAAATACCTTCCACTTTAACGTTAACATTTAAGAAAATATGCACTTTTGCGGGGAAAAACATTGCATTCCGCGATTTCGTTGCCTTGAATAAATAATTCACACTTACCGTTCCTTTCTTATATCCTGTTCAATTCGAATTTATTCGAATTCATCCTTTTTAGAATGGTTAGAAAACCACGATCGGGTTAAGTAATATCCAATTTTCACTTTCACAACTACATTTATGCAAGGCGCACCTCTGTAGAGTTTATTGACACCGTCACAGGTAACCTCTTGAGTACACTCGGTTTTTTAATTATCCGCCACTTCTTTCGATATTACCGTTGCTTTCTGGACAAGCTAATCTTGTACCAGGACCCTTCTTATGGGTCTAAATTGTTAGAATAACCTTAAAACTTGAAGAAACTTCCACACGCGTACACTCACCATTAAAAAAACGTACACAAAAAATGGTCAGTTCACAATCGTTGATTCGTTGTCTAAAAACAATGAAAAATTAAAAGGAATCCCTCTCTAACGACATCTAGTGGACAATAGTACCAAACCTTGCGACGTTGCCACGTTTCCTCAATGAATTTTCTGCATTTAGTTTAGCTGTAGGCCCCCCGTTCTTTTAATTTGGATACTCTTGACCATCATCATAAAATTAATAAAAACAGTTTCTTTACTGTTCCCTCGATATTATAATAATAACCTGGAAGGTCACCAGACTTAAATATTTCGCCAATTATCGTATTTTGTCTGGTCTGAAAGGTCACCACACTTTTATATTTCTACTATTCACATCTGATGTCTGGCCTGCAAGGTCACCGGACTTTAACAGTTTAATAAAAACTGAAATCTGGCAACAGTATATGGCCTCAACTTCCCGGGATATTTTTAAATTAATTTAATAATCAACGACGTGCTTATAGTATTCTATCCTTGTTTAACTTTAGTTTTCTAATGTAACCAAGAAAAAGGGCATAGGGAATCCAAAATTTTCGCCCAAAACAGCTGATCGGGGTAAAACGTTCTCAAAACAATTGCTTTTACCATTCGTTATTAAAAACAAGCCCAAAATAGACAATTAACAAGTGAATATCACGGATCCATGGCCGTCTTGGTCAACAATTCCTTGTGAGTTTTTTCTAATTAATTAAGAAATGACTCATCTTTTCCCATTACATCCTGCTTTTAATTAGATCTAGAATTAATTAAGACTTGAACCAATAATTGTCTTGTTTTTCTTAGATATCTGTGATGTAAAAATAAAAAACAACCATGTCCGGGAGAGTTAACATGCGACCATCTAATAAAAACACCCTTCTAAAAGTTGTTATTTTGGGCGATGGAGGAGTCGGAAAAAGTTGTTTAATGAACCGATTTGTCTCCAATCATTTCGACGAACATTCCTTTCATACGATAGGCGTAGAATTTTTAAATAAAGACATCGAGGTTGATAACGAGACGTATACTTTACAGGTATGTTTTTTTGGGTTTTAATAAATAAATATTTAGTTCAGAGGTTTTAGATCTGGGACACTGCAGGACAGGAACGATTTAAAACTTTACGTACACCGTTTTATAGAGGAAGCGATATTTGCATGTTAACTTACGCAATTGATGATAAATCCAGTTTTAGAAATATTACTATGTGGAAAAATGAGTTTATGTACTACGCAGATATTAAAGAAAATACTCATTTTCCTTTTATTGTTGTCGGAAATAAGGTTTGTGGAAAATTTAATTAAGTTAGGTTAGGTTTGGATTATAAACACCCCAAAATTGTTAAATTAAATTAATAAAACGTTATATTATTGGAAGAATCATGAAAATCATTAATTAATAAAAAGGGGGCCAACACATAACCTTAAAAAAATTTCTGTTTTAGTCGGATGTCCTAAATGAAGAACGTGAAGTATCTCAACTAGAGCTCGAGACGTGGTGTAACGAGAATGCAATAGCAAGTTGTATAGAGACCTCGGCAAAAAATGCAAGTAACGTACAGGAAGCATTTAAAATGGCAGTTCACCATTGGTTACGTGCGGAAAGCCGGGCTGATAAAACCGAATGCACGTACAGTGATACAGTAGATTTGAATAAAAAGCAGTCTGACAATAGAAGTTCGTGCTGTGTTGGCGCTACTGACGAATAATGCTTTTTATATTTCTAATTCGTAATTATTCTTAGCTAAAGCAATGTGGTTTTATATAACGAGGTGGCACAATTTTGTATAGCGTAATATTAATTTATTTTTAAACTTGCATGTCTTTTCCTATCCCAAAGAAAGTATACTTTTCTTGATTCTTATTTATCTATACTTATATATAGTAATGTGATCTTTTTACAACTCCTTTTGGGAATTATCTCAATAATACAAAAGGTGTCCGTTTTTAGGGGATTCCCCTACATACAAAATAGAAAGAAATTTTGTAAAATAGATTTGATATAAAAGGGACACCCTGTATATACCTTTATTATTTTAATTCTTGATAGACTGCAAAACTTAATAATCGTACAGATATTTAAAATTTTACTTATCGGTATTAAAAATGCAGTATTTAATTGTAAAAAAACCAAAAATATCATGTAGGCAACTGTAATAATTTTTTATATATTTTTGTTTGTAAAAGTGATAATAATAAGCACTTTATTTATGTCTTAACGCTTATTTATTACGTAGATATAATCTCAAACACTCCACCGCAAAGTGTATTTTTTTCTTACACTGTGCTATAATAATATTAATGTGTATAAAATAATATTTTTAAATGTTCCAAGTAGTATCTCAGGTTATACACCAAATTTAATTACTATCAAGGCCTTTCGCTTTAGTAAATTTGTATATAATTCTGTAGGTAATTAAAAAAGATTACTACATGGACATACTACTCGTCTTTTTTTTTTGTTTAAAAATTATGGTCTTCCAAAACACCTTATTGTTTATAATGTAACTTTTTTGGCTTGTTTAAATTACGTATGTCTATGGAATAATTTTGAATTGATTTGCATGGAAAAAAATGATTAGCTTTTGTACTGCAATGTTATCATTTTATATAAACCAGTAAAATACTCTCAAATTGTTTTAATAAGATGACCCCAAGACCTTGAAAATAGGGGAAGTACCGAGTACAGAAAAAAAATCAAAAATCCCCCCAACCTTTTTATTATTAGAATTGGAGGTTTTGGTTTGTAATAGTTGCAAATTTTTACCTTGAACTGCAGGCTCTTGGTTGTCCCCCTGGATTCATTCATGTAGGCCTTTAAATCCTTAATCGCTGAACAGAGACATCCTGCCATCAGCTTGGAAGCAACCAGGAGCACAGACACCTTTTCCAGTCCCTCTTCTTGAGGAGTCATAACCAGAACCACAGGATCCAGAAATCTCGAAGGATTTTACCTAAATTATGAGAATAACTCCATGAGAAATGATTAAATGAACTTCACCCCTTTTCCCAACTGAATAATTCTGTAAGGGGAAGGAGAAGGTGTAGTGATGCAAGACTAATGGCCCATTCATAGAATAGCGATTTTTTTTGCTTGAAAAAAATATAAAGGGATAGCGACACGGCTTACAGTGACCCAGCAACTGATCATAAGTGCACTGGGGGGTTGGGAACACATGCTCAGGTGCTGGGTCACTGCAGGCCCCGTCAAATCACCCCTATATGAATGACAAGCGGATACCGACATGGCTTACAGTGACCCAGCAACTAGAAAAATTGTATTCACAAATCCACTGGGTCACTGTAAGCCATGTCCCTATCTGCTTGTATATGAATTAAATTAAAAACAAATGACAACCTTTTTATATCTTAAGGGGTTTACCCTAGTTTATCCTAATAAAATAATATTTAATGTACCTAATGAACATCCATATATATTACACTGATAAAAAAAAATAAACATTAAAGGAAGAGAAGAAAAAAACTAAAAACAGTATGACAATTTTTTTATTGCATAATGAGGCAAAAAGCAATGACGTGTGCTTTACAGAGTAATATATAAAAATGCATTAAATATATAGATATTTATTATAATACATAAGAATCAGTCATATACACATACATTATGTTGTAGATAAATGAATTACTATTAATTTATTTAATAAAAAATCACATGTACACATTGAAAAAATTAATATACAGCTATGCTTTTAAGGACAAAAAAATAAATATTTCCTCCTTTCCAATCACCCTAATTTCAGGTCACTAACTGATATGCCTAACTATCCCGAATAATCTCGCTACTGAAAAATTGCGCAAACAAATGAGCATCATTAGATGAGCAAATTTTTTAAATTTAATTCTTCTTAGTACACGTTCTTACTTAATAATAAAGAAATCTAGTACAAAAATATATTGTGTAGTCCTTAAAAGCACAGGATATGTGAAGCTTAGCACAAATGCAAATTTTTTTGTTAATCACTAAGCACAGCTGCTGCTAAAACAAGTTTAATGCAGAAAAATTTGTTCCAAATTCCCAAAAATAATTTTTTTGGCAGGCAATGCTGGCATACACTTTATACAAACAATAAAGACAAAATTTACATTTATAACAAAAACTTACACCAATGGAAACAAACTTTTCTACAGTACAACAAAATTATCCTTGGTTCTAATTCGTTTCCATGATCCCTAAGAAAACAAATCGAACCCTAAGAATTTTGTTTTATAAATTAACATACAGGACGTGAATTATTTATCATAAACATCCTGTATATTATTATCATCCTTCTATGTTACGTATATGTAACAAAATTTTATTTCTATCGGCATAAACTATTACTTAACTGAGCACATAATAATTACTTTATACAAATATGAAATTAGAAAATAAAAATTAAAACCTATTTAGTTATATTACAATTGCCTATAAAATAGACCAGCTTATGTGACGACGTACAATTAATTCTATTAAAAAAAAATATTAATAAAACATGAGCATATTATGTACAAAAAAAAATCAAAGTGATGTTAACGACCAAATCTTATCCTAAACCTCACTCGAGTCGCTATACTTTATCAAGTACTACAACACAGGTCTTAGAAAAATATTTATAAGCTCACACATTTATTCATAGAAAAAATAATTAAAAATATTGCCACAGCTTTTAAAAACAGTGATTAAAAAATTAGCTACAAATTCTAGTGAGCAAAATTTGTATCGTAGAAAAACAATTGCTAGCTAAACAAATGCTACAGTATAGCAATTGTTTATTGGTTCAGTATGTCAATTTTTATAACAAATGAAGGTAAAATGTGAATTAAATCCATTGTGTGTTACCGACTTTATCACACACTAACTTTAAAATTAACCCCTAAAAGTAACCCTTACATGGGATTTAGTTCACATAACAAGCTTAACATTATTTTTTCAACAACCACAGACAATTTTCATTGTAATTTGAAGTATAAATTGACTATGTTTTACATATGCAGCCGAAATACTTACCAGGTAAGTCAATATTTGCAATATCCCCCATTTATCTTCCTCATAAACAAAAAAATTATTAATATTGGGGGTTCACATAGGCTTCCATGGTATTATATCTAACTTGACCCCCTTTTTTCCCCCAATCAAAATTTAATTCTACAGGGTAACCCATACAAATGCACGACCTATAACTTACACATAGGCAACCCAAATGACACATAAGAACCCTCCCCCTATTTATAACACAGCAGGTTGCCCCCTATAAAAAGTTACCTAGGTTACCTAATTATAACTTACAGGACGACATTTTAAGTGAGCCACCCTGTATATAGCTGCTTCTAATTTTCAAAACCTGTCTAACTACAAAAAAAAATTATATTGGGCGTTGGAATGAGCTTCCATGATGTTATAGCCAACTTGGGCCCCTTTTTCCATACAAATGTTAATCGAGTAATGCACGTAAACGAACGACGTATAACTTAGGCAACCCAAATGACACACAAGAACCGCCGCTATTTCTAACACAGCAGGTTGTCTTGGTTACCATGTAACAAGTTATTTGGGTTGCCTACTTTTAACTTAATTTCTTCATCTTAAGATTTATCTCCTCGACGGTGGTTATTTAAAAAAAACTGTCTTAATACAAAAGATAAATAGGGGAATCACAAAGATCAACTCACTTTGTATACCAATGTTTTCAGACATATTAATAATTATATTAGATGTTTGCAATAGTAGATATGGTCACAACAATGATACATTCTTTTTGTCAAGAGGAAAATTTTGATTTGTTCTTCTATTTTTACGGATCTAAATATATTGGCCTTGCTACAAACCTTTTAAGTGTTATAAAGAGTAGTTTCAATGTATGATGTCGGTACAAATCCTTCCTCGAATTGTCCACTCATGCGACGCACTCTAGTCCATCCATCACCTTGATCTAATTCTATGAGGTGTAATTCTTCATTTTCTGCCATTGGTATACTACCTTCGCTTGTCGCTAAAAAAATTATAAAGTTTTTAGATAATCTTACAGTCTTATCAAGAAGTTTTTTTACAGTAGGGCTATTAGAGCCGCAACGGTCTTGGTCGGGTCAATGATGTTGGCGCCATCTAGCATTAATATTGTCTAGGAAAATTTCAAACTCTATAAAAGCGGTTTTTCTTAGTTTCTTTTACACATTTTACCTGTTTTTAGGAAGTACCACGGAGAGAACCCGCCAAGACCATCCAAAGACCAACTTTGGCGCGAAATTTAAATTTTTAAAATAAAATACAAACAATTCTGCATATTATTTATTAAAACCCTTGCAGGAAGAGATTTTAAAACTTAAAAAACGATAAATTGAACACATTAACAAAAAAATATTAAGGATCAAACAGAATATGATAAACAAGCCCTTCTGCATTTAAATAACAATCATATTTCGGTTGTTTCAAGGTCAAAATGCTAAGCAAATCTTCCGTTTCATCAACTCGACAGGCTTCCCCACTTGTAACAACACAAACCGGAATATTTTCAATATCCTCCACACTTCTGCATTTAAATATTTCCCTTTGCAAATTTATATTTGTACAAGCACTATTTGTCTGGTTCAGAATCTTCAGTAAACACCAACATGAGACTGGATTCATTCGAGTAATCACAACTTCCATTTTTGACCATTGTTTTAATACTTGATCCGGAACATGATTAAATTGATTTGAAAAAAGATTTAGTACACGTAAGTTTAATAAAGGGTTGAATACATATTTTTCAAAGGTCTTGATTTGATTATAACTTAAATCTAATATTTTTAAGTTATCAACCCCACTGAATGCCCCGGGACCGATTTCAGATATTAAATTATGGGCAAGTCCAAGATAATTTAATTGTTTTAAATCGTTAAAGGTTGCAGAAGGAATTTTTTCAAAATAATTATAAGTTAAATTTAGAAATGAAAGTTTTGGGGTATTCCCCAACCATTGTGCTTCAAAATTTGTCAAGTGATTTTTATCCAAATTCACATATTTTAACTCTGGGGTGTTTTCAAATATTCCATTTTCTAAAAATTCTATTTTATTATCACTTAAGGTAACCGTTTTAAGGATACTCAAGTCCAAGAAGGCGCTACTACTGATGGTTGAGATTTGATTCTTCGGTAACTCGATTTTTTTCAAATGAGCAAAATTTGCTATGGCTTCCTTGTGTAATATCGGAATTAACTGTTCCGAGACATAGATTTTGCTAACCCAGCCTACTTGGGCGTTTTCAATGTAATTCTTATACGGCGAAATACACTTATCTACTGTGATGTTCTTTGAATGTCCATTTTCAAGGGTCACTTCAAGTTTTATATTGTTAAATGAAGGTTTTGTACAACACTGTACTATAATTATCTTCTCGTACAAGATAAATGCCAATGCAATTATTAATTTATTTTGCATCAAACACGTCATTTTGAATCAAGAATTAATAATAAACTGAATCTCATTAAAGATAGCTTGGAATTCTTTTTTAAACTTATCTATTCTGCGTCGTTTATAAAATATATACAGGGCAAGTCAATAAAATAAATGCCAATTTCCATGGTTTTTCTTTAACTATGCAAAATATAGAAATTTGTTTGTAATAAAAGTTGTTTAGGACTTAAAGAAGTGTATTTTAAAACCAGTTTCAAGTATACAGGGTGATTTGTATTAGAGTACTGTAATTAATTTGGTGGTGATTGTGCAAAGAATCTAATTCCAAGGAATATGATTTTTTTTAATGGAACACCCTGTATATTTTTAGACAATTCGACAGAGACTTTTATGTTCTACAAGTATTATAAGGCAAGGGTTTTACCTAAAGCCAATAGTTTTTGATAAAATTAAATTTAAAGAAAAAATCAAAAGCTAGAAGCATTCTAACTTCAATGCGTCACAACTCAGTATTTTTAAATATAACACCCTGTATATTTTTAGATAATTCGACAGAGATTTTTATGCTCTACAAGTTTTATAAGGCAATGGTTTCACCTAAACCCAATGGTTTTTGAGAAAAATAAATTTAAAGAAAAAATCATTTTTCAATTTTAATCAAAGAAAAATTTTTTATTCTTACCTTCAAATGGATATAAAGCTTTACACGTTCCTAGGGCGGGTAGAACATCGTAGTACTCGCTCTCCGTTTCAGCAGGTTGTCCATCGTATTGGTCCTGGTCAGAATCTGCCCCCGGTAAGGAAGTACGAGATGTTCCCAGGCCGCTTTCCGGACTGTTGGAACAACTACATCAACGTGAAAGTACGTTCAATTAAAATAAAATTAAAAAATAAATGCTTGATTTAAAAATGATATAGAAAAACAAATGAAAGTGCAAATAATAGTAGAAAAAAATTTCAGCTGTTTTTAGTTTTTCGGGGACCTATTGGTTTAGGTTTTCTTAGGTCAAGGACTCAGTATACATATCGCTGGCACCTTACACACCCCACCTGAAAATTTTGCTTATCTGGAGGTAATTAGTTTCTACTTTATACATAAAAAATAATAAATTATCTAAGACTCGAAAACATATACAATTCTGAGGAAACGGGTTTAGATTGTCACTTATTTTTAAATAATTATTCAGAAGTTCCGTCCCACTGGCACATTTTAACCAACCTTTGATCTTCCCCTATCAAGGTTGAATTTTCAAGATCCTTCTCAGTTGATTATCAAAGTTACTCCAAGCACCATGTCGTTTCAACGTTTAAATTTCTTAATACTCCTCTTAGTATTAAAAGAAGTAAACCTTCAAGGTTGCAAGAAAAATTCCTTCAACGAAACCAACATGGAAGTGCATTACTCCAAAAGAAATTTTGTTTACGAAACCGATAGTGAAACGAATTATTTATCAACTGATAAAAGAAATATTTCGATATACGGATGTGTTACACCTTTTACAACGGATTTAGTTGATGATGGTCACATAGGAACCGTACAACAAATTACAATTAACAAGAAAAATATTCCGGTATTATACGAAGAAGCAATAGCGAACTTTAGAACGATTTGGTTGATTGGATTACAAAACAATAAAATAACAACAATTAAAACAGGGGCTTTTACTAATTTACCCCAATTGGAAATTCTTCACCTGAACGAAAATGAAATAAAATTCATGGATGACAAGATTTTTAATAACGTCCCCCATTTACATTCGCTTTACATGGAAAACAATAACCTGAAGACTTTTGAAAAAGAATGGTTTGGTACTCTCCGAGAACTATACGTCTTCAGCTTGGCTTATAACAAAATCGAAAATATCCCAAGGGGAACATTTGACACCCTTGAAAATTTACGTATCCTAGATTTATCCCATAATGGCATTTCCCAAGTACATACCAAATCCTTTGAAGGCCTAAATCACTTAGAAATGTTAGACTTGGGCTACAACAAATTAAATCAAATCCAGGATAATTTATTCAAGCCCACCGTAAGTCTTCGTGTTTTAAACTTGTACTACAATAATTTAACTTCTATCCTACCTGAAGGTTTAGCAAGTTTATCGCAACTTGAAGATTTAATTGTTTTATCAAACCCTTTAACTTGTGCGTGTTATGATGAGATTTTTCAGTGGGCTACTGAAAAAGGAGTGGATATGAAAAATTCGTATTTAACATGTCAGAAGACGGATAATGTTGAAAATATTCCCGTGTGTGTTACAAATGACGATACAACGTGTGTCACACAAGCTAGTGAGGATTTATTTAGTATTTTACATTCAGTTGAGTTTGATTACGAATGTATGTTGCAATCGGCTGTTATAAAATTAGTGTACGATTAAATGATTGAAAATATTTCTGTGTTATAAATAAAATTTTATTTAATATCCAATGTTTTAGTTGTCCACAAAAATAATCATAGATCATACTGTCCTTCAGATATATTAAAGGTCTTGTAACGCTTTCGAACTATAACGTCATATAACACAGAATTTTTAAATATAACACCCTGTATATTTTTAGATATTTAGACAGAGATTTTTGTGCTCTACAAGTTTTATAAGTCGATAATTTTACCTAAAGGCAATAGTTTTTGAGAAAATTAGATTCAAAGAAAAAATCAGAAGTTAGAAAATGTCGAACTTTAATGCGTCATAACTCAATATTTTTAAATATAACACCCTGTATATTTTTGGATAATTGGACAGAGATTTTTGTGCTCTACAACTTTTATTAGTCAATGATTTTACCTAAAGGCAATAGTTTTTGAGAAAATTAGATTTAAAGAAAAAATCAGAAGTTAGAAGATTTCGAACTTTGATGCGTCACAACTCAATATTTTTAAATATAACACCCTGTATATTTTTGGATAATTGGGCAGAGATTTTTGTGCTCTACAAGTTTTATAAGTCGATGATTTTATCTAAGAGCAATAGTTTTTGAGAAAATTTGATTTAAAGAAAAAATCAGATGTTAGAAGATGTCGAACTTTGATGCGTCACTACTCAATATTTTTAAATATAACACCCTGTATATTTTTGGATAATTGGACAGAGATTTTTGTGCTCTACAACTTTTATTAGTCAATGATTTTACCTAAAGGCAATAGTTTTTGAGAAAATTAGATTTAAAGAAAAAATCAGAAGTTAGAAAATGTCGAACTTTAATGCGTCATAACTCAATATTTTTAAATATAACACCCTGTATATTTGAGATAATTGGATAGAGATTTTTGTGCTCTACAACTTTCGTAAGCCAATAATTTTACCTAAAGCCAATAGTTTTTGAAAAAATTAGATTTAAAGAAAAAATTAAAAGTTAGAAGATATCGAACTTTAATGCGTTATTAGTCAATATTTTTAAATATAACACCCTGTATATTTTTAGATAATTGAACAGAGATTTTTGTGCTCTACAACTTTTGTAAGCCAATAATTTAACCTAAAGGCAATAGTTTTTGAGAAAATTCGATGCAAAGAAAAAATCAGAAGTTAGAGGATTTTGAAATTTGATGCGTCACAACTCAATATTTTTAAATATAACACCCTGTATATTTTTTCATAATTAAGCACAATTAGTAGTATGTATTCGATATAAACTAACAGTTTAGGAGAAAATGTGATTCATTCTCCAACTTAGCAACACCTGTTTAAGAGACAAAAAATGGAAAAATTATCATTAGCTTGGACTTATGTAAGCAAAATTGTACGTCATCAAATTACTGCGTAAAATTTACAAATAAACATATTTTTTTCTTCAAATCGTGTAAATTTGTTATAAAAATTCCCTTAAGGCACAGCAATAAATTTAGTAATGTTGCCATAAAAAATTATGTTTCATAAAAATATTACGTATAATACAAAAAAAACGTGACAAAAACATCTTTTTTTAAATTTTCCAGTAAAAAACGAATAATATTGCAATGAAAAACTTAAATCTTTACAAGAATCAACTTCATAATATTGCCACTGACCCTGTATGAGTGAATTCGGTTTCAGTCTGCAACAAGTTTTTAAACTAACCTTTGGAAGTTTGATAACCTTTAATATCACAAACTAGTCAGTTTTTTTAAAGTATCCTAGCAAAATGATGTGCAGTGTGCAAATAAATTTAACAACATTTATAATCTTACTCTGCATAACTAAAAATTTAGTAACATGTTGTGACTTTACCTTTTCGTATAAAGACAATGAAATTAAATTTAATTATGTGGCTTACGAAGACATAAACAAAGAAACAGGGGGGTGCATTACCCCATCAACAACAGTTTTAGATAATCCCTATGCTGGATACGTTCATCAGATGAAAATCAACAATCTTAATATTCCAGTCTTGCTTAAAGAATTCATAGCAAATTTTTCAAGAGTTACAACAATCGAAATGAAAAACAGTAGAATAACAACAATTAAAACGAATGCTTTTAGTAATTTACTTGAATTATTAAATATGGATTTATCTGGAAATAAAATCAAGTTTATAGAAGATAATATTTTTTTTAAAACCCCAAACTTAAATATTTTATCATTAAACAAAAATCAACTAACAAATTTCAGACAAGAAAGTTTAAGGGGCCTTCAAAAACTAACCCACTTAAATTTATCTTACAACTCTATCGAAAGTATTACAAAGAATTCATTTACAATTTTATTACGATTACAAACAATTGATTTGTCACATAATCGTATTATAAATCTAGACCAAAAAGGATTTGAAGGAGTTTCCTTATTAATAAACTTAGATTTAAGTTACAACAGAATTAATCACATCGAGGATAAAATATTTCAACCCTTAAGAGGTCTAAACGTCTTGAATCTCTTCAATAATAATCTAACTTATATTTCTCGAGAAGTTTTAGAAGATTTAATACTTGTTCGTGAGTTAATAATTTTATTTAATCCTTTACAATGTAAATGTTACGATATTATAAATAAATGGGCTGCAGAAAATGGTGTTGGAATTAAAAATAAGGGACTAGAGTGTAATAAAATAAAAAATCTTGACTCTATTCCTGTGTGTATAACAACAAGTGAAACTGAATGTGTTGTGGATATTAAAGAAGATCTTTATGAAATATTGCATTCAGAAAACATTGATTATGAATGTTATTTAAAGTTGGATTTAAAAAAAAGTTTGGAGAGTTCGTAATGTTGCGTGGGTTGGGGTTCGAACCCACTTTGAGTGAGTGCAAAGATGTTTGTATCTTTGTGTGTGATGTTGGGATTAAAAAGGTGGGGGAAGGGGTGGCCTTGTAAGTGTAGTGTATAATAAATAAATTATTTATAAAGTTTTTGTAATTTAATTTAAAAACAAACAAAATACTGGAGTGGAGAAAGAAGTCTCATATTCTGATTTTTTTCTTTAAATTTAATTTTCTCAAAAACCATTGGTTTTAGGTAAAATCATCGACTTATAAAAGTTGTAGAGCACAAAAATCTCTGTCCAATTATCCAAAAATATACAGGGTGTTATATTTAAAAATATTGACTTGTGACGCATTAAAGTTCGAAATCTAACTTCTGATTTTTTCTTTAAATCTAATTTTCCCAAAAACTATTGCCTTTAGGTAAAATCATTGACTTACAAAAGTTGTAGAGCACAAAAATCTGTCTAAATATCTAAAAATATACAGGGTGTTATATTTAAAAATATTGAGTTGTGACGCATTAAAGTTCTAATTTAGGAACTTCTTCTTCAAATTTAATTCCCCTTATCCTGTAAACTGACACTTTCGTGACTTGTTACTTAAATAACTGGGGATTTCCCCTAAAAATTTAAAATTAACACAAATTTATCAATATCTGTTATCAAAAATGGGATTTTACTGGGATCAAGTTTAAAAAAACAAACTGATAACCCATAAAAAGAGATTAATTCTTATTTTAAAATTAAATTATTTTCAGTTCGTTTCAAGATTCAATCTGAAAACATGTTTTTATTAAAACCAAGTTTAAGTCTAACAGTTTTAGTGCTTTTTGTGGTAACCAAAGCAAAATCCTGCTCAACAGTCTCATTTAAAAATATTGATGTATTCGTCGATTATAATCAAGATAAAGAAAAATTCCTCAGGGTTGAAGGATGCGTTTCGCCAGCATTTACAATCATAGAAAATGAACACACAGGACCTGTAACCGGACTCGACATATCCAGCCAAGGCATCGAAATATTAAAATCCGAAGCAATAGCAAACTTTTCCAAAGTAGTATACATAGAGTTACAAAACAATAGAATAAGTTTCATAAAAAAACATGCTTTTAGTAACATGCCTGGATTAACATACGTAAATTTAAGGTATAACAAAATACGATTAATTGAAGACAATGCATTTTTTAACGTTCCAATTTTGGCAAATTTGGATTTGAATTATAATCAACTGCAATATTTCGAACAGGATTGTTTGGGTAACTTCCAAAGAAATTTATCTCAACTACATTTGTCATTTAATAATATCGAAAGTATTTATAAAAATTCATTTACAAATTTTCCTAAACTAGAAGCTTTAAATATGTCACATAATAATATTTTACATGTACACGAAAAAGCTTTTGATAGCATTGAAAGATTACTAACTTTAGATTTAAGTTATAACAGGATTAGCGTTCTACCGAATAATGTTTTCGTACCAGTTCCAAAAGTTGTTATATTAAATTTATTTAATAATAATCTTACTTATTTATCCGAAGAAGTGTTAAATAGTATATCAACAGTTTCGGAATTAACAGTTTTACTTAATCCATTTACATGTAAATGTTATGATAAAATAGCAGAATGGGCAGAGGGATTAAAGATAGATTTACAGAATCGTACTTATTTTGAATGTAACACAGAAATGGATTTAAGAAATATTCCTGTATGTTTAACAACCGATCATAAAGATTGTATTATGAATTCTGAAGAGGATTTGTACAGCATTTTGCATTCTTCATTACCCGATTATGAGTGTTTTGCTTTTAACTGGGCTACATATAGGATCCGTCAAACATTTCCTAATGTAAAGGCATATTTTGGTAATTGAAGTAATAAAAGTAGACATTTGACTATTTAATAGATAGGTAAGAGTAACCGAGTACGAGCTAGAGCGCGCGCATGTGTTTAGTCTGACGGTTCCCAGGCCCAAACTATTAACGTTAGGCAAAAACTTCCCTGAGTTTCTTGCAAGAAATTTTATTTTCTACAACTTTCGTCTTATAATATTTTGCGCTATCTTGCTCGGTTATCGCTACATTTTTATTTAGTTATGAACGCTGGTTGATGACGTCACGTGTAAAAAGAAGCTCGTATTTTTTTAGTGGCGTAGCCAATACTTTTACAACTTTTTTTACAGGTAGACATTTTTATTTTGAACATTTTTTGTCACTTGTTTAATTTCGTTATCTCCCATAGGTTAGTCAGAAAAAAATAATTTTGATTTGTTACACACTATTCCGATACTTACACAAAACTATTTTTTTCTGCCTAACCTAAGAAAGATAACGAAATCAAACAAGAGACAAAAAATGTTTGAAATATGATTGCCTGTCTGTAAAAAAAATTTTAAAGGTATTGACGAAACCGTTAAAAAAATATGAGTATAATTTTTTACTTCCGTTTGTTTGTTATTTAGTTCTGCTCATATTTCTTTAACTGTTGGGCCAATACTTTTAAATTGTTTTTAGGTGAAATCATTAGCTAATAAAATTTGTAGAGCATAAAAATATCTGTTTAAATATCTAAAAATATACAGGGTGTTATATTTAAAAATATTGAGTTGTGACGCATTAAAGTTCTAATTTAGGAACTTACTCTTCAAATTTAATTTCCCTTGTCCTGTAAAGTGACACTTTCGTAACTTGTTACTTAAATAACTACGAGTATAAATCCACGGGGATTTACCCTAGAAATTTAAAATTAATACAAATTTATCAATTTCTGTTATCAACAAAAATGGAATTTTACTGGGATCAAGTTTAAAAAAACAAACTGATAACCCATAAAAAGAGATTAATTCTTATTTTAAAATTAAATTATTTTTAGTTCATTTCGAGATTCAATCTGAAAACATGTGTTTATTAAAACCAAGTTTAAGTCTAACAGTTTTAGTGCTTTTTATGGTAACTAAAGCAAAATCCTGCACAACAGTCTCATTTAAAAATATTGATGTATTCGTCGATTATAATCAAGGAAAAGAAAAATCCCTCAGGGTTGAAGGATGCGTTTCGCCAGCATTTACAATCATAGAAAATGAACACACGGGACCTGTACTCGGACTCGGTATATTCAGCCAAGGCATCGAAATATTAAAATCAGAAGCAATAGCAAACTTTTCCACAGTAATATACATTGAGTTAAAAAACAATAGAATAAGTTTCATAAAAAAACATGCTTTTAGTAACATGCCTGAATTAACATCCGTAAATTTAAGGTATAACAAAATACGATTAATTGAAGACAATGCATTCTTTAACGTTCCACTTTTGGCAAATTTGGATTTGACTTATAATCAACTGCAATATTTCGAACAGGATTGTTTGGGTAACTTCCAAAGAAATTTATTTCAATTATATTTATCATTTAATAATATCGAAAGTATTTATAAAAATTCATTTACAAATTTTCCTAAACTAGAAATTTTAAATATGTCACATAATAATATTTTATATGTACACGAAAAAGCTTTTGATGGCATTGGAATATTAAATACTTTAGATTTAAGTTATAACAGGATTAGTGTTCTACCGAATAATATTTTTGTACCAGTTCCAAAAGTTGTTACATTAAATTTATTTAATAATAATCTTACTTATTTATCCAAAGAAGTGTTAAATAGTATAACGAAGGCTTCAGAATTGACAGTTTTACTTAATCCATTCACATGTAAATGTTACGATAAAATAGCAGAATGGGCAGAGGGATTAAAGATAGATTTACAGTATAATACTTATTTTGAATGTAACACGGAAACGGATTTAAGAAATATTCCTGTATGTTTAACAACCGATCATAAAGATTGTATCATGAATTCTGAAGAGGATTTGTACAGCATTTTGCATTCTTCATTACCGGATTATGAGTGTTTTGCTTTTAACTGGGCTACATATAGGATCCGTCAAACATTTCCTAATGTCAAGGCACATCTTGGTATTTGAAGTAATAAAAGTAGATATTTGACTATTTAATAGATAGGTAAGAGTAAACGAGTGCGAGCTAACGTGATTGTCAAAAGAGCGCGCGCATGTGTTTAGTCTGACGGTTCCCAGGCCCAAACTATTAACGTTAGACAAAAACTTTCCCGGAGGTTCTTGTAGGAAATTTTATTTTCCACAACTTTGGTCTTATAATATTTTACGCTATCTTGCTCGGTTATCGCTACATTTTTATTTAAAGCTATGAACGCTGGTTGATGACGTCACGCCCCCTAGCCTCACATAGGGTACGTTTTTCTATCATCATTCGCGCATCAGTATTTGTAAGGCATTTATTTCTTATCAAAAATAAAGAAAATGTAATTTAAAAGATTGTTTTTGCACTTTATTACCCAGAACTGTTACGAAAGTGGTCAAAAGTTCATCATCCACGTGTAAAAAGAAGCTCGTATTTTTTTAGCAGCGTGGCCAATACTTTTAGAACCTCTTTAAGGGGTAGACATTCTTATTTTGAATAATTTTTGTCACTTGTTCAATTTCGTTATCTCCCATAGGTTAGTCAGAAAAAAATAATTTGATTTGTTACACACCATTCCAATGCTCACACAAAACTATTTTTTTTCTGCCTAACCTAAGGAAGACAACGAAATCAAACAAGAGACAAAAAATGTTTGAAATATGATTGTCTGTCTGTAAAAAAAATTTTAAAGCTATTGACCAAACCGTTAAAAAAATATGAGTATAATTTTTTACTTCCGGTTGTTTGTTATTTAGTTCTACTCATATTTTTTTAACTGTTGGGCCAATACTTTTAAAACTTTTTTTACCAACCAACATTCTTATTTCAAACACTTTTTGTCTCTTGTTTAATTTCGCTATCTCTCATAGGTTAGTAAAAAAAAATAATTTTACTTTGTTGCACCCCATTACGTTATTTACACAAAACTATTTTTTTCTGCCTAATCTATGGGAGATAGCAAAATCCAACAAGAGACAAAAAATGCTTGAAATAAGTGTATCTGTCTGTAAAAAAAGTTTTGAAGCAAGCCTTTAAAAAATATGAGCTTCCTTGCAACAACAAAAACAGAACCTATTTGATTTCGTTTCATTTTTATTCTCATTGTACTTTAAATTAAGACAAAAATAGTCTTTTTTCAACTTAATATGATTTTAGAAAAAATAATATACAATACAGGTCAAAGAAAATGTCCAAACCTGAAGTACTCGGCTGCTACGCGGCCTCGTACTTCATTTACCACGACTGTTATGTAATATTGTAATATATTATTTATTTTATAATATTTTTATTTAGAAAAATAATATAAATTCGAAAGAAAGGGTTGAAAATATGATTTCCAACCCTTTCAATTATAAATTTGTATTTAATTTTAGGAATTATTATTATTTTGTATTTCTTATGTCCTTTTATGTAATTGTAAGTTTAAGAAATACACATTAAAATACCTTGGTCAAATTCTATTACTAACCTACCCTTACCCCAGGAATCTATTGATAAGACGAATCAGATAAAAAATAATTCAATGAATCAATGGGATTTACATTAAAAAAAAGGAAATCTAAAACAAACCATGAGAGTTCCCTGATGTTAAATTTACAGGAAATGACTCAAAAACTAGATAAAACCTTCTAAACGTATAAACAAAATTCAGTACATCACAACCATCTGTGAGGCAAAAATGAATCTGCAACATATCACGACGTTTATGTTAGTGCTAATTATAACCAGAATAAAATGTTACAGAAGACTTAGCATTGACGTCATTAATATTGAAAACATTGAAATATTACATGAAAATTTAGGAAAATCGAGTGAAAAAATAGAGGAATGTATTACAACGGGTTTTCCAATTTTAATGAACCATCAAAAACAAGAAGTAAGAAAAATAGAAATCTACAATCAAACAATTCCAATACTTCCAGAAAACATGGTAAATAATTTCCAACGATTAGAAAAAGTGAATTTAATTGAAAATAAAATTACAACGATTAAAACAGCAACTTTTAATAACCTTCCATCATTAAAATATGTTAAATTAAGTGATAATAAAATTACAACAATTGAATGCGAGATATTTATTGCAGTACCGAAATTACTTCACTTATATTTAGATAAAAATCATCTCGGAAATTTCGAACAAGCTTGGTTGGGATACGTCCCGGCCTTAGAATTACTCAGCTTAGAATTGAATTTTCTAAAAACAATCACCACAGCATCATTTTCAAATTTCCCAAATTTATTTTACATAAATGTCAGTCACAATCAAATCGGAAACATAGAGGAAGACGCATTTTACGGCGTAGATCAATTAAAAATGTTAGATTTAAGCTATAATAAGATTAAAGACCTTCCTGATGATTTATTTCTTTCATCTACAGGTTTACATGTTTTAAACCTTTATCATAATCAACTTAACTATATTTCTAATCGAATTTTGGAAAATATTTCACGTTTACGTGAATTAATAACTTTATTTAATCCGTGGCAAATGGGGTGCTACGATAAAATTGAAAAATGGGCTGTAAATAAATCTGTAAGATTAAATAAAAATAAATATTTTAAATGTGCAAAGACTGAAAATATAGAAAATATTCCAAAAGGTGTTACGACTGAAGATAATGTTGCGGAGTGTGTACCAAATATAAAAGAAAATCTTTCAGATATTTTATATTCTCGAGTATCTGATTATGAATGTTATTTTGAATATACAAAGTATTTTAATTTCTAAAGACCCTGTATATTATTCCCTGTAATATTTTTTTAAGTACAAATAAAGATTTGTTTATGTTAAGTAATTGCACGATATCCACTTGTAAAGAATGTGATAAAATAAACTGTGAAAAAGACTTTCTTTACGAATCAGACAAGACAAGGTCCTGAAAGCCCCAAAATAGTTCTCCATCAATATACCTCAATACCGAAACCTAAGAGACCTAAAAACCTGTATATCCACCAAAAAACCTACAGCCTTTAATGAAACTTTTTTTATAAAGCATTTCATTATAAACATAAACAGCAAAATAAAAATAATAGAAAAGAATCCATGCAAAATATAAAAAATTGCCACTGACCCGTGATTATTAAGCTGAGGCGTGCCAGGTGCAGATGGTTTGTTATGATTTAACGTGGGATTAGTAACGCTTGTGTCACTTCCAGACCTGCTCAACGACTCCTCATCATGTCCACTGCCACCAGAATTCCTGTGCTGCCGTGAACCATTGAGTAGTCTTGGTGAATTATTTTGCGAGTTGGAATTTTGAGCCCCACCCCTCGCTGCTTCATCTAAATAACGTTGGTATCTCTGAAGCTCCAATTGTAACTTCTCTAATTTATGACTGCATTCGTTTAATTGACCTACGGAAAAAATTAAGGGTGTCGACGTTTCGTCTCAATTTTCGCATGCCTTATTTACTACGGATATAATACAGATCTAAAACTTACAGGGTGTATTGCCGTGAAGATTAAAGTATTAAAAACGATTCACAACACATTTTTTCTTGCTTAGAATTAAATTTTTAACATTCAAAACGTCCAACATAACCAACAATTTTAAGTAGTACAAAAAATTGCCACTACAAAAAAGCGCGCGATTTTCAAATATTCAAAATTTCTAAAATACAAGTTTTGTCATTAAATGCATACCTTCGACAGTCATAGGGTCTCCTAAAGCAGGATTTGATTCATAAACGCCTTTCATTTTCATAAGCCCATCTCTAGTGGCTGTTTCTTGTGTAACTTTCGTTTGTAATTCATCAACTTTTTGTAGAAGCTTTTTCCGCCTTTGATTTGGTGCCAAATCGCTAAAGTCATCCTTTCCATCAGGAATTGTAGCATTCTGGTTTTAAAAAATAAATATAATATCTTAAACATTCATGGGGTACCTGGGGTCATGGAATTATTTTTTATTAGACAAATTAGTAAATAAATATTATGACAAGATACCGTTATGTGATTAGTGACTCTAAAGGTCAGTGGGCCGTAAGCAAAGCAGAAATTAACTCAAATTAATAAACATCACATTGCGAAATCGTTCATGGCTGTTGTTTAAATAAGAATAGAGTAAAGCGGATTAGCAACGTACCTTTATTGCGACACAGACTTCTGCAAGCTTCTGTTAGCATGAAAATGTATATAAGCCGTTAAAACATGCCTTTTTTACTGCTTAAGTGTATTAGATTAATATTTCAAGAACATAAGACTGTGTATAATATTATAAAAGGTGTAAAAAAAATACAAAAGCTTAGAATAGTAAAGAAAATATTTTTTATGCAAGAAATAGAATAGGAAATTGGAAGAAAACTACTCGTGCAAGAAAATGCATTCAAAAAACAACATCTAAACTCATTTGTTGTTTGTGTGGGGAAAAATGTTGTAATCCTATCGATACCAAATTAAATACGTGGTCTAAAAGTAATTATTTAATAGGAAATATTGATTGCATATTAGATTATTTTAAATTATAATTAACAATTACTATCAAAAATAAAAAACATCGGTTTTAATATATGTTGCACAATAACTGATAGCGATTACAATAGTTGATTACAAATCAACCTGGATGCTTAGCAATTATAATGTAATTTGTCTTGTAAATAATTAAACAAGCTTAGGACGCTATGGGTAATTAAAATTTACAAAAACCGTTTCTACATCAGACCCACTCCATGCCAATAAGGTGGGCAGAACCGTTTAACGACAAGGTGGGGTGACCAACAATATAATATAACGTTTGTTCCCCTATAGGATTACCATATTTTATTGTAAAAACAATCTTCTTGAGCTTACATCACTGAAATATGCCTAACCCGATTAGCTATATGCAATATTTTTTTAGGAAACAAATAAAGAGAGTTCCATCACTTAAAATTATTAAGGGTGTATAATATTCGAAAGAGGAGAAAATTCCCTTTCATTTGATACCAAAATACAAAAAACAATTGATAAGAGAATTTTGAAAAAAATAGATGAAGACAAATTCTTACGTTTTTCAATGGTTTTTTGGATTTTTCCCTAAATTTTCAAAATAAAAGAGTATATTTCTTGTATATTTTTGAAAAGAAGAGAAATTCCTCTTTCATTTGATACCAAAATACAAAAAACAAATGATATGAGAATTTTGAAAAAAATTTATGAAGACAAATTCTTACGTTTTTCAATGGTTTTTTGGATTTTTTCCGAAATTTTCATAATACAAGAGTATACTTCTTGTATATTTTTGAAAAGAGGAGAAATTCCTCTTTCATTTGATACCAAAATACAAAAAATAAATGAAAAGAAAATTTTGAAAAAAAATTATGAAGACAAATTCTTACGTTTTTCAATGGTTTTTTGGATTTTTCCCTAAATTTTCAAAATAAAAGAGTATATTTCTTATATATTTTTGAAAAGAGGAGAAAATTCTCTTTCATTTGATACCAAAATACAAAAAGTAAATGATAAGAAAATTTTGAAAAAATTATATGAAGACAAATTCTTACGTTTTTCAATGGTTTTTTGGATTTTTCCCGAAATTTTCAAAATACAAGAGTATACTTCTTGTATATTTTTGAAAAGAGGAGAAAATTATCTTTCATTTGATACCAAAATACAAAAAACAATTGATAAGACAATTTTGAAAAAAAATTATGAAGACAAATTCTTACGTTTTTCATAGGTTTTTTGGATTCTTCCCGTAATTTTCACAATAAAGAGTATACATGTGGTATATTTTTGAAAAGAGGAGAAAATTTCCTTTCATTTGATACCAAAATATAAAAAGCCAATGATAAGGGAAGTTTGAAAAAAAATTATGAAGACAAATTCTTACGTTTTTCAATGGTTTTTTGGATTTTTCCCGAAATTTTCAAAATACAAGAGTATACTTCTTGTACATTTTTGAAAAGAGGACAAAGCCCTCTTTCATTTGATACCTAAAGCTTTACTATTACACAGTAGTTCTTGAGCTCACGATACCAAGTTATCCAAAACTTTTGGCATGTGTATCTAAACAAAACTTGCTCATTATTTTATGGGTTTCTCCTGTATATTTTATTTCCCCTAGTCTTAATTTGGACAATAATTATAATTTTGCATACCTCAATGGGTTAATTAAAGAAAGTTATTAAAACATGTCTGTTTTAGGGGGTACAAACCATGCACATGCTGAAAACAGTAATTACTTACAAGAGGCAACCACAGGCCCGTAACAGCACCACACCGAAGACACCAATCACCAAAGAAACAAGAAAATTTAGGTAAGACTCAATATAATTATCGAAAATGGGATAAACAAACTACGCAACTATAATACTGAGCCTGAGCAGCTACTAATGCGTAACTAACAATAAAAATATTCAAGCTTTAAGTTACGAAAACTTACCCCTCTGCTTCCAAAAATATTTAATATTCCTGCTCTCTTTTTTATTTTGTTCCCAGAAAAAGTGCCTTTTACAGTATAGACACCATCTTTTAAACGGGGCTGTATATGATTGACGCTCGGAAGACTACCGGAATCACTTCCATTCCCTTTGGATAAATCTTCGAAGGGATAATCATCAGGTGGAGTAAATCCCGATTTAAACCTTTCTATTACTAATTGTGTATCCTTAAAAAAATTTATTAATCGAATAATAATTATTTTAAGACAAAAAACTTACCTCTTTCTCATCAATAATGTCTGCCGCTTTTGCAATGCCATCTAGACATTTATTAATTATAGGAAATACGTTGCGTTCAATTTCAACAGAGCTATAAATAAAATTTTTGATATTCTTTATACGTTTCTCGTCTAATTCTTGAAGCTGCCGGAATACTTCAGGTAATCCAGACCGGTAATGTTGTCGTTGTAATTCATTTGTGCGCTGTAATTGATCGGCGTATTCATTTTTTGCTGTATCACACACTTGAGATTTGTAAGACATATTTAGTCGTTGTTTTTCAACCTGAAAAAACCAAATAACAATTAATGTAATAGAAAAAAAGACCTCTCCCCTATAGGGTCCGTTGTGGGCTATTTGTAACAGAAAAAAAATAGGGGATTCCCCAGATTATATATTACTGAAAAGAGGACAAAATGTCCTTACATTTGATATCAAAATATAAAAATAAATGATAAAGAGAATTTTGAAAAAATTCTACAAAGACAAATTCTTACGGTTTTCAACTGTTTTTCGGATTTTATTCGAAATTTTCACCATACAAGGATATACATACTGTATCTCATTGAAAAGAGGACAAAACGCCCTTTCATTTGATACCAATATATAAAAACAAATGAATGTCCAAGAAAAAGTTACAAGGGGATTCCCCTACAGATGAGTTCTAAATTAAGCCAGGGGACTCCCCTGTTAATAAATTTAATTTTAAACATCAATATTTCTAGAAAAAAATTTAAAAAATCAATTTTTTGTCTTACCTCTGCTCTGGACAGATTAAAATCCGCATCAGCCTTTTGAAAATTTTCTACAGCCTTTTCTGATTCTTTAAAAGCTTTATCGTAAGTTTTCTTCGATCGAAGTAATGATTCTATTTGATTTTGTAACGCTTGTGTTAACTTTGAACCTTCTATTAATTGTCTCTGTTAAAATAAAAATATTATTTCACTCAAATAATTATTTAACAAAATATAAATGGTACCAACTTTTCTTTCTTCCCTTAAATCCTTCACAAGGGCATGTAATTCTTTTATAACATTTGACTGTAAATTTTCCGCTACAACTTCATGTTGGCCAGCTAGGTCGTTCACTTCATCCATTAACAACTTGAAGGCTTTACACGAACTATATCTGGAAATACAAGAAAAATTAGGAAAAAACAGAAGGGTAAAAGTGAGAAAATTTTATTTTACAGGGTCCACCCCAAAAGGATATCAGGGATGGACTCTTTAATTCTTAAATTGTTTTCTTAAATAACTTGCTTGTAAAAACAGTGTTGGATAAAATAATTGTGGTTTAAAGCTTGAGTAACGATAAATTATTGCAAATTATAAAAAGTGTTGTAAATATGTTACGATTTAGCCAATAATTTGATATTTTAAAGTGAAATTATGATATTAAGTAATTCGTATCAAATCTGATTTCTATTTTACATTTATATTACAAAAATATTCAACACAAATTAAACAAAAAAGTAGAAAAATGCGTTCATTGAATAACTTAATCGATCAAGGGCACCTTTCACCTACATATTTCATAACGTTTTCAACAAACATGGAATACTTAAGTGGTTTAGCTATTTATAGCACAACTTTTTCTTATTATTATTCTTATAGATATAAACCTGGTTTTAAAAAATCTTCAACCATATCAGCAGATGATCATACGAGGTACATTCAATAAAATCCACGACAGATAAATTTTGATCCCTCACGAGGTGGTCAATCATAATCACAATCATACGAGGTGTATTCAATAAAATCAACGACAGTTTGATTGATTGATACTCAAAAATATACAAGGTGTTTTATAAGAATTTAAATGCGGGATTTTTTATAGTTTGTGCAAATTTTCTTAGCGGATTTTTTCAAAGAAAATTGAATAACTTGGCAAGGGTGCAATAGATTTTCAAAACCAAAAAATGCCCAGAAAGCCAATTAAAAGTAGAGTATGAATATACAAAAATATACAGGGGGTCCTACAACAAATTACAAATCCACAGCTCGTGCAAGTTTTCTTTGCGAGTTTTGTAAACGTCAGATTTTTTCAAAAAAAATTCAATAGCTTGGCAATGGTGCAATAGAATCTCAAAAATCAAAAACGTCCAGAAAGCCAATTAAAAGTAGAGTATTAATATACAAAAATATACAGGGTGTCCTATAACAAATTACAAATCCACGGTTCGTGCAAGTTTTCATAACGAGTTTTGTAAACGTCAGATTTTTTCAAAAAAAATGTAATAACTTGGCAAGGGTGCAATAGAATTTCAAAAGCAAAAAATGTCTAGAAAGCCAATTAAAAGTAGAGTATGAATATACAAAAATATACAGGGTGTCCTATAACAAATTACAAGTCCACGGCTCGTGCAAGTTTTCTTTGCGAGTTTTGTAAACGTTACATTTTTTCAAAAAAAAATCAATAACTTGGCAAGGGTGCAATAGAATTTCAAAAGCAAAAAATGTCTAGAAAGCCAATTAAAAGTAGAGTATGAATATACAAAAATATACAGGGTGTCCTATAACAAATTACAAGTCCACGGCTCGTGCAAGTTTTCTTTGCGAGTTTTGTAAACGTTACATTTTTTCAAAAAAAATTCAATAACTTGGCAAGGGTGCAATAGAATTTCAAAAGCAAAAAATGTCTAGAAAGCCAATTAAAAGTAGAATATAAATATACAAAAATATACAGGGTGTCCTATAACAAATTACAAGTCCACAGCTCGTGCAAGTTTTCTTTGCGAGTTTTGTAAACGTTACATTTTTTCAAAAAAAATTCAATAACTTGGCAAGCGTGCAACAGAATTTCAAAAACCAAAAACGTCCAGAAAGCCAATTAAAAGTAGAGTATGAATATACAAAAATATACAGGGTGTCCATAACAAATTATAAATCCACGGGTCGTGCAAGTTTTCTTTGCGAGTTTTGTAAACGTTACATTTTTTCAAAAAAAATTCAATAACTTGGCAAGGGTGCAATAGAATTTCAAAAGCAAAAAATGTCCAGAAAGCCAATTAAAAGTAGAGTATGAATTTACAAAAATATACAGGGTGTCCTATAACAAATTACAAAACCACAGCTCGTGCAAGTTTTCTTTGCGAGTTTTGTAAACGTTACATTTTTTCAAAAAAAATTCAATAACTTGGCAAGGGTGAAATAGAATTTCAAAAACCAAAAACTTCCAGAAAGCCAATTAAAAGTAGAGTATGAATATACAAAAATATACAGGGTGTTCTATAACAAATTATAAATCCACGGCTCGTGCAAGTTTTCTTTGCGAGTTTTGTAAACAACGGATTTTTTCAAAAAAATTCAATAACTTGGCAAAGGTGCAATAGAATTTCAAAAACAAAAAATGCCCAGAAAGCCAATTAACAGTAGAGTATGAATATACAAAAATATACAGGGTGTCCTATAATAAATTACAAATCCACAGCTCGTGCAAGTTTTCTTTGCGAGTTTTGTAAACGTTAGATTTTTTCAAAAAAATTCAATAACTTGGCAACAGTGCAACAGAATTTCAAAAGCAAAAAATGTCTAGAAAGCCAATTAAAAGTAGAATATGAATATACAAAAATATACAGGGTGTCCTATAACAAATTATAAGTCCCCGGCTCGTGCAAGTTTTCTTTGTGAGATTTGTAAACAGTACATTTTTTCAAAAAAAATTCAATAACTTGGGAAAGGTGCAATTGAATTTCAAAAACAAAAAATGTCCAGAAAGCCAAGTAAAAGGACGTATGATACTCGAAAAATATCGACCATCTAAGAGTTTTAACAGTTTACCCTGTATATATTTGCTACGAAAAAAATCATATAAACCATCCGGCATCCTGTATGCATATCTTCTGTTTACTGTCTTGGGTAATAATTTTGAAAAAACCCAAACTTTAATGTCTCTAAAAACTAGCGCAGTTGTTCATTATTATAAAAAAAAGAAAAAAACAGCAGGTATTAATTAATCTTGAACATAACAACTTATGTAAACATATAATATTCGCTTTCTTGTATTACATGCATTAAAACAATTTGCCTCTAGGAAATTACAGGCAAACCTGAAAGCGTTAACTACTCCAGTAGTAATAATCACCTTAACAAGCCTCTTTTGGTCTTGTTTTTCTAGCACGCGGTCATGAATCCGGAATAAGTGTGACAAAAGGACAAAAGTAGAAACATATCACACAGAGTCGTGATTCAAAATTTTCAAAGAGAACAATGAAATGAAACACCCTGTATATTTAGGCTTCTTATCCTCCACTGACTTTACTTATCTCTAAGAGTGTTATCATCTAGCGAGAAAAAAAAGTTTCGAGCGTTTCATTATAAACTCTGGAGAGCTAGGTGGCCATAGAATATACTTGTATCATGTTTGTCTAATCAATGTAGATACCTTAGTGGTATCAGTTTCTTTTTTGTCGATTTAAAAAGCTGGTCATTGCGTTACAAAACATTGTACATGCCATAAGCAATGATCATAAATTATTGCGAACAACAAAAATGAAATTTAAAGCTACCGTCAACTTTCACCGAGTTTATCTGCATATTATTTAAATTGTTCTGTACCCAACCAAGTTGTGTAATATTCCCTGCAAATAACTTCAATTTAGTTCTCCGAATGACAAAAATTAATAGTCATACACAGGGCCGGATTAAAATAATTGTCAAGTCTAGACTTGAATTTTGATTTCCTTCCTTTTTTTTAATTATTGGTTTGACTTTCCTTTATCCTTTGTAAAACGTTCAGATATAATTTAATTGCAACTAAATTATAGGACCAGGACAAAAAATACAGGCACACAATTTCAAAAAAAATATGATAGATTATGCAACCCAAATAGCACCAAAGTAAATAAAATTACATAACTTCAAGGGAAGAAGAAAGAAAGAATTATCAGAAACACCCTGTATGTTAAAATTAATGCATTTATAGAAGAGAATGTTTTAACAGAAAAAATTATTATTTTTTTAAGTTTGTTGAGCAATAAAAAGTTCTTTGTATCCCAAGTGTCATTGATCAGTAAGTGGTAGGTAGGTAGATTACAGTGGCTTGCAAACAAAGACTTCCACATAAAAACGGAACAGCATGGCTTTAAAATACCTTATAAGTGGACAAACAACTTCATTACAAGGCAGTAACAAAAGTAAAATTCATGAGACACAAGAAACTTGAACTTTGCCTTACAATAAAAAAAATATAAGACGAAAAGACCTTCATTAATTCTAATTTAAGAATACTTACTGATATTCTTCTTCATCTTTTTTCTTGGGCTGGTAATTTTTTACTAATTTTCTGTAACAAAAAAAAATGTAAGTAAAAAGGAGAACATTATAATCCTAGTGAATAAATAATACACCATACACACAGCAAAGGGAGAAAATTATTTTTAACTCGTAAAGGCACTCGGGCTTCGCCCTCTTACTTTAAACTACCACCCCGGGAAAAATTATCCCTCGATTTGTTTTCTTATCCAAGTCAAGTATTATTGGAACAGAAAAATTAAAACATCTAAACAAAGAAAACATTCAATTGAAAAAAAAAATCATGAAATGACTGATAATAATTTATGAATGAAATTAACCGAATGATCGTTTATAGTACGTCTAGTTTATTTTCTTTATTAAAAGTAATTACTACGCTTCATTTGCTTGAGAAGCAACTGTTGCAAGTATTCTTGGAACTGGTACAAAGAGTTTATGTCTTTGCTACATTAATGCATAAGGATTTCTTAATTTGTTGGAAACTAATGAAGAGGAATGGCAAAGAATTTAAAAGGAAAGCAAGGGAAATGCATCAGACGGTGGCGAACGGTTGGGAAAAAAATTCAAGAGGGGTAGGAATAATTTTCAATTGAAGTAGGCCCACGTTAAATAAAAATATTTTACGTATCCTAGCAAAAAATAAACAAAAATCAGTTTTTTATGTAATCGCGTGGGGAGGTTTACATATTTTTTCCGGGTTTTTTATCCTTTTTTTTCTTTCTGGGCAGAATTATTTTTGTGTTTTTTCATAAAAATGGTAAGTTTCTTAAAAAATCTCTTCTAGTTTCACTCAACAAAAATTATTTTTAAAAAATTGATTTTTTCCAGCGCGAAGTAGTCTCCGTCCATATCGGCCAATGTGGCATCCAAATTGGGAACGCTTGTTGGGAACTTTACTGTCTGGAACATGGAATCCAACCAGATGGGCAAATGCCATCTGACAAGACAGTTGGAGGAGGCGATGACAGCTTCAATACCTTTTTCAGTGAAACTGGTGCTGGAAAGCATGTACCAAGAGCTGTTATGGCAGATTTGGAACCGACTGTTGTGGATGAGGTACGTACTGGGACGTACCGTCAATTATTTCATCCAGAACAGCTTATAACTGGGAAGGAAGATGCTGCAAATAATTACGCTCGTGGTCATTACACAGTTGGTAAAGACATCGTGGATTTGGTATTGGATCGATTGAGGAAACTTGCAGATCAATGTACAAGTCTTCAAGGATTCCTAATTTTCCATTCTTTTGGTGGTGGTACCGGTGCTGGATTCACTTCCTTGTTGATGGAAAGGCTTTCTGTGGATTATGGTAAGAAATCAAAGTTGGAACTTGCAGTTTACCCAGCACCACAAATTGCCACAGCCGTGGTCGAACCCTATAACGCTGTTTTAACAACCCATACCACCCTTGAACATTCCGATTGTGCTTTCATGTTGGACAACGAAGCTGTCTATGACATTTGCAGAAGAAACTTGGACATCGAACGTCCAACTTATACGAATTTAAATAGATTGATTGGTCAAATTGTAAGTTCAATTACGGCTTCACTTCGATTTGATGGGGCCCTCAATGTAGACATGGCTGAGTTCCAAACGAATTTAGTACCATATCCTCGAATACATTTTCCTTTGGTTACATATGCTCCGTTAATATCCGCTGAAAAGGCTTACCATGAACAATTAACCGTTGCCGAGATCACCAATGCTTTATTCGAACCCGCGAACCAAATGGTAAAATGCGATCCACGTCATGGTAAGTACATGGCTTGCGTTTGTCTTTACCGTGGAGATGTTGTCCCCAAAGACGTAAACGTTGCAATTGGTACCATCAAAACCAAACGTACCGTTCAATTCGTCGACTGGTGTCCGACAGGATTCAAGGTTGGGATTAACTATCAACCCCCAACTATTGTCCCTGGAGGAGATTTAGCGAAAGTTCAAAGAGCTGTTTGCATGCTTTCCAACACCACAGCTATTGCAGAAGCATGGGCCCGTTTGGACCATAAGTTTGATTTAATGTACGCTAAAAGAGCTTTCGTGCATTGGTATGTGGGTGAAGGGATGGAAGAAGGTGAGTTTTCAGAAGCTCGAGAAGACACAGCAGCTTTGGAGAAGGATTACGAGGAGGTCGGTATGGACTCGGGAGAAGGGGAAGACGAAGGTGCTGAAGATTAATCATTAAAAGGAAAATTCATTGGGTCTTTAATGGGTATTTAGATAATGATAAGGTTTAAAGATAAGATTTCAGGTCGTAAGTGTTTACAGAGAATAACTTGTATTGGGTTAAAATAAATATTTTTCCATCTTAATCTTTTCTTTTTTAAATATTACAATGATACGAGATCTAAAAATGTAAACTCCTGGAGAACTTGTATTGCTACCAAAAAAAGATAAACCTTTGAATTCTTTGAAATAATAAAAAAAAACATTTTAAAAGGTTGCATTTTGGTATAATTGGCGTATGTTGATTTAAATTTCCCGTTAAATTTTGTAATATACTGACCAAGGCCAACTATATCAAAACTAAACGGTCGTTTTAATACAGTTGGACTTGGGGTAGCTTTGAGTTGTTTTCCATTTACACGTAGGAGTAACTCCGAGTAGCACTGAGTAACTCCAAGCTACTCAGAGTTCCCCCCATGTGCAAATAGAAAGCACTTCTTGCCTTCTCCGAACAGGAGTGTCTCTTCTATCCTCAAAGGATCAAAATCAGGATAGGACCTCTCATCTGTACTTGACATTTAACTACCATGCGGTTGATTCTCATACAAATATCATAAACCAAATGAAGACCACATAATAAATCCTCATCTGCAGACCCATAGTAAAAAGAAGGAAATGGAACAAACCAAGAACAAGTCCCAAAAGAATATCAGGCTATGTTGCCAAATTGTCAATACCACAACCCTCTTGATTTTTGATAGTTTGACCACTTTGACGAAGAAAACTACCACCAATACAAGAGTTCCTTGATTATTGGGGACCATGTAATAAAACAAAAAATCACAATTAATCAAGGAACCCTAGCAAAACGACCCACCGTTTTTCTATTCATAGCCAACCTCTTTTTTATTCCATTACATTTCCTAAATCAAACTTTCCTAGGAAATACACCATGGAAACCATAAAACAAAATAAAAACATTCTTTTATCACAGACTCCAATATACAAGACGCTTTTTCTGCATCCTCCTTAATTTCATAAAAACAACTCGTTTTACCCAACTTATTTCAATATATTTGATTAACTCCACGTCTTCATTGAATAATCTCGATAAAACATGGTAAGTTCCATCCTTAATTTTTTGACAAGTCTTAATTTTCTATAATTTTTCCAGCGTGAATGTATTTCTGTTCATATGGGCCAAGCCGGTGTCCAAATCGGCAATGCTTGCTGGGAACTGTACTGTTTGGAGCATGGTATCCAACCTGATGGGCAAATGCCATCTGACAAGACTGTTGGTGGAGGCGATGAAAGTTTTACAACCTTTTTTAGCGAAACTGGTGCTGGAAAACACGTCCCAAGAGCTGTTATGGTCGATTTGGAACCCACGGTTGTGGATGAAGTTCGTACTGGGACATACCGCCAATTATTTCACCCAGAACAATTGATCACTGGTAAAGAAGACGCAGCAAATAATTACGCTCGTGGTCATTACACTGTTGGTAAAGAAATCGTGGATTTGGTATTGGATCGATTGAGGAAGTTAGCAGATCAATGTACTGGGCTACAAGGATTCCTAATTTTCCATTCCTTTGGAGGAGGTACTGGATCTGGTTTTGCTTCTTTATTAATGGAAAGGCTTTCAGTGGATTATGGAAAGAAATCTAAGCTGGAATTTGCGGTTTATCCAGCCCCACAAGTCGCCACAGCCGTGGTCGAACCCTACAACTCGATTCTTACGACTCACACCACCCTCGAGCATTCCGATTGTGCTTTCATGGTAGACAACGAAGCGATCTACGATATTTGCAGAAGAAACTTAGATATTGAACGACCAACTTATACCAACTTGAACAGATTGATGGCACAAATTGTAAGTTCCATAACAGCTTCTCTTCGGTTTGATGGTGCCCTAAACGTTGACTTGACGGAATTTCAAACCAATTTAGTACCATACCCCAGAATACATTTTCCTTTAGCTACGTATGCTCCTGTAATATCCGCTGAAAAAGCTTACCATGAGCAAATGACAGTTGCAGAAATCACAAACGCTTGTTTTGAACCAGCGAATCAAATGGTAAAATGCGATCCAAGACATGGTAAGTACATGGCGTGTTGTGTCCTGTACCGTGGAGATGTAGTACCGAAAGATGTCAACGCAGCTATTGGTACCATCAAGACCAAAAGGACCATTCAATTTGTCGATTGGTGCCCAACAGGTTTCAAGGTCGGTATCAATTATCAACCCCCAACAGTGGTTCCTGGAGGTGATTTAGCGAAGGTACAAAGGGCTTGCTGCATGATGTCCAATACCACTGCTATTGCAGAGGCATGGGCACGTTTGGACCATAAGTTTGATTTAATGTACGCGAAACGAGCTTTCGTGCATTGGTATGTTGGTGAAGGAATGGAAGAAGGCGAGTTTTCAGAAGCTCGAGAAGATACAGCAGCTTTGGAAAAAGATTACGAAGAAGTTGGTATGGATTCTGGAGAAGGAGAAGGGGAAGGAGGGGAAGAATATTAAAGCGTCGTTTAAATATACAAACTATATTTTATTTTTATGTATACTTCTTCTGTGATATTTTTACACTTTTTATATTATAATGACTAGATATTATTTATAAATAAAGTTTTATTGGAACTATTGCATTTTTTTGAATACAAACAATCCAATTTTCTGTGAGCTTTTTCTCCCTGACTCCTGTGGCACCCCAAGAAATGTTTAATACAGACAAAGAAAATCAAAATATTACCAAATATCTCTAGCCATGGTTAAGCAAGCTCACCCATGAATATGGGCAGAAATCGCAAGAGTTGGGAAAATGAAGCTGACCATGCCATGAAGAAGGCAGTTGGTTGTAGTTGCACAAGTAATGTAGGACAAGAGTTTGCATTTCGGCCCAAAGGCGACCATTGTTTCTTGGTGGGGTGTGCAACGACTTCCTGCACTGAAGAACCAGCTCAGAGGTTTCTTGGGGGATGCCCGAAATCGACTTTCAGAATTATATTTGTAAACGACAGTGACAAATCAACGCAGACGACGGTTTTTAGTAACACAAGAGCAGCTTGTTACCCCGAAGGAGGTGTGGTCCTTCTAAGTATACAAGAGTTCGCTGTTTGGGTGATTGAGTGATGGTTAAAGACTAACTTCCTTGTAGATATAAGATGTATTTCGCCCTCGCGATTTTAGGCGTTCTGTTGACGGTACGTGTGCTTTGGATGGGTCGTGAATATTTTTGTCCATAGCAGACCTGATCGGTACAAGCCCCTAATCGCAAAGATTTCTTCCTCAAACACCAAATACAATATTCCCAAACAAGTAGCTATTTGGTTCTGGATCAAGACATTTTCTAGCATTATGGGGTTATCCATGCTGTTGATGCATACATGAAGAAGGTATAGTTGGTCTTGAGATGCTATTGGTCAGATTTCTCAGTCCTAGTTTGTCTTAAACTATTGGGATACGTTCCTGGCTCGTGTCTTTACAACAAAATGTGGTGGAGGTATGTCCAGAAGCATTTTACGGCCATAGTAGAACACGCCGCAATAGTCGTCAACTTTAATAAAGACGGATCTAGGAGCAGTGGGAGTAAAAGCAATGGGTTTGTTCAAACATGATCAGCAGAAATTTATTTCAAACTTTCGATGTGCTTCCAACGATAAAAACAAACACAGAACTCTTTGGAAAACAAGGGATGCTAAAACCCTCCAATACCTTGGTAACAACCAAACAAATGTTGCGTTTAATATAACGAAGACACGCGTTTTTTTTACGCTTTTTTTTCTAAGTTATTTTAACTTTTTTGTTGTTCTTTTTGTGACGACTATTTTATGTTCATCTTTTTGTAATAAAAATGGTAAGTTTTAACGTTTCCATTCAAAAAGCATTCATTTTCAGAATTTAACTTTGTGCCTCTTTTCAGCGTGAAGTAATCTCCGTCCATATCGGCCAATGTGGCGCTCAAATCGGGAACGCTTGTTGGGAACTTTACTGTCTGGAACATGGAATCCAACCAGATGGGCAAATGCCATCTGACAAGACAGTTGGTGGAGGCGATGACAGCTTCAATACCTTTTTCAGTGAAACTGGTGCTGGAAAGCATGTACCAAGAGCTGTTATGGTAGATTTGGAACCTACTGTTGTGGATGAGGTGCGTACTGGGACGTACCGTCAATTATTTCATCCAGAACAGCTTATAACTGGGAAGGAGGATGCTGCAAATAATTACGCTCGTGGTCATTACACAGTTGGTAAGGAAATCGTGGATTTGGTACTGGATAGATTGAGGAAACTTGCAGATCAGTGTACGGGTCTTCAAGGATTCCTAATTTTCCATTCGTTTGGAGGCGGCACTGGATCTGGATTCACTTCCTTGTTAATGGAAAGGCTTTCTGTGGATTATGGTAAGAAATCAAAGTTGGAACTTGCAGTTTATCCAGCACCACAAATTGCTACAGCCGTGGTCGAACCTTACAATTCTGTTTTGACCGCCCATTCGACTCTTGAACATTCCGATTGTGCTTTCATGATGGATAACGAAGCCGTCTATGATATTTGCAGAAGAAATTTGGACATCGAACGCCCAACTTACACGAATTTAAACAGACTGGTTGCACAAATCTTGAGTTCGATCACGGCATCTCTTCGGTTTGATGGAGCACTCAAAGTGGACATGACCGATTTCCAGACGAACTTAGTGCCGTACCCACGAATCCATTTTCCTTTGATAACCTATGCTCCTGTGGTGTCCGCTGAAAAAGCTTACCATGAACAATTATCCGTTGCCGAAATCACGAATGCCTTATTCGAACCCGCGAATCAAATGGTAAAATGCGATCCTCGACATGGGAAGTACATGGCTTGCGTGTGTCTTTACCGTGGAGATGTTGTCCCCAAAGACGTAAACGTTGCAATTGGTACCATCAAAACTAAACGTACCATTCAATTCGTCGACTGGTGTCCAACAGGATTCAAGGTCGGTATTAATTATCAACCCCCAACAGTGGTTCCTGGTGGTGACTTAGCCAAAGTACAAAGAGCTGTCTGTATGATGTCCAATACAACGGCCATAGCCGAAGCATGGGCACGTTTGGACCATAAGTTTGATTTAATGTACGCTAAAAGAGCTTTCGTGCATTGGTATGTTGGTGAAGGAATGGAAGAAGGCGAGTTTTCAGAAGCTCGAGAAGACACGGCAGCTCTGGAGAAGGATTACGAGGAGGTCGGTATGGATTCTGGAGAAGGGGAGGGCGAGGGTGGAGAGGATTATTAACCCTAATATTCCTGTATTTACTAATTTATATCAATGGTAAAAAGTAGCTCGAGAAGCATTCCATAAAGCTGACAGAAAAGAAGAGCTCATCGATGGAACTTCTAACAGTTATGTATTACTATTAAGTCATGTAAACAGTAGACATGTATTCGTTTTATAAGGTATATGAATGTAATTAAGCCGCGCCAATAAAGTTTGACAAGAATAATTGTTAATTTCTTAATTCAAATAAAGAAAAAGTGAACCTTATTTTTGTGGTGTGCACCGTTTCATTTCAAAGTATAAATTTACGTATCACCCTTCTTTTTTGGTTACTTCGCATAACAATACTCTCCAAAACATTTCAAGGACACCCCAAACTGTAAAGTTCTAAAAAAAAGGGGGTGAAGACAAGTGTTTTTTGAAAATGTCAATAAAAGTGTGTACTGTAAAATTTAAATTAAATGTTTCCCGCTAAAAGTAGTTTCCTGTAATTCACGAAGTGGCGACACCGCACGGAATAACTCGGTATAGTAGATTTCACCAGCCATGACCAGCTTCATTCTTTAAATTCTTAAGAGAATGAAGCTGGCCATGGGTCAGTCGGCAAAAGCCTTCTATAAAAGAAGAGATTTTCGTTGGGGTGTGGTTGGGGGCTGGTTTTTGAAAAATCGGCAAAAATGTTTTAAGTTTTTTAGATCCACGTCAGCTGACCATTGATCAGTTAAATGTCAATATTTTAATCAGAAATACTAGAGTGCCTTGATACTGTCTGTCAGATTTTAGTATCAAGGCACTCTGTTCTTATGTTATGGAAACATGTAACCTTATTTGTGGAGATTTCTGCAAAATTTTCTGGAGTTAAAAAGAAAAATAATAAAAATTCTTGTAAAGCTTTATTGGCTCGGTTTCCTTACATTCATATACCTTATACATGTCTACTGACTAGAATAACCACCGTTGTATTCTTTATTTCTGTTAACAATATGAACGGCTTCTCGAGCTACTATTTACTATTTATATTAATTATTACATACAGAAATATTAGGGTTAATAATCCTCTCCACCCTCGCCCTCCCCTTCTCCAGAATCCATACCGACCTCTTCGTAATCCTTCTCCAGAGCTGCTGTGTCTTCTCGAGCTTCTGAAAATTCACCTTCTTCCATCCCTTCACCAACATACCAATGCACGAAAGCTCTTTTAGCGTACATTAAATCAAACTTATGGTCCAAACGGGCCCATGCTTCGGCTATGGCCGTTGTATTGGACATCATACAGACAGCTCTTTGTACTTTGGCTAAGTCACCACCAGGAACCACTGTTGGGGGTTGATAATTAATACCGACTTTGAATCCTGTTGGACACCAGTCGACGAATTGAATGGTACGTTTAGTTTTGATGGTACCAATTGCAACGTTTACGTCTTTGGGGACAACATCTCCACGGTAAAGACAAACGCAAGCCATATACTTCCCATGTCGAGGATCGCATTTTACCATTTGATTCGCGGGTTCGAATAAGGCATTCGTAATTTCGGCAACGGATAATTGTTCATGGTAAGCCTTTTCAGCGGAAACCACAGGAGCGTAGGTTATCAAAGGAAAATGAATTCGTGGGTACGGCACTAGGTTCGTCTGGAAATCGCTCATGTCCACCTTGAGTGCTCCATCAAACCGAAGAGATGCCGTGATAGAACTCAGAATTTGTGCAACCAGTCTGTTTAAGTTTGTGTAAGTTGGGCGTTCAATATCCAGGTTTCTTCTGCAAACGTCATAGACGGCTTCATTATCCATCATGAAAGCGCAATCGGAATGTTCAAGGGTCGAATGGGCGGTTAAAACAGAATTGTAGGGTTCGACCACAGATGTGGCAATTTGTGGGGCCGGGTAAACTGCAAGTTCCAACTTTGATTTCTTACCATAATCCACAGAAAGTCTTTCCATCAACAAGGAAGTGAATCCAGATCCAGTACCGCCACCAAAGGAATGGAAAATTAAAAATCCTTGAAGACCCGTACACTGATCTGCAAGTTTCCTTAATCTATCCAGTACCAAATCCACGATTTCCTTACCAACTGTGTAATGACCACGAGCGTAATTATTTGCAGCATCCTCCTTCCCAGTTATAAGCTGTTCTGGATGAAATAATTGACGGTACGTCCCAGTACGTACCTCATCCACAACAGTAGGTTCCAAATCTACCATAACAGCTCTTGGTACATGCTTTCCAGCACCAGTTTCACTGAAAAAGGTATTGAAGCTGTCATCGCCTCCACCAACTGTCTTGTCAGATGGCATTTGCCCATCTGGTTGGATTCCATGTTCCAGACAGTAAAGTTCCCAACAAGCGTTTCCGATTTGGGAGCCACATTGGCCGATATGGACGGAGATTACTTCATGCTAAAGTAAAAATTAATGTTGGGGACAGAATTTTAAATGGAAATGTAAAACTTACCATTTTGATTAAGAATATTAAACATAAAATAACGTTGATACAAAAAGAACAACAAAAAGAACAAAAAAACCTTAAGCGCCAAAAAAAAAACGCGAATTTTCTTTAGTATAAACGTAACATTTGTTTTTTTTTTGTCACCACGGTAATGGATTTTCCATGAACGCTTGTTTTCCAAAGTATCCTATCTCTTTTTATTTTATACGTCTACGTTGATCTGTCAAGAGTGACTGATCAACGCAGACGGCGATTGTTATAAGGGAGTGGAGAGAACAGTTGTAGTGAACAGTAGTTACTATTACTGTTACTCCAGACAGGCAACATTCTCAGTTGGAGTCTATAATGGGCCACCTCTGGCCTTAGGACAAAGAGGTGCCAGGGATCCGGATGCCAAGACCTCAATCAAAGATAATTTAGCAAATGTTAAGTTGTCTTTGGTAAACACAAAAAAAAAATGAAGATGTTTTCTATGGCCTCAAAAAGCAGGTATATTTCTTGTCCACGTTTAGTTGATCAATTTGCAGAAAAATAGGGAAAAGTCTTGGGGAAAAGACTTACAGGTGATAAAATTACGACTCGAGAAAAATACAAAAACCAAGCACTCTTGGAAAAATCATTGCGTTGGTTACAAAAAAACAAATGTTACTTTTATTATAACGAAAATTCGCGTTTTATCTTTCGGGGCGCTTTTTTTCCTTTACTTTTTTTTTTAGTCTTTTTGTTGTACTTTTTGTATTAACGCCCATTTTATGTTTAATATCCTTTATTAATATGGTAAGTTTAAAATTCTGATTCCCAAATTCTGTCCCTAACATTAACTTTTATTTTAGCATGAAGTAATCTCTGTCCATATCGGCCAATGTGGTTCCCAAATCGGGAACGCTTGTTGGGAACTTTACTGTTTGGAACATGGAATCCAACCAGATGGGCAAATGCCATCTGACAAGACAGTTGGAGGAGGTGATGACAGCTTCAATACCTTTTTCAGTGAAACTGGTGCTGGAAAGCATGTACCAAGAGCTGTTATGGTAGATTTGGAACCTACAGTTGTGGATGAGGTACGTACTGGGACGTACCGTCAATTATTTCATCCAGAACAGCTTATAACTGGGAAGGAAGATGCTGCAAATAATTACGCTCGTGGTCATTACACAGTTGGAAAAGAAATCGTGGATTTGGTATTGGATAGATTAAGGAAACTTGCAGATCAGTGTACGGGTCTTCAAGGATTTATGATTTACCATTCTTTTGGTGGTGGCACTGGATCTGGATTCACTTCCTTGTTGATGGAAAGGCTTTCCGTGGATTATGGTAAGAAATCAAAGTTGGAACTTGCAGTTTATCCGGCACCACAAATTGCCACATCTGTGGTCGAACCCTACAATTCTGTTTTAACCGCCCATTCGACCCTTGAACATTCCGATTGCGCTTTTATGATGGATAACGAAGCAGTCTACGATGTTTGTAGAAGAAACCTTGACATCGAACGTCCAACTTACACAAACTTAAACAGATTGGTTGCACAAATTATGAGTTCAATCACAGCTTCACTTCGTTTTGATGGAGCACTCAAAGTAGACATGACTGATTTTCAGACGAACTTAGTACCATATCCACGCATCCATTTTCCTTTGGTTACATATGCTCCTGTGGTTTCCGCTGAAAAGGCTTACCATGAACAATTATCCGTTGCCGAAATCACGAATGCCTTATTCGAACCCGCGAATCAAATGGTAAAATGCGATCCTCGACATGGAAAGTACATGGCTTGCGTTTGTCTTTACCGCGGAGATGTTGTCCCCAAAGACGTAAACGTTGCAATTGGTACCATCAAAACTAAACGTACCATTCAATTCGTCGACTGGTGTCCAACAGGATTCAAGGTCGGTATTAATTACCAACCCCCAACGATTGTTCCTGGAGGAGATTTAGCGAAAGTTCAAAGAGCTGTTTGTATGCTTTCCAACACCACAGCTATTGGAGAAGCATGGGCTCGTTTGGACCATAAGTTTGATTTAATGTACGCTAAAAGAGCTTTCGTGCATTGGTATGTTGGCGAAGGAATGGAAGAAGGCGAGTTTTCAGAAGCTCGAGAAGATACAGCAGCTTTGGAAAAAGATTACGAAGAGGTCGGTATGGATTCTGGAGAAGGGGAGGGCGAGGGTGGAGAGGATTATTAGCCCTAATATTTCTCTATTTATCAATTATTACTAAGAACACAGGACTGGGAAGTATTTCAAATGCCTGGAAGAAATCACAACAACGGGCATTCCAATAATGTGTAATACTTAACTAAGCAGTCAGTAGACATATATTTATTGGATAAGGGATGTAAATGTAAAATAAAACCGAGTCAATAAATATTTCAAAGGGGAGAAAAAGAAAAATAACTTCTCTTGGTTTTCTTTCTTTTGGTGATTGAGTATTACTTCTGTATTAGCATGGCCAACTTCATTCCCAACTCGTACGAGTAGAGATGGGGATGCAGCTGGCCATGGTATTACTTGAAAAACTTTCAGGTAGGGTCACGCGTATTACTTTTCAAAATATTCAGCAGACAAATTAAAGACTTCCCACCACATCGTTTGATGCGTTTTCAACCTGGACTCGCTTTACCATAGCCAGAAAGACGGATGCTTCGTTTTGTTATCTCCTTCTAAAGGTAAAATGACCCATACCCCTTTTTGATCTATCCTGGAGGAAAATCATTGCTTCCACATGGGCAGTACACCCCTTTAGGGCCTTCTTCATCGTGCAGATCCAGTATTACCTGATCAGGAAGCTTCTACAAGATTCTGTTGTCTGATCCTGGAGGTAAGGGCAAGACACCCTCATTTTGGGCCCATACTGGAGGCAATCTGATGCCTCCACATGGTCAGGACATGACTTGATGTATTCTCCAAGATGCTGACCTAGTATTACCCGACTAGAGTTCGTAGAAGGAAGCTTGCGGAAGAGTTTGTATCTCTTTCTGAGAGTAAGACCACAACCCATATCCTTTTCAACCTGGTACGAGAGACGAACTAAATCCCCCAATTTTCTAATCCCCGCCTACTACTAAATAAATGCAATAATTGGTAAAAAATAACCTACGTAACGACAAGACCCATCATTTCTGTCATAGTCGCATTTTTTTTCAAACTTTTTTTGTGTTTTTACAAGAAATTCTACATAAAAATGGTACGTTTAGAAATCAAACATCATTTTCCCTATTTTTAAGACCTTCCATTCGACGTTATGACACATGTCAGTTTCATTTCAGCGTGAAGTAATCTCCATCCATATCGGCCAATGTGGCATCCAAATCGGGAACGCTTGTTGGGAACTTTACTGTCTGGAACATGGAATCCAACCAGATGGGCAAATGCCATCCGACAAGACAATTGGTGATGACAGCTTCAATACTTTTTTTTGCGAAACTGCTGCAGGAAAACATGTACCAAGGTCTGTTATGGTAGATTTAGAACCTACAGTTGTGGATGAAGTCCGGACTGGGACGTACCGTCAACTTTTCCATCCCGAGCAGCTTATAACAGGAAAGGAAGATGCTGCAAATAATTATGCTCGTGGTCATTACACACTTGGTAAAGATATCGTCGACTTGGTACTGGATCGCTTGAGGAAAGTTGCAGATCAATGTTCTGGGCTACAAGGTTTCATGATTTTTCATTCTTACGGTGGTGGTACGGGGTCTGGATTTGCTTCCCTATTAATGGAAAGGCTTTCTGTGGATTATGATAAGAAATCAAAGTTGGAACTTGCAGTTTACCCAGCACCACAAATTGCCACAGCCGTGGTCGAACCCTACAATGCTATTTTAACCACCCATTCGACTCTTGACCACTCCGATTGTGCTTTCCTCTTGGATAACGAAGCTGTTTACGACATTTGCAGAAGGAATTTAGACATCGAACGTCCAACATACTCAAACTTAAACAGATTAATTGCACAGATTATGAGTTCAATCACAGCGTCTATTCGGTTTGATGGCGCCCTCAATGTGGACATGGCGGAGTTCCAGAACAACTTGGTGCCGTATCCACGAATTCATTTCCCGTTAATTACTTACGCCCCTGTGGTATCCGCTGAAAAGGCTTTTCACGAACAATTATCAGTCTTCGAAATCACCAATGCGTTATTCGAACCCGCGAACCAAATGGTAAAATGTGATCCACGCCATGGGAAGTACATGGCTTGCGTTTGTCTTTACCGTGGAGATGTTGTGCCGAAAGATGTAAACGCTGCTGTTGGTGCTGTTAAAAGCAAACGTACCATACAATTCGTCGACTGGTGTCCCACAGGGTTTAAGGTTGGAATTAATTATCAACCCCCTGTGGTCGTTCCTGGGGGTGATTTAGCTAAAGTCCAAAGAGCTGTTTGCATGCTTTCCAATACCACAGCTATTGGAGAGGCTTGGGCCCGTTTGGATCATAAGTTTGATTTAATGTTCGCCAAAAGAGCTTTCGTGCACTGGTATGTTGGGGAAGGAATGGAAGAAGGGGAGTTTTCAGAAGCTCGAGATGACACGGCAGCTCTGGAAAAGGATTACGAAGAAGTTGGTATGGATTCAGATGAAGGGGAGGACGAAGGAGGTGAAAATTATTAAACAGTGTTTACTCATTTAGACAGGCACTAGATCAGTTCGGGAAGAATCAGATAAGATGTATAAAAGATAGGAAAAGCAATTGTTGATGTTTTTAATTCAGTATACACATCCTTTTACTTCATTATGTACATGAAGATAAAATAAACTTAGCCCAAAAGATTTTTTTTACAAAGAATTTTATTTTTATTTTTGAGTTGCTTTTTCATTGCATTCTGTTTTTATGAACTGCTAAAAAATATTTAACTATGCAGGATGGACAATGGGGTCCTTTGACCTATTTCCTACTCCAGGAGTGTCGAGGAAGTGTTGGGGTCGGCCGTCTTGATAAAGTCTGAAGAGCTCCGGACAGTACAGAACTATCTGGGAAGTCTACCCCGAGGAAGTTCGGGTAGTCTCTGGGAAATCTAAGCGCCTAGGAAACCTTGGGGAAGTCTAAAAGGTGTTAGAGAAGTATAGGAGCGTCTTGGGGAACGCTGACAAGGTTCGGATAGTCCTAGGACGTTTGAGAAACTCTGGGGAAGTTCAGATATTCTCTACGATAACCAGAAGGCTTCTGGGAAGCCTTGAGCAAGTCTGGGAAGTGTTGGGGAAGTATGAGGGTGTCTTGATGAAGTCTGAGGAGGTCCAGGTAGCCTGGGAAGCCTTGAAGATGTCTAAGGAAGTCCGAGTAAATCAAGGAGTTCGGAGAAATGCTACGGAAATTCTACACCGTTTGGAAAGTCTTGAGGAAATTCGGGTAGTCTCTGGGAAATCTAAGAAGCGCCCGGGAAACCTTGGGGAAGTCTGAAGAAGTCCGGTTAGTCCTGAGGAAGTCTAAAACGTGTTGAGAAAGTTTTAGAGCTTTTTAGTCCAGTCTGAAGAGGTTCAGATAGTCCAGGGCTGTCTGGGCGGCTTGAAGAACTCCGAGGACGTTCGGGTAGCCTCTGGGAAACCTAACAGGCGCCTGGGAAACTTTGGAGAAGTCTGGGGAAGCTTAGAAAGTGTTGGAGAGATGTTGGTGAAGTCTGAGAAGTTCCAAATGATTCAGGGCCGCCTGGAAAGGCTTGGGGAAATCTGAGAAAATTGGGGTAGTCCCTGGAAAATCCAAGAGGCGCCTGTAACACCTTCGGGAAGTCAAAGTATTCTCAAGGAAGTGTTGGGGAAGCCTAGGAGCGTCTTAGCAAAAGCTGATAAGATCCGGATAATCCTAGGACGTTTGAGATGTCTGGGAGAACTATGAGGAACTTCAGATATTCTCTGCGATAACTAGAAGGCGCCTGGGAAGCTTTGGGAAAGTCTGAGGAGGTCTTGATAAAGTTGGAGAAGTGCTGGGGAAGTTCTACGCCGTCTGAAAACTTTTGGGAAACTCTAGAGGAAATTCGGGTGGTCTCTGGGAAATGACGAGGGCAACTGGGAAGTTTTGAGAAAATCTGAAGAGTCCGGGTAGTTTGGGGGAAGCCTGGATTAAGCTTGAGGAAGTGCGAGTCTGTCCGAATAATTCTGGGCTGTCAGGGAAGTCTTGGGGAACTCTGAGGAAGTTCAGATATTTTCTGCGATAACTAGATGCGGCCTGGGAACCCTTGGGGAAGTGTCGAGGAAGTCTGAGGAGATCCGGGTAGCCTGGGAAGCCTCAAGAATGTCGTAAGAAAGTCGGAGAAGTGCTGGGGAAGTTCTACGCCGGCTGGAAAGTCTTGGGAAACTCTACAAGGAAATTCGGGTAGTCTCTGGAAAATCACGATGAGGACTGGGAATTTTTGGAAAAGTTCGGGTAGATTGGGGGAAGCCTGGAGGAAGCTCGGGGAAAGTGCGAGTCTGTTCGGATAATTCTGGGTTGTCAAGGAAGTCTTGGGAACTCTGAGGAAGTTCGAGTAGTCTCTGGAAAATCTAGGGGCGTCTGGGAAGTCTTAGGAAAGTCGGAAAAACAAATTGGGAAGGATTTATGTGTTTTATCGTGTTTTCAAAGTTTCTTTTCAAAACCCTGTCTGACTAGTCGTTAATAATAGAAATTTTGTAAACCAACAAAGAAAAGACCATAGCAGGAAATTGAAATGGTTTTGGAAGAAGGGGTTGGGGAGGATTCATGACTGCTGTCTCCTCAAATCAGATGTACCTGCGCTGCTTTCTGTAATCTATTGAACGATTTGCTCTTCTCTTTTTCCCCAACATATGGCGTAACATTTCTTGTTGAAAATATTGATGTAGAGCGTTGTATTTCGAAATACTTCACAATCTACCGTTCGTTAATCTTGCCATGAATTAATTCAGAAGTTATTTACATTAAACAGAACTTTAATGTTTGTTCTAAAAATTACATCGAACTGTTTCCCGTCACCTTACGAACAAGAAAGAATATTTTATGGTAGCAATAAAATTCCCGTTATATTTCCACGGCCAAAAATATACCCACACAAACAAAAAACATTAACCAATAATTAAAAGATTAAAGCACCACTTGAAAGGGTGTTTTTAATCCAAGAGCCATGTGTGTTTTGTACAAAAACGTTCATGCCGTTAAGCAAAAGTGTTGTTTCGCGAAAACTTGTTATATGAAAGAAAGATCACCGACCCGAGGACGGCGCCTACACGAAACCATCGACCGGCCACATACTGACCATCCAATTATGGACTCTTGTTGCTAAGAAGGTGCATATAAGCGCATTAGTTCGAGGACGTTAGAATTTATACGACATTTTAATATCTAACTTTATTATAACATTCAAAAAAATTCCTGGAAACAAACTTTAAGAAATAAAAATTAGTGATTGTTGTGGGTTTGGCATGTAGGTACTGGTTTTATAAAAATGCGGAAAACAAATGAAGGTTAAAACAGTTCAAAATTATTACTCCTAGGTTATTATCCGATTTAACAAGCATAGACATTATGTAAAGGTCAAATTTATTACACAAAGTTTTATTTTTACCCCAGGAATCCGCATACCGAGACCTCGACCCTTTAAAAACATTTTTTTCTATTCCCGAATCAGTTAATTTACATTTCTGCCAAACGTTTTATATCCAAGCATTATTCTAGACCTTGGCCACCACACTCGCCAGATCTTAATCCGTTGAATTTTGTGCTATACGACTAAAATAAATTTCTTTAAGCTAAATAAAGAAAGCAAAACTAAAATTAATAAATAAATGTCTTCATTGTTTGAAGAAAAGCAACGGAATCTTTCTTTTTTTATTAAATATTACAATAATATTCTTCTGTATGTTACGTAACGTTTAATAGCTGTCAGTGTTGTTATTGTGGTTACAGAGAGAAAAAGTGAAAGTTAATACACACCACATACACATATGCTGCATCTTATCAAATCCGTATTTAATATTCTGTAATCGTTAGGTAAATTAATTTCCCAACCAACATGTTTCAATCAAGATCGAGAATAATATAACATAGTATTAAAGTACTTCCTAGAAACTTATTAAAGCTGACATATATTTAAAAGCGGATTAACCTAATTTCTAATGCTTTTAAAATTTAAATTTAGGATTTTGATGGTATTGTTTAATGTTAGCATTGTCGAAAAAGAAAGTAGCAAAAAAACACGACACGGAAACGTAAAAATACCTGGGACAACCCTAACTTCTTGTACAACTTGATTTCCTCCTGACTCCTGAGGATTCGCTCCTGGACGACTGAGATTTCTTCTCGGCTTTGTTAGGACTCCCCAGGCTTCCCCAAGACTGTGTAGAAGTCTCTGAGACAATGTACACTTCTCCTGGACAACCATGACTTCCTAAACTTGTCCAAAACTGCGTAGACTTTTTTGAGACAATGCAGACTTCTCCTGGACGACCATGATTACCTCCTGACTCCGCCAGGACTCCCCAAGACTGCGTAGACTTTTTTGAGACAATTCAGACTTCTCCTGGAAGACCATGATTTCCTCCTGACTCCGCTAGGACTCCCCAAACTTCCCCAAGACTGCATAGACTTTTTTAGACAATGCAGACTTCTCCTGGACGACCATGATTTCCTCCTGGCTCCGCCAGGACTCCCCAAACTTCTCCGCAACGACCATGATTTTCTCCCGACTCCGCCAGGACTCCCCAAACTTCCCCAAGACTTTTCCTGAACGACCATGATTCCCTCCTGACTCCGCCAAGACTCCCCAAACTTCCCCAAGACTGCATAGATTTTTTTTAGACAATGCAGACTTCTCCTGGACGACCATGATTTCCTCCTGGCTCCGCCAGGACTCCCCAAACTTCTCCGGGACGACCATGATTTTCTCCCGACTCCGCCAGGACTCCCCAAACTTCCCCAAGACTTTTCCAGAACGACCATGATTCCCTCCTGACTCCCCCAAGACTCCCCAAACTTCCCCAAGACTGCATAGATTTTTTTAGACAATGCAGACTTCTCCTGGACGACCATGATTTCCTCCTGGCTCCGCCAGGACTCCCCAAACTTCTCCAGGACGACCATGATTTTCTCCCGACTCCGCCAGGACTCCCCAAACTTCCCCAAGACTTTTCCTGAACGACCATGATTCCCTCCTGACTTCGCCAAGACTCCCCAAACTTCCCCAAGACTGCGTAAATTTTTTTAAAGACAATACAGACTTCTGGACGTACCATCATTTCCGCCTGACTCTGCCAGGACTCCCCAAACTTCCCCAAGACTGCGTAGACTTTTCTGAGACAACTCAGACTTCCCCTGATTTCCTCCTGACTTCATCAGCACTTCCTAGACTCCCCCGAAAGAACCCAGAGATTTTCTCAGACTGTCTCAAATAAATCAGACTTCTCCAGGGCTTCTGGAAAACAACCCTGATCTCCCCGGGGCTTGTCAGATTTCCCCTAGCATTCTGCAATCTTCCCTCAGACATCCCAGGCTTCTCCTGGATGACGTCCTTCTGACTCCCCAGGATTGCGTAGACTGCTCTAGGACAAACCAGATTTCCCTAAACAATCCTGAGATCCTCGCAATTCTCCAGGGCTTCCCAACGACAATTCAGACTTCACTGAGGCAACCGACATTTTCTCAGACTACCCGGACTTCCTCCTGACTTTTCCAGGACAAAGACAATTTAAAATCCACCTCGTCCTGACTTATTAGTAATATTTCTCTAGGCCAGCATAGGAAAAAATCCTTAAAATTATTTCGTATCTCATACTTTTCGCAATTCCCTGCGTTTGCATGGCCCAAAAAACAAAACATGCAATAAACAATGTAAAAATTTATTCAAAGGTTAACCTACATTAATTTATTTATTATCCACAGTTTAGGGGTCTATTTTCAGAACAACAAACCTATTTTCCTCATATAGTCACGCTAGAGAGCAGAATATTAAATATTCAAAAGTAATATAAAAATTCTTTCTGTCTGGAATGCAAATGAATAGACAAGACATGTCTGAGAGCTTCAGAACACCAACGACTTGTACACCTCTGAAGATCACGGAAAGCAAACTTAACCCTGTGTGAATTGCTAATCAGCTTGTTTGAACGAGATCTATTAGGAATATCAATTACCGGCTAGTACATGGGGCATTAGCATGCTTTGAATAGGTATCAGACGAACATAATTTTTATATACGTGTACAAGAAAATTAATTAAAGACATGGTAATTTTTTTTCTGGAAAGAAACGTAACAAATCACGAAAGTGACATTTTACGGGACAAGGACGAAATTAAAAAAAAAGTTTGTAGTAGTTCGGGTTTGAACCTTGCTCCCAAAAAAACGAGCCATGCTCAATCCACCGTCACTAAACTTCAATAAAATTATATTTTTGGGGAAACAAAATTATACTTAGTACGCCCCTGTCTTTTAAAACATCAAATAATTTTCCTTCGAATAATGTACTTGGATATTCCATATATATGGAATTTTTTTAACTTGTCAATCTTTTTCCATCTGATATAATTAACTCACTTTCATTTTACATTAGAAGAAAAAAATACTCCACAGGAATTCTAATTTTATGCGTGGGTGGCCTCGAACTCGTACTACAACGGTTAGTTGAAAATTACTTCTAATGGGTATCCCACGGACTTAATCATAAACAAAATATCCAATTACATAAGCGTTTAGATAGGGACGATGTTTTTTAATTTCATCCGGAAGGGAATTTTTCCCGCAATTAAATAAAATACCTTTTGTAACTTGTTAAAACAACCGATGGCCAAAGATTTTTCCATCGAATTAAATTTTTATAGAGCATTAAATCAAAATCGATCCCAAAACCTACACGGTTCCATTAAAAAAATCCAATTTTATTACATAACTCTTATATGGAACACCCTGTACAATTAAAAATAATTTTAAAATATACTTCTCTCGATTCTCTATAACTTTTCCTTGAAACATTTTTCTCTATTTTAAATAGGAAAGGAGATATCGCTCTTGTTCACTCACTATTTATACAGGGTGTATTAGAAAAATTTTTATTTCTTGTAACTAGAATATCTCGAGAACGACGCAACCGAATTTTAAAACCAAAACATATTCTTAAAGCTAATTAAAAGTAGATTAAGATTAATACAAATATACAGGGTGTTCGATTTAAAAACCCATAATTGTTCTATGCCACTTCTACACAGACTACCCTGTATATTTTTAAATAATTTTAAAGTAAGCTTCTCTTTGTTCCTTAAAACTTTTATTTGAAACATTTTTCGATATTTTAAATATAAAATAAGATCCCCCATTATACAACTGACTCGTTTTGTATAAATAAATAATTCAATCAGGAAATAATTACAAAGAGGTGGAGTAATGCAATTTGCAAACAAAGAAACAAAACAAATCAAAAACAAACGACGTTACAAATTGTGCAATTATTTAACATCATTTATTATTATTGTTTGCAAACAATTGAATGCGTGATGGGGTCAGACTGAGTGCCAAATCAATAAATTTTATCACAGATAGGTTGGTTATCTTGGTAAATTTAGAAATCTGTCAATATTTATATATGATTTGTTGTAACACACAATATTATTATCTCTTTTTATAGATTTTTGCTTAAATCCATAGGCGTAGTATAAGGGGGAAAATATTGGAAAAAAATTGAAAAGAAAAAGTCATTTTCTTTGAAAAAAAAAAACCTTAAAAATAAAGGATATAGCAAATAGATACACCCCTTAAAAACCTCGGGGACAGTAAGGAGGGTTAGAGCCTCCATTTATCATTTTATTAACGTTTTTTGTACATACCTCAATTTGTAGGCATATTCACATTCAATTGCAGCTCGATCTCTCACAAAATGTCCATATTTTTCCAAAAAATCTATCCCTTTCAATGTATGATTGGACAGATTTTCGAACTGGTCCTAAAAGAAAAAAAAACTGTTAGAATCAATCAGTCTGTGCAGTTGTAACCGAAAATAAAAATTATTTAGTAGCTCATTTTTCAAGAGAGTGGAACCCTGAATTCAGCAACGATACGGATTCCAGCTTATTCGTTCAATGATGTCTCAAGCCTGAGGGTAAATAGTAAAAAAAAGTAGGTATTACAAAATGTAAATCCGAAATGTCATGGTGGTGATAGTTTGGAGCACTAGAGACAGTCCTGGGAGACTCTGTGGTTGCTAGACAAGTTGGGGTAGTTCTGGGAAAATTTGGTTGTCCCGTGGTACTTCCGTTGTAGTCCAGAGGTTGTTCTGGGGTAAGTATGGCTAGTTTAGAGGTAGTTTCAGAAAAGTTTGAGTAATTTAGGGGAAGTGTTGGTAGCCCCAAGGATGGTTGACGGGTTCGGGGGGTAGTTCCAGGAAATTCTGAATGTATCAGAAGAGAAGGTTGAAGACTCAGGATAGTCCTGGAGAAGGTTTGAGTAGACCAGAGGTAGTTTTAGGGGAGTCTGAAAGTTCCCAAAGCAGTTGGGGAAATGTGGATAGTCCCAGGGAAGGTTGAATAGTTCGGGGGTAGTTCTAGATAATTCTGAGAGTATCAAAAGAGAAGGTTGAAGACTCGGGTTAGTCCCGGGGAAGGTTCCAGTAGTCCAAGGATAGTTTCAGGAAAGTCTGAAAGTCGTCAGAGTAGTTAGTAAAGTCAGGGTAATCCCAGGGAAGGCTGAGTAGGTCAGAGGAAGTTCAAGGGAACATCCAGGAAATTCTGCGAGTTCTTTCAAAAGAAGGTTGGAAAATCGGGGTAGTTCTGGGGAAGGACTGAGCAGCCCAGATGTAATTTTAGGGGAGTTTGGGCAAGTTTCCCAAGAAGTCTGGATAGTCCCAGGTAAGGCTTAGTTGTTCGGGTAGTTCCAGGAAATTCTGAGAGTTCTGGAGGAGGAGGTTGGGGATTCGGGGTAGTCCTGGGGAAGGCTCGAGTGAGCCAGAAGTAGTTTTAGGGGAGTTTGGAAGTTTCCTGAGAATTTGGAGAAGTCTAGGTAGTTCTAGGGAAGCCCGACTTGTTCGGAGGTAGTTCCAGGAAATTCCGAGAGTTCCAAAAGAGAAGGTTGGGGATTCCAGGTAATCCTGGAGAAGACTTGAGTAGCCCAGAAGTAGTTTCAGGGGAGCTTGGAAATTGCTAGAGTAGTTGGGGACATTTAGGTTGTCCTAGACAAGGGTGACCAATTCAGGGGAAGTTCCAGGAAATTTTGAGTTCCAGAAGAGAGGGTTGGAGAGTCCTGAGGTAGGCTTGGGTTAGCCAGAAGTAATTTTATGGAAGTTTGGAAGTTTTCCGAAAATTTGGAGAAGTCTGGGTGGGCTCGAGGGAAGGCTGAGCTGTTCGAGGATATTTCCAGAAAATTCTTAGAGTTCCAAAAGAGAAGGTTGAGGATTAGTGGTAATTCTGGGGACGGCTTGAGTAGCCTAGTGATAGTTTCGGGGGAGTCTGGAAGATGCCAGAGTAATTGGAGAAGTCTGGGTAGTCCCAGGGAAGGCTGACTGGTGCGGGGGAAGTCCGGGTGTATATAATAATAATAATAATAATAATAATAATAATAATAATATTTATTTGTAATATTTACATTATACAATATAGAATTATACAATATACAAAAAAGGCATAAGTTCAATTTTTTTAAAATTGATTTGCAACCTAGCCTAAATACTATATCTATTCAGTTACAATTTGGAGACGTCCCGATTTAATTCTTTGAACCAGGAAATTTTGAGTTCCAGGTTGGGAATTCGGGGTAATTGTGGGAAAGACTTGAGTAGTCCAGAAATATTTCGGGTGTAATTCCAGGAAATTCTGCGAGTTCCAGAAAAGAAGGGGAAATTCGGGATAGTCCTGGGAAGGCTCGAGTAACCCAGTAATAGTTTTAGGGAATTCCCGAGAATTTGGGGAAGTCTGGTTAGGCTCAGGAAAGGCTTGGTCGTTCTAGAAAATTCTGCGAGTAGCAGAAGAAAAGGTTGGAGATTCGGGGTAGTCATGGGGAAGGCTTAAAAATCTCAGAGGTAGTTTTACAGGAGTCTAGTCCCGAGAATGTGGGGAAGTGTAGGTGGTTTCATGGAAGGCTGGGTAGTTTCTAGATGAATCAGGGGAAGGTATAAAGTATACTGGAGGAAAGTATTGCAAAAACAAGAAGTTCGTTACCTTTTACTTTATTTATGGCTCTATTTGTCATCGTCATTAATTTTATTTTTTGGGGACACGAAATGCGATCAGTGTTGAAAATCTTGATTACTCAAGACTTTTTTCTTCAACAGGTACGTCACTATCTTACCAATCAGGTCGTGCATTTAAAACCTGTAAAAATGCCTCGAGTTCACTGTGTTAATGATATTTACAAATTGTGGCCAGTGCTCATAAAGTAGAAAAAATCGTTACTCCTTAAGAGTTCGTCTTTCAGATGACAAAATGATGTAATTCCATGACATCCATACGAAATTACGGCAAATTTAAGTTAACAACAGTTTTAATTCGTATAATCATTCTCGCTATTTCTTTGTTAAATATTAAATTCCCAATTTACTTAATGCGCTTTATCCTTGCCGGCGGCGTTTCTTGTCCTTGATTCTTACTTGCATTACGAGCTTCAAGTTGTAGAACACCAAAAAAAAATAAAATAATTGCATATCTTATATTCATTCCACTGGTGCAATTCATTTCCGGATGTTTCTAACATGTACTTTGCTTCGTGGAACTTGTAAAAGTGCTTTAGGATAAAAATAGAACGCCTTTAGTTATTAAGGCGCAGGTTGGAGAATTTTTCTCCTCTTAATGAGGCACCCGTTGGGCTCTTCCTAACTGTCATTCATGTACAACCCTGAAGAGGAATTCTTTTTGAATCATGAATGAAAATTTTACATAATTACTACAAGCAATTATTATTAAATGCGACTGAAAACTTTTTTAGAATTCTTTAGGACATTAAAAAAGAAATTTTCAATATCGTTCGCACCTCCCCCTGGACTTTCCCAAACTAAAAATAAACATTTCGTTTTTGGTATTCAACAGTAGTTCGCGAGGCAGCATTGGAAATCACTTGAATGCGTAGCGAGAAACACCAGACTATACGGGTTCGATACGTACAGAAGAGAGACAGGCATCTAATTTACTAACGCAGCGGAAGTTCGCGATTTTCTCATCAACCGTACATTTTAGCTATATGACTACCTTATACTATGTGATAGACAATTCAATTTTGCATTCAATTATATAATAATATACAGGGTGTTTCATTTAAAATAACAAAGTTGCGCATTGTACTGTGAAAACCAAACACCCTGTATACGTGATATAAATTTAGGAGAATGCAGAGCTATATTCTGAACAACTTTTATATTTAAACTTTTTTCATATTTTGATTAATAAAGGAGCTATAGGAGCATCAATTTCCGATTTTCAAAACGTCGTAGAGGACGCCACAGTGAAATTATAGGATTAATCAAAAAACGAAAATGGACCTAACACCAAGGTGCATAAGTATAGAAAATTTTAACAAAATCGTGAGGCCGCTTTTCTTGTCATTATTTTAAACGTAAAATGTCCAAAACATATTTGGAAGTGAAACATGCAAAAAAAAATTGTTCAACAAAATTAATCCTAAATCTCATCTAAAATGTTTCTATTCGTGATAAACATACAATCAGTTCATTATTATCACTGTTATCATCATCTAATTAAACATTTTTATCTTAAAGGTAACAAACAAACTGCATTTCTGTTAACTTCGTCAAACTAAACCCAAGATTAGATAGTTCACAACAAAAACAATTTTTATTTCATAACTGGAGAAATCTTTACATTTTAGATCCGAGAAATTGCTTTCCATTATATAACAAACACACATAACTTATAAAACCGGCGAATTTTTCAAAAGAAAACGAAAATTTTATAAATGCTAATTCATTCGCGAACTTGTAGGCGAATTTTTTTCCAATAAAAACGGTACAAGTCTGTCTAGGAATATGTTTGTAGAAATTTTAAATGTTAATGGTTTGTTAAATGTTAAAAACAAGTTTGGTTTACATATGCAAAGCTTATTTAGAACTTTAACCTTTATTCCGACATGTTACTGGTTTAATTAATTTATTGCAAACTTAATTAATAAAAGTGAAAGTAAAATTTAAAAGCATGTAACTGTAACACCCTGTATATCTTCAAATACAACTTCTTGGATCATTGCGAAAGTGTTACAGCTGGACTTCGTAATAACCGTCATTTATCGAACAGAAATAGTTGAGTTAGAGTTCGATATAGGGGAAGGTTTGGGATACGCGGGTTTGTCCCAAGCGAACATTTTTGTTCTACCCTTAAAAGGCTGTAACCGACTGTTTCATTTTTGAAAATCCATTGCGGCGTTGCCAAGAAATTCAACTTTTTTCAAAAAAATTGAGATTTTTATATTTTGCCAAAGAAACTTCGACCAACTGTATCTCGTGTTTTTTAAATAGAACACCCTGTATATTTTTGCATCATCTTATTCTACTTTTAAAGAGCTTTCAGGATACGTTTCATTTTTGAAATTCCATTACGGCGTTATCAAGTTATTCAACTTTTTTCAAAAGAAATCATTTTTTTATATTTTCCCCAAAGAAACTTCCACGAACTGTAGCTCCTATTTTTTAAATAGAACATCCTGTATAATTTCTGCATCATCTAATTCTACGTTCAAAGAGCTTTCAGGATACGTTTCACTTTTGGAATTTCATTGCGGTGTTGCCAAATTATTCAACTTTTTTCAAGAAATTCGACTCTTTCAGATTTCATTTAAAAAATCTTGCAGGAGCTACAGCTGGTGTTTTTTTTTAATATACACCCTGTATATTTTCGTATAATTTTATTAGACTATTAATGACTTTTATGGATATTTAATTTAAAAAGTAAAAACGCTTTTTGTATTTGTACTTTCAATATTAAAAAAGTATTTTAAACACAAAATAATTTTTTTTTTTACTTTTTTCTTCGTACTTGCCTGTCCGTGCATTCCACAAGAAGTACATCATCAAATGTTAAACAAAACACAATGCACACCTTAAAAGGTACCTTGAAAACCCCGCAAGCATATCAAATCAAAAAAACAGCGAGTACCTACATAGTATTCGTGAGCTCTAATTGGAATGAAATTAAAATTTTGTTAAATTTTCCAAAATTTGATTTAAAATAAAGTTTTCAGTTCAGGTTACTTACCAATGTGAATGACCAGAAGAATTTAATGACATTGGAAAATTTGCAAAGCATGACGAGACAAAAATAATGGATTAAGTTAGAATTGCTGGAAACTTTTTTTTTTCTTGGAAGGAATTTAATTTGATTTTGCCGATTTTGGGATTCAAATTTTCTTGCATCTTGAAGTACGTGGTGGTAAGGTTAATACGAAAATATTCAACATAATGCGATGATTTGGCAAAAACGTAACGCAAATACATACAGGGTGCGTCAATTTGCCAATAAGAGCACATTGGTGGATGCAGGATGCATCCAAAACAATTTTTAATTCAAATCTACCATAACTCGATTTTTTTATATGGAACACCCTATATATTTTTACATAAACTCATTTCACTTTTAAAGGGTTATTTGTGTATGTTTCAGTTTTGAAATTCTAATGCGGGGTTGGCAAGTTCTGCAACTTTTTTCAAAAAGGTCTACTTTTTCAGGTCTTACCAAAGAAACTAACTGTAACTCGTGTTCTTTAAATATAACACGCTGTATATTTTTACATAATTTTATCCTACAATTAAAGGGCTTTTAGAATATGTTTTATTTTTAAAATTCAATTACGGCGTTGCCAAGTTATTCAACTCTTTCCAAAAAAAATGACTTTTTCAGATGTTACCCAAGAAACTTCTACGAACTGTAACTCGTGTTTTTTAAATATTACACCCTGTATCTTTTTACATAATTTTATTCTACAATTAAAGGGCTTTTAAAATATGCTTTATTTTTAAAATTCTATTACGGCGTTGCCAAGTTATTCAACTTTTTCCAAAAAAATTGACTTTTTCAGATCTTACCCAAGAAACTTCGACGAACTGTAACTCGTGTTTTTTAAATATAACACCCTGTATATTTTTACATAATTTTATTCTACAATTAAAGGGCTTTTAGAATATGTTTTATTTTTAAAATTCCATTACGGCGTTGCTAAGTTACTCAACTCTTTCCAAAAAAATTGACTTTTTCAGATATTACCCAAGAAACTTCCACGAAATGTAACTCGTGTTTTTTAAATATAACACCCTGTATATTTTTACATAATTTCATTCTCCAATTAAAGGGCTTTTAAAATATGTTTTATTTTTAAAATTCCATTACGGCGTTGCCAAGTTATTCAACTCTTTCCAAAAAAATTGACTTTTTCAGATTTTACCGAAAAAACTTCTACGAACTGTAACTCGTGTTTTTTAAATATAACACCCTGTATATTTTCACATAATTACACAGAATCATTTTACTACTACAATTTTTATTAACCAATGACTACCCTAATATTAATTTTCGACAAAATTAACTTCAAAGAATTTTTTTTACAATTCTTTCTATTCTAAAATCTTTTTCCACCTGACAAATTGGAAAATACCTTGTGGTCTGCACGATTAGCTCTAGACCTACAATTTCAAAGCCGATCAAGCAGATTTTCATATTATATTACGCATTAGTAGTACGTTACACGTGACCTTTATCTTTGATATTACGGTGAAGGTTTATAATTCGTAATGAACTTCTTTTTTTGCCTTCCTGTTCAGGCAGATCAAGTGACCTACTGCAAAGTGAGTAAACGAGATAATTTTCCTTACTACAACTTAATGATTAATTAATTGGTAGAAGTCGAGTGGAATGTGCTGGTTTATATTCAGATCGGATGTTTAAATATTTTACTTGTATTATTTTGTTGTTTGTGGTTGTACAAGCACTATACCTACCTAGTTTTAAGTTGACACGATTTTTTTATGCCCCAGTATTAAAATGAAATGAATTTGTGCCTTCTAAGACTCAATTCATTCGATTAATTAGTCAATCGATTAATTAGTTCATCGATTTATTAATTCACCGATTATTAGTTCATCGATTAATAAAATTAATCCACCGATTAATCGGTTCGTCGATTAATTAATTCACCGATTAATTGGTTCATCGATTAATTAATCCACCGATTAATTGGTTCGTCGACTAATTAGTGCATCGATTCATTAATTCACCGATTAATTGGTTCATCGATTAATTTACCACCGATTAATTGGTTCGTCGACTAATTAGTCCATCGATTAATTAGTTCATCGATTTATTAATTCACCGATTAATTATTTCATCGATTAATTAATCCATCGATTAATCGGTTCGTCGACTAATTAGTACATCGATTAATTAATTTACCGATTAATTGGTTCATCGATTAATTAATCCACCGATTAATTGGTTCGTCGACTAATTAGTCCATCGATTATTTAGTTCATCGATTAATCGGTTCGTCGACTAATTAGTACATCGATTAATTAATTTACCGATTAATTGGTTCATCGATTAATTAATCCACCGATTAATTGGTTCGTCGATTAATTAATCCACCGATTAATTGGTTCGTCGACTAATTAGTCCATCGATTATTTAGTTCATCGATTAATCGGTTCGTCGACTAATTAGTACATCGATTAATTAATTTACCGATTAATTGGTTCATCGATTAATTAATCCACCGATTAATTGGTTCGTCGACTAATTAGTCCATCGATTATTTAGTTCATCGATTAATCGGTTCGTCGACTAATTAGTACATCGATTAATTAATTTACCGATTAATTGGTTCATCGATTAATTAATCCACCGATTAATTGGTTCGTCGACTAATTAGTGCATCGATTCATTAATTCACCGATTAATTGGTTCATCGATTAATTAATCCACCGATTAATTGGTTCGTCGACTAATTAGTGCATCGATTCATTAATTCACCGATTAATTGGTTCATCGATTAATTTACCACCGATTAATTGGTTCGTCGACTAATTAGTCCATCGATTAATTAGTTCATCGATTTATTAATTCACCGATTAATTATTTCATCGATTAATTAATCCATCGATTAATCGGTTCGTCGACTAATTAGTACATCGATTAATTAATTCAGCGATGAAATGGTTCATCGATTAATTAGTCCATGGATTAATTAATCAAATCCTATAAAAATCAAAAATTTATTAATTAATAATTAAACATTTCCTCGTCCTTTGATTTTTATTAAACGGTATTTTAAAAGAATTTATTATTCTACCTTGAATAATAGACGCATTTTACACCTATCTGTTACTACATTCTACGATCACGATTTCACAATGAAACTTCAAGCTTGAGAACCTTGTCAGACTAATTTTAATTTAAAAATTAACGTGAGAATTAGCAATTAGAAATGTACATTATACAAGGTGCGTCAAAGTTAATTAAATTTAAAGCTTGAATTTAAAAATATGGAATGGCCCGATTAGTACCCCGACCTTGTTCTAAGCTTATAATTTGTCTTTAAAAAAGATACCCAGAACATAAACTAACTCCACACACCTTTAATTTTGTGTAAATAATCCATTTCACAATTATTTACAACATAACCGGTTTATTCTAATGAGTAGGTACCTACTCTTGTAAAATCATTTTAAAACTATGTCATTCTAATCAATAATGACTAACAAAATTATCGTCTCATGAATAATCACAGCCTCGATTTTTTTCTACAAAAAAAAAGTGACTCAAAAATAGATTTTAAAAATATCTCTATGAGTTTCTTATCGTGTTACTAAGAATAACGGATAAATTTTAAATTCAAAAGTACATAGGTAATGGATGTTTATGTACTGCAGCGAGGAAATTGAAGCTAAAACAGGACCTCCACGACCTTGATTAAAGCTAATTTAATTAATTTGTGTTGAATTACCAACCAACCCAACTGCGTAATGTTTTTTTTCTTGAATTTAATATTGCTTATTGCACTTATTACAGCACCTTGATAAAGGAAAAAATCCAATCGTGAAGTAAATTTCTTTGAAACCTTAAGCAAGACTTAATATTATTAACACATGTGGAATATTTAATTTTATTCAAGTCGTTTATAATTATTAATTTTTGTTAAGAAACAGGAATATTGAATTATAATAAAAAAAAATTCGTACGCCTCTGTTTTGGAAAAAATAACTCATTCTGTTTTTTTTTTATTAATTCACATTAAAATAATTGTACGGTTGAAAATTTCAACTATTCCTCGTTAAAATGTGAAGAATGGGTTGTTTCAAGCACCGATAAAGTTTCCACTCTATATTCTAAGCATCATTAATTTTACGATAAGATAAAACGGCAGATAATTCTTGATTTTAAACGTAAAAGTGCGTAGTAGTATTTTGCTTTGCTTAGAATTTACAGGAAAAAGATAAAAAAGAGAGTTCCGAAGGATTAATGAAGGTCTTAACCCTTCACATTGTCGGGGTAGTTCGAAATAATTCTACCCTTACAGGAGTTTGGAGAAAGAATATGAAATTTAAAAATTTTATCTTTCAGCCGTTTTCAGCAAAGGATATCTCCGGTTTCATAAAAGCTACGGTGATGAATCACACGCCATTTGAAAGCTCTTTTTTCATACGTTAAGCCTCTTTTTGTTTCAAAAGCTTAGACATAAGCATTCTTGAGTTACAAGGTCGCCAAGTCAAAAAAACGCGGGAAAAAATGGAATTTCTGAATTTTATTCTTCAGCAGAGGATATTTCCGGTTTCATAAAAGCTACGGCGATGAAACACACGCCATTTGAAAGCTCTTCTTTCATACGTTAAGCCTCTTTTTGTTTCAAAAGCTTAGACATAAGCATTCTTGAGTTACAAGGTCGCCAAGTCAAAAAAACGCGGGAAAAAATGGAATTTCTGAATTTTATTCTTCAGCAGAGGATATTTCCGGTTTCATAAAAGCTACGGCGATGAAACACACGCCATTTGAAAGCTCTTCTTTCATACGTTAAGCCTCTTTTTGTTTCAAAAGCTTAGACATAAGCATTCTTGAGTTACAAGGTCGCCAAGTCAAAAAAACGCGGGAAAAAATGGAATTTCTGAATTTTATTCTTCAGCAGAGGATATTTCCGGTTTCATAAAAGCTACGGCGATGAAACACACGCCATTTGAAAGCTCTTCTTTCATACGTTAAGCCTCTTTTTGTTTCAAAAGCTTAGACATAAGCATTCTTGAGTTACAAGGTCGCCAAGTCAAAAAAACGCGGGAAAAAATGGAATTTCTGAATTTTATTCTTCAGCAGAGGATATTTCCGGTTTCATAAAAGCTACGGCGATGAAACACACGCCATTTGAAAGCTCTTCTTTCATACGTTAAGCCTTTTTTGTTTCAAAAGCTTAGACATGATCGTTCTGAAGTTACAAGGCCGTCAAGTCAAAAAAACGCAAAAAAAATGGAATTTCTGAATTTTATTTTTCAGCAAAGGATATTTCCAGTTTCATGCAAGCTATGCTCATGAAACACGCGTCATTTGGAAGCTCTTTTTTTAAGACTTTAAGCCTCTACTAGTTTCAAGATGTTAAGTCAAAGTAAATTCCCATTTTGCCACACTGGAAGGTACGAAAAACATAAAAAAAAGGGAAATTTCCACATCTTATTCCTCCCCTGTTTGAAATTAAATTTAAATTCAATTTAACAAAAAAAAACTAAGTGTTATACCATTTCTTCCGAATAATATGTCAAGGTGACGTCAAAAAAAATTAAATCACAACCATCAATCCGATCAATGAAGATGTGAAAGAATGTAGAGGTCGTTATGTAGGTCCTCATTATTATTCTAGGGATATGCTAAATTGGCGATTGTTTGAAGAAGACTCGGTTTGTTTTAAAATTTACAGAAGCAAGTTCAAACAGTAGGAAGAGAAATTTCTAGGGTAAACAAAACAACTTTCCTTGACGTAGGTTGTAAGGAACTTACCCCATTTTGTGCAATAAAATTCGATTGGATGATTAATTTTTTATATAGAACCTCCAACTTACCTAGAAAAAAAAGAAACAAACATTAATTACATGAGAAAAAATTTTATCAACTAATTTTGTAGAGATGGGACTTGGGAAAAAAAATCTGATTCAATTTAATATTAATTTCCCAACCTAGTTAAAATAAGAAGGAAAAAAAATTATCAATCACGACCGACGTATTACGTAAGTTTCCTCCTTCAATTACTCTTATATAAGCAAATGTCCACATGTTAACACATCCAATCCAGACATGATTCATTGCACGTAAGTGTAGCAGCAATAGTCCTAGAAGATTAATAGTTTAATAGCAAAGAAGTCCCTGCTGCTCCTCATGTGCTCTTGACCGGATATATCCGCTCACGCGTGTTTATTAGTCGATTTCGTAACATAAACGAGGATGTTCTTGCGGGAAGAGATATTTTTGGACGTTCTCTCATTCCCCCGAAAATTACTCGCAAACCTGACCTTAACAAGCCTACTCAGCTACTCTCTCTCGTGTTGGATGTAATTCCAGGGCTAACTAGATGGTAAAGTAATTAACAGGAGCGTTTATTATTACTGACCTCTTTCACATGAAAAATTATGTGTCTATTAATGATAAATGGGAAGGGCATAAGTAGTATAGGAAACGAAACAACTGATTCATTGATCAACCATGCACTTTCACCTCCAACCTCCAGTTGGCGGCATAATGAGTCATATTGTCGGTACCTGATGAAAAATGATGTACCCTAACAGGAAAAAGATAGGGAGAAATAATTTAAAAAAAATTAAACAGAAAGGAGTTTGCTTGTTTAGGCAAAATAGGATTTGGGCAATATGAGAAATTGGTTAAATGATTATTTCTTATGTCTACTGAAAATTTACCCCAGTGAGAATGTAAAGCAGTTAATTAGAAAATTTTCGTTTGAATTTAGAAAAATGTGAAATTTCAGGAATTTTTCAGCCGAGTATTTTTTCAGTTTGAGTTAAGCTAAGTTAGCGAAAATTATGTCATTTTAAAGCACTTTTTTCAGGCTTTAAGCCTGTGTTGGTTTCAAAGTCCCAGATAGAATCATACTTCAGTTACAGGACTGTAAATCTAGAGAAATGCGAAAAAATATTTAAATTTCTGAATTTTATTTTTCAGCCGAATATCTTTTCAGTTTGAGTTAAGCTAAGTTAGTGAAACTTATGTCATTTGAAAGCACTTTTTTCAGGCTTTAAGTCTGTGTTGGTTTCAAAGTCCCAGATAGAATCATACTTCAGTTACAGGACTGTAAATCTAGAGAAATGCGAAAAAATATTTAAATTTCTGAATTTTATTTTTCAGCCGAATATCTTTTCAGTTTGAGTTAAGCTAAGTTAGTGAAACTTATGTCATTTGAAAGCTCTTTTTTCAGGCTTTAAGCCTGTGTTGGTTTCAAAGTCCCAGATAGAATCATACTTCAGTTACAGGACTGTAAATCTAGAGAAATGCGAAAAAATATTTAAATTTCTGAATTTTATTTTTCAGCCGAATATCTTTTCAGTTTGAGTTAAGCTAAGTTAGTGAAACTTATGTCATTTGAAAGCACTTTTTTCAGGCTTTAAGTCTGTGTTGGTTTCAAAGTCCCAGATAGAATCATACTTCAGTTACAGGACTGTAAATCTAGAGAAATGCGAAAAAATATTTAAATTTCTGAATTTTATTTTTCAGCCGAATATCTTTTCAGTTTGAGTTAAGCTAAGTTAGTGAAACTTATGTCATTTGAAAGCTCTTTTTTCAGGCTTTAAGCCTGTGTTGGTTTCAAAGTCGCAGATAGAATCATACTTCAGTTACAGGACTGTAAATCTAGAGAAATGCGAAAAAATATTTAAATTTCTGAATTTTATTTTTGAGCCGAGTATCTTTTCAGTTTGAGTTAAGCTACGCCAGCGAAACTTATGTCATTTGAAAGCTCTTCTTTCAGGCTTTAACCCTGTATAGGTTTCTGAGTCACAGATAGAATTATTTTCCAACAGGATTGTAAAGTCAAGAAGAACGGAAGAAAAGAAAAATTTGAACAAACAGTATTGGAAGTAAAAGTTTTCCCTTGATTTTCTAGAAACATCAGAATCAAGTGAAAAACTATTTTAAGGGCAAACAGGAACTTAAAAAATAAACCCATTCTTGTATCTTTAAAATTTAATGATTTGTGGGCTTCATTCCCTTCTCTTTTCTCAAGACACCCCTTCAAAGTTAATTAGAAATGGGGTAAAACCCACCATAAATTTTCCACCTTAAGTTCTCGAAATCTTAATTAACAACAGCAGTGAAACAACTTTTATTAATGACTTACACAAATCTACTTCTACTTTGATAAAGTTTTCTTGGAGCAACAAGGGAAAAGCCATTGAAATGTTCTGTCCTCGGTTCTGTCATTTCTCTAATTGCGCAGAAATATGTAACTTCCCGGAAAGGGTTGGTGTTAAGGTCTAACCAAGCACAATCCCCTGCATACGAGGCATGAAGCAATTATTCTTCGTGGTGACAAGCGTTGCCTCACGTTTTTGGTGAGCAACTAAAGCCAAAGGGACTATAAATCATTTCCGCACGTGCCACTTCATCGCACATGTGGTTCGGGGGAGTGTCTAGACCGGAAACTTTACCATACACGTTCATAAACATGAAGCCCTTTAAGATTGGCTGTTCTTCTATGTTTAATACAGTGCCTTACATTATTAGGTTTAATAGAGCGTGGATGATTAGAGGGTGATTTTCACGAAAACCGTCAGTTTTAATTTTAGAAACTTTATAGAGCACGAATATTGGTTTGTTTGGTAAATGTTTCCTATAATAAATAGTTCTCTTATATGGAACGGAAAATGTAGGTCTTTTGATCCTTTATAACTTTTATTTGAAACATTTTTCTATATTGGAAGCTGTTGACCACTCAAGATTTTTTTTAACTCGCCCTGTATATATTTTTGATTTCTTCATAGCCTACCATTATTAATTCTTCCTTAAGCTAACTTTAATTTAATTTCTCATCTTTGTTGGAAGATTCCATTCCAAGAAATTCATTACCATCACGAAACTCCACTTAATGAAAAGATAACAATCACAGAGTCTTCATGATTGAAACACTTTCTCATGTCTAAATTTTTCTTTGAAGCCATTATTCACTCAACAAATCCTAATAAAACCAAAAAGTGCATTGTGCAGTTCATTGCAGCAATGCCAAGCAGTTATGCACGATGTTAACCTCATGACCCCATGTACTAAGAGAACAAGTGACCGTTATTTACTTTACCACGAACCTGATGGCGAAGAAAGCGGTTATTTTAAAAAAGTTATTCCTAAAATATATTTGGCACAAATAGTACTTGGTTCGAACTTTAAAAGTTGTCACGTTAAGGTACTTCTTTAATGGAGTTAAAATTGTTTATGGGGCTTTGTCAACGGTTGGTTGTTCGCATTCCATTCAAAACTGTGTTGCAGTTAATTAACGTTACATTCTTGTCTAATAGGTATGTATGTTTGTTAGACTGGATACAATAAAGAGAATAAGACAAAGGAGGACATACATGTACAAGCAAGACATGATAATTAATATCCTACTCTAATTGAAGTTTTTGTACTTCCTCTGATTTCTCTAATTCTCGTTTTGTAAAGGTATCGATGTTTGAATTCTCATTGGATTAAATTGTAAAGGAATAAAATTATTTAATTTAGCCAAATCCCATTTTGCCGGCTTAGGTTAACTCAAACTGAAAAATAAAATTCTGAAAATAAAATATTTTTTCGCATTTTTGTAGATTTACAGTCCTGTAACTGAAGAAATATTCTCTCTGTGACTTTGAAACCAACACAGGCTTAAAGCCTGAAAGAAGAGCTTTCAAATGACATAAGTTTCACTGGCTTAGCTTAACCCAAACTGAAAAGATACTCGGCTGAAAAATAAAATTCAGAGATTCAAATATTTTTTCGCATTTTTCTAGATTTACAGTCCTGTAACTGAAAAATTATTCCATCTGTGACTTTGAAACCAATACAGGCTTAAAGCCTGAAAAAAGAGCTTTCAAAAGACATACGTTTCACTGGCTTATCTTTACTCAAACTGAAAAGATATTCTGCTGAAAAAATAAAATTCAGGAATTTAAATATTTTTTTCGCATTTCTCTACATTTACAGTCCTGTAACTGAAGAATGATTCTATCTGTGACTTTCAGACCAACATAGGCTTAAAGCCTGAAAGAAGAGCTTTCAAATGACATAAGTTTCACTGGCGTAGCTTAACTCAAACTGAAAAGACACTCGGCTGAAAATATAAAATTCAAAAATTTAATATTTTTTCGCATTTTTGTAGATTTACAGTCCTGTAACTGAAGAATGATTCAATCTGCGACTTTGAAACCAACACAGGCTTAAAGCCTGAAAGAAGAGCTTTCAAATGGCGTAGGTTTCGCTGGCTTAGCTTAACTCAAACTGAAAAGATACTCGGCTGAAAAATAAAATTCAGAAATTTAAATATTTTTTCGCATTTCTCTAGATTTACAGTCCTGTAACTGAAGAATGATTCAATCTGCGACTTTGAAACCAACACAGGCTTAAAGCCTGAAAGAAGAGCTTTCAAATGACATAAGTTTCACTGGCTTAGCTGAACTCAAACTGAAAAGACACTCGGCTGAAAAATAAAATTCACAAATTTAAATATTTTTTCGCATTTCTCTAGACTTCCAGTCCTGTAACTGAAGAATGATTCTATCTGTGACTTTGAAACCAAGACAGGCTTAAAGCCTGAAAGAAGAGCTTTCAAATGACATAAGTTTCACTGGCTTAGCTGAACTCAAACTGAAAAGACACTCGGCTGAAAAATAAAATTCACAAATTTAAATATTTTTTCGCATTTCTCTAGACTTACAGTCCTGTAACTGAAGAATGATTCTATCTGTGACTTTGAAACCAATACTGGCTTAAAGCCTGAAAGAAGAGCTTTCAAATGACATAAGTTTCACTGGCTTAGCTGAACTCAAACTGAAAAGACACTCGGCTGAAAAATAAAATTCACAAATTTAAATATTTTTTCGCATTTCTCTAGACTTCCAGTCCTGTAACTGAAGAATGATTCTATCTGTGACTTTGAAACCAAGACAGGCTTAAAGCCTGAAAGAAGAGCTTTCAAATGACATAAGTTTCACTGGCTTAGCTGAACTCAAACTGAAAAGACACTCGGCTGAAAAATAAAATTCACAAATTTAAATATTTTTTCGCATTTCTCTAGACTTCCAGTCCTGTAACTGAAGAATGATTCTATCTGTGACTTTGAAACCAAGACAGGCTTAAAGCCTGAAAGAAGAGCTTTCAAATGACATAAGTTTCGCTGGCGTAGCTTAACTCAAACTGAAAAGACACTCGGCTGAAAAAATAAAATTCAAAAATTTAAATATTTTTTCGCATTTTTGTAGATTTACAGTCCTGTAACTGAAGAATGATTCAATCTGCGACTTTGAAACCAACACAGGCTTAAAGCCTGAAAGAAGAGCTTTCAAATGGCGTAGGTTTCGCTGGCTTAGCTTAACTCAAACTGAAACGATACTCGGCTGAAAAATTCAGAAATTTTATTTTTCAGCAAAGCTATCCTTGACTGAAGCCAGATTCACGAATGTCATTTGAAAGCTCTCCTTTAAGCCTTGAATTAATTCAAAATAGTTCTAAACTTAAAATTTGTATTCAATTCCTTGTTCAAGGCTGTCTAAAGTTTCAACTAAAAAGGCTTTTCCCTCGTTCCTAAGGAACTCTAAACCGAACCTTGAAATATAACATGTTTCAGTAACTCAGCTTATATATACATTATATAACTGAAAAAAATTTCAGCTGAAAAATAAAATTTCTCTTTTTTTTTTTTACTTTACTTTATTTTTAAAATCTTGTAACTTTCGAACTATTTTAACTGGGACCTTAAAATTAAATACAGGCTGAAAGCTTGAACGAAGGGCTTTCAAATGAGATGTCTTTGATCAATACTGCGTACAAGAAACTGGTGTTATAGCTAGTACTGGGCAAAAAATTATTAATTAATTAAGAGTCAACGAATTTTTTTACCTTGTCCTTGAATAAAATTGCATTGTAATTCCGATACGCATACTCTTTTAGTTCCAGACATTTTTCCCATGATTTGTCTAAGTTTTATCGTTCACTGATCAAGAAAATGCATGTTTGCGTCATGGTACGACGAGCCCTTTATTTTTACGTCATGTTACGGTTACTCATTGCACTATCTTTAAATCAAATTAAAGGAAATTACATGCAATTTTCAAATATTTCCCAGAGATATAACCGTACACCCAAGTTCGTTAAGAAACTTGGGTTTTCACGTTTTACTGAATAATCTTTGTCGAGTTGGTCAAGTTATAATTATTTGCTCTCGTTAGATTACAACCTCAAAACCACAGGAATTTTCCGATTGTTCCTGGTATTTTATAGCTCATGGTTTTTGTGATAATTTCCTTAATTTTTTCCCCATTGTTTTTTTGGGTTTCGTCATTTTAAAAATAAATATTTAAATTGTTTATTTAATTTTATGCCCTTGTTTTTCCAAATGTTATCATTATTTCCTTAATAATATTTGTTGTCAAGTTAAAAAACGGTTCAGGCAAAAACTTGTTTGCTGAATCACGATTCAACATATTTTTCCCATATGTCGGTGTTTTTAAAAATAATATGGTTAGTGGTTCATTTTTTCATGGCATTTGACTATGGAATTTTGTGACTGGTTCACAAACAACATGAGGCCAATAAAAGAACAATTTTGCAACCGATTCTAAACACGTTTTATCCTACCTACCTACCTGCTTCTTATAATCCGTCTATAAAATATACAATGACACCAGAGGCTTCTCTATTCCCAAGCTAATTCTCGGCACAAGTGAAAAATCACGTCTCAGGTGTAAACGTCAGCAATTCAGCGAACACGTTTTAATGCAACAAGTACAAAAAGGTGTGCCTCGAACTGAGAGAGTTTAAGGTACTTGCGTGGTACTAATTACAACTGGCTTTTGGACGACTACTCTGGCTGGTTCTCAACATTGCAGACGAGGTTGAAAGACCTGCAGGAGCAAAAAGCAACAGCAGCATGAACACATCTGCAAGCAGACGCTGCTTGACCGTGACCCAGCAGTTCGTCTTTCGACCTACAAATTCTTCGGCAGCTCTAAATTGCTACCCATGATGAAGATGACAGGAAGTGTTACTCAATCAAGCGTGTGTACACCTTAGGAAAAATGTTGATCCGTGATGCCGGGTTATGTATGTATCAATGTCTTTCTTGAGTTTTGTCCTGGGAACTGGGGAAAAGCCGTACAAGTTTTGAACGAAGAAGCTGGATTTAGATTTTTTTTAGCTTGGTTCAAGTAGATTACAACTGATTACAACAAAGGAAAAATATTGTTAAACGAAATGATTGAACAGAAATAAAATGTGAAAAAAAAATTTTTTTTCAGCCACCAATTTTTTCAGGTTACTGAAACATATGCCATTTGAAAGCCCTGCTTTCAAGCTTTCAGCCTGTTTTTAGTTTAAGGTCCTAGTAAAAATAGTTCGAAAGTTACAAGACTTTCAAGGTAGAAAAATGTGAAAAAATAAAGAAATTCTTGAATTTCTTTCAGCAGACAATTTTTTCAGTTTGATATAAACTGAGCTACTGAAACATATGTCATTTGAAAGCTCTTCTTTCCAGCTTTAAGCCTGTACTTATTTCAAGATCCTAACAGAAATATTTCTAAAGTTACAGGACCGTAAAGACTAAAAAATGCGAAAAAATAAAGAAATTACAGAATTTTATTTTTCAGCAAAGCATCTTTTCAGTTAGACTGAAGTCAGGTTCATGAAACGCATATCATTTGAAAGCTCTCTTTTCAGGCTTTCGGCCTGTAGTGATTTTAAGATCCTAACAGAAATATTTCTAAAGTTACAGGATCGTAAAGATAAAAAAATGCGAAAAAAATAAAGAAATTAGAGAATTTTATTTTTCCGCAAAGCATCTTTCCAGTTCGACTGAAGTCAGATTCATGAAACGCATATCATTTGAAAGCCCTTTTTTCAGGCTTTAAGCCTGCAATGATTTCAAGATCCTAACCGAAATATTTCTAAAGTTACAGGACCGTAAAGATAAAAAAATGCGAAAAAATAAAGAAATTACAGAATTTTATTTTTCAGTAAAGCATCTTTTCAGTTCGACTGAAGTCAGGTTCATGAACCGCGTATCATTTGAAAGCTCTTTTTTCAGGCTTTAAGCCTGTAATGATTTCAAGAGCGTAACCTAAATATTTCTAAAGTTACAGGACCGTAAAGATAAAAAATGCGAAAAAATAAAGAAATTACAGAATTTTATTTTTCAGCAAAGCATCTTTTCAGTTAGACTGAAGTCAGGTTCATGAAACGCATATCATTTGAAAGCTCTCTTTTCAGGCTTTCGGCCTGTAGTGATTTTAAGATCCTAACAGAAATATTTCTAAAGTTACAGGATCGTAAAGATAAAAAAATGCGAAAAAAATAAAGAAATTAGAGAATTTTATTTTTCCGCAAAGCATCTTTCCAGTTCGACTGAAGTCAGATTCATGAAACGCATATCATTTGAAAGCCCTTTTTTCAGGCTTTAAGCCTGCAATGATTTCAAGATCCTAACCGAAATATTTCTAAAGTTACAGGACCGTAAAGATAAAAAAATGCGAAAAAATAAAGAAATTACAGAATTTTATTTTTCAGTAAAGCATCTTTTCAGTTCGACTGAAGTCAGGTTCATGAACCGCGTATCATTTGAAAGCTCTTTTTTCAGGCTTTAAGCCTGTAATGATTTCAAGAGCGTAACCTAAATATTTCTAAAGTTACAGGACCGTAAAGATAAAAAATGCGAAAAAATAAAGAAATTACAGAATTTTATTTTTCAGCAAAGCATCTTTTCAGTTAGACTGAAGTCAGGTTCATGAAACGCATATCATTTGAAAGCTCTTTTTTCAGGTTGTAAGCCTGCAATGATTTCAAGATCCTAACCGAAATATTTCTAAAGTTACAGGACCGTAAAGATAAAAAAATGCGAAAAAATAAAGAAATTACAGAATTTTATTTTTCAGTAAAGCATCTTTTCAGTTCGACTGAAGTCAGGTTCATGAACCGCGTATCATTTGAAAGCTCTTTTTTCAGGCTTTAAGCCTGTAATGATTTCAAGAGCGTAACCTAAATATTTCTAAAGTTACAGGACCGTAAAGATAAAAAATGCGAAAAAATAAAGAAATTACAGAATTTTATTTTTCAGCAAAGCATCTTTTCAGTTAGACTGAAGTCAGGTTCATGAAACGCATATCATTTGAAAGCTCTCTTTTCAGGCTTTCGGCCTGTAGTGATTTTAAGATCCTAACAGAAATATTTCTAAAGTTACAGGATCGTAAAGATAAAAAAATGCGAAAAAAATAAAGAAATTAGAGAATTTTATTTTTCCGCAAAGCATCTTTCCAGTTCGACTGAAGTCAGATTCATGAAACGCATATCATTTGAAAGCCCTTTTTTCAGGCTTTAAGCCTGCAATGATTTCAAGATCCTAACCGAAATATTTCTAAAGTTACAGGACCGTAAAGATAAAAAAATGCGAAAAAATAAAGAAATTACAGAATTTTATTTTTCAGTAAAGCATCTTTTCAGTTCGACTGAAGTCAGGTTCATGAACCGCGTATCATTTGAAAGCTCTTTTTTCAGGCTTTAAGCCTGTAATGATTTCAAGAGCGTAACCTAAATATTTCTAAAGTTACAGGACCGTAAAGATAAAAAATGCGAAAAAATAAAGAAATTACAGAATTTTATTTTTCAGCAAAGCATCTTTTCAGTTAGACTGAAGTCAGGTTCATGAAACGCATATCATTTGAAAGCTCTCTTTTCAGGCTTTCGGCCTGTAGTGATTTTAAGATCCTAACAGAAATATTTCTAAAGTTACAGGATCGTAAAGATAAAAAAATGCGAAAAAAATAAAGAAATTAGAGAATTTTATTTTTCCGCAAAGCATCTTTCCAGTTCGACTGAAGTCAGATTCATGAAACGCATATCATTTGAAAGCCCTTTTTTCAGGCTTTAAGCCTGCAATGATTTCAAGATCCTAACCGAAATATTTCTAAAGTTACAGGACCGTAAAGATAAAAAAATGCGAAAAAATAAAGAAATTACAGAATTTTATTTTTCAGTAAAGCATCTTTTCAGTTCGACTGAAGTCAGGTTCATGAAACGCATATCATTTGAAAGCTCTCTTTTCAGGCTTTCGGCCTGTAGTGATTTTAAGATCCTAACAGAAATATTTCTAAAGTTACAGGATCGTAAAGATAAAAAAATGCGAAAAAAATAAAGAAATTAGAGAATTTTATTTTTCCGCAAAGCATCTTTCCAGTTCGACTGAAGTCAGATTCATGAAACGCATATCATTTGAAAGCCCTTTTTTCAGGCTTTAAGCCTGCAATGATTTCAAGATCCTAACCGAAATATTTCTAAAGTTACAGGACCGTAAAGATAAAAAAATGCGAAAAAATAAAGAAATTACAGAATTTTATTTTTCAGTAAAGCATCTTTTCAGTTCGACTGAAGTCAGGTTCATGAACCGCGTATCATTTGAAAGCTCTTTTTTCAGGCTTTAAGCCTGTAATGATTTCAAGAGCGTAACCTAAATATTTCTAAAGTTACAGGACCGTAAAGATAAAAAATGCGAAAAAATAAAGAAATTACAGAATTTTATTTTTCAGCAAAGCATCTTTTCAGTTAGACTGAAGTCAGGTTCATGAAACGCATATCATTTGAAAGCTCTTTTTTCAGGTTGTAAGCCTGCAATGATTTCAAGATCCTAACCGAAATATTTCTAAAGTTACAGGACCGTAAAGATAAAAAAATGCGAAAAAATAAAGAAATTACAGAATTTTATTTTTCAGTAAAGCATCTTTTCAGTTCGACTGAAGTCAGGTTCATGAACCGCGTATCATTTGAAAGCTCTTTTTTCAGGCTTTAAGCCTGTAATGATTTCAAGAGCGTAACCTAAATATTTCTAAAGTTACAGGACCGTAAAGATAAAAAATGCGAAAAAATAAAGAAATTACAGAATTTTATTTTTCAGCAAAGCATCTTTTCAGTTAGACTGAAGTCAGGTTCATGAAACGCATATCATTTGAAAGCTCTCTTTTCAGGCTTTCGGCCTGTAGTGATTTTAAGATCCTAACAGAAATATTTCTAAAGTTACAGGATCGTAAAGATAAAAAAATGCGAAAAAAATAAAGAAATTAGAGAATTTTATTTTTCCGCAAAGCATCTTTCCAGTTCGACTGAAGTCAGATTCATGAAACGCATATCATTTGAAAGCCCTTTTTTCAGGCTTTAAGCCTGCAATGATTTCAAGATCCTAACCGAAATATTTCTAAAGTTACAGGACCGTAAAGATAAAAAAATGCGAAAAAATAAAGAAATTACAGAATTTTATTTTTCAGTAAAGCATCTTTTCAGTTCGACTGAAGTCAGGTTCATGAACCGCGTATCATTTGAAAGCTCTTTTTTCAGGCTTTAAGCCTGTAATGATTTCAAGAGCGTAACCTAAATATTTCTAAAGTTACAGGACCGTAAAGATAAAAAATGCGAAAAAATAAAGAAATTACAGAATTTTATTTTTCAGCAAAGCATCTTTTCAGTTAGACTGAAGTCAGGTTCATGAAACGCATATCATTTGAAAGCTCTTTTTTCAGGTTGTAAGCCTGTAATGATTTCAAGATCCTAACCGAAATATTTCTAAAGTTACAGAACCGCAAAGATAAAAAAATGCGAAAAAATAAAGAAATTACAGAATTTTATTTTTCAGCAAAGCATCTTTCCAGTTAGACTGAAGTCAGGTTCATGAAACGCATATCATTTGAAAGCTCTTTTTTCAGGCTTTAAGCCTGTAATGATTTCAAGATCCTAACCGAAATATTTCTAAAGTTACAGGACCGTAAAGACTAAAAAATGCGAAAAAATAAAGAAATTACAGAATTTTATTTTTCAGCAAAGCATCTTTCCAGTTAGACTGAAGCCAGGTTCATGAAACGCATATCATTTGAAAGCTCTTTTTTCAGGCTTCAAGCCTGTAATGGTTTAAAGATCCTAACCGAAATATTTCTAAAGTTACAGGACCGTAAAAGGGAAAAATGCGAAAAAATAAAGAAATTACCGGAAATTACAGAATTTTATTTTTCAGCAAAGCATCTTTCCAGTTAAACTGAAGTCAGGTTCATGAAACGCATATCATTTGAAAGCTCTTTTTTCAGGCTTTAAGCCTGTAATAATTTCAAGACCTTAACCTAAATATTTCTAAAGTTACAGGACCGTAAAGATAAAAAAATGCGAAAAAATAAAGAAATTATAGAATTTTATTTTTCAGCAAAGCATCTTTTCAGTTAGACTGAAGCCAGGTTCATGAAATGTATATCATTTGAAAGCTCTCTTTTCAGGTTTTAAGCCTGTAATGATTTCAGGATCCTAACCGAAATATTTCTAAAGTTACAGGACCGTAAAGGGAAAAAATGCGAAAAAATAAAGAAATTTCAGTTTATTTTTCAGCAGAGTTTTTCAGTTTAACTAAAGCCAGATTCATGCATGTCATTTGAAAGCTCTTCTTTCAGGTTTTTAAAAGCCTTTAAGAATCAAACCCACAGTACTCTACAGTTCCTGTTTCAAGCTTTTAAATTCTAGAGCTGATACATATGAAAAAATTTAATGTTCAACCTTGTGCACCTCCGGTTTGTATTAAGCCACAATAGTTATTTAGATATCATAATGCCCTCCGCATTTAGACTTTAAACCTATAATTATTTCAAATTTTATCCCAAACAGTTCCTCAAAAGTGTTTTAAATCCACGACCCCAGTTTCATTATTTTCGAACCCAAATATAGCTTACTACTATATACCTACGTATAGTACCTACATCAAACTCTCTTTTTACTCTTGCAACATTTTTCCAATAAATTAAGTAGGTATACTAAATTAAACACGAGGCCGGAACATGAACCGGACGTTTGTTGGTAAAATTAAAATTTGCATCTCTTGTCCGGCACGTACGATGACCCCGATCTGTTTCACTTGCATTACATCCTTGGACCTTGGATATCTCTTGCTTGCATCCTTCCGGTTAAATCGCGTAAACAAATCCCTTGTGGGCGGAGAAACATCAAAAGAATAAGGACACAATAAAGAAAAAGGTATTTAAAAAAATTCACGTTTGATTGGGTTATATACATTACAACTTAAATAGAACACCCTGTATATTTCGACCTAGTTATATTCCACTTTTACTTAGCTTTTCAAATATATTTTGTTTTTGAAAATCCGTTGAAGGGTTGGGAAGTTATGCAACTTTTTTCAGAAAATTGTGTATCTCGTAAAATAAATTTCCAGGACCGTAATTCAGAAAATTAAATTTTTGTTAAATTACTTTTATTCGATTTATTTTCACTAAAGACATTTTCTATGCAGAACCCAACCTGTCCTTTACTCTTCATTTCATTAAACAATCGCGTAGGTGAAATTCTTAAAATTCCTTAAACTCGAGCAAAATCGTGAAGTTATCCAAAGTTATTGCAAAACCACATCACATACGCACAATTATTTAAGCAAAAACACTCACCATTTGTTTCAAGAAGCTCGTAAAGTGTACGTGTCATGCATTTATGCACTAAATTTACAAAAGAGCATTGACAGGCTGTGGTAGCAACCTCCAAGCAAACACCCACTTAGTTGCTGCTGATTGTTGTACACCCACTTATACACCAAACCCAACCGATTTTTACATGCTACAGACTATAGTAGGCGATATACGCAAATGACTAGTTCAGGTTTGCAAAAGAAAAAAAGTCTACACCACAGTGCCTTATTTTATTGGTCGATAAAGTGAAAACAATAAGCATTGACACAAAAAGAATGGGTAACTTTAGGAATTATATCTAACAGGAATTAGATCCTAAAATAATTGTATCATTAAAAAATTTGATTGTATGGGAGTTAGCTTCAACGACAATTATACTAATCGAGAATTTAGGTCTTCGGTTATTGGCCCTTAACAAAAACAAAACACTGTCTTGCTGATAACGTTTTAAATATTTATTACGTTTATCAAAAACGAAAAATCATCAACTTTGACCCCTAATAACATTATCACGTCATAAAAATAATTTTGTAGATATTTAGACGAAGTTAAAAAAGTTAAACACGCGCTTGTTAGTTGAGGCACGTGCAACTAATAGAACTGTATATTAATATTAATGATGTCTTTGCGTGTTTAAGACGTCCAGTTCGTTAATTAAATCATTTACGTTAACGTAAGCAGCGTAACGTTAACCAACCGTAGCGACAACCAATCAAATACCTCAATACCTGATGACGTCACTGAGACGGGCCAATAGAAAGGCACGCACGTACAATTTTGGAGCATACGATTAGTGGATGTTATTAAAGGGGCCGGATCTCGGTTTTAAAATTCTTTTCATTATGAAAAGCAAACTTGGAAAAGCAGCGTAACATTTTTTTTGCTGATTACGATTACAGAGATCATCTTTCCATATTTTATGACGGTTGAATTAAAAGAAGTTCTCATGGGTTATGGACTATGGTTACTGAACCCAGAGGTGCATCTGGCGGAAATTGGTGTCTGGTTACGTATAACGTTATTGATCAACTAGGGGTGTGTTACGTGCAGGTAATGCTAACATGACACCTCCTACGTCTGGCATTCTTCAACCTATCACACGAATTTTTTGCTAGCAAGAAAATTTGGAACGTGACTTTTATTAAACAAATTTTTTTGGCCACCCTGTATATGTCAGAAATATTTTTAGCAGGAATTCTTGCCCTACTTGCGTTTTAATGTCAGTATATTTGTAAATGTAATTTAATTTTGGCAAGAAGCACTTGTGCAGATCTTTTTTTTAATTTATAAAACAATCACAAATTTTGGCATAAAGCAATCGCCGATAAGATCTAATCATTTAAATAAATATACTTTGACAAGTTAATAGAGTTCATTTTCAGTGCAATATTGAATCAAGGCTTCCGCCTTCTATTCTTAACCGTTGATTGAACCCGCGACCTGTATTTTTTCCAAGCCAAAAAAATTGTTTTGTTTTGTTTAGAGGGTGTCCCCATAAAAGCTACGTAACCTGTTCAAATCAAAACAGCTTCCAGATCCGTTAAATAAGGAAAGATAAACATGATTTTTTTTACATAAATACAGGACGCCAAAACTTCGGCCATAACTCGATTTTTTTAAATGGAACACCCTGTATATTTTTGTAGATTCTTATTGCCCTTTTAATGAGCTTTCAGAATATGTTTTGTTTTTGAAATTAGCTTGCGGCGTTGCCAAGTTATTCAATTTTTTTCAAAACTTGTAAAATTTTCTAAAATTCTAACGAATCAAAATTTCGAGGATTACTCGATTTTTTTAAATGGGACACCCTGTACATTTTTTAGAATCTTATTGCCCTTTTAATGAGCTTTCAGAATATGTTTTGTTTTTGAAATTAGCTTGCGGTGTTGCCAAGTTATTAATTTTTTTTCAAACCTTACAAAATTTTCTAGAATTCTAATAAATCAAAACTTCGGGCATAACTCGATTTTTTTAATGGAACACCCTGTATATTTTTGTAGAATCTTATTGCCCTTTTAAGGAGCTTCCAGAATATGTTTTGTTTTTGAAATTAGGTTACGTTGTTGCCAAGTTATTATTTTTTTTTCAAACCTTATAAAATTTTCTAGAATTCTAACGAATCAAAACTTCGAACATAACTCGATTTTTTTAAATGGGACACCCTGTATATTTTTGTAGAATCTTATTGCCCTTTTAATGAGCTTTCAGAATATGTTTTGTTTTTGAAATTAGCTTGCGGTGTTGCCAAGTTATTAATTTTTTTTCAAACCTTACAAAATTTTCTAGAATTCTAATAAATCAAAACTTCGGGCATAACTCGATTTTTTTAAATGGAACACCCTGTATATTTTTGTAGAATCTTATTGCCCTTTTAAGGACCTTTCAGAATATGTTTTGTTTTTGAAATTAGCTTGCGGCGTTACCAAGTTATACAATTTTTTTCAAAACTTGTAAAATTTTCTTAAATTCTAACGAATCAAAACTTCGAGCATAACTCGATTTTTTTTAAATAGGACACCCTGTTTATTTTTGTAGAATCTTATTGCCCTTTTAAGGACCTTTCAGAATATGTTTTGTTTTTGAAATTAGCTTGCGGTGTTGCCAAGTTATTAATTTCTTTTCAAACCTTACAAAATTTTCTAGAATTCTAATAAATCAAAACTTCGGGCATAACTCGATTTTTTTAAATGGAACACCCTGTATATTTTTGTAGAATCTTATTGCCCTTTTAAGGACCTTTCAGAATATGTTTTGTTTTTGAAATTAGCTTGCGGCGTTACCAAGTTATACAATTTTTTTCAAAACTTGTAAAATTTTCTTAAATTCTAACGAATCAAAACTTCGAGCATAACTCGATTTTTTTAAATAGGATACCCTGTATATTTTTGTAGAATCTTATTGCCCTTTTAAGTACCTTTCAGAATATGTTTTGTTTTTGAAATTAGCTTGCGGCGTTACCAAGTTATACAATTTTTTCAAAACTTGTAAAATTTTCTTAAATTCTAACGAATCAAACCTTCGAGCATAACTCGATTTTTTTAAATAGGACACCCTGTATATTTTTGTAGATTCTTATTGCCCTTTTAATGAGCTTTCAGAATATGTTTTGTTTTTGAAATTAGCTTGCGGCGTTGCCAAGTTATTCAATTTTTTTCAAAACTTGTAAAATTTTCTTAAATTCTAACGAATCAAAACTTCGAGCATAACGCGATTTTTTTTAATGTGACACCCTATATATTTTTGTAGAATCTTATTGCCCTTTTAAGGACCTTTCAGAATATGTTTTGTTTTTGAAATTAGCTTGCGGCGTTACCAAGTTATACAATTTTTTCAAAACTTGTAAAATTTTCTTAAATTCTAACGAATCAAAACTTCGAGCATAACTCGATTTTTTTAAATAGGACACCCTGTATATTTTTGTAGATTCTTATTGCCCTTTTAATGAGCTTTCAGAATATGTTTTGTTTTTGAAATTAGCTTGCGGCGTTGCCAAGTTATTCAATTTTTTTCAAAACTTGTAAAATTTTCTTAAATTCTAATGAATCAAAACTTGGAGCATAACTCGATTTTTTTTAATGTGACACCCGAGATATTTTTGTAGAATCTTATTGCCCTTTTAATGACCTTTCAGAATATGTTTTGTTTTTGAAATTAGGTTGCGGCGTTGCCAAGTTATTCAATTTTTTTCAAAACTTGTAAAATTTTCTAGAATTCTGACGAATCAAAACTTCGAGCATAACTCGATTTTTTTTAATGTGACACCCTATATATTTTTGTAGAATCTTATTGCCATTTTAATGACCCTTCAGAATGTTTTGTTTTTGAAATTAGATTGGGGCGTTGCCAAGTTATTAAACATTTTGAAATTTGCAAACCATGGACTATCCTTCAGATGTTTAAAATAGAACGCCCTGTATATTTCTAACACAAATCTATTTCCACCTAAACTTATTTTTGTATTTTTATAAGCTATTTATTAAATAGTTTTCGAGAGGCTATTTTCCAACACCAAATTGACAACAACATTTACGAGACAGAAGGACACAAGAAGTGTTGAAAACTAGCCAGGGTCGGTGCACTCTTGGAAGACATTCATAACAACAGCAAGCCTAATTGTTACCGTAATTGTTCTAAGTATACAACGCCTTGCTAGAATATTTAGTGCTCATTACAATGTAAATACCAGAAACGCGATATTAATTAAAACTTTCTGTTCTTAACGGATAAACAAAAGGATTATTACCACTCTTCGTGCAACGACAGGAAGAGGAAGGATATAAAAATAATTACTGGCGACAATAACAATTGAAGTAGTAGTACACAAACAAGTGAATTCAAAAAATGTTATCTAGGGAGATACCAGCGAGATGGAAAATCAAAGACCATGGAAGGGGTTTTAAAAGAAATTTCTGCGCCTCGCCGGTATCTTACCCCCACCCTCAGAAGTTTCATTTTCAATGTCCAATACCTTTCTTTTTTTATTAAACAAACGTGATTAACCTTTACATAGGTAGTAATATTTATTATTATTACAGGTGTGGATGACGGTTGATACTGCAAGAAGAATTTCCGCATTAGTAATCACTTGCAACCAAAAACTGATGAAACATCGCCTTTCTCCAGGTTTATTTCAAACCCATGAGTCATCAAATAAATAGATTAATGACCTATCCCAAATCCATCAGAGTGCGCATGTTTAACCCCCCAACCACCCCTAAAGATTGTGCAACATCCCTGTAAAAAATTTACTACGGGTCACGTAAAATTTTAGAGCCTTTTTATTTTTATATTATCAGAAATAGATTTTTTAAGGGGAGGGGGGATATAAAAGGGAAAATTCAAAACAAAGCAGAATACTTTTACTTCCCAAAGAATTCCAATTGAATAGAATTAAAGGTGAAAACGATTTTTTTGAGTGTATGTGAACCTTGGAACAATACAATTTTGTTTTTTTTTTAATTTTAAATTGCATTGAATTAAATTTAAACATGAAATAAAAATTAACCCACCATCAACACACTTGAAAACCAGTTTGTGTAAAAAAAAACAATAAGTACGCAGAAAAGCAACTTGCAATAAAAACAGAAGCAACTCGCGTTATTGCAAAATCAAAACCCAAATTCGTATCTGGGACAAGAAAATTCCTCTTCATCCCTTAACATATTCAATATTTCACCCCCTTCCGAAGATATAAAAAAAACAAAAAGGCCATGAACTTCTAATAAAAACAAAAGCACCTCGCATCATTGCAATAGTAAAAACAAACGCACCTCGCATTAGGAGCAAATTAAACCCTCTACATCCCTTACAATATTTGATTTAATCCACCTCCCGTATTAAAATTCGTCACCTGAATGTATACACCTGCGTTTGTCTGAATCACCCAAGACAGGTTTTGCTTTTTTCTGTGAACAATCTCAGAGCTTGCAGCTGGTTTGTTGCAAAAAATCACGTGTGTCTTAAAAAGAGCATTTTATCGATTCTTAATCTAAAGATAAGGGATTAATGCATTATTATTGTTTCCAGGGAAACTCTAAAAAGACAGGTTCGCCGATTATCTAGGTTGGGTCATGCAAAAATAACCGTTTTTTGAAAGTACTCACCCACAACTCGGTGCCCCAGCTCATGGTTGTTGTAATTGTTTAATCCAATGCTCGAAAACACTCACTAACACATTTAATTAACCACAGAAACCGCAAATTTTACGTATAAAACCGTTTTTCGCTGTCACTGCCCAACATGGCTGTACGTTCTACCTTTTCCAACGAATTTATGAAAACTGAAACAGAAATATATTATAATAGAGAGAGCGCGCATGATATCGCGTACTCCAGAGCCACCATACCATGCTTTACGGAACAGGTAATACAGAACTCTATAAAAAACATTCTAGGGCGCGAAATAATTCAAAATAAACTTCCAGAAAAAAGAAAAAGGTAAAGATATGGGTTTAATTTAATCTAGATCCAAGTTACTTATGTTTTGACGTTCGTTCCTTACCCTTGAATATACAGATCAACCCATAATTATATACAGGGTGTAGAATTGAATTTTCAATGCAAAAATGTTTGTCCTTTTATTTTCGCTCCTAATTATTTAAGAGTAAAACTGTTTTTTATACAAAAAGAAATACTGAATCGGAATATTCGATTGGTTTTGTATTTGTTTGACAGAAAGAAAAAAATCGCAAAAATTGAACGTCTAAATTTGAAAATCGCGCGCTTTTTTAAATTACAGAAATGTCAGTTATCCTGGCCGAACTTTTATTATAAACTCTAAATAAATTTATAATTTACATAAATCATTAATAACATTTTCAAAATGTGTTAAAAATCCTTTTATTTCATAAATTTAGCAAATTTTTTTAAATAAAGCGCGCGATTTTCAAATTCGAAGCTCAAAGTTTGCAACTTTTTATTTTCTCTAAATGTAAAATACAAAACCAATAGAACTGTCTGATTCAGTATTTCTCTACAAAAACTTCCGAATAGTTTAGTTCTCAAAATAATTAGGGGAGAAAATAAATCGTTAAACGCATAGTGCAACACTATTATAATTTTTATTGATAAAACTGTGGCCTACTCAATATTTTTAAATTAAAAGATTTTATATAAAATATCTTTTTCTGTACAATCTCACAACCAATTCTTTCTACAATTTTTACAGAATCTTAAAACGTAAAATAAAGATTTATATTAAAAAAATGTTTTATTTGATTTCAAAACAGTATATCTAATAAAAGTGAATGTAGACTAACCAGAATTACTACATTCCTTCTTACTAAACTACAAAATTGTATATAAAATAGAAATATAAAACTTCATTGGAGTCAAAAAGCATAAAATTATGGAAAAATATAAAACGTGATAAAAATGACAATAGTAAGCGTTAAAATCACCAATATATTAAGTACATTATTGGAAATACTGGTAGGCCATTAAATGGAAGCCTAACTTTTATTGTTGTAACTGTACGTAATTTGCTGGGAAAAGTCCATAATGACCTTTACACATTCCTCTCCACCAACCCTCGTCAATCTAGAAAAAAGTAAAAGAAGTTAGAATCATCCATTAAGGCAAAAGAAATTACAACCTTTTCTACATGTGTAATCACATCATCAGGATCAAACGATATTTCATCATCAGCTCCAGCTTGATAATCGTAAAGTGCTACCGCAGTAAGACCTGTATCAACAATTTCGTCTTCTTGGACGAGCGGATCTTCTACCAGTACCTCAGCGTTATTACTTGGACTAGATTTTTCCTTTAAAAAAAAACATTTTTAATAACAAACTTTATAAAATAAGAAAGACTTACCTCGGTTTGAACTTTTTGTTCATTTCCTGCAAAGTTTTCATAAATTTGTTCTTCCTCTACAGGTGGTGGTTGTGTCTCAACCCTTTCCTCTCTTTCCTGAACCTTTTGCTGTTGCATTTGCTTGAGCTGTTCTAATTCTTCTTTGACCTTAAAATTACATAGAAACAGTTTTTTCAAACCACAAAAAAAGATTCTCCTAAGATTAATAACAAACCTGATTGGTTGCTGTACTTTCCGTCATATTTTGAGTACCAAACTGATTTAATTTCGTCTGATCAAGTTGTCCAGGCGTTACCTTTGGTGTCCAAACCTCTGAATCAGGTTGACTACCCTGCCTTAAGAATGCAGTCTTTGACTGATCTAATTGCTTTGGGACTCCCCTTTCTACGGGAGTTTGAGCTTGCACTTCGGGGGCTGCATTAAAAGCAGCGGCACGTGCTTGTACGTTCTTCCTAGGAGCTGTAACTTGCGGAGATGCTTGCTGAGTTTCCTCATCTCCCTGTTAAAATATTTATGTTAATCTTACGATAAAACACATTTTCAAAACTTACTAAATGTTCAAATTTAGCTCGAAGTTCTGAAGGTTTAGCCCCACCTATATCAGGTTTTACTTTAGCGTAATTAGTACCGACACGGGAAGGTTCCGCACTAAATGCAACGGCTGATTTATCCATTCGATCAGTTTGGACTCCAAATTTTCCACCGAATCCAATTTTATGATCAGTTTGGCTTTCATGTTTTTGTGGGGCTTCGTGATGGTCCCAACCTACAGCAGATTTATCCTGCCGATCACTTTGTACCCCGAATTTACCACCAAAACCTTTGCTATAATCTAAAATTTTAAATTAATTAAGATAAATTATAACAGAAGGGGAAAATCAACCTTTTTGCGATTCGTGTTTTTCTATTTTTTCGACATGATCCCAACCTACGGCGGATTTATCTTGTCGGTCTGATTGCACCCCATACTTTCCTCCAAACCCGGAACTGTAATCCTTTTGTGAGGCATGTTTTTCTATTTTCTCTTTATGATCCCAAGTCATAGCACTCTATAAACATTTTATAATAATTCTTTTGGGTTTGTTACGGATAAAAAAACAAACCTTATCTACACGATCGCTTTGTACCCCGTATTTGCCTCCAAATCCTGTACTGTAATCAGTTTGTGAACCATGTTTTTCTACTTTCCCTATATAATCATGTCCTACAGCAGATTGATCCATACGATCCTTTTGGACACCAAATTTTCCTCCGTAACCAAAGGAAGAATTGGGTCCGTCTATTAAATCTTTTTTCTTTTTTAATGCGTCTGCTTCTTCGGTTTCTTTTCTTAACTTATTCATGCTACATAAAATGATTTGTTTAGTACATACATTTGAGGGAAAATCAAACTTGTTTACTCTATTGCACCGGCTGTACGTCCCGATCCTTCTATTGTGGTAGCACCCCATCGTTGCTCCTGTTCGGTTACATCGTTTACAAAATCTGGGTCTGTTTCCCAGTCATCATCATCAGGTTGTTCGTTTTTTATGGTAATATGCACACCTGCCTGAGCTTTCCACATTTTTGGTTATATTCGATGAAAATTAAAGTACAAAATGAAGTTACCAATTATTGAATTATACTGTAAGGTTAAAAATGGAGCGATTTTTTTGTAGATAATTATAAATTAATGCGTTGTTTATCGCACATTCTACAAATAGTTTTTTATCTCATGACAACACCCCGGTTTGCTGCGTTGATACATCACGTGTGGCTCGTTCACAATCACAAGCTGTCACCTGTCACAGAATGTTGACAAAGTATTTGTGAACGCACCAAAGTGTTTCAAAATTCTATATACAGGGCATTTTAAAATTTATGTAATCAAAATTAAAGGTTTAAAATAATGACATAATGGTTAATAGAGACGGAAAACTTAGTTATATTTTACACGTATTACAATTATTACATCATATACTAATTATAAGAGAAAAAAATTGCTTGAAGCATTTCAAACAGAAATAAAAAATTATAATATCCTAAATTTACATTTCCAAACTTTCGCCACACCAAAATTGTTTTAAATTCCTACAATAACTCGCTTTGTTTATTAAAATAAACCAATTTGGTGTTATAATACAAAAAACAAGTGTAAAGTCTTTAATAATGGTAAGAACCATATTCAAGTGGTTTTATCAAAATTATCAGCAGACGAATGGGTATGCATATGTGCCCTTAAAGCATGTGCTTGGATAAAACCTTTACCACAAATTGAACACACATGAGGCCTTTCATCGGTATGGATTTTAGCGTGAACCCGTAAACTGCTAAGGCGATTAAAGGACTTGCTACAAACCTCACATGTGAAAGGTTTAAGACCTGTATGGATAATTGCATGACGTTTCAATCTTGTAGACGAAGGAAAAGCTTTATTACATTCCCTGTAACATATTAAATTATGATATTGTCTTTTTATTAACCATTCATAACTTACGTGCACTTAAAAGGCCTTTCCCCAGTGTGTATCCGCATATGTTGTACCAAATGGCATTGCATTCTCATGGTTTTTCCACAAACATTACACATATATGGCCGTTCCTTTGTGTGTGTTCGCATATGATATCCCAGATCTGGGGCTTGCCTAAAAAAATAACTTTAAAAATCATTCTTAAATAAAATTATAACTTTACCTAAATCCACGTCCACAAACTGAACAGAGGAAAGGTTTTTGTCCTGTGTGGACACGCATATGAGCGGTTAAAGTTCCAGATTGTCTATATTTTTTACCGCATATTTTACAGGCGTACGGTTGCTCCCCTGTATGACCACGTAAATGATAAGTAAGAGCTCCATATTGCTTAAATCCTTTCCCACAATGGCTACATAAGTAAGGACGTTCTAAAGTATGTGTGCGGATGTGGGATTTTAAACTATTCGCGTGTTTGTACATTTTTCTACAGTAATTACATTCGTAGAACTGTAAAGAATTTTGTTAAATTAATTTGGAGTTATTTATAACATTTTTCGGTTAATTGAGAGTCTTTACCTTTTCTCCGTTTTCGTTCATTTTTATGTAATAACTGAATCCGATAGCAGGTTGTCCGTTTTTTTTCCCATTACTATCAGCTTTTAAACGTTTTATAGCTAATCTTTGTCTTAAACGTACGTTATCTTCTGAAGCAGCGACTTTAGCAGCATCCAAAGTCGTTACTTCTTCTTTAATTTCCATTTTTACGACATTTTCCGGATCTAACTGATCACCACTGTTTTCACTTAAAATTAAATTTTCTGGCTCGTTTTCTATTTCTATATAGTTTTGTGTGGACGTAATTTCACTTTCCACGCTGGCTACTTGTAATAATTCTTGTGCCTCTTCACTTGTTGACAAATTCGAATGTAAGTAATCTAAGACTTCTTCCGGACTTTCCTTGCTTACTTGTTCCTCTTCTATAGTGTTTTGTACTTGTACAATATAGGTTTCAAGTATATCCTGTGAACGGTTGCATTGTTGCTGGAATTTGTAGGAAGTATGCGCTAACTCCATGCAGTTCGTGCAGACCATGGAGGGAAATCCGTCATCAGCTAAAACCTTTTCAAATAAAGTAGATTAAGATTCTTTTGGTTTCCTTTATGTTACACACCCTTATTGAAGAGATATTCATGAGAATTTCACATAAATATATTGGGTCATCTTCTAGGAAATCTTCGTTTTGTATTGCACTAAATATTGAAAGCATTTCTTCATATTCTAGTAAACAAACACGGCAAACTTTATTTAAATTTATCGTTGTTTCTACCACTGTGTTTTCCATTGCGGAATTATGATAAAAATTGTTTAAATTTTCTTTTTGGAAAATGGTTTGTTGTAGAAAACGAAATCTACAATGACAGTTCTCATAGCACCAACTTTTTAAATTTCGTAATTCTCATTAGACCTAAAAGATTTCCATTTGATCTAATTTGACTATTTTTTCGATTTTTTTGGAAAAAACTTTAATAATGAATATAAAATAGATTTCTTTCTTCTATTTACATTGAAATGTACTAACTAAAAGATTAAAAAAAATAATATTAATCATAATCAACTATAAAATAATTTCTCAATAAAATAACTCCAGATTCGTATTTTACAGGGGTTACATACACAAAGCAACAATAATATACACTTTATTTCCTTTAATATTTAACAATTCAATCAATTTTCTTATGTATATTTCTTAAATGAGACCGAAGTGAATGAGCTTGCGTAAATCCCCTACCACACAGTTCACAAATATGAGGTTTCTCCCCTGTATGGGACTTTTCATGAGTTTTTAATCCCTTATATCTTGTAAATCCTTTCCCACATGTTTTACAAACATGACATTTATCATCGGAATGCTTTGCAAGATGATATTTTAACTCGGCTTTGGAACAAGCTGAATAATCGCACTGATCACAATGATAATTCTTCACTCCAATGTGTCTCTTTATGTGAAGTTGCAAATGTGAACTTGTCCTCGTACTGTATGTACAGATGTGGCACTTGTATGGTTTTATATCGTCGTGCATTCGTTTATGGGTTTTTAAACCTGTAGCTTGGATGAATTTTTTCCCACAGATATCACACACGTATGGATGAACACCTGTGTGAATCCGAACGTGAACTTTAAGATTCCCTTTATCGTTGAATTTCTTTTGACAAAACGGACAAGCGTGGTTTTTTATATTGGCATGTCTAAGCATGTGTTGTCGAATGCTGCTCCTTGATTTTTGAAGTCCGCATATTGTACAAAGAAATTTTTTCGGACTAGGATGAGGAAGTCTTGCATTTTCCGCAATCGGATCTGCTAAATATGAAATGTCACTGCATGAAGGAATTGTTGGTTCGTTACCTTCCCCTACAATTAAATAAACTGCGTTATCACCTACGTTTATGCTATTTAGTAAAGTGTCTTCTTCGACGATGGATTCGGTTTTAACGATATCTGATTTTTCAAGGAATTCTTTATTATCTTCTTCCTCTGTTTTCAATTCCTCTTCAGGACTGTTATTATAATTTTCTTGAGTGTTTTTAGGGAGATTTTGATCATTTATTTGCGATAAATATGATTCTTTCATACAAGGCATTAATTTGCATTTTTTAAATATTTTTGAAGACATTTCACAACGTTTTTTGAATTTATAAGCAGCACATGCTTGTATCTTGCAATTATTGCAAATTAAATAAGGACCTCCAAGGAAGAAGATCTAAAAAAATATGATTGCAAAATTTGGTTAAAATAACTAACGGACACTTACGTCTGATGAAATTACATCCGATAATAAATCAGATAATGTTACAGGAGAATGGATATTGTCTATTTGTACTAGTATATCCTCATCGAGGAGAGAATGCATGTTATTTTCTTCGGCCAAGCAAACCCAGCAAAGTTTATTGAAAAAATAATCTTCCATGCTTGTATAAATATTTTAACACTTAAAGATTGGGTTTATTCGCTTTAACAAGTTAAGAATAAAATAAAATAAGAACTTTTTAACTTAAAAATTAAAATACACAATTTTAGAATAGTAAACATTAATGAAACTTAACCTATAAAATGACATTTGACCTTGACCTTTAAGAAAATCGTTACCAAAGGAAAATTAATGGAAAAGGAAGAAAAACATGGTTTTGGACTGTTTAAGAAGACAATTTAATGTTTGTAAACAACATTTTCCTACTACTAAGGCTTATCACCAATCCCAAAGGTAGACCCCACAAAAGAACCGATTTTTTGTAATACTCTCTTCTAACACATCCTAGACACATAAATTACAATAGGAAGTTTCCATTTAAGGTATTTTCACTTGATTTTTCCATAAAAATAACATCAAAGCAGTTGTAAACAGAAAAGAAAATAAAAATATAGGTTATGTTATGCATTTCAAAAACACACTCTTTTTACGCTTTTAAACATTTTTTTATATCTATTTAAGAAGAAAAAAATGGATTTAGAAGCTCTATCAACGAAACTAGACCGAATATGTAGGGTTTGTTTAAAAATATGTGACCGGGACACAAAAAGTCGATCGGTCTTCGGTGAACTCAAAAAACAGGAAATTTTAGATGATAACTTATTCTTCGTCTACGAAATACTATGTGCTGTTACCACAATTCAAGTAAGTACTGTTCATATTTCGTTTAGAATATTTAATAATTTTTAAATTTTAGGTTATAAAAGGGGACGGATTTCCAACACTGGTGTGTTCGAATTGCATAAACCAAGCAAATATTGCTTATAAGTTTAAAAAGCAATACGAAAAGTCACATGAGATTATTTTAGAAACCTTAAATAAAATTAAAATACCCCAAGAAATCACGAACGACGTAATTGAAGATGAAATCTCCAACGATGATGTAACTGAAGAAGAACCAGAAATTATTACCCATACACAATCAAATAATGATCCTAGTGTAGATGAGATCAAATTAGAACCATGTATTACAACAGATATATTTAATTTAAGCGAAGTTGAGGCTCAGAATGTAAACATCGAAACAATTTTCGATAATTTACATCCATCAAACTCCGAAGATAAACCAAAAATAAAAAATATAAGCATGATGAACGAAAATAAAATAGCCCGAAAATGTTTAGAATGCAATTATATATTCCAAACCGCTTATGCTTTTCAAAACCATTCCTGCAATCGTGACGATTTAGAACGGAAATTATGTCCGATTTGTGGAAAAAGTATCAGCAAAAGTCATTACAATAAACATTTATACATGCATAGTGGTCGTCGTGATTTTATTTGCCAAATATGTAACAAAGCCTACAACGCATCCGGTTCACTAAAATTTCACATGGCAAAGCACACTGGGGAAAAGCCTTACTTATGTTCCTTATGTGGAAAACGTTTTATTCAACCAACTGCCCTCAAATATCACATGAGGTTTCATAATAATGAACGCCGGTATAAATGTAATTTCTGTGAAAAGAGTTTTGTAATGCAATGCCATCTTGTTGCACATGAAAGGGTGCATACGGGGTTGAAACCGTTTAGTTGTAACGTTTGCAGTAAAGGTTTTACAAGAAAAGTGGAACTTAAAGCTCATTCGTATGCACACAGTGGAGATAAACCTTTTCGGTGCCGCTTTTGTGACAAAGCTTTTGTAAGGAAAACTCATTTAACATTACATGAGATGATTCATAATGGAAATAGACCGCATGAATGTCAAATTTGTGGGAAAGGTTTTATACAGAAACAACCCTTAATGATTCATTTAAGAATGCATCAACAAGAAGGGCATGTCTTGAAAAAAATTGAAGATGAAGAAAGTCAGAATGAGGAATACCAAAACAGCGAATATTTTAAAAATGATTTGTTATAGAACATTTTGTTTTTAATATACAGGGTGATACGAACCATACTGTATTTATTTGATTACTAATTATTTGCTATTATAATGTATGTTAGGGTTTAAAAATATACATTTAACAAAAAAAACATTTTATAATTCTTTAGGGTGAATATAAATTATTTTTTAAAAAAAGTACGATTTTGGTGGACAGATTTCTCGCAAATTATAAGAGATACGAAAAAATTTAATAGAAAGGTTCTTGTAGAAGTTTTTGTAAACTTTATTTTTGTATAGATTTATTTTTGGCCTAGGGCCAACCGTTCATGAAATATTTGGAAAAAACCGTTGAGTAAAAATTATTTTTGATTTTGAGAGGCAGATCTCTAAAACTATGAGATCCGGAAAAATGTAACAGAGAAGTTCTTGTAAAAAATATTGTAAACTTTATTTTTGTATAGATCTACTTTTGGCCTAGGGCCAATCGTTCACGAGATATTTGGGAAAAAGGTAGAGTAAAAATTATTTTTGATTTTGAGCGACGGATTTCTTGAACTGTGAAAGATGCGATAAAATAAAAAATGCTTGGAATAAGAATGTCTATAAGTCATATAAACCATATTATTATTATTATTATTATTAAGAATGTCTGTAAGTCTGTAAAAAATTTTAAAAGGTATTGGTTAACCCGATTTCCTTAGGAAAATTTCAGAATGTAATATGAAGGGTAAAGACTTGAAAAATATGTGCCAAACATCCCCCATCCCCTCGCATCTGGTCCAAAAAAATTCCGAAAGTTTTCTGGAACAACCCAATTCTGAACGTTTCCTAGCCAGGTGTGGAGCAGTGGGAAGGGGTGAGGGAAGTTTGCCCCATAATTTTCAAGTGTATACCCTCCAAATAACATTCTGGGAAAATCGGGGCGAGATCTGAAGGGGTGAAATTTTTTTCCCAAAAATGAGCAAAGACTATAGTCTTTCCTTTTTTTTTCGAAGATTTTTTGACCCTCTCCGATTTCCTTAGGAAAATTTCAGAATGTAATCTGAACCCTAAACACTTGAAAAATATGTGCCAAACATCCCCCATCCCCTCGCATCTGGTCCAAAAAAATTCCGAAAGTTTTCTGGAACAACCCAATTCTGAACGTTTCCTAGCCAGGTGTGGAGCAGTGGGAAGGGGTGAGGGAAGTTTGCCCCATAATTTCCAAGTATATACCCTCCAAATAACATTCTGGGAAAATCGGGGCGAGATCTGAAGGGGTGAAATTTTTTTCCAAAAAATGAGGAAAGACTATAGTCTTTCCTTTTTTTTTCGAAGATTTTTTGACCCTCTACGATTTCCTTAGGAAAATTTCAGAATGTAATCTGAACCCTAAACACTTGAAAAATATGTGCCAAACATCCCCCATCCCCTCGCATCTGGTCCAAAAAAATTTCGAAAGTTTTCTGGAACTGTCCCATTCCGAACGTTTCCTAGCCAGGTGTGGAGCAGTGGGAAGGGGTGAGGGAAGTTTGCCCCATAATTTCCAAGTGTATACCCTCCAAATAACATTCTGGGAAAATCGGGGCGAGATCTGAAGGGGTGAAATTTTTTTCCAAAAAATGAGGAAAGACTATAGTCTTTCCTTTTTTTTTCGAAGATTTTTTGACCCTCTCCGATTTCCTTAGGAAAATTTGAGAATCTAATATGAAGGGTAAAGACTTGAAAAATATGTGCCAAACATCCCCCATCCCCTCGCATCTGGTCCAAAAAAAATTCCGAAAGTTTTCTGGAACAACCCAATTCTGAACGTTTCCTAGCCAGGTGTGGAGCAGTGGGAAGGGGTGAGGGAAGTTTGCCCCATAATTTCCAAGTGTATACCCTCCAAATAACAGTCTGGGAAAATCGGGGCGAGATCTGAAGGGGTGACATTTTTTTCCAAAAAATGAGGAAAGACTATAGTCTTTCCTTTTTTTTTCGAAGATTTTTTGACCCTCTCCGATTTCCTTAGGAAAATTTCAGAATCTAATAGGAAGGGTAAAGACTTGAAAAATATGTGCCAAACATCCCCCATCCCCTCGCATCTGGTCCAAAAAAATTCCGAAAGTTTTCTGGAACAACCCAATTCTGAACGTTTCCTAGCCAGGTGCGGAGCAGTGGGAAGGGGTGAGGGAACTTTGCCCCATAATTTCCAAGTGTATACCCTCCAAATAACATTCTGGGAAAATCGGGGCGAGATCTGAAGGGGTGAAATTTTTTTCCAAAAAATGAGGAAAGACAGTCTTTCCTTTTTTTTTCGAAGATTTTTTGACCCTCTCCGATTTCCTTAGGAAAATTTCAGAATCTAATATGAAGGGTAAAGACTTGAAAAATATGTGCCAAACATCCCCCATCCCCTCGCATCTGGTCCAAAAAAATTCCGAAAGTTTTCTGGAACAGTCCCATTCCGAACGTTTCCTAGCCAGGTGTGGAGCAGTGGGAAGGGGTGAGGGAAGTTTGCCCCATAATTTCCAAGTGTATACCCTCCAAATAACATTCTGGGAAAATCGGGGCGAGATCTGAAGGGATGAAATTTTTTTCCAAAAAATGAGGAAGTCTTTCCTTTTTTTTTCGAAGATTTTTTGACCCTCTCCGATTTCCTTAGGAAAATTTCAGAATCTAATATGAAGGGTAAAGACTTGAAAAATATGTGCCAAACATCCCCCATCCCCTCGCATCTGGTCCAAAAAAATTCCGAAAGTTTTCTGGAACAGTCCCATTCCGAACGTTTCCTAGCCAGGTGTGGAGCAGTGGGAAGGGGTGAGGGAAGTTTGCCCCATAATTTCCAAGTGTATACCCTCCAAATAACATTCTGGGAAAATCGGGGCGAGATCTAAAGGGGTGAAATTTTTTTCCAAGATTTTTTGACCATCTCCGATTTTCTTACGAAAATTTCAGAATGTAATCTGAACCCTAAACACTTGAAAAATATGTGCCAAACATCCCCCATCCCCTCGCATCTGGTCCAAAAAAATTCCGAAAGTTTTCTGGAACAACCCAATTCTGAACGTTTCCTAGCCAGGTGTGGAGCAGTGGGAAGGGGTGAGGGAAGTTTGCCCCATAATTTCCAAGTGTATACCCTCCAAATAACAATCTGGGAAAATCGGGGCGAGATCTGAAGAGGTGAAATTTTTTTCCAAAAAATGAGGAAAGACTATAGTCTTTCCTTTTTTTTTCGAAGATTTTTTGACCCTCTCCGATTTCCTTAGGAAAATTTCAGAATCTAATATGAAGGGTAAAGACTTGAAAAATATGTGCCAAACATCCCCCATCCCCTCGCATCTGGTCCAAAAAAATTCCGAAAGTTTTCTGGAACAACCCAATTCTGAACGTTTCCTAGCCAGGTGTGGAGCAGTGGGAAGGGGTGAGGGAAGTTTGCCCCATAATTTCCAAGTGTATACCCTCCAAATAACATTCTGGGAAAATCGGGGCGAGATCTGAAGGGGTGAAATTTTTTTCCAAAAAATGAGGAAAGACTATAGTCTTTCCTTTTTTTTTCGAAGATTTTTTGACCCTCTCCGATTTCCTTAGGAAAATTTCAGAATCTAATATGAAGGGTAAAGACTTGAAAAATATGTGCCAAACATCCCCCATCCCCTCGCATCTGGTCCAAAAAAATTCCGAAAGTTTTCTGGAACAACCCAATTCTGAACGTTTCCTAGCCAGGTGTGGAGCAGTGGGAAGGGGTGAGGGAAGTTTGCCCCATACTTTCCAAGTGTATACCCTCCAAATAACATTCTGGGAAAATCGGGGCGAGATCTGAAGGGGTGAAATTTTTTTCCAAAAAATGAGGAAAGACTATAGTCTTTCCTTTTTTTTTCGAAGATTTTTTGACCCTCTCCGATTTCCTTAGGAAAATTTCAGAATGTAATATGAAGGGTAAAGACTTGAAAAATATGTGCCAAACATCCCCCATCCCCTCGCATCTGGTCCAAAAAAATTCCGAAAGTTTTCTGGAACAACCCAATTTTGAACGTTTCCTAGCCAGGTGTGGAGCAGTGGGAAGGGGTGAGGGAAGTTTGCCCCATAATTTCCAAGTGTATACCCTCCAAATAACATTCTGGGAAAATCGGGGCGAGATCTGAAGGGGTGAAATTTTTTTCCAAAAAATGAGGAAAGACTATAGTCTTTCCTTTTTTTTTCGAAGATTTTTTGACCCTCTCCGATTTCCTTAGGAAAATTTCAGAATCTAATATGAAGGGTAAAGACTTGAAAAATATGTGCCAAACATCCCCCATCCCCTCGCATCTGGTCCAAAAAAATTCCGAAAGTTTTCTGGAACAACCCAATTCTGAACGTTTCCTAGCCAGGTGTGGAGCAGAGGGAAGGGGTGAGGGAAGTTTGCCCCATAATTTCCAAGTGTATACCCTCCAAATAACATTCTGGGAAAATCGGGGCGAGATCTGAAGGGGTGAAATTTTTTTCCAAAAAATGAGGAAAGACTATAGTCTTTCCTTTTTTTTTCGAAGATTTTTTGACCCTCTCCGATTTCCTTAGGAAAATTTCAGAATCTAATATGAAGGGTAAAGACTTGAAAAATATGTGCCAAACATCCCCCATGCCCTCGCATCTGGTCCAAAAAAATTCCGAAAGTTTTCTGGAACAACCCAATTCTGAACGTTTCCTAGCCAGGTGTGGAGCAGTGGGAAGGGGTGAGGGAAGTTTGCCCCATAATTTCCAAGTGTATACCCTCCAAATAACATTCTGGGAAAATCGGGGCGAGATTTGAAGGGGTGAAATTTTTTTCCAAAAAATGAGGAAAGTCTTTCCTTTTTTTTTTCGAAGATTTTTTGACCCTCTCCGATTTCCTTAGGAAAATTTCACAATGTAATCTGAACCCTAAACACTTGAAAAATATGTGCCAAACATCCCCCATCCCCTCGCAACTGGTCCAAAAAAATTCCGAAAGTTTTCTGGAACAACCCAATTCTGAACGTTTCCTAGCTAGGTGTGGAGCAGTGGGAAGGGGTGAGGGAAGTTTGCCCCATAATTTCCAAGTGTATATCCTCCAAATAACATTCTGGGAAAATCGGGGCGAGATCTGAAGGGGTGAAATTTTTTTCCAAAAAATGAGGAAAGACTTTCCTTTTTTTTTTCGAAGATTTTTTGACCCTCTCCGATTTCCTTAGGAAAATTTCAGAATGTAATATGAAGGATAAAGACTTGAAAAATATGTGCCAAACATCCCCCATCCCCTCGCATCTGGTCCAAAAAAATTCCGAAAGTTTTCTGGAACAACCCAATTTTGAACGTTTCCTAGCCAGGTGTGGAGCAGTGGGAAGGGGTGAGGGAAGTTTGCCCCATAATTTCCAAGTGTATACCCTCCAAATAACATTCTGGGAAAATCGGGGCGAGATCTGAAGGGGTGAAATTTTTTTCCAAAAAATGAGGAAAGACTATAGTCTTTCCTTTTTTTTTGGAAGATTTTTTGACCCTCTCCGATTTCCTTAGGAAAATTTCAGAATCTAATATGAAGGGTAAAGACTTGAAAAATATGTGCCAAACATCCCCCATGCCCTCGCATCTGGTCCAAAAAAATTCCGAAAGTTTTCTGGAACAACCCAATTCTGAACGTTTCCTAGCCAGGTGTGGAGCAGTGGGAAGGGGTGAGGGAAGTTTGCCCCATAATTTCCAAGTGTATATCCTCCAAATAACATTCTGGGAAAATCGGGGCGAGATCTGAAGGGGTGAAATTTTTTTCCAAAAAATGAGGAAAGACTTTCCTTTTTTTTTTCGAAGATTTTTTGACCCTCTCCGATTTCCTTAGGAAAATTTCAGAATGTAATATGAAGGATAAAGACTTGAAAAATATGTGCCAAACATCCCCCATCCCCTCGCATCTGGTCCAAAAAAATTCCGAAAGTTTTCTGGAACAACCCAATTTTGAACGTTTCCTAGCCAGGTGTGGAGCAGTGGGAAGGGGTGAGGGAAGTTTGCCCCATAATTTCCAAGTGTATACCCTCCAAATAACAGTCTGGGAAAATCGGGGCGAGATCTGAAGGGGTGACATTTTTTTCCAAAAAATGAGGAAAGACTATAGTCTTTCCTTTTTTTTTCGAAGATTTTTTGACCCTCTCCGATTTCCGTAGGAAAATTTCAGAATCTAATAGGAAGGGTAAAGACTTGAAAAATATGTGCCAAACATCCCCCATCCCCTCGCATCTGGTCCAAAAAAATTCCGAAAGTTTTCTGGAACAACCCAATTCTGAACGTTTCCTAGCCAGGTGTGGAGCAGTGGGAAGGGGTGAGGGAAGTTTGCCCCACAATTTCCAAGTGTATACCCTCCAAATAACATTCTGGGAAAATCGGGGCGAGATCTGAAGGGGTGAAATTTTTTTCCAAAAAATGAGGAAAGACTATAGTCTTTCCTTTTTTTTTCGAAGATTTTTTGACCCTCTCCGATTTCCTTAGGAAAATTTCAGAATCTAATAGGAAGGGTAAAGACTTGAAAAATATGTGCCAAACATCCCCCATCCCCTCGCATCTGGTCCAAAAAAATTCCGAAAGTTTTCTGGAACAACCCAATTCTGAACGTTTCCTAGCCAGGTGTGGAGCAGTGGGAAGGGGTGAGGGAAGTTTGCCCCATAATTTCCAAGTGTATACCTTCCAAATAACATTCTGGGAAAATCGGGGCGAGATCTGAAGGGGTGAAATTTTTTTCCAAAAAATGAGGAAAGACTATAGTCTTTCCTTTTTTTTTCGAAGATTTTTTGACCCTCTCCGATTTCCTTAGGAAAATTTCAGAATCTAATAGGAAGGGTAAAGACTTGAAAAATATGTGCCAAACATCCCCCATCCCCTCGCATCTGGTCCAAAAAAATTCCGAAAGTTTTCTGGAACAACCCAATTCTGAACGTTTCCTAGCCAGGTGTGGAGCAGTGGGAAGGGGTGAGGGAAGTTTGCCCCATAATTTCCAAGTGTATACCCTCCAAATAACAGTCTGGGAAAATCGGGGCGAGATCTGAAGGGGTGACATTTTTTTCCAAAAAATCAGGAAAGACTTTAGTCTTTCCTTTTTTTTTCGAAGATTTTTTGACCCTCTCCGATTTCCTTAGGAAAATTTCAGAATCTAATAGGAAGGGTAAAGACTTGAAAAATATGTGCCAAACATCCCCCATCCCCTCGCATCTGGTCCAAAAAAATTCCGAAAGTTTTCTGGAACAACCCAATTCTGAACGTTTCCTAGCCAGGTGTGGAGCAGGGGGAGGGGTGAGGGAAGTTTGCCCCATAATTTCCAAGTGTATACCCTCCAAATAACATTCTGGGAAAATCGGGGCGAGATCTGAAGGGGTGAAATTTTTTTCCAAAAAATGAGGAAAGACTATAGTCTTTCCTTTTTTTTTCGAAAATTTTTTGACCCTCTCCGATTTCCTTAGGAAAATTTCAGAATCTAATAGGAAGGGTAAAGACTTGAAAAATATGTGCCAAACATCCCCCATCCCCTCGCATCTGGTCCAAAAAAATTCCGAAAGTTTTCTGGAACAACCCAATTCTGAACGTTTCCTAGCCAGGTGTGGAGCAGGGGGAGGGGTGAGGGAAGTTTGCCCCATAATTTCCAAGTGTATACCCTCCAAATAACATTCTGGGAAAATCGGGGCGAGATCTGAAGGGGTGAAATTTTTTTCCAAAAAATGAGGAAAGACTATAGTCTTTCCTTTTTTTTTCGAAGATTTTTTGACCCTCTCCGATTTCCTTAGGAAAATTTCAGAATCTAATAGGAAGGGTAAAGACTTGAAAAATATGTGCCAAACATCCCCCATCCCCTCGCATCTGGTCCAAAAAAATTCCGAAAGTTTTCTGGAACAACCCAATTCTGAACGTTTCCTAGCCAGGTGTGGAGCAGTGGGAAGGGGTGAGGGAAGTTTGCCCCATAATTTCCAAGTGTATACCCTCCAAATAACATTCTGGGAAAATCGGGGCGAGATCTGAAGGGGTGAAATTTTTTTCCAAAAAATGAGGAAAGACTATAGTCTTTCCTTTTTTTTTCGAAGATTTTTTGACCCTCTCCGATTTCCTTAGGAAAATTTCAGAATCTAATAGGAAGGGTAAAGACTTGAAAAATATGTGCCAAACATCCCCCATCCCCTCGCATCTGGTCCAAAAAAATTCCGAAAGTTTTCTGGAACAACCCAATTCTGAACGTTTCCTAGCCAGGTGTGGAGCAGTGGGAAGGGGTGAGGGAAGTTTGCCCCATAATTTCCAAGTGTATACCCTCCAAATAACATTCTGGGAAAATCGGGGCGAGATCTGAAGGGGTGAAATTTTTTTTTTCGAAGATTTTTTGACCCTCTCCGATTTCCTTAGGAAAATTTCAGAATGTAATATGAAGGATAAAGACTTGAAAAATATGTGCCAAACATCCCCCATCCCCTCGCATCTGGTCCAAAAAAATTCCGAAAGTTTTCTGGAACAACCCAATTCTGAACGTTTCCTAGCAAGGTGTGGAGCAGTGGGAAGGGGTGAGGGAAGTTTGCCCCATAATTTCCAAGTGTATACCCTCCAAATAACATTCTGGGAAAATCGGGGCGAGATCTGAAGGGGTGAAATTTTTTTCCAAAAAATGAGGAAAGACTATAGTCTTTCCTTTTTTTTTCGAAGATTTTTTGACCCTCTCCGATTTCCTTAGGAAAATTTCAGAATGTAATATGAAGGGTAAAGACTTGAAAAATATGTGCCAAACATCCCCCATCCCCTCGCATCTGGTCCAAAAAAATTCCGAAAGTTTTCTGGAACAACCCAATTTTGAACGTTTCCTAGCCAGGTGTGGAGCAGTGGGAAGGGGTGAGGGAAGTTTGCCCCATAATTTCCAAGTGTATACCCTCCAAATAACATTCTGGGAAAATCGGGGCGAGATCTGAAGGGGTGAAATTTTTTTCCAAAAAATGAGGAAAGACTATAGTCTTTCCTTTTTTTTTCGAAGATTTTTTGACCCTCTCCGATTTCCTTAGGAAAATTTCAGAATGTAATATGAAGGGTAAAGACTTGAAAAATATGTGCCAAACATCCCCCATCCCCTCGCATCTGGTCCAAAAAAATTCCGAAAGTTTTCTGGAACAACCCAATTCTGAACGTTTCCTAGCCAGGTGTGGAGCAGTGGGAAGGGGTGAGGGAAGTTTGCCCCATAATTTCCAAGTGTATACCCTCCAAATAACATTCTGGGAAAATCGGGGCGAGATCTGAAGGGGTGAAATTTTTTTCCAAAAAATGAGGAAAGACTATAGTCTTTCCTTTTTTTTTCGAAGATTTTTTGACCCTCTCCGATTTCCTTAGGAAAATTTCAGAATCTAATAGGAAGGGTAAAGACTTGAAAAATATGTGCCAAACATCCCCCATCCCCTCGCATCTGGTCCAAAAAAATTCCGAAAGTTTTCTGGAACAACCCAATTCTGAACGTTTCCTAGCCAGGTGTGGAGCAGTGGGAAGGGGTGAGGGAAGTTTGCCCCATAATTTCCAAGTGTATACCCTCCAAATAACATTCTGGGAAAATCGGGGCGAGATCTGAAGGGGTGAAATTTTTTTCCAAAAAATGAGGAAAGACTATAGTCTTTCCTTTTTTTTTCGAAGATTTTTTGACCCTCTCCGATTTCCTTAGGAAAATTTCAGAATCTAATAGGAAGGGTAAAGACTTGAAAAATATGTGCCAAACATCCCCCATCCCCTCGCATCTGGTCCAAAAAAATTCCGAAAGTTTTCTGGAACAACCCAATTCTGAACGTTTCCTAGCCAGGTGTGGAGCAGTGGGAAGGGGTGAGGGAAGTTTGCCCCATAATTTCCAAGTGTATACCCTCCAAATAACATTCTGGGAAAATCGGGGCGAGATCTGAAGGGGTGAAATTTTTTTCCAAAAAATGAGGAAAGACTATAGTCTTTCCTTTTTTTTCGAAGATTTTTTGACCCTCTCCGATTTCCTTAGGAAAATTTCAGAATCTAATAGGAAGGGTAAAGACTTGAAAAATATGTGCCAAACATCCCCCATCCCCTCGCATCTGGTCCAAAAAAATTCCGAAAGTTTTCTGGAACAACCCAATTCTGAACGTTTCCTAGCCAGGTGTGGAGCAGTGGGAAGGGGTGAGGGAAGTTTGCCCCATAATTTCCAAGTGTATACCCTCCAAATAACATTCTGGGAAAATCGGGGCGAGATCTGAAGGGGTGAAATTTTTTTCCAAAAAATGAGGAAAGACTATAGTCTTTCCTTTTTTTTTCGAAGATTTTTTGACCCTCTCCGATTTCCTTAGGAAAATTTCAGAATGTAATATGAAGGATAAAGACTTGAAAAATATGTGCCAAACATCCCCCATCCCCTCACATCTGGTCCAAAAAAATTCCGAAAGTTTTCTGGAACAACCCAATTCTGAACGTTTCCTAGCAAGGTGTGGAGCAGTGGGAAGGGGTGAGGGAAGTTTGCCCCATAATTTCCAAGTGTATACCCTCCAAATAACATTCTGGGAAAATCGGGGCGAGATCTGAAGGGGTGAAATTTTTTTCCAAAAAATGAGGAAAGACTATAGTCTTTCCTTTTTTTTTCGAAGATTTTTTGACCCTCTCCGATTTCCTTAGGAAAATTTCAGAATGTAATATGAAGGGTAAAGACTTGAAAAATATGTGCCAAACATCCCCCATCCCCTCGCATCTGGTCCAAAAAAATTCCGAAAGTTTTTTGGAACAACCCAATTCTGAACGTTTCCTAGCCAGGTGTGGAGCAGTGGGAAGGGGTGAGGGAAGTTTGCCCCATAATTTCCAAGTGTATACCCTCCAAATAACATTCTGGGAAAATCGGGGCGAGATCTGAAGGGGTGAAATTTTTTTCCAAAAAATGAGGAAAGACTATAGTCTTTCCTTTTTTTTTCGAAGATTTTTTGACCCTCTCCGATTTCCTTAGGAAAATTTCAGAATCTAATAGGAAGGGTAAAGACTTGAAAAATATGTGCCAAACATCCCCCATCCCCTCGCATCTGGTCCAAAAAAATTCCGTAAGTTTTCTGGAACAACCCAATTCTGAACGTTTCCTAGCCAGGTGTGGAGCAGTGGGAAGGGGTGAGGGAAGTTTGCCCCATAATTTCCAAGTGTATACCCTCCAAATAACATTCTGGGAAAATCGGGGCGAGATCTGAAGGGGTGAAATTTTTTTCCAAAAAATGAGGAAAGACTATAGTCTTTCCTTTTTTTTTCGAAGATTTTTTGACCCTCTCCGATTTCCTTAGGAAAATTTCAGAATCTAATAGGAAGGGTAAAGACTTGAAAAATATGTGCCAAACATCCCCCATCCCCTCGCATCTGGTCCAAAAAAATTCCGAAAGTTTTCTGGAACAACCCAATTCTGAACGTTTCCTAGCCAGGTGTGGAGCAGTGGGAAGGGGTGAGGGAAGTTTGCCCCATAATTTCCAAGTGTATACCCTCCAAATAACATTCTGGGAAAATCGGGGCGAGATCTGAAGGGGTGAAATTTTTTTCCAAAAAATGAGGAAAGACTATAGTCTTTCCTTTTTTTTTCGAAGATTTTTTGACCCTCTCCGATTTCCTTAGGAAAATTTCAGAATCTAATAGGAAGGGTAAAGACTTGAAAAATATGTGCCAAACATCCCCCATCCCCTCGCATCTGGTCCAAAAAAATTCCGAAAGTTTTCTGGAACAACCCAATTCTGAACGTTTCCTAGCCAGGTGTGGAGCAGTGGGAAGGGGTGAGGGAAGTTTGCCCCATAATTTCCAAGTGTATACCCTCCAAATAACATTCTGGGAAAATCGGGGCGAGATCTGAAGGGGTGAAATTTTTTTCCAAAAAATGAGGAAAGACTATAGTCTTTCCTTTTTTTTCGAAGATTTTTTGACCCTCTCCGATTTCCTTAGGAAAATTTCAGAATCTAATAGGAAGGGTAAAGACTTGAAAAATATGTGCCAAACATCCCCCATCCCCTCGCATCTGGTCCAAAAAAATTCCGAAAGTTTTCTGGAACAACCCAATTCTGAACGTTTCCTAGCCAGGTGTGGAGCAGTGGGAAGGGGTGAGGGAAGTTTGCCCCATAATTTCCAAGTGTATACCCTCCAAATAACATTCTGGGAAAATCGGGGCGTGATCTGAAGGGGTGAAATTTTTTTTTTAAAAATGAGGAAAGACTATAGTCTTTCCTTTTTTTTTCGAAGATTTTTTGACCCTCTCCGATTTCCTTAGGAAAATTTCAGAATGTAATATGAAGGATAAAGACTTGAAAAATATGTGCCAAACATCCCCCATCCCCTCGCATCTGGTCCAAAAAAATTCCGAAAGTTTTCTGGAACAACCCAATTCTGAACGTTTCCTAGCAAGGTGTGGAGCAGTGGGAAGGGGTGAGGGAAGTTTGCCCCATAATTTCCAAGTGTATACCCTCCAAATAACATTCTGGGAAAATCGGGGCGAGATCTGAAGGGGTGAAATTTTTTTCCAAAAAATGAGGAAAGACTATAGTCTTTCCTTTTTTTTTTCGAAGATTTTTTGACCCTCTCCGATTTCCTTAGGAAAATTTTAGAATGTAATATGAAGGGTAAAGACTTGAAAAATATGTGCCAAACATCCCCCATCCCCTCGCATCTGGTCCAAAAAAATTCCGAAAGTTTTCTGGAACAACCCAATTCTGAACGTTTCCTAGCCAGGTGTGGAGCAGTGGGAAGGGGTGAGGGAAGTTTGCCCCATAATTTCCAAGTGTATACCCTCCAAATAACATTCTGGGAAAATCGGGGCGAGATCTGAAGGGGTGAAATTTTTTTCCAAAAAATGAGGAAAGACTATAGTCTTTCCTTTTTTTTTCGAAGATTTTTTGACCCTCTCCGATTTCCTTAGGAAAATTTCAGAATGTAATATGAAGGGTAAAGACTTGAAAAATATGTGCCAAACATCCCCCATCCCCTCGCATCTGGTCCAAAAAAATTCCGAAAGTTTTCTGGAACAACCCAATTCTGAACGTTTCCTAGCCAGGTGTGGAGCAGTGGGAAGGGGTGAGGGAAGTTTGCCCCATAATTTCCAAGTGTATACCCTCCAAATAACATTCTGGGAAAATCGGGGCGAGATCTGAAGGGGTGAAATTTTTTTCCAAAAAATGAGGAAAGACTATAGTCTTTAAGAAATGGAAAATTATTGGCTGGAAACGGAAGTATTCTTTCATGAGATGAATGCAGCCATTTATAATATTCGTCGAATCCAAAAAACAAAATTTAATTGAAAGAAATATATATATTTCGGTTAAATAAATAATAATATAATAAATAATAATAAATAATAATAAATATAACATCCGTACTGTGTACAAAAACCATAATACATTAGGAAAGATATTTTTTAATAACTTAAAAGACAAAACAGATATTAATCTTGAATCTAACGTTATCTATCAACTAGACTGCAATAACTGTAATGCGAATTACATAGGGCAAACCAAGCAGAATTTAAAAAAAAGAATTAACCAACACAAAAATTCAATTAAAACTAAAATTTCTACACCAAATAAACCTAACACGGCCTTATCAGACCATGCTGTTCAATATTTTCATAACTTCAACTTTAATTCCCCTAAAATTTTACATAAAGAAAATAACTTACATAAAAGATTAATTTATGAAATGATTGAAATAAAAAAAAGTCCTAAAGCAGTTAACTATAAAACTGACATTGAAAAACTAAATTCTGTTTATTACAATTTTTTTAATTAATTTTTCTGTTTGGTTTGTCCTATCTATTTCTTTATTAATTGTTTTAAATTAGATATTAAATTTTACTTTTTACTTTTTCCTTGTGTTCTCTCCATCTTTCTGTGTCTCTACCGTATTTTACATTCAATCTTTTTAGAGCGATTGTAAAATGGGGTAGAGTTCGCGGTTAGATGGTGAGAATACATTTTTAATTGCTGTATTTAAATATTTATGTATGTCAAAAGATTTTGCAAATTTTGTTTCCTTGTGTTCTCTCCATCTTTCTGTGTCTCTACCGTATTTTACATTCAATCTTTTTAGAGCGATTGTAAAATGGGATAGAGTTCGCGGTTAGATGGTGGGAATACATTTTTAACTGTTGTATTTAAATATTTTTGTATGTCATAAAATTTTGCACTTATGAGAATCCTTTGACTTGTTGACATTTTTGACTCTACGAGCATATTTTACTTCTACGACCATTTTGTCTCACTTCAAAGTCAAACTTGATACTTGATGTAGTTCATCATTTAATTTTGAAAAAATTTTTTCTCTTTCGATTTTTAACAATGAAACTTTATTGTTTCATTGTTTTTGTTTTTAAATAACAATCACTCTGTGGTGTGTTAAAATTCCACCACAAAATTAAAACTTTTTAATTTAATATTTTTAACATGTGTTAGAAAATTTTCCATTACGTTCCATTTCTTAAATGGTAAGTTTTGCACTTTCTGATGAATATATTATTTCACTAACCTATATTTTTCTATTGTAACTTACAGATTTATATTTTTATACTGATGAAGGTTTTTATTTAACCGAAATATATATATTTCTTTCAATTAAATTTTGTTTTTTGGATTCGACGAATATTATAAATGGCTGCATTCATCTCATGAAAGAATACTATAGTCTTTCCTTTTTTTTTCGAAGATTTTTTGACCCTCTCCGATTTCCTTAGGAAAATTTCAGAATCTAATATGAAGGGTAAAGACTTGAAAAATATGTGCCAAACATCCCCCATCCCCTCGCATCTGGTCCAAAAAAATTCCGAAAGTTTTCTGGAACAACCCAATTCTGAACGTTTCCTAGCCAGGTGTGGAGCAGTGGGAAGGGGTGAGGGAAGTTTGCCCCATAATTTCCAAGTGTATACCCTCCAAATAACATTCTGGGAAAATCGGGGCGAGATCTGAAGGGGTGAAATTTTTTTCCAAAAAATGAGGAAAGACTATAGTCTTTCCTTTTTTTTTCGAAGATTTTTTGACCCTCTCCGATTTCCTTAGGAAAATTTCAGAATGTAATATGAAGGGTAAAGACTTGAAAAATATGTGCCAAACATCCCCCATCCCCTCGCATCTGGTCCAAAAAAAATCCGAAAGTTTTCTGGAACAACCCAATTCTGAACGTTTCCTAGCCAGGTGTGGAGCAGTGGGAAGGGGTGAGGGAAGTTTGCCCCATAATTTCCAAGTGTATACCCTCCAAATAACATTCTGGGAAAATCGGGGCGAGATCTGAAGGGGTGAAATTTTTTTCCAAAAAATGAGGAAAGACTATAGTCTTTCCTTTTTTTTTCGAAGATTTTTTGACCCTCTCCGATTTCCTTAGGAAAATTTCAGAATCTAATAGGAAGGGTAAAGACTTGAAAAATATGTGCCAAACATCCCCCATCCCCTCGCATCTGGTCCAAAAAAATTCCGAAAGTTTTCTGGAACAACCCAATTCTGAACGTTTCCTAGCCAGGTGTGGAGCAGTGGGAAGGGGTGAGGGAAGTTTGCCCCATAATTTCCAAGTGTATACCCTCCAAATAACATTCTGGGAAAATCGGGGCGAGATCTGAAGGGGTGAAATTTTTTTTTTCGAAGATTTTTTGACCCTCTCCGATTTCCTTAGGAAAATTTCAGAATGTAATATGAAGGATAAAGACTTGAAAAATATGTGCCAAACATCCCCCATCCCCTCGTATCTGGTCCAAAAAAATTCCGAAAGTTTTCTGGAACAACCCAATTCTGAACGTTTCCTAGCAAGGTGTGGAGCAGTGGGAACGGGTGAGGGAAGTTTGCCCCATAATTTCCAAGTGTATACCCTCCAAATAACATTCTGGGAAAATCGGGGCGAGATCTGAAGGGGTGAAATTTTTTTCCAAAAAATGAGGAAAGACTATAGTCTTTCCTTTTTTTTTCGAAGATTTTTTGACCCTCTCCGATTTCCTTAGGAAAATTTCAGAATGTAATATGAAGGGTAAAGACTTGAAAAATATGTGCCAAACATCCCCCATCCCCTCGCATCTGGTCCAAAAAAATTCCGAAAGTTTTCTGGAACAACCCAATTTTGAACGTTTCCTAGCCAGGTGTGGAGCAGTGGGAAGGGGTGAGGGAAGTTTGCCCCATAATTTCCAAGTGTATACCCTCCAAATAACATTCTGGGAAAATCGGGGCGAGATCTGAAGGGGTGAAATTTTTTTCCAAAAAATGAGGAAAGACTATAGTCTTTCCTTTTTTTTTCGAAGATTTTTTGACCCTCTCCGATTTCCTTAGGAAAATTTCAGAATGTAATATGAAGGGTAAAGACTTGAAAAATATGTGCCAAACATCCCCCATCCCCTCGCATCTGGTCCAAAAAAATTCCGAAAGTTTTCTGGAACAACCCAATTTTGAACGTTTCCTAGCCAGGTGTGGAGCAGTGGGAAGGGGTGAGGGAAGTTTGCCCCATAATTTCCAAGTGTATACCCTCCAAATAACATTCTGGGAAAATCGGGGCGAGATCTGAAGGGGTGAAATTTTTTTCCAAAAAATGAGGAAAGACTATAGTCTTTCCTTTTTTTTTCGAAGATTTTTTGACCCTCTCCGATTTCCTTAGGAAAATTTCAGAATCTAATAGGAAGGGTAAAGACTTGAAAAATATGTGCCAAACATCCCCCATCCCCTCGCATCTGGTCCAAAAAAATTCCGTAAGTTTTCTGGAACAACCCAATTCTGAACGTTTCCTAGCCAGGTGTGGAGCAGTGGGAAGGGGTGAGGGAAGTTTGCCCCATAATTTCCAAGTGTATACCCTCCAAATAACATTCTGGGAAAATCGGGGCGAGATCTGAAGGGGTGAAATTTTTTTCCAAAAAATGAGGAAAGACTATAGTCTTTCCTTTTTTTTTCGAAGATTTTTTGACCCTCTCCGATTTCCTTAGGAAAATTTCAGAATCTAATAGGAAGGGTAAAGACTTGAAAAATATGTGCCAAACATCCCCCATCCCCTCGCATCTGGTCCAAAAAAATTCCGAAAGTTTTCTGGAACAACCCAATTCTGAACGTTTCCTAGCCAGGTGTGGAGCAGTGGGAAGGGGTGAGGGAAGTTTGCCCCATAATTTCCAAGTGTATACCCTCCAAATAACATTCTGGGAAAATCGGGGCGAGATCTGAAGGGGTGAAATTTTTTTCCAAAAAATGAGGAAAGACTATAGTCTTTCCTTTTTTTTCGAAGATTTTTTGACCCTCTCCGATTTCCTTAGGAAAATTTCAGAATGTAATATGAAGGGTAAAGACTTGAAAAATATGTGCCAAACATCCCCCATCCCCTCGCATCTGGTCCAAAAAAATTCCGAAAGTTTTCTGGAACAACCCAATTCTGAACGTTTCCTAGCCAGGTGTGGAGCAGTGGGAAGGGGTGAGGGAAGTTTGCCCCATAATTTCCAAGTGTATACCCTCCAAATAACATTCTGGGAAAATCGGGGCGAGATCTGAAGGGGTGGAATTTTTTTCCAAAAAATGAGGAAAGACTATAGTCTTTCCTTTTTTTTTCGAAGATTTTTTGACCCTCTCCGATTTCCTTAGGAAAATTTCAGAATCTAATAGGAAGGGTAAAGACTTGAAAAATATGTGCCAAACATCCCCCATCCCCTCGCATCTGGTCCAAAAAAATTCCGAAAGTTTTCTGGAACAACCCAATTCTGACCGTTTCCTAGCCAGGTGTGGAGCAGTGGGAAGGGGTGAGGGAAGTTTGCCCCATAATTTCCAAGTGTATACCCTCCAAATAACATTCTGGGAAAATCGGGGCGAGATCTGAAGGGGTGAAATTTTTTTCCAAAAAATGAGGAAAGACTATAGTCTTTCCTTTTTTTTCGAAGATTTTTTGACCCTCTCCGATTTCCTTAGGAAAATTTCAGAATCTAATAGGAAGGGTAAAGACTTGAAAAATATGTGCCAAACATCCCCCATCCCCTCGCATCTGGTCCAAAAAAATTCCGAAAGTTTTCTGGAACAACCCAATTCTGAACGTTTCCTAGCCAGGTGTGGAGCAGTGGGAAGGGGTGAGGGAAGTTTGCCCCATAATTTCCAAGTGTATACCCTCCAAATAACATTCTGGGAAAATCGGGGCGAGATCTGAAGGGGTGAAATTTTTTTTTTAAAAATGAGGAAAGACTATAGTCTTTCCTTTTTTTTTCGAAGATTTTTTGACCCTCTCCGATTTCCTTAGGAAAATTTCAGAATGTAATATGAAGGATAAAGACTTGAAAAATATGTGCCAAACATCCCCCATCCCCTCGCATCTGGTCCAAAAAAATTCCGAAAGTTTTCTGGAACAACCCAATTCTGAACGTTTCCTAGCAAGGTGTGGAGCAGTGGGAAGGGGTGAGGGAAGTTTGCCCCATAATTTCCAAGTGTATACCCTCCAAATAACATTCTGGGAAAATCGGGGCGAGATCTGAAGGGGTGAAATTTTTTTCCAAAAAATGAGGAAAGACTATAGTCTTTCCTTTTTTTTTCGAAGATTTTTTGACCCTCTCCGATTTCCTTAGGAAAATTTTAGAATGTAATATGAAGGGTAAAGACTTGAAAAATATGTGCCAAACATCCCCCATCCCCTCGCATCTGGTCCAAAAAAATTCCGAAAGTTTTCTGGAACAACCCAATTCTGAACGTTTCCTAGCCAGGTGTGGAGCAGTGGGAAGGGGTGAGGGAAGTTTGCCCCATAATTTCCAAGTGTATACCCTCCAAATAACATTCTGGGAAAATCGGGGCGAGATCTGAAGGGGTGAAATTTTTTTCCAAAAAATGAGGAAAGACTATAGTCTTTCCTTTTTTTTTCGAAGATTTTTTGACCCTCTCCGATTTCCTTAGGAAAATTTCAGAATCTAATATGAAGGGTAAAGACTTGAAAAATATGTGCCAAACATCCCCCATCCCCTCGCATCTGGTCCAAAAAAATTCCGAAAGTTTTCTGGAACAACCCAATTCTGAACGTTTCCTAGCCAGGTGTGGAGCAGTGGGAAGGGGTGAGGGAAGTTTGCCCCATAATTTCCAAGTGTATACCCTCCAAATAACATTCTGGGAAAATCGGGGCGAGATCTGAAGGGGTGAAATTTTTTTCCAAAAAATGAGGAAAGACTATAGTCTTTCCTTTTTTTTTCGAAGATTTTTTGACCCTCTCCGATTTCCTTAGGAAAATTTCAGAATGTAATATGAAGGGTAAAGACTTGAAAAATATGTGCCAAACATCCCCCATCCCCTCGCATCTGGTCCAAAAAAAATCCGAAAGTTTTCTGGAACAACCCAATTCTGAACGTTTCCTAGCCAGGTGTGGAGCAGTGGGAAGGGGTGAGGGAAGTTTGCCCCATAATTTCCAAGTGTATACCCTCCAAATAACATTCTGGGAAAATCGGGGCGAGATCTGAAGGGGTGAAATTTTTTTCCAAAAAATGAGGAAAGACTATAGTCTTTCCTTTTTTTTTCGAAGATTTTTTGACCCTCTCCGATTTCCTTATTAAAATTTCAGAATGTAATATGAAGGGTAAAGACTTGAAAAATATGTGCCAAACATCCCCCATCCCCTCGCATCTGGTCCAAAAAAATTCCGAAAGTTTTCTGGAACAACCCAATTCTGAACGTTTCCTAGCCAGGTGTGGAGCAGTGGGAAGGGGTGAGGGAACTTTGCCCCATAATTTCCAAGTGTATACCCTCCAAATAACATTCTGGGAAAATCGGGGCGAGATCTGAAGGGGTGAAATTTTTTTTTAAAAAATGAGGAAAGACTATAGGGGAAAGGGGGGATGATTCAACCACTTTTTAGGTTTCTGCTCACGCCACTCTTGTGAACGAAAAAATGCCTAATATTTTGCTCACATTGTGGAATTGTGACTTTATCTTATAACTTACTACTGTTGGTTCTTGAAAGAAACGCAAAAATTTGGAGATCTCCATGATACAAAATTATCTTATAAATGGTTGAATCTGCCCCATGGATGGGGTAGATTAAACCATGTGTTGGGGTAGATTAAACCAGTAGCAAAACATACGATATAATTTATTTATTAAAACAATGTTTGTTTTATTTATATAGAATACAGCTATTGTTTATTATGGTAACATGCAACTAAAAAAAATATATGTAAAAATTGAGTTTTATCGAATGTCCCAACCTCTAAAATTATATTTGAAGCTCAAAATTGACAAGTCAGAATCACTTGACGAACTAACGATTGCTCTCTCGGAAAAAATATCTCTCTTTGTGGTTTTATGATTTGTGCCTTTTGCTGCTTTCTTATTCAACTTTATAGATAGTTTTCTAGTCTTCTCCTTTTCTAAGCATTCCCTTGCTGTCAATTCCGGAGTAGATGTGTACATTTTCGATTTTGATTCCCTTCTTCTTTTTGTAGCTTTCTTTGGTTCATTAATTTTTGGAAATGGTCGAATTTTTTCTACTATAGAAATCCTGTCTTGATCTCCGTTTTCTTTTGCAACAGCCATGCTATTTTCTGATGTGCTTGGTAGTACTTCACTACTGATTTCCTCAGCATTTTTTTCACTTGAAGCATAACTTCAGTATTAACGATATTCTTAAGTCTGCTTTGCAATGTATTACGATTGAAACCATAAATATTGGCTGCCTCCCTAGTACTATGAATCTTTTTAAGGCAATCTTTTATAGCTCATCTCATCAATATCCACTCTGTTCGTTTTACGGGTGTACTTACGAGGCATCTACAAAAATTGTAAGTTATAACGTAGTATGGGGTACATTCAACCAGTGGTTGAATGTACCCCATCCTTACTGGTTGAATATACCCCGTAGGCAGCATACGAACTAAATATTTTTTAAAAAACAACCAGTGCAGTTATCGGTTAGAACTCATGTTGATTTTGTTAATACATATATTTAACTATCACATGCATATTTTTATTTAAAAATTAGAAAGTTAGTGCCTGAAATATCTACTCATGTAAATAACGAAAATATCTTACCTTGAACCTATGAAAACAATTTTTTTTTTCAATTTTATCACCAGCTAACCAACACACACAAAAACTTTTATAAACTATGTGCTCCACACGAGGAGTCTGCTGCACCATCAAACAAGCGGGTAATTCACATCACAAGCAAAATAAATCGAATGGTTGAATGTACCCCGTGGTTGAATCATCCCCCCTTTCCCCTAGTCATTCCTTTTTTTTTCGAAGATTTTTTGACCCTCTCCGATTTCCTTAGGAAAATTTCAGAATGTAATATGAAGGGTAAAGACTTGAAAAATATGTGCCAAACATCCCCCATCCCCTCGCATCTGGTCCAAAAAAATTCCGAAAGTTTTCTGGAACAGTCCCATTCCGAACGTTTAATAGCCAGGTGTGGAGCAGTGGGAAGGGGTGAGGGAAGTTTGCCCCATAATTTCCAAGTGCATACCCTCCAAATAACATTCTGGGAAAATCGGGGCGAGATCTGAAGGGGTGAAATTTTTTTTTAAAAAATGAGGAAAGACTGTAGTCTTTCCTTTTTTTTTCTAAGATTTTTTGACCCTCTCCGATTTCCTTAGGAAAATTTCAGAATCTAATATGAAGGGTAAAGACTTGAAAAATATGTGCCAAACATCCCCCATCCCCTCGCATCTGGTCCAAAAAAATTCCGAAAGTTTTCTGGAACAACCCAATTCTGAACGTTTCCTAGCCAGGTGTGGAGCAGTGGGAAGGGGTGAGGGAAGTTTGCCCCATAATTTCCAAGTGTATACCCTCCAAATAACATTCTGGGAAAATCGGGGCGAGATCTGAAGGGGTGTAATTTTTTTCCAAAAAATAAGGAAAGACTATAGTCTTTCCTTTTTTTTCGAAGATTTTTTGACCCTCTCCGATTTCCTTAGGAAATTTTCAGAATGTAATATGAAGGGTAAAGACTTGAAAAATATGTGCCAAACATCCCCCATCCCCTCGCATCTGGTCCAAAAAAATTCTGAAAGTTTTCTGGAACAACCCAATTCTGAACGTTTCCTAGCCAGGTGTGGAGCAGTGAGAAGGGGTGAGGGAAGTTTGCCCCATAATTTCCAAGTGTATACCCTCCAAATAACATTCTGGGAAAATCGGGGCGAGATCTGAAGGGGTGAAATTTTTTTCCAAAAAATGAGGAAAGACTATAGTCTTTCCTTTTTTTTTTCGAAGATTTTTTGACCCTCTCCGATTTCCTTAGGAAAATTTCAGAATGTAATATGAAGGGTAAAGACTTGAAAAATATGTGCCAAACATCCCCCATCCCCTCGCATCTGGTCCAAAAAAATTCCGAAAGTTTTCTGGAACAACCCAATTCTGAACGTTTCCTAGCCAGGTGTGGAGCAGTGGGAAGGGGTGAGGGAAGTTTGCCCCATAATTTCCAAGTGTATACCCTCCAAATAACATTCTGGGAAAATCGGGGCGAGATCTGAAGGGGTGAAATTTTTTTCCAAAAAATGAGGAAAGACTATATAGTCTTTCCTTTTTTTTTCGAAGATTTTTTGACCCTCTCCGATTTCCTTAGGAAAATTTCAGAATGTAATATGAAGGGTAAAGACTTGAAAAATATGTGCCAAACATCCCCCATCCCCTCGCATCTGGTCCAAAAAAATTCCGAAAGTTTTCTGGAACAACCCAATTCTGAACGTTTCCTAGCCAGGTGTGGAGCAGTGGGAAGGGGTGAGGGAACTTTGCCCCATAATTTCCAAGTGTATACCCTCCAAATAACATTCTGGGAAAATCGGGGCGAGATCTGAAGGGGTGAAATTTTTTTCCAAAAAATGAGGAAAGACTATTGCAATATTATACAACTCGGTAGTACCTGTACCATACTTCCCATTATTTATTTATTTTATCTCTTATAAGCAGGAGTAATTCAGCAAAAAACCATTAGGAAGTTGCCCTACACCCAGGAGTAAAGTAAATAAATAAATAGTCATTAGATTTTTATTATACAAGAGTAAAGGTTTATAAAAATTTAATATTTGTTGGTAATTTTTATAACAACTATCTTAAAATATTATTTTTTTTTATTATAAAAGGAATGTTAAGAAAAATACTTTCTAATTAATAAACTTTAAAAATATTGCTCTCTGATAACTTTTTTCTTACATCTTTAATCAACCCACCTGCTCCATGTCATAAGCCCCAAATTTTTTAAAATTCAAATTTATCCTCATATGATTCAATTAACCAATTCAAGAATAAGAATAACAAGTATAAGTAATAATAAGTACAATAACCAAAAATTAGTAACTCCCATTAAAAAAAACAATAAACAAATATTCTTTAAAATGCCCTTTGGAAGGTTTAGATAATATTCACAAATCCTTGTTGGAAACAATCTCAAACACAACTCCATTCTTTTGCAACTGTTCCACTAAAGATGTCTTGGAAAATGCAGCTGCAGTTGTGTACACCCCACCTCTGAAAATACAACATTTATTAATTATCGTAGAATCCTCAGACATTAATCTCTTCATATTGCATACTTGGGTGGTAATTTTTTAGGCTCCGTTATAATCATAATAGCTGAAAGTGCAAGAGCAATACAAGTAAATCCATATCCTGGATTAGTTCCACTCATTCGTCCAACAATTGCTTTATTAGGAGGGGTTTTATACTGATCTTCCCCTTCTGCAAGCTTTTCACTCCATCCTTCACCTTGAAAAGTAAAAGTAAAACTTTGTCGCTGTAATGTCTTTTCTAACGGATCTTCAAGTGAGAAAAATCCAGCACTAAAGAACTTTGGATGCTGGAAAAGTTACTTTTAAATAAAGTTTACATTCAGGATTAAAAAAAGTTTTACTTGAAGTAGTAAATTTCTTCCAAATTCAAATTGGGCAAGTACAATTGCGATAAATCCCAAAAACATACAAAGCAAAATTATAAAGAACGATTCCACTAACATGTAGCAATGTATTTGGATAGGGCGTTTACTTTCCTTTTCATAGAAATAACGTTGGGAGCGAATAATGATATCACGATCTGCACCTACAAATGGAATGGCCCACATGGATTCAAATCGGAAGGGTAATCTTAAAAAAAAAAAACTTTTTAGAACAACAAAATCACTTTAAAAAGAAAATTACATTTTAAGTGGGAGTTTAGGTTGAAATTTTGGTAAGGGGCTGGAATAAAGCTTCTTCTTCAAGGCAAATGATTCCCGGAAAGTTCCTAAACCATTCACCAAAGATGCCCAAGTCCCGAAATGGACCTTTGGACCAGGAAGTTTTTCACCGGATCCTTCACTACCATACAAATAAGTCTCCACAGAATTTAATGTGCCTATTATAAAGGAAAAATTACAACAGCTCGTTATAAAATACAATCCAAACCTTTAAAGTTTTTTTCCAAAAAACATACACCCAGATCCGTGGGGATGCTATCGAAACCACATGCACTGACAATGTAAACCCCCTTTTCTTCCGCACGTTTTTGATATTTCAAGTGCACACCCTCTATAAACATTGGTTCTCCACTAACATCTACGTGATGTGTTCCAGTCTCGATGCAAGCTTCTACGACTGGTTCTCCGTACAACATATAAGGCCCACAGCAATTAATAATAACTCTTGCTTGAGACGTCATTTTCTTCAATGACTCTTCATTATTTAAGTCTGCTATTATGATTGGAATTGAGCTTAAATCTTCACCTGGAAAAATAATAACATAACAAACATTTTTATAATTTCGGGTTTCTCACCAATCCGTTTTGAAGTTTCCTCTAAAACCTCTTTTAGTTTTTGTTCGGATCGACCTGCTACACCCCATGTTAAATTTCTTCCATCGGCTTTGGAAAATTTATGTACTTGGGGAAGAGTATATTTACCCGTAAAGCCAGTTGCCCCGAAAACTACAATACTTAACCGATCTGCCATTTTTTGGAATAGAATTTTGTAGACGTGGTTTTTTATTTTATCCTAATCAAAGGTCAAAATTGGGTGCGTAAATCAATTTAAGTTATTTAAATTAATGTAAATGTAGATGTTGACATATCAACAATTTGACGTTCATTTGATGCGCACTGACAACTGCCCCGAACTCACAAAACTGTAACATCGAAAGTGTTTGGCGGGAAAGTCAAATATAAATTTTGAATTTACTTGTAATTGTTAAGAATGTTCAATTCAAACATTATCGATTCTTTGGTGACTTAATATAATCTTTAAAAACTAGACGGGAGAATTGAAATGATTTCTTTTTAATAATACAACGTAAATTAAACATTTAAATTAAAATTCGGTGAAACCCCTAAATTCGATGTACCTACGACCAAATCAAACCATTCATTCGATGTAGAGTTTGACAGGAATCCGTAAATGTCACATCATATCTAATAAATCAAAATAATAATAATTCTATAAATAATGGAGAAAATAAACATAGAAAAAGTTTGCCGTACGTGTATTACAGAACAAGAGAATATGTTAAACATAAATACTCCAGTTAAATGCACTGGAAGTATGTTAACCGTAATAAAAATATTGAACAGTTTCCTCTCAAACGAAGTAAGTAAACTACTTTTACTGTACCTAACTGTACTAATTATTCAAATTTTAGATCATCGTTGATGATAAGTACCCTAATTTAGTCTGCACAAATTGTATCGAACTTGCTGTGACGGCTTACAGTTTTAAACTTCAATGCGATCAAACTTTTTTAATGCTTGATGAATACATTAAAAATTTACCAGTAAAAACTGAATCGGATATACAAGAAAACATAGATAACATTAATAACAATCTACAAACCATACAAGTTATAATAAAAGAAGAAAATGTTGGTCCACCGCTTCTTAACAGTCCTGAACCAGAAGAAAAGATTCCAAACAAAAGGCGAAAATATAATAAGCAAGCAAATAAGGAAGACATATCTTTAGATACAGATGTAACAGAAAAATTGGAAGAAATACGAGAAATCAATAAAGAATTAGGATTAATATATTTTTGCTCAAAATGCAATAAATCGTTTAAAAATAAATACATCTTTAATGCTCATGAAAAACGGCATGAATTTAAAGGACAATTCTTGTGTAATGTTTGTGGAAAAGGCTTCAGTTCACAGTCTTGCTTAAATAGGCATAATCGGGTACATACAGGAGAAAAGAAATATGAATGTTTGGAATGTCATAAACGATTTCCTTCCTCCAATAATTTAAATTTGCATTCACGTATTCACACGGGACATAAACCATATCTGTGTACAATTTGTGGAAAACGCTTTAGTCATCCTACAGGTCTTACATACCACATGAGAATGCACACCCAGGAAAAACCATACGGCTGTGAACTTTGCGGAAAAAGATTTGCTATTCAATGCCATTTTGATCGTCACAAAATGACACATTCAGGTAAAAAAAGGGCCCTAAGGTTGTTATTTCTTCTTTACCCTTCAGGGATTGATTATTGTTAATGACAACCCATTTAGGCCTTATTATTTGTAAAAAGAATGAATTATTAATGAAAATTAATTGTAGGAGAACGACCATTTCCATGTACCCAATGCGGAAGAGCTTTTATAAAAAAAATTGATTTACAAAGGCATGAAGAAATCCATACGGGCCTGAAGCCACATACATGTGAAATTTGTAAGAAAAGTTTTCTTAGGATTAAAAATTTAAATTTTCACATGATGTTGCATACTGAAGAGAGACCGCATATGTGTCCTGAATGTGGGAAAGGCTTTATTCGATCATATTATTTAAGAGACCATATCAGAAAACATCATAAATAGAATTATTAAATTAATATTTGATTCATCTATTCATATTATTTTTGAAAAGTGAAGTGGGTAAAGCTGTTTTTCATTTAATGTACTGAAATATGGGAATTCTTTAGTGTTTATGGGATATTTTATTGTGAATATGTTTGAAATAAATAAATTGGAAATATATTTAAATATTTTATTTAGTAAATAATTCTCTAATCAGTCTCCGGAAATCGAATTCTGCCGCTTTAAATAATAAACGATCAGAAAGTACAAATTGATTTAAAAATTTAAAAAAAATACGTCACCAATGGGATTTGAACCCCTAATATTCAAGTTGTAAGGGAAAAATTAAAAAAATAAATCAACGGGTATTGCACCCCTGAAATTCTAATTGTAAGGGGAAAAAAATAATTTACCAATGGGATTTGAACCCCCGAAATTAAAATGGCAAGAGAAAAATTAAAAAAAAAAAGAAGTTAGCAATGGGATTTGAACCGGTGAAATTCAAGTTATACGAGGAAGATAAAAAGAAAAAATTCAGCAACGGGATTAGTATTTACAGATTAATTTACTATAAAAATATTTTACACAGCTACATATTTGTTTGTTTAATAACAAATTTTTATAAACCATCACAGAATTTGACTATGAAAGTTGCATCTGATTTAAATCGTCCAAAGTTTTTTGAGATTTTTTCTTCTGTTGAAGATATTCCTTTTCAGTTTTGTTTTTAAGTGGCTTTGGTTTAGGACTTGTGGAGGATTTATTTTTAGGATTAGGACCTTTCCGAATTTTATCCTGAAGCTCGACAAGTTTTTTATCGATTTCTATTGTTTTTGATTTGTTTTGTACATTGATCTGTAAAAATTATTATTTTTTTAAAGGGAAAATGAATATTTATTAAACTTACCCGTTTAAGTTGACTGTTAACAGGTTTTGCCTTGGATTTGAGTTTTACATTCTTAACTGCGGCAACACTAACTGCCTTTTTCTTCTGCTTCGATTTGCTTTTCCCCATGGCAAGCTACAACAATAAAATTAAGCTTAAATTTTTAATAAAAATTTAAAACAACACCAACATTTTTTAGGAAATTTATCTTGATTGCATTCCTCATGTTTTCTTTTGCTCTCCTTTTCTATTAAAATATCTTTATCTAACTTAAAGGAAACTCGCATCATTTCTTTTAACGAACTAACCGTTCGAACCCTGAATATATTAATTATTTTGTCACTAATATCAAAGCCGATATTAGTAATAACTAAATTTTTAGCTATCTCCACATAATTTTCCCCTTTTGCAAAGCAATAAACGTGAACAATCGGAGGATTTGTAATTTCTAACTCGTTCCCTTTGTATAATCCACAAAATGCATTTAAAAATTCCACGGCAAGGGCAGGTAAATTCATAACAATATTAATATTATTCTTGTTAATATAGTTCATTAAATTTGGTTTTAAGTCTTGTAGAATAAAATCACGTCCGTCTTTATTATAGGTTTTTAATTCCGATCCGATTTTATTTTTTTTTAAATTAAAATTTAACCATTTATAAGATTCCGGATTTAAATCATTAGCGAATACTGCACAATGTTTTTTAGCTGCTGGAATTGAAAATGGACCGACACCAGCAAAAACATCGAATAAAACATCACCCGGGTTTAACATTTTAACAATTCTTTCGTGCTCTGTACTTAAACGTGGGTTCCAATAAATTTTTGAAAAATCAAATTCAAAGCTGCATTGATTTTCTTTGATTTTTACCATCATATCGTCTTCACCGCATAATAATTCTATGTTAAAGTTACGGTAAGTATTGTCGATTATATCAAGTTTGTTTATCACGGTTTTTGTGTTAGGAATTTTATCCAATAGGACCTGTCCGATTAAATTTTTATATTCTATTAAGTGATCACGTAAATTTAAATGAATAATATGTCCTATTTGGGAAAAGCTTGAAAATCCTTCTTGATCACAAGGTAAAACGGCTTTAAAAACCTCATTCGCATGGAAATTATCATATTGGATCGTGTAATCCGTGCTAGATAAATCCGATTCGGTTATGGAAAGCTTTTCTAAAGCCTCCCGATCACTTTCTTCAATACTAGACCAAGTTTTAATCATGTCAGGGTTTAAAAGTATGGACATTTGACTCTTGTTCGCTGAAGTCTGTAAAGGTTTTAGATGTCGTATCTTAAAGGTATATTTTTTCACATGTGGCATCACTTCTGATATCTTCGCATCTTTTATATTTAGAATGGGAATAGTTATAGTGGTGTTGAATTTAGATTTATCCAAAATCTTCATTCCTCTGACTGATTCGGGAGGTTTTAGGAGGTGAAGCCGAGGCATCGTTGACTTAAAGTTTTGCACAGATTTGATTCTTAGATTTAAATTAAAGTTGTTATTAATTGCTAGAAAGGTTTTAGAGTTGATTTTTAAACATGATAATGGTTTACAATGCATAAAATACGAAATAAAAGCACGTGAAAGATACATACATCAAAACTCTAACCTAACTTTAGCTAGATGACAGTTTGGTGACAGCGAAATAAAAAGAAAAGTTACCATTTACCATTTTACGTCAGTTCCTTATTTAAAGGTTAGATTTGTTATTATTTTGATTTTCTGTAATAAAAATGTTTTTTTAATTAAAAATGGAACAAGGCAGTGTATACATCAACGACTTAAGCAATGTTAGCAAATTGTGTCGAGTTTGTTTAACGGAAAGTAAAAAAATGATTCCGTTGAGCAACCCAACCGATCCAAAACCCGAACAAAACGTTTCAACCCTTTGGCATTTACTTTACAGAGCTACAAGCTTAGAGGTAATAAACTAATTATCTTTTTAGGAACAAACTAAACCCCTTTTTTTATAGGTAACATGTGACGAACGCTACCCTTCGAATATCTGCCCAATGTGTTTGGGACTTTTAAATATTACCTATAAATTTAAAGTACAGTTTGAAGAATCACAAAGATTACTTTCTGAATATTTTGGAGAATGTTTAATAGAATCAAACGAAGTCCTAAATATAAAATCCGTGCTCGAATTAGTAGAAGAAGGCACGGCTAATTCTGCACCCGTGGAACTCATTTCGAAAAAGGGAAAATATGATTTACAAGACATTTTTATTATCGAAAGTGTTGAGGAAGACAAACCGAATTTTTCAGGGTTTCTAAATAATTTAGGAAGTGAAATTTCAGCAAGTTTTGTGAATAACAAAAAGGAATCGAAAGAAGAAGCAGAAAAAGAAACCGATGCAGTTACGATTTTAACTTTAAATCAACCAAGTAGTGAAACTTTGGATATTCCTGTTGAAAACACAATTATTAATACATCATTCACAGAAGCCCCTGATACATGTGACGATATGGATGAAAACGATAAAAAAATGAACCGAAACATCTCAAGATGTGCCGTGTGCCAAAAAGTATTTGCAAATAAAAAATACTTGCAACGGCATGTAGAAAATATGCATCTCCATAAAAAACAAACTTTTGTATGTGAAATTTGTGGAGTATTCTTAAAATCCCGTTCCAGTCATTACCATCACATGTTAAAACACGTCGGAAAGCGTCACAAATGTAGTTACTGTGAAAAAATGTATTTCAGCGCGAGTAATTTACAACAACACGTCATGTCGGTGCATACAAATGAACGACCCCATTTATGTACGATTTGTGGTAAAAGTTTCAGTTACGCCAACGCTCTTGATTATCACATGCGAACACACACAGGGGAACGGAAATATAAATGTACGTATTGCGAGAAAACATTTACCATGCAGTGTGGTTTGAATAGGCACACCCGGATACATACAGGACATAGACCGTATAAATGTAAATTTTGCGAGAAGGCTTTCCGGTCAAAAGGAGAAGTGGATTGTCATGAAATGATTCATACGGGATATCGACCGTATCATTGTAAATATTGTAAGAAGGGATTTACGAAGACTTTTAATTTAAAAATGCATCTTTTGGGACATTCTGGTAATCATCTTTGTGAAGTTTGTAATAAAACTTTTATTGAACTGGAATATCTTAAAATTCATATGAAAACTTCTCACGGTTTTGCACAGGAAGTTCAAGAAAACGGTAGTGATATGGAAAGTTGATTAATTGTAAGCTATAAATTATTACTTTAATCACTGTAAATTATTAAAGAATAAAAAATTGTTTAGTACATAATTTGATATTTATATTGGTATAACATCCTATTTTTTTCGAGTCCTAAATCGGTCAAGTGTCTAGCCTCCAAATAAGATTCTGGGGATTTCCTACCTAAATCGGAAGGGGTGAGAAAAATTTCCAAAAAATGAGAGAAGACTATAGCCTATAGTGTGTAGAAACAAAGTTATGTTAGTAGTGCCTTTTGAAGACTTTTAACCTCATCAATGACCGATCCTGGTCAAAAACAATTTTAAATCCTTTCTCTATTTTAAAAAAAAAAGTATTTAACTAATGGGACTGAATTTATCTAATGGGACTAAAATTTTTATAATATTTGAGGTTAGCTTTCTTTGTACATAAATAAAAAAATGTTTTCCTTTCTCTTTATTAAAGTTTAAATTAAAATTAACTTAAAATTGGCACCATGACCACAATAAACAACGTAGTTTTTATGAATGTAAGCAAAATATGTCGAATATGTTTGGTAGAAAGTGAAGATATGAGATCGGTGTACAGTAAACTCGATCAAAACGAAGTCCTCGAAGTTAATGTTTGCAGCTTATCAGAAGTTCTTACAAGAATAACAAACCTAGTTGTAAGTATTACACAGTTTTGTTGATAATTTTTAATCTGTATCTTTTAGGTAAGTCCAAACGATGGTTTTCCAAATTTAATTTGTTCGAGTTGTGTCTTGCTTGTACAAGGAGCTTATAAATTCAAAGTACAATTCGATCATTCCCATACAATTTTACAACAATATTTATCAGATTGTGTTAAACAAGAAATTCAAACGGACGTCGTATTTGATTACATAGGAAATTCAAACGATTTTGATTGTGAAGCGAGTGTAGCAGATCAGTTTATCGATTCAATAGCAAAATCACAAAACGAACAGTACGGAAAACGCCGAACAAGTCGCCAACAAATCCAAAAACGTCAAACCAACACAACCGTTGAAATAAGACAACCAAAAAAACGAGGAAGAAAACCAAAATTACGGACACGAACGGAATCTCAAAATGATCTCGAAGAAGAAAGAATCTACAAATCTTTAATGCATCCTTGTCCTGTTTGCACCAAAGAATTCTCAGCATTAGAATTACGTGAACACGCACATACCCATAAGGCTTTAAAAAAATATCTTGGTATAGCAGCACAAAATAAAGTTACGCCTACGACTAGGTTTTATAAAAAATTTGATCCAGAGAAAACAAACATTGGGTTACACAATCGAAAAGAAAAGGTACATAAATGTGTAACATGCGGACTCGAATGTAGTGCAAGTTATTTAAGATTACATTTACAAACACACCGGAATCAAACTGAATATAAGTGCGATCAATGTCAGAGAGTTTTTAAAAAATTAAATCATCTAAATACACATCGAGTTAAACACTTAAAAGAGTGTCCGTTTAAATGCGATCAGTGCGGGAAAGGATTTGTAATTAAAATGAATTACGAATGCCACATGCTAACGCATAACACCAATCAAGAATTACCTCACGAATGTAGTTATTGTTTGAAGCGGTTCTCAAACCCAGAACATTTAAATCGACATATGGTAATGCATACAGAAAATGTTAGTTACTCCGTTAAATATAAAGTTTGTAAATGCCATCATTGCCTCAAAACGTTTAAGGATCGATCCGAATTAAAAGCTCATGAATGTGTTCCTGTTGAACAAGCCGTTAATACTAGATTTCCTTGCAAGGTGAGTATTACTCGGTCACTTTCTAATAGGTCGAGGACTTGGGTTTTGCACTTAAGAACTTTTTTTTATTTTAATTTTTGTGTGTTACCTACTAATAATTTTTTATATAAATAATAAATATTAAATAAAATATCAATTTCAACTGTAACTAAATTTATTTGCTTTATATATATTTCGATATCAATATGTCATTCTCAAAAGCGTATCCAGTGGATTTCATTTTCCATGAATAACTTTTTTGTTTTTAAAGCAATCCGTTTAAAATTTTTACCAGTTATAAAGACCATTAATATGCATCTTTTTGAAAGAATAAAATTTTTTTGAAAATCAAAATCTAGCCAACTATGATTAAAATAAAAAATTGAGTTTCAAGTAAAGTCATAGTAGGAATTAAGATAGAGCAAAAAAGTATTAAAAAAAGTTGTTTCAAATCTTAAAAAAGTTCCAAATACCAAGTTTCGTTGAAAAATTATGTTTCAAAGCAGTCTTGTGACAAAAATAAAAAATTATTACGGACAGTAAATATCAAAAAGTGAAAATTGTTCAGCGAAACTTCGTATTTGGGGTTTTTTCGTGATTTGAAACAACTTTTTTAAATATTTTTTTGTTCTATCTTAGTCTTTACTATAACTTTACTTGAAACCCCACTCTTTATTTTAATCATAGTTGGCTAGATTTTGACTTTCAAAAAAAATTTATTTCTACAAAAACATCCATCCTAATGCCCTTTATAACTGGTAAAAATTTTATACGGATTGCTTTAAAAAATAAAAAAATTGTTCATGCAAAATGAAACCAAGCTTTTGAAAATGACATATTAATGTCGAAATACGTATAAAGCAAATAAGTTTGAAATTTATTTTTTAATTACTAATCAATTTCAACAAAGTAAAGCTTGAAAACGTTAACATAATAATTTTTATCTGTTTAGGTTTGTAACAAAGTATTCAAGAATTCCAGTGGATTATATAATCATAACCGAAATATTCATAAACTAAAGGGTGCAAAAGTTTTGTGCTCAGTTTGTGGTAATTACGTATCCAATATTTATAATCACATGATGCGACACACTGGGGAAAAGCCTTTTCAATGTAACCAGTGCGGGAAAAGATTCATTGGAAAACCACAACTTCGTCAACATTTACTTGTACATTCAGGTTTAAAACCTTTTGTTTGCAGTGTTTGTGCGAAAGCTTTTAATAATTTATATAATTTACAAGTGCACGAACGTATTCATAAGGGTGATCGGTGCCATATCTGTCCGATATGTAATAAAGGATTTTTAGAAAAGTCTTACCTTAAAAAACATATGAACGTACACACAAAATTGTAATGAATAATTTAAGATGTAACACGAATCATCAAAATATTTTAAATTTATTTTTGATAACGGTTTGCCATGGATACGTATTTCATAGCCAACCCTTATGGAAAATGTTTTAGATCTTCGATTAAATCAAAATTGAGTTTTTGATGATTCAAAGTCAATTTAATAGTTTGTAATTGGTTGTGTCTGATGGACATAAAAGTGGTAAACCGCTTTATGTACGTTGGAGACAGCTTAGTGATAAGTTCTACTGCAGTATTCCTTTTATAATTCTTATGGTATTATATTTTATATTTAATATTTTATTATGACTGCAATTTTAATTTTATTCTGATCTGTAATATTTATTTTTACAGAGCGTTTAGCAGCTACCAATAGAATCACAAGACTATGTTCAAATAAAATTCTGTAAAGCATGGAAAAAATAATAAATGTGTATTGTGCCATCTTAGTTTATTTTTTTAAACGTTATCCTAAGAGAACATGAAACTTACTTTAGTAGAAAGAGAAATTTTTTGTGTTAAGATATTGCGGCCTCGGCTAACCCCTCGGCCTTAATCTTATATTATGTAAATATTTTAAAAGCAATCTTTTTAAGATCGATTCAGATCAAATTGAATGATTATAATTAAATAAGTTGTTACAGCCCCCACAATCTGAAAAATTCCGAATTTAAAAAAAAAATTTCACCCTTATAATTTTTTTTTAATTTAAAAAAATACTTACTGAATGAACAAGGGTGTAATCAAGTGGAAAGAAACCAGCTGCTGTGAATTTTAAATTCTGATGTAAAACTTGAAGAGAAAAAAAATTAACCTGGAATCAAAACAATTTTTATGTATCACCCTGTATTTATTTGTTTAATATAAGATTTTACCTTGTCTTTTAAAACATTATTTACATCCCATAGTTTATGTAAATAAATTCCTGTATCTCTTGCCTAAAAAAATTATTTTTTAAAATTAATCATTTCGGGGGAATCCCCTGACCTGACCCATACAAAAGCGGATAGCGATAACCCCTACAGTGACCCAGGAGCTGAGTATATGTATTCACAAGTCCACTGGGGTGCCCCACTGATGTATTTTTTACAAGCCCAGTGGACTTATGATCGGCTGCTGGGTCACTGAAGGCGCTATCCGCTTGTGACCCATACCTTTTCTGCTGTGTTTTCTGAAATGCTAGCAATCATAAAAATCTTGGAAGAATGTAAAAATAAATAAATAGCAATAAGGGTATAAGTAATCGTACTTCCTGAATAAGGATCTTGTACTGTCTTGTAAGTATTTATTAATTGTGTCGTGATCATAATAAATCTTGCACAAATCGAAGATAATAATTGTACTCCATAAGTGCGATTAATAAGCTTTGCTGTGTTAAATAATTTCACGTGAATTTTTCCAAGTGCTGTGAGTAAACTTTCTGGGGCTAAGAATCCAAGATTATTATTTTTAAATTGTGACCATCCCCTATTATATAAAGCTGGGGAAAATTTAAAATCACCACGAAGAGCTTTTTGCATTCCGATTCCTCTTACTTCTCGGTTTAACCAAATATATCTCTGACGTAACAGTAATAATATATCAACGTATTGGAATAACATAATCGTGTTAATATAATCCACAACGTTAAAAACGTTATAAACAAAAATATAATATTTTTTTGAACTAAAAGATTGAATAATTAATTTAGAAAGAAAAACACATGTAATGCCACTAATTTGAAAGTACGCAAATCTTTGTGCATTCTTATAAGTTATGTTTATTCCAATTTCTGCCATATCTCCATCAATTTTGATGATATTTTCAACAGCTCTGATGAGAAGTCTTTGATTGGTAACAGCCAACGTTAAGACAATACAGGTGACAATGGCACCACAGTAGAGTTCACAACGTAAAGCAAGCCAACCGATATTAATTGTTGCATTGGGATCATGAACCAATATAGCAACGTATCTAAAACAAATAATAATTTAATGGGTTCTAGGAAATAACGAATAATTATAAACATCCCCCCTCCCACAATATAACGAATACAATAAAATATTTTACCCCATCACACCAATAACAGCAATAATACGAAGGATAGTTGTAGGTCCACAGTGAGGTAATAGACGACGTGGTTGAGACCATTGCAGTTTAAAAGGTGCAAGACCCAAAATTTTTGATAAAATAAATACAGGTAACATTGCATCGTACACATCTTTTGCTTCAGGTAGACAGAATATTGTTTTCTGATCTTTATTTATACGAGATAACTGATGTTGCGGCATGATTCCTAGGTCAACTGTTTTGGATATCAATTTCATCTGTACCAGGGTATATTTCCATTGTTTGCAGACCCTTTTTTTAAGTTTGATTTAATACTACCATACGAATACTAACGAAAATCTTATAATATTCTAAAAAACCAGTGAAATGTTTTATACAAAAACACTTAATGTAGAAAACACTAATGAATTTTTTATTAGGACACCTACAAGTTTTATAATTTATTTACCTACTACATTCAAAAACTAACATGGATAGATAATAAATCATTTCGTAGAAACAAAAAAATAGAATAGACAAGTATAATTGGTTTTAATAAATGTTTTCTTTTAATAATTAAATATTTGTTAAGCAAGCAGGTGGTCTATGTTTAATTATAAATTAATATAGGAATGTTTGGACAATACAGAACAACCACTTGGATGTCTGCATTGTCTGTATCCATCAAAATAAGGAATTTTATAATTCAAAATATTTATTTAATAAATAATAATCTTATATTTATTAATAACATATATCTATTATCAATGCTATTATCTTAAATTGTTAAGAAATAAATTATAATCAGTAAACGCCTACGTGGTTATGCAACCAAACATACATAGAGGTATGCAACCAAACATACACCAAAATAATTCCTTCTCTATTTCTGAAGGAAAAGTTACAGGAGACATCCTGTATTCACTGTGTTACAAAAAATCAATATTTTTTATTTAATTATCCTTTAATTATAATGAAAGATTAAATCTTAATACAAGTATTATTAATTTTCTGTTTAATGTGAAGTTAATCAATATCACGTACCGATTAATTTTTTCCTGGTGGTATTTGTGACAACTGCCGTAATTGTTTGAGGACAGTTTCCAATAATTTCTTTTTATCTCTTTCACTTTTTTTGAGTACGGTAAACATGGTTTTCTTATCTGCTTCTCGTAATCTACGAAAAATTTATATTAATATTTAAAAAAAATTATTTTTGTTGCAGTTACTTTTCTAAAATAATTATTGCAAGTTCTGGATTAACTTGCTTATATTTACTAGTTTCTTGTGCATAATCATGGAAATATGTTGGCCAATCCCAAGAAGTAAACAAATCTAGTACTTCACGTAGTTTGGTAAAATAAGCAAGAAGGACATCTTCTTGTAATCCTGACACAGGCTCAGATGCAGCAAATTCTAAAGATTATTTTATTATTTTTTATACAACCAATAGTTTTCCTAAAAACTTACGTTCACATTGTAAAAGATCCAAATTAATTTGATGTAAAGCCCCCATTGAGACTTGCTTAACTTCTTCGTTTAATACTAGATCTAACATGGAATCTGCAATATGCTCGCAAGCTGATTTACAAGCAACCTGGGCTACTTCAGGCTAAAATTTAAGATACAATTTTTTGGCTTAAAGGCTCAAAATTGTGCTTGTAATTTATTGAAGCCCGGGAGCATACTTGTCCAAAAATATAAAAGCTCTTTATTTAAAATTTGTTTTATTATCTGGCCCCCAAACCTAAACAAAATAATACTTACAGGTAGATTAGTAAAGCTCTGGAAAGTAGTTTGCAAAAAGGCAATGAGATCAGTGACAAAACTAGAGGCATGCCCTTGTGGTTCAACCAATAACCAATCATAACTTTCTAATTCCAAAAATTCAGTTAATTTTTGACGTAATTTTTCACATATTTGACGTACAGCATCTTCTCGTGCCACACGAAACATTGCAGGTTGTCCTTGTACAACCCCTGTAGTCACACTATGGGTTTCCTCCCTAAAAAATTATTGTGAGGTTTTATCAAATCTTGAAAAAAAATTTACCCTGTAATATTAGACACAAACTGGTCTAAATAAACGGTTGCTTCTTCAAGGTAACTGGTATCAACAATAATTTGTATGATTTCTTGTAAATTTACATGGGGACTTCGAAATGTTGAAGATAAACAACCACTGAAGCTTCGGGTTAATAATAAATTCATTGATTTACGGATCATTTCATCTACTTCCACTTGACTGGAAAAATATTCTTTGTTATAAATTTTATTTCAATTTGTACCGTTACCAGATTTGATTGATTTTTTAAATTAAAATTTACCTTAAATTTAAATCTTCTGAAAATTTCAAACAGGCATAAATAAATTCTTTAACTTGTTGATAAACTTTTGGAACCATTCCAGAAAATTGGAAACTGTATGGGAATGTTATATCATCCGGCATATCGGCATCAAGTGGGAAAGAAGATAACACCAAATCATACTCTTCTTGATCCTCTACCTATTTTTTTTAAATAAAACACTCACATTTTAGGACCCAAAAATTTGCTTATCCCTCTAAATTATTTAATCAAAATTTTTATACAAATTCCACCCCCCTCTTAACTAAACAATTAAGGAGGGGAAAAATATGTAACAGGAAACATTTAAAATTCAGGGGAATTCCCTTCCCTAAAACTGACCAGGGCCAGCTGTATTCTCAGAGGAGGATAAAGCTGGCCGTGAACTGACCTTAATAGTTTGAAAATCTTCCTTGGACAATATTTCTCGGAAAACTTGCACCCATCTCTGCATAAGTACCTCTGTGTAATGATCACGAAGTTCACGTACCAATTCCCAGAGGGGTTTCACAGAATACCCGTAATTTCTTAAAGTTGTACAGAATAACATGATCAAATCTTTTATTCTTAAAATTAAAGTTGCATCAGTACAATAAGCCTGAAAAAAAAAAGAAACATCACACTATAATTAAAAAAAATATATATTACATACAGAATGTGTTTGTAGGGCTGTAACAATTTTTGAAAGGGCCATAGTCCACATTTCATCCAAGAAGGCTCTTGTAATTAATCCACTTGCGGTGTTTAAGACGTGATCTTCGAGGATAAAAAATCCCAAAACAGCATGGATGTAGGAGCGGTAACTTTCCAATGATTCATGCTAAAACAAATTCATGGAAGTTACTTGTAGGTCCCCTTCTCCTAGGCATTGAAATTCCTTCAGAATTTTAATACCAACCCTTACTTACCATATTTGTGGGAGGCTGCAAAACTAACCGAGCTTGTTTTGTGCGTTCAGCTCTATAATAAGTTTCAAAAGTTGCACGAGAACCCAACACGGTGGAAATATGTAAACATCGATAGATGGGTGAAAAATCTATCATTTCTTGAGCACTTAATTCGTCTTCTGGAAATTGATTTCCCGAACCTATAAACATTAAATTTATTGAAAAAAAATAACCAACTAAATTTTTATTACCAGGGGGTTGGGGTGCAATACGTTTCTTTTTTCTTCCAACTAGAGTAGGATCACTTGCAAGTTGTTCATTTGTCTAGAAAAATTGAAAAATAAAATATACAAATTGGATAAAATAAAATATTTACATGTCTCATGGCTACTTCTCCGATTTTAGGTGAAAATCTTCGAATGTTTTCCAAGAAATCTTTAAGATCTGACATAGAGGCTTTTTCAATACTTTCCCGGATTCTAGAAGTTAGATTTGAATTAAATTTTGTTAGTTTTTAGTTGCTAAAGACCTACTTTGGAATACTTTCTCGCAAATGAAGCGAAAACCGATAATTGGCCACATGTGGTAAATGAAGATGTTCTAATTCTTCTAAAGTTTTAAGTGCAGGATAATATCTGCAATAAAAATAATTTTTAGGCCTCTACATAAAACTTGCAGTTCCAAGAGGGTGGGATTCGAAACCCCTCATTAAGTTTCTTTGAAAGTAACTCACCGTTTTTCAGCAATCTGTTTTTTTAATTTTGAGTAAGTTGTAAGCACCGGAAGACATAAGTTAAGCTGTGCAATAACCACTGCAATATTATTCTGAACTTTCCGGGCCTGTACAAGTTCTGCCCCAGACTTAGAAATATTTTCAGCAGCAGTTTGTAGTTGATTATCCAAAGCAACCACTTCAGTCTAAAAAAATTTATTTAAACCTAAATTAGAGGATTAACGTAAAACTTACATTAAGCTTTTTGGCTTGGGATCGAACTTCTAACAACTCCCGAATGGAATCGATAAATCCTTGATAGTAAACATTGCAAAGTCTTTCGATGTCTTTGTCATGATGGCGAATACGTTGCTCTAATTTATCTTGGAAATCGACATGCTCGTCGTTATCGTAAATTGCTCTATAATAAGAAAAAGGGTAAAAATATAAAGTAAAAAGGGGGCTCCCAATATGTAACGCCCACCTGAAAGTAGGGCCCCAGTAATCATCAATGCCTTCTATTTCTTGTAAATATAAATCATGTTGGGTATTTGTGCCTTGGTGCAAATTATCAACCCGTTCCATTATTAAATAAAATATTAAACTTAAAAAACTATTTTTATTATTTAATCACTTTTTAGGTTAAGCTCCTGTCATTTTTAGTAACTAACTTAGTGACATTTTTAGAACTAATAATCCCTAGTTTTGAATTTTCATTTTCAACAAAATTTCAATTTCGATTTATTAATGATATTTTAGGGCTTATAGACTTAAAACTGTTTGAAAATTAAATTGTTGTCCACGTACATCCAAGTAAGGTTTACCAACTTTAAATTAGTCTTGGAATGTATTGATTAAATATTTTGTAGGTTAGGTTGTTTGTTTTGATTTTTACTTTCGACGCTAATTTTTAATTTATTTACAAAAACTAACATAAAATGAACGCATCTTTAACTTTCGAAGTCTTATTATATTTAAACTCTTATTACTTTGGTTTATTTGCTGTCTGTGAAATAGGCATGAACATCGTAAAAGCAATAAATCTAACGTTGCCAAACTTCGGAACTGATTTCGGTGTTCTTATGGCAGTTTGTGTATTAGAATTGTTCCGTGTTATTCTTGCAAGAAGGGGGAATCTAACAGAAAAGGGTAAGGCTTGAAAAATTTCATTAATTTTTGTCATTGATTTTTTTTAAATATTTCCAGCTTGGCCGGTGCTCTTAGCGCTTTCACTGACCATTCCTTCGGCTGTTGGAATAGTTTACTTTGTTGTATGGCAAAGTGTAGTTTTAAGACTTGAATATATCATATGTGGTATTCAGTTTGCATTCCAAGTTGCTGAAACATTTTTTGGAATATTATGTCTCTTACCCGTTTGTAAAGAACCCGAGTATTAAAAGTATTAAACGTTTACATTCCTAAGAGAATAATTAATGTACCAATTTATTAAATGTTATATGTACAACTCGTGTTCAAAAAAGGGGGTTAAGTTGGCTCTACGCTTCTATATTTGACTTGCCCCCTTTTTTTCAACCCCGATTATTATTCTAGTCATTTTTAAAATTATTATTTCATTATAACAGGAGAAATATTATAATTCTAGTCATGTAGGTCAGGTATTTACTATCTAAGCCGTTAGTTTTACATTTTTAGAAACTCAAGTTTAACGAACCTGGATGTGTCAACGTAGATATATTTTTTAAACTTAAGCTGTAAATAATGTTTGTGGAATAAAAAAAAGCTCAAGTATAAATAATTTTATTCTTCTAGTCCTTAAATAGGAAATACTGTATTTACTGGGTAATGGCAAGAAAATAATGAGTTTACAAGAAAAAAAACCTGAGCAAGGTTGCTGTGTTTACATTTAAATTTAATAGAACACAGTCAACTTGATTAGATTTTTTTGTACACTCCTTACTACATAAAAAATACGTAGGTTTTATAAGCGTATCCGTAAGTGTCTACTGGCTTTTCAAGGTTGTGTTTGTTTTCTTGGGCAAGGGTGGATCTAGAGAAATTCTCTACGGGGGTAAAATATCCGGGAGGTACGGACAACCCCCGGGCGATATTGTTAATCACGAAAAAAAAATTCTGTAATTTTGTTAATACCTGGTCTCTTTACCCCTATTGCCCCCCCCCCTATAGATCCGTGCTTGCCCACAGGACCTAAAAGTATCTGTTTCTGTTTAAAATCCTTTTTTAAACAAAAGGAAATGAAAGTTCATCAAGAAAGCAAATGATAAACTGTCATTGGTTAAAATTAAGTTATCCTCCATTCTGATTGGTCTAAAATGACACACAATCTTAAATAACTCTCAATCTATCCCTACAGCATAGATTTTTATAAAATTTACGTTTGTAATGAACCCCACAATCTACTTATAATTTATATTACCATTAGGATAAATAGCCGTATCTGAAACCCTCCTAATACCGTTGGTACAAGTATTTGAATGAACGCCCAAACTAGCTGAGGTAGTAAAGCCTTGAAAACAAATGCTACAAACATAGGGCCTTTGACCTGTATGTGATCTCATATGTACAGTCAACTGTGAATTATTAGTAAAACCCCTCCCACATACTTCACACCGATATGGTCTCTCACCTGTATGGATCCGGACATGAACCTTCATAACATCTGAACTAGTAAACCGTTTAGGACACACAGAACAAGCATACGGTCTCTCCCCTGTATGTGTCCTCATATGTTTTGCTAATTTATTAGCAACATAAAATCCTTTATTACATACATTACAAATGTGGGATTTAATCCCCGTATGGGTCTTCATATGTGCCGCTAAATTACCTGCAGTTGAATAACCTTTCCCACACACATTGCATTGTAAAGTTTCACCAGTATGCGACCGCATATGTTCAACTAATTGACTGTTTTGTGAATATTTTTTCCCGCAAATACTGCACAAATGAGGTTTATTACCCGTATGGGTCATCATATGAATCGTATGGGCAACCTTTTGAGTGAAACGTTTATGGCAGACGTTACAAGCAAAAGGTTTTTCCCCAGTATGTAATCGGACATGATTTATTAATTGCCCGTTTGTTGTAAAAGCCTTCGGACATACTTTACAAGCAAACGGTCTTTCACCTAAAAACAAAATCTTAAGCTATAGAAGAAAACTTTTTGCATTTCTTACCTGAATGTGTTTTCATATGATAAGAATGTGCATTACTCTGTGCAAATTTTCTTCCACAAATATGGCAAGCGTACGGTTTATCTCCTGTATGTAACCGCATGTGCGATTTCAAATTCCCTGAATTACAATAACTCTTGCCGCAAACGTTACAAACAAAACTCCGGCCTGAATGTTTTTTCATATGAACCATCAATTGATTATCTTGTTCGAATTCTTTATTACATATGTTACACCGATGTGGTTTTTCTACTGCATCTGAATGGGTTCGCATATGACAAGCATGGGCCCTACCTTGTGTAAACCGTTTCCCACAAATATGGCACTCGAACGGTTTCACACCGGTATGTGTCCCCATATGAGCTGCTAAATTGCTTGCCTTCAAATAAGATTTATTACAAACATTACAAATTAATCGTTCTTCAGAGGTTTTTTCAATTTTATCATCGTGGACTTCCTTTTCCGTGTGTTCACGCAGCATATGCTCGATTAAATTCTCATTATCTTGGTATTTTGCATCGCAAACTGTACAAATATGAATTGTTTCATGGTCAAGGCTTTTTTTATCATCTTCATGGGTTTTATTATGCTGCCCTAATTGTTGAGCTGTTGTGAAGACATCCGAACACATTTTACAAGGATGATTTTTCTTTTTATGTATTCTTAAATGTAGTTTTAATTGATTTTGTTTACTAAACGTATTCTTACATTCTATACATTCAAAAACTTTTATATTTTCCTTATTTTTACATTCAGTTGGAATTTTAACATCAGGACACGAATCCGAAAATAAATCAGAATCTGAAGTGTTCCCATGAAATACTGTATCAAGATCTTGATCTAAACTATTTGTTGGTATTATTGGTTTGTTTAAATCCATATTTGGGTCTGTAATACTAGAATCGGGGTTTAAATAACGTCTTAATGTCATATCCGATTCTTCGCATTGTAATTTTAGTAAATAAGCGTTTTCTATTTGTTGGGAACAATTAGGGCATACTGCATGGGGTAACCCATCTCCATAAACAACCTGAAATAAGATTTTGCAAGTTATAAATGTAAGAACAAGGATGTTATTGAAATTTACCTGTAAGGATGTGAAGGACATTACTTTTGTTGCTAATACAATTGAATTATTTGCAATTGTTGTGCTAAATAGAGGTATATAGTTGTTTTCTACGGAATTCATGCAAACTCTACACATTTTATTTAAATTCACTGCTGAAAAATTGTTAAAATCGTTCATTTTTTAGGTTAGATTGTTTGACAACAGTGACAGATGATTTTACCATATACAGTGTGCTCAAAAATTTTCTATAGTGTGATTAAAAACAATTGTGCATTTTAAAAATGCACAAATTTGAATCCAAAACTAAAAATAAATCAGTAATAAACCCAAACTAACAATAATATCACATAAACTTTGCTTGTAAATTTATTTCATTAAGAATAAATCTAAGTTATAATACATAAAGTGATTATACCTCATATATTATAATCACTATTAAATTATCAGCCAGAGTCGCAACATGAAAAACAATTTCCTTAATGTATATATATCTTATATCCTTCCAATAGCTCCTACTAGAGGTGGCGCACCTGAATCAATCTCTTCATTTCTTGATTCGCAGGCTGCAAGTTGTCTAATTTGATTCTATAAACAAAATAAAACTTAAGTTACAACTTACATATTTTTTTTTAAACTTACCAACAGTATATGATATAAGTTTGCTACGGATTTCAATGTATGGTACTCTAAGGTATCTACATTTCTTTTTCCAGCACTCCAGTCTTTAGAGAACGTTACTTGGGCTTCACTGCATGCGATAATGATGCAAAATATTGCACCAAAAGTGATCATGATATGAAACGTACCAAGAGTTGTAGGACTAAAAGAATTTTTGATCAGTACTAGAATGTTTTAATATTAAAAACTCACCGGTTTTTGTAGGACATTATTACAAAAATAAATTCTTTCGGTTCTTAGAATGTCGGCAGGTGGATTGAAACTGAGTTTATTTGTCAGGATATCCGAGTTTATATAGGGATGGATAATCCCTCTAGATCGAAATAAGTAAATATTTTTTGTTTGTTTGATTTATGCATGAAAATATCAAAAGTAAAAACAGTTCTTTGATTTTTCAGTATATTGGACAGTGTTATTCAGAAAGGAAGTTCATTTAAATTTGCATCGTTCAGGGTTTGCAATTTTTTTTCCTCTCGATTGTATTCATTCAAATTAAGTATTAGTCTTGGGACTTCATATTTCTCTTGTTTTATTTCCACTTCTCCTTAATCTAGTCTACATATTCGTGTAGGTACTACCATAGGCGAAACTACGGGTGGTGCCGGGTGTGCCCGGGCACCACCTAAAGAAAGTAAAACTGAAAATGCAAGCGGCCTAAAAAACGGAAAGAGTATTTATTATGTCTTCGATACTTGATCTCAACAATATTTAAGGGGTCACCGGAAACTTACGTAATAGGTATATTAAATATTATAAAGACGACCGCTATCACTTTCGAGAATTTGCTCTAGTACGGTAATACGTCGCCGTAAGTATTAATTTCAGCATTTCGCCACCGCGTCGAAAATTACACCAATGCTTATGAATAGTAAATCGTTATTAGACTATTCAATATTGATTGCTGTAAGTATTTTGCCTTCTCAGTCTTCTTTTACACATTCGAAAACCCGCTTTGGATGTTGCAGTTTAAACTTTTAAGTCGAAAATTGATCGGTTTTTACTTTCCCATACCACCACTGGTATAGGGAAGTATTGATATCATGAAAATTTTTGAAATCGAGATTTTCGCGGAAATACGTATTTTGGGCCCCTAGGAACCCAAAAAGGTGGTCTAGAAAAATGTCTGTCTGTTGGTGGGTGTGTGTGTGTGTGTGTGTGTGTGTGGGTGTGTGTGCGTGTGTATGTGTATGTGTATGTAACGCCTCTAACGCAAAAACTAGTTAACCGATTTTGATGAAATTTTAAATGAAGGGGTATATCGAAAATTCATCGACAAAATAAGCTTTTCAAAAAAATCCGAAACCGGAAGCGGAAGTTAGACATGTTTTTTTGGTATCATTTTTTTCAGAAGCGGGATTTTGAAATTCTGAGTAGGGAATATGAAAGAAGGGCATAATTCAAGGGAAACAGTTTTTTACCGGACTCTCTAACTTCAAAATGGCGGTCGCTATGAATTTTTCAAAATTTCGACTTTAACGCCCCATAACTCAAAAACCTGTTATCTGATCAGGTTCCGCAACAACTTGTTTGAAAGCCCTTTGGCTCTACTACACCAAGAAAAATTATTTACTAAATCCAAGAACTGTCGCAACGGCGCTCTTCCAAAAATTTTGAAATTTTTGAAAAATTATTACAAAAAAACTGGTCTAAGGATTTTGTTTAAATTTTCCATACTTATGCAGCTTGGTATTAGCTACATTTTTGCTTTTTGATGAACGCCAGAATTCCACTGTGGCGCCCTCTACGAGATTTTGAAAATCGGAAATTGATGTTCCTATAGCGCCTTTATTAGTAGTCAAAATATGAAAGAAGTTTAAATATAAAAGTTATTTAGTATATAATTCTGCATTCTCTTCAATGTATATCACGTATACAGGGCGTTTGCTTTCCACAGTACAATAAACAACTTTGTTATTTTAAATGAAACACCCTATATATTATTATATACATAGTTGAATGCAGAATTTAATTGTCTATCACATAGTATAAGGTGTTCATATGGCTAAAATGTACGGTTAATGAAAAATTCGTGAATTTTGAATATTTAGGTTGAACTGTTGATGGAAACGGATCGAGCGTCGTAGCTCAAATTGCTTGGCGTCGTTGGGAAGGGCGTGGCTTGGCGAGTAAGAAAAACTTTGTTGCCGCCTTGCCGGTTAGGTTAGGTTCGGACATGAAAATGTTTTCTTGCACGGGCTTAGAAAAATTTTCGAAAAGCTTCCCCCATTTTTAGAATTGTCTGAAACGTCTTGAAAAGAAGTGTTGGAAAACAGTCGTAGCTTAAATTGCTCGACGGCGTTGGAAAGACGGATACCTCAATAGTCTACCTACCGAGTTTCAGCATCGTAGCTCAAAGGCAAAGGGAGTTATGAGCGAAACCCGACGTTAGCCGATCTGATCCGAACGAGAACGGCACGTCGTAGCTTTAATTGCTCGACGGCGTTTGAAAGACGGAGACGTCAATAGTCTACCTACCGAGTTTCAGCATCGTAGCTCCAAGGATAAGGGAGTTATGAGCGAAACCCGATGTTAGCCGATCTGATCCGAACGAGAACGGCACGTCGTAGCTTAAATTGGTCGACGGCGTTGAAAAGACGGAGACGTCAATAGTCTACCTACCGAGTTTCAGCATCGTAGCTCCAAGGATAAGGGAGTTATGAGCGAAACCCGATGTTAGCCGATCTGATCCGAACGAGAACGGCACGTCGTAGCTTAAATTGCTCGACGGCGTTGAAAAGGCGGAGACGTCAATAGTCTACCTACCGAGTTTCAGCATCGTAGCTCCAAGGATAAGGGAGTTATGAGCGAAACCCGATGTTAGCCGATCTGATCCGAACGAGAACGGCACGTCGTAGCTTAAATTGCTCGACGGCGTTGAAAAGGCGGAGACGTCAATAGTCTACCTACCGAGTTTCAGCATCGTAGCTCAAAGGAAAAGGGAGTTATGAGCGAAACCCGACGTTAGCCGATCTGATCCGAACGAGAACGGCACGTCGTAGCTTTAATTGCTCGACGGCGTTTGAAAGACGGAGACGTCAATAGTCTACCTACCGAGTTTCAGCATCGTAGCTCCAAGGATAAGGGAGTTATGAGCGAAACCCGATGTTAGCCGATCTGATCCGAACGAGTACGGCACGTCGTAGCTTAAATTGCTCGACGGCGTTGAAAAGGCGGAGACGTCAATAGTCTACCTACCGAGTTTCAGCATCGTAGCTCCAAGGATAAGGGAGTTATGAGCGAAACCCGATGTTAGCCGATCTGATCCGTACGAGAACGGCACGTCGTAGCTTAAATTGCTCGACGGCGTTGAAAAGGCGGAGACGTCAATAGTCTACCTACCGAGTTTCAGCATCGTAGCTCAAAGGAAAAGGGAGTTATGAGCGAAACCCGACGTTAGCCGATCTGATCCGAACGAGAACGGCACGTCGTAGCTTTAATTGCTCGACGGCGTTTGAAAGACGGAGACGTCAATAGTCTACCTACCGAGTTTCAGCATCGTAGCTCCAAGGATAAGGGAGTTATGAGCGAAACCCGATGTTAGCCGATCTGATCCGAACGAGAACGGCACGTCGTAGCTTAAATTGCTCGACGGCGTTGAAAAGGCGGAGACGTCAATAGTCTACCTACCGAGTTTCAGCATCGTAGCTCAAAGGAAAAGGGAGTTATGAGCGAAACCCGACGTTAGCCGATCTGATCCGAACGAGAACGGCACGTCGTAGCTTAAATTGCTCGACGGCGTTGAAAAGGCGGAGACGTCAATAGTCTACCTACCGAGTTTCAGCATCGTAGCTCAAAGGAAAAGGGAGTTATGAGCGAAACCCGACGTTAGCCGATCTGATCCGAACGAGAACGGCACGTCGTAGCTTTAATTGCTCGACGGCGTTTGAAAGACGGAGACGTCAATAGTCTACCTACCGAGTTTCAGCATCGTAGCTCAAAGGAAAAGGGAGTTATGAGCGAAACCCGACGTTAGCCGATCTGATCCGAACGAGAACGGCACGTCGTAGCTTTAATTGCTCGACGGCGTTTGAAAGACGGAGACGTCAATAGTCTACCTACCGAGTTTCAGCATCGTAGCTCCAAGGATAAGGGAGTAGTGAGCGAAACCCGATGTTAGCCGATCTGATCCGAACGAGAACGGCACGTCGTAGCTTAAATTGGTCGACGGCGTTGAAAAGACGGAGACGTCAATAGTCTACCTACCGAGTTTCAGCATCGTAGCTCCAAGGATAAGGGAGTTATGAGCGAAACCCGATGTTAGCCGATCTGATCCGAACGAGAACGGCACGTCGTAGCTTAAATTGCTCGACGGCGTTGAAAAGGTGGAGACGTCAATAGTCTACCTACCGAGTTTCAGCATCGTAGCTCCAAGGATAAGGGAGTTATGAGCGAAACCCGATGTTAGCCGATCTGATCCGAACGAGAACGGCACGTCGTAGCTTTAATTGCTCGACGGCGTTTGAAAGACGGAGACGTCAATAGTCTACCTACCGAGTTTCAGCATCGTAGCTCAAAGGAAAAGGGAGTTATGAGCGAAACCCGACGTTAGCCGATCTGATCCGAACGAGAACGGCACGTCGTAGCTTAAATTGCTCGACGGCGTTGAAAAGGCGGAGACGTCAATAGTCTACCTACCGAGTTTCAGCATCGTAGCTCCAAGGATAAGGGAGTTATGAGCGAAACCCGATGTTAGCCGATCTGATCCGAACGAGAACGGCACGTCGTAGCTTAAATTGGTCGACGGCGTTGAAAAGACGGAGACGTCAATAGTCTACCTACCGAGTTTCAGCATCGTAGCTCCAAGGATAAGGGAGTTATGAGCGAAACCCGATGTTAGCCGATCTGATCCGAACGAGAACGGCACGTCGTAGCTTAAATTGCTCGACGGCGTTGAAAAGGTGGAGACGTCAATAGTCTACCTACCGAGTTTCAGCATCGTAGCTCCAAGGATAAGGGAGTTATGAGCGAAACCCGATGTTAGCCGATCTGATCCGAACGAGAACGGCACGTCGTAGCTTAAATTGCTCGACGGCGTTGAAAAGGCGGAGACGTCAATAGTCTACCTACCGAGTTTCAGCATCGTAGCTCCAAGGATAAGGGAGTTATGAGCGAAACCCGATGTTAGCCGATCTGATCCGAACGAGAACGGCACGTCGTAGCTTAAATTGCTCGACGGCGTTGAAAAGGCGGAGACGTCAATAGTCTACCTACCGAGTTTCAGCATCGTAGCTCCAAGGATAAGGGAGTTTTGAGCGAAACCCGATGTTAGCCGATCTGATCCGAACGAGAACGGCACGTCGTAGCTTAAATTGCTCGACGGAGTTGAAAAGGCGGAGACGTCAATAGTCTACCTACCGAGTTTCAGCATCGTAGCTCCAAGGATAAGGGAGTTATGAGCGAAACCCGATGTTAGCCGATCTGATCCGAACGAGAACGGCACGTCGTAGCTTAAATTGCTCGACGGCGTTGAAAAGGCGGAGACGTCAATAGTCTACCTACCGAGTTTCAGCATCGTAGCTCAAAGGAAAAGGGAGTTATGAGCGAAACCCGACGTTAGCCGATCTGATCCGAACGAGAACGGCACGTCGTAGCTTTAATTGCTCGACGGCGTTTGAAAGACGGAGACGTCAATAGTCTACCTACCGAGTTTCAGCATCGTAGCTCCAAGGATAAGGGAGTAGTGAGCGAAACCCGATGTTAGCCGATCTGATCCGAACGAGAACGGCACGTCGTAGCTTAAATTGGTCGACGGCGTTGAAAAGACGGAGACGTCAATAGTCTACCTACCGAGTTTCAGCATCGTAGCTCCAAGGATAAGGGAGTTATGAGCGAAACCCGATGTTAGCCGATCTGATCCGAACGAGAACGGCACGTCGTAGCTTAAATTGCTCGACGGCGTTGAAAAGGTGGAGACGTCAATAGTCTACCTACCGAGTTTCAGCATCGTAGCTCCAAGGATAAGGGAGTTATGAGCGAAACCCGATGTTAGCCGATCTGATCCGAACGAGAACGGCACGTCGTAGCTTTAATTGCTCGACGGCGTTTGAAAGACGGAGACGTCAATAGTCTACCTACCGAGTTTCAGCATCGTAGCTCAAAGGAAAAGGGAGTTATGAGCGAAACCCGACGTTAGCCGATCTGATCCGAACGAGAACGGCACGTCGTAGCTTAAATTGCTCGACGGCGTTGAAAAGGCGGAGACGTCAATAGTCTACCTACCGAGTTTCAGCATCGTAGCTCCAAGGATAAGGGAGTTATGAGCGAAACCCGATGTTAGCCGATCTGATCCGAACGAGAACGGCACGTCGTAGCTTAAATTGGTCGACGGCGTTGAAAAGACGGAGACGTCAATAGTCTACCTACCGAGTTTCAGCATCGTAGCTCCAAGGATAAGGGAGTTATGAGCGAAACCCGATGTTAGCCGATCTGATCCGAACGAGAACGGCACGTCGTAGCTTAAATTGCTCGACGGCGTTGAAAAGGTGGAGACGTCAATAGTCTACCTACCGAGTTTCAGCATCGTAGCTCCAAGGATAAGGGAGTTATGAGCGAAACCCGATGTTAGCCGATCTGATCCGAACGAGAACGGCACGTCGTAGCTTAAATTGCTCGACGGCGTTGAAAAGGCGGAGACGTCAATAGTCTACCTACCGAGTTTCAGCATCGTAGCTCCAAGGATAAGGGAGTTATGAGCGAAACCCGATGTTAGCCGATCTGATCCGAACGAGAACGGCACGTCGTAGCTTAAATTGCTCGACGGCGTTGAAAAGGCGGAGACGTCAATAGTCTACCTACCGAGTTTCAGCATCGTAGCTCCAAGGATAAGGGAGTTTTGAGCGAAACCCGATGTTAGCCGATCTGATCCGAACGAGAACGGCACGTCGTAGCTTAAATTGCTCGACGGAGTTGAAAAGGCGGAGACGTCAATAGTCTACCTACCGAGTTTCAGCATCGTAGCTCCAAGGATAAGGGAGTTATGAGCGAAACCCGATGTTAGCCGATCTGATCCGAACGAGAACGGCACGTCGTAGCTTAAATTGCTCGACGGCGTTGAAAAGGCGGAGACGTCAATAGTCTACCTACCGAGTTTCAGCATCGTAGCTCAAAGGAAAAGGGAGTTATGAGCGAAACCCGACGTTAGCCGATCTGATCCGAACGAGAACGGCACGTCGTAGCTTTAATTGCTCGACGGCGTTTGAAAGACGGAGACGTCAATAGTCTACCTACCGAGTTTCAGCATCGTAGCTCAAAGGAAAAGGGAGTTATGAGCGAAACCCGACGTTAGCCGATCTGATCCGAACGAGAACGGCACGTCGTAGCTTAAATTGCTCGACGGAGTTGAAAAGGCGGAGACGTCAATAGTCTACCTACCGAGTTTCAGCATCGTAGCTCCAAGGATAAGGGAGTTATGAGCGAAACCCGATGTTAGCCGATCTGATCCGAACGAGAACGGCACGTCGTAGCTTAAATTGCTCGACGGCGTTGAAAAGGCGGAGACGTCAATAGTCTACCTACCGAGTTTCAGCATCGTAGCTCAAAGGAAAAGGGAGTTATGAGCGAAACCCGACGTTAGCCGATCTGATCCGAACGAGAACGGCACGTCGTAGCTTTAATTGCTCGACGGCGTTTGAAAGACGGAGACGTCAATAGTCTACCTACCGAGTTTCAGCATCGTAGCTCAAAGGAAAAGGGAGTTATGAGCGAAACCCGACGTTAGCCGATCTGATCCGAACGAGAACGGCACGTCGTAGCTTTAATTGCTCGACGGCGTTTGAAAGACGGAGACGTCAATAGTCTACCTACCGAGTTTCAGCATCGTAGCTCAAAGGAAAAGGGAGTTATGAGCGAAACCCGACGTTAGCCGATCTGATCCGAACGAGAACGGCACGTCGTAGCTTTAATTGCTCGACGGCGTTTGAAAGACGGAGACGTCAATAGTCTACCTACCGAGTTTCAGCATCGTAGCTCCAAGGATAAGGGAGTAGTGAGCGAAACCCGATGTTAGCCGATCTGATCCGAACGAGAACGGCACGTCGGTCGGTCGATAGCGATCGTCCAGCTTCGCCAGTTGTAATTTCTAGCCGGACCTACTACAGAGTACAGGTAGATGCGTATCTTGGTGTCTTTCTTTCGTTCATATCGAACCTGTATAGTCTCGTTTTTCTCGCGAGGCATTCAAATGATTTCCAATGCTGCCTCGCGAACTACTGTTGAATAGCAAAAACAAAATGTTTATTTTTAGTATGGGAAAGTCCAGGGGAGGTTTGCACCTCCACTTTTTAATAAAGCTACCATATCAACCCACTTTGACGATATTTCCGCGTAGAAAAATAGGCTCAAAATTCAGAAACTTTCAGAAAAATTGGTATGATTCTTTCAAATGGCTAGAATACAGCCAGCAGTTGGATTCAGCATTCTGTTTCCATTGTCGTTTTTTTGGGTCAAACGACGCCTCATATAAGGGTCATACTGCATTTACAAAGAAAGGTTTTAATAATTGGCATAGGGCCATTGAAGCGTTTAAGAATCATGAAAGAACGAACTACTGTGCATATGCATAGTATTTAGTATTTCTTCATGGAACCATTATGAAAACGGGATCTCGATTGATATTTTGTTAGATCAAACTAAACGCGATTTTATTTCGAAAGAAGAGCAAAAGCGAATCGAAAACCACCAACTATTCGAAAGACTTATAAATATTGTTCTGTGTTTGGCTATAGGAGGGCGTCCTCTAAGAGGCCACAATGAAAAAAAGACCGATTCTGAAATATATGTTCGTTTTTATTTATAAGATTATTATTTAATAAAAATTCATTTTATTTACTTTTGAATAGTCGGTGCCTTTTTGTAAAGAGATTCTGGAAAAACGATGCTACATTGATACAAGTCAACGCTTGGTTTCTAATTCTAGCTGGCACTACCAAATAAAATACTCTAGTTTCGCCTATGGGTACTACCCCTAAGGGCCCCAAGGTTATTTCTTTCATTTGTTCCTATCAGCGAATTTTTTTTTAAATTTAAACTGGTTTCGGTAATTTATTATCCCGTGGTTCTAAATTTGTTCATGGAATTTAAATATAAAATATAAACAGTTTACCATATGCAATAGATTCCTTATTGTACAACCCTGTCCCTTGTTTCCGAAAGAGAGGTTTTCAAAGCTTTAATCTAGAAGAAACATGTTTGGTCTCCTTTGCATTGTATGAGAACTTACCATATGACTAAATCTTTTAAACTATAGAAAAATAAAAGTACTTTTGATCTTTGAGCCGTGAATATACAAAGATTAAGGCTATAAATATTCTTCCGTTTCCCTAAAGGCATGGTCTAAACTTTCTTGAAATATGTACAATATATTTTACATAAAATTAGTTTTTAATAATTCCAAGATATGAAAAGTAATTATACCATGGAAATTAGATAAGGGAATTAAATACAGAAATGAGAAAAATTTTATATTATCTGGAAGTTCTAGAAAAAAATACTTTCCAGTGTATTACGTATTACGAAAATACATGACATTCTACTATAACTATAATATAATCTAAAGTATATATAAAATTTTTTTTGAGCAATATTTTGCACGAAGCATTGCTAAAAAATGTGAATATCACATTTTTTTAAAAATATATCAATCTTACGTGTAAAGATAACAAATGCAAACATATTTTACAAAGCTACTACAACATAGGAATATAAACACCATCGTCTGGGTTGATCTGACCAATCAATGCAGACAACGATAATCACTTTTAAACAAACTAGTTTGAGCTAAGATTAAAGTAAAAAAATAATTATAAAATTTAATGCTAACAGGTATATCAAGTAGAAAATATTGTAAAAAAAAATGATCAAGCAGGCTGTGGTTCCATTTAATAAAATAAAAGCACTTGGCCAACTTGATCAATTTTTTTAGTATAAAATAGCTTTTTTTTCAGTTTACAAATTCAAAAAATTTGCAAAAGATTTTAAATTTAAACCGGTCACTAATCTACAGATAAAATTTTTTTACCATTTTCACCAGGAAAATCAATCCAACTGCTCTGAAAATAAAAAAAATATTAAAAGATTGAATTTAACGGGGGAAAAAATAACGTACTCATTTGTTCTCTTATTTTGTTTACACATTTCTGCAAGTGTTCATTGGGACCATTCCGAAGCAACTCTCCGGCCATGAGATCATAGAGTAATTTCATACCTAATGCTCTATTGTGTTTGCCACACACTTCAACCTATTATAATAAAATATTAACGTAGTACAACACATAAAAAAAAATTGGAGGTGAATATGGCGATGAAAAAGCGATTTAGCAACATACAGTAAAATTTTAAGAAATGTTTTCTGATACTAACTTGTAACAAATATTTTTTCGTATCTAAAGGAGCTTCCAGCAATGACGGAGGTTTGTTTTCATTCTTATCAACCAGTTTGCGTTTTTTTCCAGCTGGAAGTGGGCCACTTGTTGTCTTATCCTTGACAAAATCTTTTTCTTCTTTGTCTTTGTCCCTTTTTGGGCAGGAGCAAACTCTGACGCTTATTTTCTTTCGTCCATAAACATTTCCTCTAGATATAACAATTTTAAACAGGCTCAAAATTAAATACCAAAACTTACGCTTCATCCTCAAGAGTAAAAACCACTTCTAGCGGTTTTCTGTTCATTCCACTAGGGCACGAATTCTTACATACGAAAGTAAACATTAACCGAACTGTTTCTGTCCCAATTTGGGGGGTTCCCAAAGGAACTACCACATTATAGTGGATATTTTTATCTGCATTCCCGTAGTATTGCGCATTGCGGGCTTGACAGCGCAAAATGTGACCTAAAATGTCTTCACGGATAGCTAGAAAAAATAATTGTAAAATTGAATTTACTTTAAAAAAAAAATTCTTACATCCGTTTGAAGCATCACTGGGTAAGGAATGGGGGATGCAACGACTTACAAGTTCTTGTACATGTTGGGCGAGGCTATAAAGTGGTGTAGCACGAACATATAAGTTTACCACTTGGGGTTCCCACTTGAAATCAATGGGAAACGGGTTAGACATCGTTATGAACAATTTGTTCAACACTGCAGAGTACTGTAAGTAAAAAATTAAGATTTAATTTAGTTATATTATATACAGGGTGGGTCAAGTAAAGTGGCCTCCATTTTTAACCTGGGTATTTTTGGCAGAATTTTTTTTTGCGGCCCCCTTCCCACCTTATGGTTATTTAAACTTACCACCCATGGATTTTTTGTTGCCTGGTGTGGGTCAATATAGACCTCGAAGTTGTAAGGTCCGCTATACTCCTCGTTACTAATTACAGCTGGCGGTATTGGTGTTAAAGATGGAGCAGTTCCTGGGTATTGCATCACCCCATTTTGACAAGTTTCTTCTTCGTTAAATGTTTGGAGATGGAAGTTCTTTTGATCTTCCACTATTTGATAGGGTTCCTGCTCGTATACTACATTATAGTGGTGCGCCTGCTCTTGGTTCTAAAATATGGAATATCGTAAGAATTGGTCGGTTGTATTTTTTTAAATACTTACTAACTGGGACCCCAATAAGTGCATCATGGAATCCCTGAAAAAAGAAAGTCAGTAAATCGGAATAATGAATGGAGGATAATTTGGCGAGATTTAAAAAGCGCGGCAAATTCAAAATATACAATTATACATTTATTTCCAACAAAATTAGGAAAACCAAGGGAAGGTATAACTCCGGTACTAGAGATTATTTCATTACCCAACACACTACTACTACGTTAAGTTTGCACAAGTTTGGATTCTATGTGTGTCACATTATGCAATATTATTAAAAAAAAACAGGCAAGAAACATTACCATTACACTATTATTTACCACAAATAAATTAAACACAAAAATCTTATTATTTTATCAAACAAAATACCTGGTCTTGTTTATTTCAGAGGTCTTTCTGTAGCGAAATTTAAGAACCCACTAACTGTAGCTGCAATAAGAACAAATTCCTTTCTATAGAATGCATACACCATAAATGCAAGCAAGTTTGAACAAGTTTGAAACATCAAAGGATGTCAGGACATGCAGTTTACAGTGCAACAATCAATAAGGTCACAGTTTAGGAAGTGTTTTAATGTGAATTGTGATTAATAAATAATTTGGAATTTTTTTATGTAAATCAAAGCCTTTGAAAGTGATATTATATACAGGGTGGGTCAGTACAGTGGCCTCCACATTTTAAAATTTGCCAAAATTGTACATAAAACGTTTAAATTTAAAATAATGTTAAAAAAAAGCATCAAAACCTTTAAGGAAAAGCCTTGTAAGTGAAATTATATACAGGGTGGGTCAGTAAACTGGCCTCCACATCTGAAAACTTGCCAAAATTGTACATAAAACGTTTAAATATAAAATAATGTTCAAGAAAAAGCATCAAAAACTTTAAGGAAAACCCTTGAAAGTGATATTATATACAGGGTGGGTCAGTAAACTGGCCTCTACATTTCAAAACTTGCCAAAATTGTACATAAAACGTTTAAATATAAAATGATGTTCAAGAAAAAGCATCAAAAACTTTAAGGAAAAATCTTGAAAGTGATATTATATACAGGGTGGGTTAGTAAAGTGGCCTCCCTATATTAAACTAGATTATAAGGAAAATAAATGCTTTAAATTTAATGGGGAACATTTAAATATCAAATAATGCTAAAAAAGGTTTGAATCTTGCAATACAAGTCTTCGTTCTTATATTATAAGTGGCCTTTAGGGATTAAAATCATACCTGACGTATAACAACTTCAGCATATCGAACAAAAAGTTTTTATTGCCGAAAACTAAGCAAACTGACAATGTGGTGTAGGACACTTTTTTGCACTTTGTACAATTAAATTTAAATAACACAACTGTACTTTTGAAGCACTCTGAATATTAACTTTCCTATTTTGGAATGTATAGCCCTTTATAGAAAAAACAGGCAAACAAGTTCAGTCATGTTTGATGATACATTGATTTTATGGTTTACCTTACTAATCTTCACAGTAGTGATTAATATTTTAGAGTAGGTTTTTTGTTGCATAAACTTGTGCAACCATCCTAAATTTATTATTATTATTATTTTTAAATTATTTTGTGTATGATTTTTCCAATCGTGTTGGGGGAAGTCTCGAATGTAAGGAATCCAATCAAAACTTGTATTTGTTTTAAATTGTGGAGACTCATAGAACAGAGAACAAATTAAATTCAGATAAGTACATGGAAGTACACTATTTTTATTTATTTGGGCAAGAATAATCAGCCGGTCACCTCGTAATTCATTTTTGAAGTAATTTTAATCAAAATTAATCATACATTACTTAATATTCTCCTAAATTATTACTAAACTAATAAAATTAAGATAAGAGAAGAAGGTGGTCAAGTTGGCTTTGATTCCATGGTCCTTCATAATGAAAGCACAGCTAACTTGATGCCGCTTTGTCTGAACAACTCTTATTATAAAAAATTAAAACTTTATTCTTACTTACACTTCATCATCATTAAGCAAGTCCAGTTCCTGCGAAGAGGTCAAAATTAGACTTCCCATATTATCCGATGACATCCTAATAAAAAAACAAAAAATGGATATCATCATTTGGGTATCATTTTGGTAACCATAATTTTTTACAAAAATTTAAAAAGCAACCCCCGGAATCCCTATTTAAACTAAAAAACATAAAAAAGGGGTATGTTAAATAATGCTGACTACTGACAGGTGGTTAAAAATTTTGCAACCTGTTACAACACATTTTTTTAATTAAAACCTCTAACTAATCACCAGGATATGTAAAACAAAAATCTGATAACATTGTTATATAAAAATTACGTAAATTAAACGTATAATCATTAAAATCTTAGTAATATTTGTTTGTACACATGAGAAACATAACCTTATTTCCGGATTTCTTTTGTTTCATTCACTTGTTTTTTCAAAAAACAATCGAAAGTTGTCCTAGTTTAAAAAAACAAACGAAATACACTTCCTCAATTGTTTTTACAGGAATTATAAACTTGGAAAAACATTCACACACATGCTGCATTCAATTGTTTCAACCAACCCAACAGCCACTTGTTAGCCTGAAGGCCCTGAAGCAAAATACAATTCAACCAATCACAAAAGAGAACAAGAACTGTTAGGCCTTGAATTATTTTAAAAACTACAATGTTTACCTGAAAATCTTCAAGATTTCCAAGAAATTGGAAAACCTAGAAGAGCTTCTAGGAGGAAACTTGACCTTCTGAGCTATTGTTACTCAATTTTGGTATAGATAAGATTATTTTAATGCTAATTCTAACGGTTTTAATTGGTTCTGCGGTCAGATTGAGATAAAAATAGCATTTCCCGTTTGTTATCGGTACTTTTTAATAGTGTAGAGGAAAGGAACCATCTGCAGATGAGTTATACTTTGAATATAATAATGGGTTTATCTTGCCTGCAGGAAAGAAGCAAAAAAAGACCTTGAAATTGTTCAATCACCCCCACTGACTACCTTCTATTGTCATAAAAATATATTTACTATGTTACCATAAAGTTGAATGTGTGTAAAAGATAATGATAATAAATTTGGGCTGTTTATAAAGTTTTATTTTTTTTTATTAGAAAAAATGTTTCAGGGATAATATTGAAGGGAATCTGTGGAAAATTAAATTTTATATGATACAGGGTGTTTAAAAAAATTAAACTAGCTTTTGTTGTAGTAAGAGGAAAATATTTTCTTAATTCGTTGATTTCGCAAGCAATTACTATAGTTTGAAAAAAATCATTTTTATCATTATTTAAAGGGGTAAATTATATGAAACACCCCCACGTTTCTCTAATGTTACTAGTTTGGGCCTGGGAACCGTCAGACTAAACACATGCGCGCGTTCTATTTCGACATCAACTATCTCTATCTTTAAATGGAAACGTAGGCAAGATAGCGCAAAATAGTAGGAGAGCAAAGATGTAGAAAGTTTAATTTCCTACAAAAAACTCCGGGAAAACTTTTCTCTAATGTTACTAGTTTGGGCCTGGGAACCGTCAGACTAAACACATGCGCTCGCTCTATTTCGACTTCAACTATCTCTATCTTTAAATGGAAACGTAGGCACGATAGCGCAAAATAGTAGAAGAGCAAAGTTGTAGAAAATTTAATTTCCTACAAAAAACTCCGGGAAAACTTTTCTCTAATGTTACTAGTTGGGCCTGGGAACCGTCAGACTAAACACATGCGCGCGTTCTATTTCGACATCAACTATCTCTATCTTTAAATGGAAACGTAGGCACGATAGCGCAAAATAGTAGAAGAGCAAAGTTGTAGAAAATTTAATTTCCTACAAAAAACTCTGGGAAAACTTTTCTCTAATGTTACTAGTTTGGGCCGGGGAACCGTCAGACTAAACACATGCGCTCGCTCTATTTCGACATCAACTATCTCTATCTTTAAATGGAAACGTAGGCACGATAGCGCAAAATAGTTGAAGAGCAAAGTTGTAGAAAATTTAATTTCCTACAAAAAACTCCGGGAAAACTTTTCTCTAATGTTACTAGTTTGGGCCTGGGAACCGTCAGACTAAACACATGCGCGCGTTCTATTTCGACATCAACTATCTCTATCTTTAAATGGAAACGTAGGCACGATAGCGCAAAATAGTAGAAGAGCAAAGTTGTAGAAAATTTAATTTCTTACAAAAAACTCCGGGAAAACTTTTCTCTAATGTTACTAGTTTGGGCCTGGGAACCGTCAGACTAAACACATGCGCGCGTTCTATTTCGACATCAACTATCTCTATCTTTAAATGGAAACGTAGGCAAGATAGCGCAAAATAGTAGGAGAGCAAAGATGTAGAAAGTTTAATTTCCTACAAAAAACTCCGGGAAAACTTTTCTCTAATGTTACTAGTTTGGGCCTGGGAACCGTCAGACTAAACACATGCGCTCGCTCTATTTCGACTTCAACTATCTCTATCTTTAAATGGAAACGTAGGCACGATAGCGCAAAATAGTAGAAGAGCAAAGTTGTAGAAAATTTAATTTCCTACAAAAAACTCCGGGAAAACTTTTCTCTAATGTTACTAGTTGGGCCTGGGAACCGTCAGACTAAACACATGCGCGCGTTCTATTTCGACATCAACTATCTCTATCTTTAAATGGAAACGTAGGCACGATAGCGCAAAATAGTAGAAGAGCAAAGTTGTAGAAAATTTAATTTCCTACAAAAAACTCTGGGAAAACTTTTCTCTAATGTTACTAGTTTGGGCCTGGGAACCGTCAGACTAAACACATGCGCGCGTTCTATTTCGACATCAACTATCTCTATCTTTAAATGGAAACGTAGGCACGATAGCGCAAAATAGTAGAAGAGCAAAGTTGTAGAAAATTTAATTTCTTACAAAAAACTCCGGGAAAACTTTTCTCTAATGTTACTAGTTTGGGCCTGGGAACCGTCAGACTAAACACATGCGCGCGTTCTATTTCGACATCAACTATCTCTATCTTTAAATGGAAACGTAGGCAAGATAGCGCAAAATAGTAGGAGAGCAAAGATGTAGAAAGTTTAATTTCCTACAAAAAACTCCGGGAAAACTTTTCTCTAATGTTACTAGTTTGGGCCTGGGAACCGTCAGACTAAACACATGCGCTCGCTCTATTTCGACTTCAACTATCTCTATCTTTAAATGGAAACGTAGGCACGATAGCGCAAAATAGTAGAAGAGCAAAGTTGTAGAAAATTTAATTTCCTACAAAAAACTCTCGGAAAACTTTTCTCTAATGTTACTAGTTGGGCCTGGGAACCGTCAGACTAAACACATGCGCGCGTTCTATTTCGACATCAACTATCTCTATCTTTAAATGGAAACGTAGGCACGATAGCGCAAAATAGTAGAAGAGCAAAGTTGTAGAAAATTTAATTTCCTACAAAAAACTCCGGGAAAACTTTTCTCTAATGTTACTAGTTTGGGCCGGGGAACCGTCAGACTAAACACATGCGCTCGCTCTATTTCGACATCAACTATCTCTATCTTTAAATGGAAACGTAGGCACGATAGCGCAAAATAGTAGAAGAGCAAAGTTGTAGAAAATTTAATTTCCTACAAAAAACTCCGGGAAAACTTTTCTCTAATGTTACTAGTTGGGCCTGGGAACCGTCAGACTAAACACATGCGCGCGTTCTATTTCGACATCAACTATCTCTATCTTTAAATGGAAACGTAGGCACGATAGCGCAAAATAGTAGAAGAGCAAAGTTGTAGAAAATTTAATTTCCTACAAAAAACTCTGGGAAAACTTTTCTCTAATGTTACTAGTTTGGGCCTGGGAACCGTCAGACTAAACACATGCGCGCGTTCTATTTCGACATCAACTATCTCTATCTTTAAATGGAAACGTAGGCACGATAGCGCAAAATAGTAGAAGAGCAAAGTTGTAGAAAATTTAATTTCTTACAAAAAACTCCGGGAAAACTTTTCTCTAATGTTACTAGTTTGGGCCTGGGAACCGTCAGACTAAACACATGCGCGCGTTCTATTTCGACATCAACTATCTCTATCTTTAAATGGAAACGTAGGCAAGATAGCGCAAAATAGTAGGAGAGCAAAGATGTAGAAAGTTTAATTTCCTACAAAAAACTCCGGGAAAACTTTTCTCTAATGTTACTAGTTTGGGCCTGGGAACCGTCAGACTAAACACATGCGCTCGCTCTATTTCGACTTCAACTATCTCTATCTTTAAATGGAAACGTAGGCACGATAGCGCAAAATAGTAGAAGAGCAAAGTTGTAGAAAATTTAATTTCCTACAAAAAACTCTCGGAAAACTTTTCTCTAATGTTACTAGTTGGGCCTGGGAACCGTCAGACTAAACACATGCGCGCGTTCTATTTCGACATCAACTATCTCTATCTTTAAATGGAAACGTAGGCACGATAGCGCAAAATAGTAGAAGAGCAAAGTTGTAGAAAATTTAATTTCCTACAAAAAACTCCGGGAAAACTTTTCTCTAATGTTACTAGTTTGGGCCGGGGAACCGTCAGACTAAACACATGCGCTCGCTCTATTTCGACATCAACTATCTCTATCTTTAAATGGAAACGTAGGCACGATAGCGCAAAATAGTAGAAGAGCAAAGTTGTAGAAAATTTAATTTCCTACAAAAAACTCCGGGAAAACTTTTCTCTAATGTTACTAGTTGGGCCTGGGAACCGTCAGACTAAACACATGCGCGCGTTCTATTTCGACATCAACTATCTCTATCTTTAAATGGAAACGTAGGCACGATAGCGCAAAATAGTAGAAGAGCAAAGTTGTAGAAAATTTAATTTCCTACAAAAAACTCTGGGAAAACTTTTCTCTAATGTTACTAGTTTGGGCCGGGGAACCGTCAGACTAAACACATGCGCTCGCTCTATTTCGACATCAACTATCTCTATCTTTAAATGGAAACGTAGGCACGATAGCGCAAAATAGTTGAAGAACAAAGTTGTAGAAAATTTAATTTCCTACAAAAAACTCCGGGAAAACTTTTCTCTAATGTTACTAGTTTGGGCCTGGGAACCGTCAGACTAAACACATGCGCGCGTTCTATTTCGACATCAACTATCTCTATCTTTAAATGGAAACGTAGGCACGATAGCGCAAAATAGTAGAAGAGCAAAGTTGTAGAAAATTTAATTTCTTACAAAAAACTCCGGGAAAACTTTTCTCTAATGTTACTAGTTTGGGCCTGGGAAACGTCAGACTAAACACATGCGCGCGTTCTATTTCGACATCAACTATCTCTATCTTTAAATGGAAACGTAGGCAAGATAGCGCAAAATAGTAGGAGAGCAAAGATGTAGAAAGTTTAATTTCCTACAAAAAACTCCGGGAAAACTTTTCTCTAATGTTACTAGTTTGGGCCTGGGAACCGTCAGACTAAACACATGCGCTCGCTCTATTTCGACTTCAACTATCTCTATCTTTAAATGGAAACGTAGGCACGATAGCGCAAAATAGTAGAAGAGCAAAGTTGTAGAAAATTTAATTTCCTACAAAAAACTCCGGGAAAACTTTTCTCTAATGTTACTAGTTGGGCCTGGGAACCGTCAGACTAAACACATGCGCGCGTTCTATTTCGACTTCAACTATCTCTATCTTTAAATGGAAACGTAGGCACGATAGCGCAAAATAGTAGAAGAGCAAAGTTGTAGAAAATTTAATTTCCTACAAAAAACTCCGGGAAAACTTTTCTCTAATGTTACTAGTTGGGCCTGGGAACCGTCAGACTAAACACATGCGCGCGTTCTATTTCGACATCAACTATCTCTATCTTTAAATGGAAACGTAGGCACGATAGCGCAAAATAGTAGAAGAGCAAAGTTGTAGAAAATTTAATTTCTTACAAAAAACTCCGGGAAAACTTTTCTCTAATGTTACTAGTTTGGGCCTGGGAACCGTCAGACTAAACACATGCGCGCGTTCTATTTCGACATCAACTATCTCTATCTTTAAATGGAAACGTAGGCAAGATAGCGCAAAATAGTAGGAGAGCAAAGATGTAGAAAGTTTAATTTCCTACAAAAAACTCCGGGAAAACTTTTCTCTAATGTTACTAGTTTGGGCCTGGGAACCGTCAGACTAAACACATGCGCTCGCTCTATTTCGACTTCAACTATCTCTATCTTTAAATGGAAACGTAGGCACGATAGCGCAAAATAGTAGAAGAGCAAAGTTGTAGAAAATTTAATTTCCTACAAAAAACTCCGGGAAAACTTTTCTCTAATGTTACTAGTTGGGCCTGGGAACCGTCAGACTAAACACATGCGCGCGTTCTATTTCGACATCAACTATCTCTATCTTTAAATGGAAACGTAGGCACGATAGCGCAAAATAGTAGAAGAGCAAAGTTGTAGAAAATTTAATTTCCTACAAAAAACTCTGGGAAAACTTTTCTCTAATGTTACTAGTTTGGGCCGGGGAACCGTCAGACTAAACACATGCGCTCGCTCTATTTCGACATCAACTATCTCTATCTTTAAATGGAAACGTAGGCACGATAGCGCAAAATAGTTGAAGAGCAAAGTTGTAGAAAATTTAATTTCCTACAAAAAACTCCGGGAAAACTTTTCTCTAATGTTACTAGTTTGGGCCTGGGAACCGTCAGACTAAACACATGCGCGCGTTCTATTTCGACATCAACTATCTCTATCTTTAAATGGAAACGTAGGCACGACAGCGCAAAATAGTAGAAGAGCAAAGTTGTAGAAAATTTAATTTCTTACAAAAAACTCCGGGAAAACTTTTCTCTAATGTTACTAGTTTGGGCCTGGGAACCGTCAGACTAAACACATGCGCGCGTTCTATTTCGACATCAACTATCTCTATCTTTAAATGGAAACGTAGGCAAGATAGCGCAAACTAGTAGAAGAGCAAAGTTGTAGAAAATTTAATTTCCTACAAAAAATTCCGGGAAAACTTTTCTCTAATGTTACTAGTTTGGGCCTGGGAACCGTCAGACTAAACACATGCGCGCGTTCTATTTCGACATCAACTATCTCTATCTTTAAATGGAAACGTAGGCCAGATAGCGCAAAATAGTAGAAGAGCAAAGATGTAGAAAGTTTAATTTCCTACAAAAAACTCCGGGAAAACTTTTCTCTAATGTTACTAGTTTGGGCCTGGGAACCGTCAGACTAAACACATGCGCTCGCTCTATTTCGACATCAACTATCTTTATCTTTAAATGGAAACGTAGGCAAGATAGCGCAAAATAGTAGAAGAGCAAAGTTGTAGAAAATTTAATTTCCTACAAAAAACTCCGGGAAAACTTTTATCGGTTAGGTTAGCTAAATGAGTTGGGTTAGGTTAGTTAAATGGCTTGGGTTAGGTTAGCTAAACGAGTTGGGTTAGGTTAGCTAAATGAGTTGGGTTAGGTTAGCTAAATGAGTTGGGTTAGGTTAGCTAAACGAGTTGGGTTAGGTTAGCTAAATTTTATATATATATATTTTTTTTTATTATATATATTTACCTAACCTAACCCAACTCATTTAGCTAACCTAACCCAACTCGTTTAGCTAACCTAACCCAAGCCATTTAACTAACCTAACCCAACTCCTTTAGCTAACCTAACCCAACTCATTTAGCTAACCTAACCCAACTCATTTAGCTAACCTAACCCAACTCGTTTAGCTAACCTAACCCAACTCGTTTAGCTAACCTAACCCAACTCGTTTAGCTAACCTAACCCAAGGCATGTAACTAACCTAACCCAACTCATTTAGCTAACCTAACCCAACTCGTTTAGCTAACCTAACCCAACTCGTTTAGCTAACCTAACGTAGGCAAGATAGCGCAAAATAGTAGAAGAGCAAAGTTGTAGAAAATTTAATTTCCTACAAAAAACTCCGGGAAAACTTTTCTCTAATGTTACTAGTGTGGGCCTGGGAACCATCAGACTAAACACATGCGCGCGTTCTATTTCGACATCAACTATCTCTATCTTTAAATGGAAACGTAGGCAAGATAGCGCAAAATAGTAGAAGAGCAAAGTTGTAGAAAATTTAATTTCCTACAAAAAACTCCAGGAAAACTTTTCTCTAATGTTACTAGTTTGGGCCTGGGAACCGTCAGACTAAACACATGCGCGCGTTCTATTTCGACATCAACTATCTCTATCTTTAAATGGAAACGTAGGCAAGATAGCGCAAAATAGTAGAAGAGCAAAGTTGTAGAAAATTTAATTTCCTACAAAAAACTCCGGGAAAACTTTTCTCTAATGCTACTAGTTTGGGCCTGGGAACCATCAGACTAAACACATGCGCGCGTTCTATTTCGACATCAACTATCTCTATCTTTAAATGGAAACGTAGGCAAGATAGCGCAAAATAGTAGAAGAGCAAAGTTGTAGAAAATTTAATTTCCTACAAAAAACTCCAGGAAAACTTTTCTCTAATGTTACTAGTTTGGGCCTGGGAACCGTCAGACTAAACACATGCGCGCGTTCTATTTCGACATCAACTATCTCTATCTTTAAATGGAAACGTAGGCAAGATAGCGCAAAATAGTAGAAGAGCAAAGTTGTAGAAAATTTAATTTCCTACAAAAAACTCCAGGAAAACTTTTCTCTAATGTTACTAGTTTGGGCCTGGGAACCGTCAGACTAAACACATGCGCGCGTTCTATTTCGACATCAACTATCTCTATCTTTAAATGGAAACGTAGGCAAGATAGCGCAAAATAGTAGAAGAGCAAAGTTGTAGAAAATTTAATTTCCTACAAAAAGCTCCTGAATCGTAATGCAACACGATTCAACCCGACAGGATACGAATCAGGCTTACTCGACACGATTCAACCCGATAGGATTCGTTTCCTTCCGACCTGATTCGTTAATATTCGATCTGACACGCCTCTACTCGACCTGAATCGTTATGCAACACGATTCAACCCGACAGGATACGAATCAGGCTAACAGGTTAACATCATTTTTAATTTCACGAACTCGTCTATTTTACAATGCTTTACCTTTTTTTTGAACAACAATCTTTTAATTATATCTCAGAAAATTTAATTTTTTAAAGCATTTTCATCCAAAACTTTTATTTCAATCATTGTCCAAAGACGATAAAAATGCAAGAATTTATTCATATGCAGTAATATATTATATACAGTAACAAAATATTATCAAGTTCAAAAAAGTAGCAAAAATTTAAACAAGATTACGTAATATAATAAAAAATGTTATGTAGGTGCATCTAACATAAACCAACGAAGTCTAGCTTCAACCGCTTGTTTCCTCACCAATCGCTTCTTATCATCCAAACAATGAGTTAAACTGTGTATAACTTCTTGTTTGTGTGGTAATAATTTATATAATGGATACCCATCCGTATAATTTTGTATACATTCTAAGGCTTTAATCCGTACTTGCTAAAAATAAGTTTCTTGAAAGAATTATTCGGGATATAAATATAAAACGTACCATAGAAGGTTCGAATGTAGTTAGTTTAAGAAAACGTGGTAAAAATTCTTGAACATGTTCTTCAATAAGAGATTCTTTATTTTTGATTAAATCACAAAGGGTTTCCAAGACCGCACACAATACTAAAGTATCTTGACATTGTTCCAAACATAAAATTACGAGCTTGAGGATCTGAAAATATAACTTTCAATTTAATTTCTTAACTCTTTTACCTTTTAACTCTATACCTTATTAAATTGTAAGATAAAAGCTTGTTTTGGGGTTTCTTGTAATAAATAACCAATCGCTAATAAATAATTGACATTATTTTCTTTATAATTTTCAACTAATTTCGAAGAAACTTCTGTAAAGAATTTTTGACGATATAAAAGTCTGAAACAAAAAAACAAAATATACAGGGTGTCAATATTTTATAAAAAATTATATACCTTTTGTTACAATAACTTTTGTTACTTAACGAAACGTAATCGTCATGGATGATTATTTTGAAACCTTTCGCTACTTCTTCATGAATTTCCAATAATTCTAAGAGCTAGAAATTTAATTATTTAAAAAAAATAAAATTTCTAAAAAAAATTAAATCACCTTGTTTGTGAAAATTTCAGCTTTTTCATGTCCTCTCATTATTAAAGCTTTGGTAGTCCATGATAAGACATTAATTACGTTTCTTTTACGTCCTTCAGTATTTAAAATATCATTCCAAGTGCTTGTAATTTTATTTAAAGCCTGTTCTAATTTTTCATCTTAAAAAATTCAATTAAAACTTTGAAAAGGTTTCATAAAATTTACTCACCATCTGTACTTTTATTCAAGATATTTGCTAAAAGTTGTACGGAAACGTTTTGAACATAATCATCTTCTTGTAAATTCAATCCTGCATCAAGCAAATCATCCACTAGATCGTATTCGAGTTTGACTTCCCTTCTTAGTCTTGTTACTAATCCTTCAAAAATAATAATCAAGATAGGATTGTGTCCGGTTCTGTACAACGTGATAACTTCTTGTAATTTTGGGCTAACAATATTGTACTGTATTTGAATTTCTTGATAACCTATCACTAATTTACAAATTGAGGATACATTGCTTAGTAAAACTTTATTTTTATTTATATCAAGATTGTTTAAACAATTTAGAACCCAACTGATGAGTTTGTCGATTATTTGTCCTTTCTGTATTAAAAAGTTTTGGATCTCGTAATGATTCTCATTTACTTCAAGAAGAATTCTTAAACAATCTGGAAAATATCGTTATAATTATTTTCTACTTTTTTTGAAATGTTTTAATAATTACCCATAGCAACGGTAGCAGTATCAACATTCTGCAGAGAATAATTTATAAAAATCGGCAGGACAACTTCAGTGAACTCTTTTTGATCTGCAATTACTTCCAAAGATTTCAAGTACAACTCGAGAGATTGATTGCTACTTATTGTAATATTATCCAACACATAACTTTGTATTTCTACACTGTAAGTTTGTGCAAAAATTTTAAAGCAATGTAAGAGGGAATCTCTTACGATTTTTACTTGCGGTGTGATCAGAAACGAGCACAAATTTTCATAAAAACATTTCCTGGTATCCAGAGGTAATGATTTAACGATTAAAGCTAAACTCATCAAACCGGTTGCTCTCATTTCGTTTTCATTATACAAGGCTGCTTTGAGGCATAAATTTGGTACCACAGCTAATTCCTTTACCTCGCTTATATTATAATCTTGATGCACTTCAATGTAAACCCGAACGAAATCGATTAAACATCTGAAAACTAAAACTTGGTGTGATGTCGTCATAGTTATATTGTAAGTGTTAATCAATATTGGTGCAATTTCCGTAATCATATAACTTGCGGATACTTTGGAAGCTTTAGCAACATGGTATAACATTTTACAAGAAGGTGCAAATAATTTCATGTTAGGTAATAAATTTCCTTTAAGGGTATCTGTGATGTCTGAAAGGGTTTGTTTGAAGATCTCATTCGTGCTTTCTGATAATTTATTTATTACAGCTTCTAGGGTTTTTAAAGCTGTTTCTCTTAATTCTTCGTCAGTACAATTCAATACTTCTCTCTGTATTTGAGACCAAATATCTGTAGAATGCTGGATGTATGCAGAAACTTCAAACGTCTTACAACCTTCAGCCTTGAAAGAAATATTTTATTTATTATTTATAAATATTACATCAAAATACTTACAAGAATTTGCAAAGAATCTAATTTTGCAATTCGTAATGATGAGAATAATTTTTCCAAAACTAATGGTAGACAATATTCTGCAAGTTGAGGCACGGCACATAAACACATACCAAGGGCCCCTGCCAACGATTCTCTGCTTATAGTCTAAAAAATAATTAAAAATAAAACTATCATGGTTTACCCCTCGGCCTGTAAGGATTACAAAAACTTACATTTGGATCTTGTGGTGGAGCTCTGAAGTCTACAGGAAAATAACAAGCCATAACTTCGAACATTTCTTCTGTTAAATGCCCCAAATTAAAGTTTTTCAAGAATTTAGGTAACCAATTGAATAAAAATAAGAGATTACGTGGATCTCTTTCACCATCCATTGCATTGATTACCCCATAAATAAAATCAAAACCCATTTGTTGGAGTTCTAAAAATAATTCGTAAAATAACAGGATTAAGAATTAAAATTTTATACGAACCTGTATTTCTTTTTTCCAAACAAATCTCTAATATCCTGTAAATATGGTATCGATCAACTTGTTGTTGTTGTTGGCAAGGTACATTTTTAAATAATGAACCTAAAATTTGTCCAGATGCACCTTCGGGTATATTTTCAAACTTCATTAAAGCTAAAATGCCTTTTAAAACGGCTGGAATAACCTAAAATAGAATCGTTAAAGCTATTTATCTAAACAAATCCTTTTTTTTGTTACTTGATGATGATCATTTAAACGATCTGCATAGAAAGCGCAAATAAAGTTAAGCTGCTCGGCAACGAGGTGGTTCTGCGGTAACAATTCTAAAACTTGGGATAAAATAAGCATTCCAAGTTCACGATATTCTGGAGAAGGGTCGATTAGGAGGTTTTTAAGCTGCTCTACTAATTGGACGAGGGTATAACTTCCCAGTCTTATATCTAAAAAAAAATTAGGTTAGAATTTGGGGTGAAAAGTTTAAAAAAAGGTTTTGTAACGTACCGTGTGCTATTTTGTTGCATTTTTGGGCGATTTCTGTGTCGTTTCTATTTAATGTACGGAATTCTTCCACTAAACTTGTATCCACTTCCACATCCATGATTTTTAAAACTTAACCTTAAATCATAAAAAAACATGACATTTGTCAGACGTCAAATTAGACATGCGCAAGTTTAAAATTTTGAAAATTTAAAATAAATTTGAATTTTATATAGTGCCTTATTAACTACAATTTATCTCAGTAAGTCAGTTACATGTTATAATTGTTTTAAAATAAAAATTAAATTTTTTTCAAGAAAATTTTGAAAATTTTTGAGCCCCCATGTTTCAACAGATTAATCAAGGATTGAATTATCAATCCTTACCATTATCAACTAATAATCGACATAATCTAAAAATGTCAGCTTCTACAAAACTCTCTATATACTTTAGTAGATTATTAAAGTATGACCAAATGGATTTCGAGTTTGCTTTCTGGCAGATGATGTATTTATTTATAGCCCCACAAAAGGTTTTCCAAAACTTCCAACACAGAAAGAAGAGTAAAGCACAATTTGCAAGAGATGATCCAGCATTTTTAGTATTATTTACAGGATGTTTATTCGTTACATACCTTGGATATATGCTGGTCTTAAATTTAACTATTCCGGAATTTATGATTCTTTTGATTTATGGAATATTAATAGATTATTTTACTTATAGTATGATAATTGCAACAATATTTTGGTATATTTTAAATAAGTATTCAGATGTTGAATGGGGGTTTGCATTTGATGTTCATTTAAATGCGATATTTCCTCCGCTGTTAATCCTAAATATTTCTCAACTAATATCATATAGTTTGTATAAATTCATCGAATATTGGTTTTTATTTACTTACATTGAAATTATATCATGGGTGGTTGGTATTTCCTATTACTTTTATATCACGTTTCTTGGATATCGTTCCCTCGGGATACTAAAGCGTCCTGAATGGTTGTTAACCCCAATACCTGTACTTATTTCACTTTATATTCTGTATATTGCGTACCAGAATGTTTTTTCATATTTATTTTCTCAGCTTCTTAGTTCTATGTATTAATTTTGTCAGTTTTTTTATTGAAAAATGTAATATAACTGGTGAAAAGCCAAACAAGTTTAGATGAAATAATAAATTTCTTGTACTTTAAAGCATTTGTTATTAAATATAAACATTATTTATGATATCATAATGGTTATAATAACAAATTGTGTAAGTTTATTTATTGGAAAAAAATAATGTGCATTCGTACTGGAGAAAAGCCTTTTTAACGTTTACGGATTAAAAAGTCTCGTCATGGAAATTGAAAGCAACATAGACTTGGATATACGTAACATGTTGAATTATACCCTCTTCTAGAAAAAATATACAGGGTGTTTCATGTTCTTTACCCCCTTAAATAGTTATAAAAAAATAATGTGCATCCGTACTGGAGAAAAGCCTTTTTAATGTTTACGGATTAAAAAGTTTGTCATGGAAATTGAAAGCAATATAGACTTGGATATACGTAACATGTCGAATTATACCCTCTTCTAGAAAAAATATACAGGGTATTTAATATAATTTACTAAGTACTTTTTATTATCCTTAATTACAGTCATTACGTTGGAAAGATCACATAATGTGGTACTAATTAAGAAAACCAAAAAAGGCAAATTCACGAGCCCTATTCATTAAATAGTAATTGACAGTACGTAATTACGCTAACATTAATTTTTTTAAGTAGAATTTTTAACCTTACACTACAGAATTTACATCAAGTATGTATAATAATAATAATTATATACAAACCGACTTAGGGTTGCTTTTTACAAACAAAGCTTACGAATCTAGTTAAAAATTTTAATAACAAAAAAACAAGCTGCTAGTTTCAAGAAACTATTTTTTTCAAACAACTCTTCTTACATAACTTTATTTAAAAAAACTATCATTACCCAATTTAAAAAAATATTTACACTTTATAATGTCGTGCTTGTCGAAAACGAGTGTTAACTGTAGATATATTCACTCTAGTATTTGTTTGTGCTTAGAAAAAAAATAACCACTACACAAAAAGTGTAAAATTTTACCAGAATATCGCAAGACTCACCCCTTGGTAGTTTAATCCTCAGTTATTTATTTAATTGGCAGGTTTAATACATGTTTAAATAAGTGGATAGGGAAAGAGCCTTCAGTGACCCAGCAGCTAAGAATATGTATTCAAAAGTCCACTGAAAGTGACAGCCCAGTGGACTTGTAATAGGCTGCTGGGTCATTAAGAGCTCTGTCGCTATGGGCTTGTTAATACAAGCAGAATTTTTTTTAAAAACATAAAATAGGGGAATAACCTGCTTCTTTGAATTTTCAATCTCACTTCAAGTCACAAATCCACCATAAAAAAATTATTTACATCACTTTCTTGAATTTTATTTTCTGTCCTTTCCTTAATTCTAATATTGCTCACCCATAAGCAATACAACAAGAGCAGACCATCCAGTAAAGGGTCGACAACCACTCCCTTCACCAGTTCTATCATTATACTGTTCCCAAATATATCCAGTTTCGTAATATTGTTTCATAACATTTTTTATAATATTTCCACGTAATTGTTCATAAATTTTCTTAGCATGTTCTTGATAAGGTCCTTCTGTTATAGAATAATGATTCAAAGCTAATACAGCTAAGAAATTAATGTTTATCCAAATTTGTCCCCTCCAATATGGAGGATCATGTTCTGTATTTCTCTTCATATAAAGCGGGGAGGATTTAGAAAGGGATCGTAAACCGAAATTCGTCCATAACATGTTAGGGTTATGAAGATCCGTTAAAGTTTTGTTTAGTTTCGGTGAATCCGCTTCTAGAAGTCTTAATAAAAAGGGGAATAAACTTACATATCCGAAAGTGGAATCCACTAAACGATATTCAGGATTTTTTAAAGTAACTCGAATCATTTCTAAATTCTGAGGGGTTTGTGAACGCGGGGATAACTTCGGACGTTTTAATGAAACCGCATCTGTATGATACCCATAATCTGCATAAATTTGTGCGTAATCAGACCAATGTAACTTATCCATAAGTTCGTTATCAGATAAATAAACGCTTGTTTGGTAATACTTATAACTGTTTCTTCCTAAAATCATAGCTAGGTTTGCTAAAGTGTTGGAAGCTATCGCTATCCAGCAACGTAAATCAATATGGCGTTCATTTTCTGTAGGATGTGACGCCCGGGGGTAATCATCAAGCCCGGAAGTTAAGGTTTTGGGATTTAACTCGCGGTTCGTTACAGGATCACGTCCACGCCAACGATAAGTTCCTGGTTCTAAACCCTTTTGGGTGCTGTTAAACCATGCAAACCATGCCTAAAAAATTATGTTATGTTCAATAATATTTTCTGCATTTAGGGGATTTTTAAAAAAAGGGGGGTCATGATGTTTTTCTTACCTGTAATCGCGGATAAAGACGTTCTAGAGCTACCAATCGACCATCGGTAAGTTGATCTTTATATCTATGCAAGATATAATCGAGTGTTATGAAAAATGTGGGTGGGTTTGCGTTGGTATTTTTCTGTGTTACAAATTCTTCCGGTACTTTAGCTAAAGCTTCCACACCTATATGGATAAATTATTAAAATGTCCAGTTTTATAAAATGGGAGAACTAAGACAAAAAAAGTTACCCAAAATTTGTTCCCGTGGAATCCAACCTTCGACGTTCATTAAGTCAAACCAATGGCAAATGATGTCTAATTCAATGTCAAGGTCCCATGCTGATATTAAAAGACCATGAAATCCTTCATCCCATAGAAATCCTCTCGGGAAAAAGCTCCTGCGACGAAATAAATTATTTTTAAATGACTAGAAACAGGTCTAATCTAATTAAACTGGCCTTCTAGGCCGCCTGATTTAAATCATAGGATTTATATTTTGTTATTAAATATTTTTACGGGTAACCTTCGGGGAATTCCCTTAATATTACCGTCATAGGACTAACCTAATGCCTGCAAACAGAGCTAATCCAACTTAACTGGCCTTCTAGGTCGCCTGTATTATTCCTAGGATTTATATTTAAAACATATTTTGGTCAGTAATCTTCCAGGAATTCCCATAGGACTACCCTAAGGACTGCAAACAGGTATGATCTAATTAAACTGGCCTTCTAGGCCGCCTGATTTAAATCCTAGGATTTATATTTTGTTATTAAATATTTTGACGGGTAACCTTCGGGAAATTCCCTTAATATTACCGTCATAGGACTAACCTACGGAGCTAATCTAACTTAAATGGCCTTCTAGGTCGCCTGATTTAGTTCATGGGATTTATATTTTGGTCGGTAACCATCGGAGAATGGTTCTAATCTAACTCATTCGACCAATTGTCACTTTATGTAGAAAGCAGAATTTTTATATTAGACATAGGGGAATCCCAAGAAATTTTATTATCATACCTAGATGGAACAGCTGTATAAAGGGCAGCTCTCCAATACGGTACAGGTTCTTTAGTATAACCACTTTGTACACGGGATGTTCCATAAAAATAGCCAATCCCTCCAACCATATTACTCAAAGCCGCTTGAGCAAATTTTATTTCCTTTACACCGTATCTGTAACAATTTTTATAATAAAACAAAAAAAGTTTGTGTTTAAAACGTACCCTCCTTTTGCTTTTAAATTAAAAGTGTCTTCAAATCTTTGCACAAACCTAGATTGATGCCAAGCTAACGCTTCGGAATAAACGTTTCCGACTAAAGTGTTTTGTCTTGTACCGAAACTTCCTGATTCAAAAACAACATCTAGTGCAAATGGTACCTTACTTGTTACTTGAGTTGCTATAAAATTAGGTTGAGCCTAAAAAAAGTTATTGGGTCTATGCAACACAGTTAACTTGATCAGGTTTTTTACAATATTTTTTATTGTTTACTTTACCTTGGTACCACCAGTAGTTGGAAGCAATTCTCCGGCCAATACAACCCGTTTAGCACTAGTTGGTCGATCTTGAGCAAGTCTTAATGATGATATAACAGTTTCCCTTAATAAATGTAACCCTGGAGCTACTGTACTTAAATATGACTCATGTTTAACTGACCCTAAAGAATAATAATACGTTTTATTTACAGTCTGTTGAAAAATCTTCATTTTATACCTGTATAATTAAATAATTTAATTGTAAATTCTCCAAGACCAGGGGTTTCCCCTCTAACACCCGTTAAAAAGCTCCCAGTATTGCTTGGTTTAATAAACCCTTTCTTATTTTCATCTAAGGCTGTGTACCATAGCAGGGATACTTCTTCTCCTTGGATCATTTCATGACCTGGCTGTGTTTAGGATTAATATTAGAACAGAGACAAAACTACGCCCCTTTAGATGCTCTGTAGGCAAATAGTAATTTCCAGATAAACGTTAAATCGGTTTTTGCCTACAGAGCAGGTATCTGGAACATGGTACAGTATCTAGGGTCCTATGGAATATTGTGACGTCACATGGAAATGATAATGGAGGGAGGGGGGAATATAATACCCGGTAATACCGGGTAATACCTGGAAATACCTTAATATCGACAGTGATGCGAGCTGTCCAATCACCGCCATGGGTGCCTCCAAGACGTTTAACAAATGATGTCGTTAGTATAAATGGACCATCATGGATTTCTTGGACTCCGAAACTGCTACCATCGTGTTGTAACCAGCCATACTTTTCTAAACCATCTCCTTGTTCACACCAATGTCTGAAATTCAGTACCCAGTTCTAAAAAACTCCACTACACTCAAGCTTATGTTCCCGTTAGTTGCTATGCTAGCCATTATTTACTAAAATCTAACTGACATAATTCTAACCACAAAGTTTAAAAGTGACGTTTACATTAAAAACTTCCTTTCTTAAAGTGAACACCCTTTTAATTTGTGTATAATTATAGGTTTATAACATAAAAATACAAATGGCACATAAAAATCATTCAACTGGTGCTATTCCGAAGTCAAAACCTCCCCCTGTTCCGGAAGAAATTGCTACCTTGGGCAACCTAACATCAAAATATCTCCAAGCCTTAAGCAAAGAGCTTGAAAATAACGAAAGTGAACAAAACAAATTAAGCATAGAAATTAATAAAATCCACGAAGTAATGGAACAATTAGAAAAACTTTCCGAACAACCGGAATGGCCTGCTTCCTTTGTCCAAGTGAACCCCCTTGCATATGCCCCGGCAACAATTATCCACACAGGTGAACATTATGTTAAATTAGGCCCTGAAATGTACACTTTAATGAGTTTAAAGGAAACATTTGGGTTTTTACAAAGAAAAATTGACCGAGCGCAGAAAATTTTAGACGTTTTTAAAATGCAACAGAAACAACTCGAAGAACGTTGTTTGTTTTCTTCTGAGGCTACTTTAGAAGCCGCTGATACACAAAACATGCCTGTAGAAATTCCTTCTTATAAAGGGATTGCACATAAAACAGCAGCGGGGTTCTACGAAGTCGTTGAAGCTTACAATGAAGACGAGGAAGAAGAATTTTATAAACGGAGATTAGAATATACATCTAGGAAAACTAAAAGGAAATCCGTAGAAAAATCGGATGGTTATTTTAATCGGTTAGAGGAGTTAGAAAGAGAAGAAGAATTAAATCACGAATTAGAACAAAAAAATTATGAAACTGATCAACAACAAAATATTTCCGAGCGTGTAAAAATGATTTTGCGAAAATCAGGCCTTTATAATTATTTATTAGAAGATAAGTTGGTGCAACAACATTGTTACGAACATAAAACGGTGTTGGAAGTGAACAGGGATGCTTCAATGCGTAATGAAAGTGTTTTAAATGAACTCATAGTGGAAGCTTTAATAAACGAACCGGTTTATTCATTACATGATGATATAAGCGAGGAATTTAATGTGGACAATGTTTTTACTGATGATTCGCTTCCGAATATTAGTAGTAATGATTTGGCTACGTCAGCATATCTTGACAGCATCGAAAATGATATGATAAATTGGAAGTTGTAGACTTATAAGATTTGGTACAAGCTACGGGTGATTTACTACTACCCATATTGGGGTAAAACTTTTCTAATCTTGTATTTAATTTGAATGATTGCCTGTTTGAGGTGCGAAAAAAAGGGAAAAAATTAAATTCTTCAAGGTGGTCTGTGATAAATTCTTGAAAATGTAAAAAAATACTCTCTATATCCAAAATTGTATTCAAATCGTGTAGAATTATTTGTTATACGTACAAAAATAAATGTTTTTCTTGATAATATTTATACAAGGACAATAAAATATGATAAAATATGTAAAATTGAGGCTTTTCTTATCACAAAACAATAAACGGAGAAACTTTTATATGTTCTTCGACTTTAATTATACAGGGCAAGTCAATATTTGTGTACGAAATTTTAAATAAAACTCCCGAATTACACAGAAAAACTTTTTAAATAATCGGATATTAGAAAAAGTTTTGTATTATCCTATAATATTTTACTTACCTAATACCATCTCCTCCAGGCCTTAATCTTTTAGGAAAATACCACATTAACCCAGTAACTAACGAATAAGGATCACGAGTCTTCAATCCGAAATAAACGCCAGGTCTATAACTACCCCAAAAACGTTCTGGAATATCCAAGCCGCTTTTCACAACCATCTAAAAAATTTAAAAATAAATTTCTTTACATAAAGCTCTTCTTAGTTACCTTTTTTTCATCATATGGGGTATTCACCCTTGTTTCAAGATAACCCATGTAGCCGACCACAACGGCAATTCCGAAACATAAAAATCCTATAAAAGGTTTCCAATAAGAAAATATTCCACCGTTGGTTTTTGTAGGTTTTGGAGGATTACTTCCATTACTACTGCTGCTGTTTGTGCCTTTATCTTTGTTGATTTTGGTATCGCCCCCACTGTTTGCTTGAATTCTTCGCTGCCTTGCCATTTTTAGGTTATGTTACGAAATTTTCATAAGTATTTTTTAACTCTAAAGGAAGTTAATTTATGATTATTTGATGGTTTTTGATAGGTTTTCATTCATTTTCTTTCGAATATTATCCTTATTTATTATTCAATACCTATGATACGTGTACTGTTCCAACCCCACTTTTGAGAAGATTGTGTCTCTTCTACCTTTATGTGGATATTTTGATCAATAACAGTTTATTCAAATAAATGGAAATAAATAAAGTAGAGTGGGGGCTCGAGTATCTACTTGGCGATCAATTTATTATTCGAATAATCCAGTTTTGTGAAAATTAGAAGAAAATATTGTATCGTCTATAGTCCTATCGAGTGAACTGCCGTCAACACAGACAAGTTAACAAATTCAAATTTAAAACAGTAAATAGTGCCTAGTGACTGTTTATCCAGGCCCTTAGTTGTCAAGATACCTATTTCCTTGGATTGGTGCATGATTGGTGTTAAGTTTTAGCAGCAGGTAAGCTAATGTTTAATTAAATCTAATTTTTAAATCAAGGGATTAGTATATTTCAATATTAAAATTTACAATGGTGTAATTATTTCCATTTAAAAACAAATAAATCACAATCAATATCACAATTATAATTTAAAAACTACAATAAAGCATATAAATAAAATAATTTGCCTTACGAAGCCATACCAATTAAAAAACCACCAACAAATCCAGCAGCAAAACATGTATTGGCACGAGCAAATCGGGTAATCTAAAACAAATTTAAATGAAGAAATATTTTCAAAGGCGGTTTTTATAAAAATAATAAATATTTACATTGGCTTTCCATTGTGGAGACTTCTCCACGTAATGGTATTTAGTGCTAATCTGTTTAGACGTTTTATCAACCTTTTCTTTAACTTTATCCCAATCCATTTTTACATATCCTTTATGTTGTGCGATTTGGAAAAGCAAAATACTTCCTCCAATACCAAAAGCAGCCGTTCGACCTACTTTCATTGTCAAAAAACCAGTTGTCCTTAAAGAATTAAAATTATTTCTCCCCTTAGTACAAGAAATTAGTAATTATTTGCATTATTTACCATCCGGCAACCGATCCAATAGCAAGTTGTTTCGTCGCAGAGCTTTTAGTAATTGCGTTGGTTATTTGGGACATAATACTTGACCCTCCTTTCAGTTGAGCTATCTTTTTCAAAGGATTGTTGTCTTTCATTGCGGTTTGTAGTCTTAACTTAGGTTTTAACGGATCTTTACCGGGACTTGGACAACCCTTGGACTTGGCTATTTTTTCGCAACTAGGTTTTGTACTTACATCCTTCCCTGGGGTGCTTGTCATTTTGAAGAAATTGAAGTTATTATAAATAAATCTAAAAGGATTAAGGATTACAGGGTATTAAAGGAAATCAGGTTGTTTCGTAAGAAGATTTTTGGCACAATTATTAGGATTTTGTTTTTACTTATATTTTAGTTACATACGGTTGTAAGATTTAATTTTCTTACCGTGATATGTAGGATTGCCTTTTTTAATTTGTTAATATAAATTTTATAAACAATTAGAAAATTTTGAGCCTTTTAATTATTTACTTTGACAGGAGGAGTTCATTTTTTTATTTTTCAATCAGGAACATTTCTTATACTCTACATTCAATACACTGCGGAATTTATTTTATATAGGAATATTATTATATAATATTATGTGGATAGTGATTATATTATTACAAACAGAAACACGAGAAGCTTTTCCTTGATTTTTTAGTTAATTAAACAAAGTACAGAATAATTTCAAAATTTTAACGTGACCACAAACATGTGGTGACGTCATTAGCCTTACTAGGACCCTAGATAAAATCCATTTGCATTTCTCAATGCATTAACGGTTCCTAAGGCCAAACTATTAATATTAGACATATCCTTTCTGGATTTTCCTGTAGGAAATGTTATTTTCTACAACTTTGGTCCTATGTTATTTTCACCTAGCTTGGACCGTTTCGCTGCGTTTCAATTTTAAACCAGAATTGTTGGTACTTAACTGCAAACGGTTCTCAGGCCCAAATTATTAAAGTTAGACATACGCTTTCTTGAAGTTTCTTGTAGGAAATTTTATTTTCTACAACTTTGATCTTATAGTATTTTGCTCTACCTTGCGTGGTTTTCGCTACGTTTCCGTTTAAAGCCATGGCGCTGATATTTTACGAGGCTCTAAATAGAGCGCGCGCATAAGTTTAGTCTGATGGTTCCCAAGCCCAAACTATTAACATTAGACAAATGCTTTCCCGGAGTTTCCTACAGGAAATTTGATTTTCTACAACTTTCCTCTGATGGTATTTTGCGCTATCTTGCGCGGTTTTCGCTACGTTTTCATTTAAAGCTGTTAACGCTGATAAATTTAATGTCTCGCATAATTGATGACGTCACACGTCACTACCCTCACACCGGGTACGTTTTTCTACCCTAATTCGCGCTGGAAAGTTTGCAAAGCGTTTATTTCTATAAAAAATAAAACAGATCAAAATTTTTTGGACCTATTACCAATGAAGTGTACGTTTTTTAAACCCCTGGGGGGTCACGAATTATTTTAATTGGTTCCAAACTATTTACAAACTAGTTTCTGGGATGTTTTCTTCCCAATCTTACATTCTAACTGTTTATTTAAAAAAAGCCATTGAATAATGACTATTTTATTACATATACATAAGATAGAAGTCACGACCAACCGGTTAATTAACAGAAAACAAGTTTTTTTCAACGTGATCACTTCTTCATCTTGTTTTTTTGTATTATTGTCCAAGTGCGTTAATAATAATATAGGGTACGTATTTACCTTTTTTTTTAAATAAATCTCGATCATATGATGACCTTTTACGTGACATCATCATGGAAATTTTTATTTATTTGTTTAAAGAATTTGTCAACAACATGTTCTTCTGTGAGTGAACCGATTAAGATAGTTTTGTGATGGCTGAAAATAAAATATCTTTGAGGATAGTTTCAGGTAAGACTTAATTTTTTAATAATTTATTTATAATAATATAATTTTTTTAGGATTATTTATATTGAGTTTAAAGTTATCAAATGTATTGACCCATAATAATGGTAAGATTTGTTTACTATGTTGTGCTTGCCTTATTTTACAAATTATTTTTTGTTTTGAGATTGTGGTTTACTCGAATCTAATAATAATAACAAAATTATTCCATGGATGGCCAATATTTATCAATTAAATCCAGATGGGGCCCATGAATTTATTTGTTCAGGGACTGTAGTATCACAAAAAGTAGTTTTAACATGTAAGTTTAATACAGAGTGAGTCAAATATGTTTGGATTTGCTGCATCTTTGTTTGCAGCAAAGCAAATGTTGGGGGGGGGTGCGAACAAATGCATTTCTCAATGCATTAACGGTTCCTAAGCCCAAACTATTAATATTAGATAAATACTTTTTAGGAGTTTTTTATAGGAAATTTTATTCTCTACAACTTTGGTCTTATGTTATTTTCTGTTATCTTGCGCCATTTTGGCTGGGCTTCAATTTTAAACCAGAATTGCTGGTTTATGCTAACTTCAAACGGTTCTCAAGCCTAAATTATTAAAGTTAGACATAGGCTTTTTGGGAGTTATTTTATAGGAAATTTTATTTTCTACAACTTTGGTCTTACGTTATTTTCCACTATCTTGCGCCATTTTGGCTGGGATTCAATTTTAAACCAGAATTGTTGGTTTATGCTAACTTCAAACGGTTCTCAAGCCTAAATTATTAAAGTTAGACATAGGCTTTTTCGGAGATATTTTATAGGAAATTTTATTCTCTACAATTTTGATCTTATGATATTTTCCTCTATCTTGTGCCAGTTTGGCTGCGTTTCAATTTTAAACCAGAATTGCTGGTTTATGCTAACTTCAAACGGTTCTCAAGCCTAAATTATTAAAGTTAGACATAGGCTTCTTGGGAGTTATTTTATAGGAAATTTTATTCTCTACAATTTTGATCTTATGATATTTTCTTCTATCTTGCGCCAGTTTGGCTGCGTTTCAATTTTAAACCAGAATTGCTGGTTTATGCTAACTTCAAACGGTTCTCAAGCCTAAATTATTAAAGTTAGACATAGGCTTTTTGGGAGTTATTTTATAGGAAATTTTATTCTCTACAACTTTGGTCTTATGTCATTTTCCGCTATCTTGCGCCAGTTTGGCTGCGTTTTAATTTTAAACCAGAATTGCTGGTTTATGCTAACTTCAAACGGTTCTCAAGCCTAAATTATTAAAGTTAGACATAGGCTTTTTGGGAGTTATTTTATAGGAAATTTTATTCTCTACAATTTTGATCTTTGATATTTTCTTCTATCTTGCGCCAGTTTGGCTGCGTTTCAATTTTAAACCAGAATTGCTGGTTTATGCTAACTTCAAACGGTTCTCAAGCCTAAATTATTAAAGTTAGACATATGCTATTAGGGAATTCTTTTATAGGAAATTTTATTTTCTACAACTTCGGTCTTATGTTATTTTCCGATATCTTGCACCGTTTTGGCTGCGTTTCAATTTTAAACCTTTAGGATGTCCTTGGTCTTTAACTGCCAATTGTTCTTGATATAATTTTCAGCTGCGCATTGTTTTTATGATGATATCTCAAAAGATATTAAAAATGCAGTATTTTTTCTAAGTATTGGACAAGAATCAACTGCGTGGACTTCCACCAAAAATGTTCAGACACGTAAGGTAAATATTTGTGATTAAAAATAAAAAACGTGATATTGCAGTGTTTAATTTTTTTTCTAGATTCCACAAGACAGTATTATAATTCCAAAACAGTACAAAGGAATTTTAGATAATTATTCATATAACATTGCAATAATAAAATTAGATACAGATCAAGAATTTGTGTTAGGTGGAGCTTCAAAAAAAGCTTGTGTTTATTGGGACAATGATTTTTCTGATACACAACTCGAAGTATTAATTTGCAAATTGTTTAAACAAAGAATTAAATTAAATAAATTTTTAGATAAATTTCCCTGCGTTAAAAGTTGCTGTTTGGGGCGCAGATTCAAGATTTACAATCATCGAACCATTATATATTAATGAAGACCAATGTTTATATGAGGTTTCTAAAGATTTTCAACCATTTTTAACATTTGATAAGATGTGTATGCAAGTACCAAGTACGTATTCGAAAAATATAATTTTTTTATGGGTATTAACCGAGCTTTATGCTTACCTCCTGTAATTTCAACCTCCAGGAGGGAACTTTCTTCTTTGTTACGCTAAAACAATTTTATTCACACGTTTCTTATGATTTTATTTACTACTTAAAAAAGATTTGTTTAAAATTAATTTTGCATTTATAAAAAAATTTATAACGTGAGCCGCGGGTTTGAACCCGCAGTTATTGAACCCAAACACAGGCATCTTAAACTTTAAACCACCCACAAAAAAAGGATGGAAAGGGTTAATTGTTTTTAAAAATATAGAAAGGGGGTTTAAATAAAAGGAGACAAATTTAAATATTATTTTAAATTATATAGGGTGTTCCAAATAAAGGTGCCTTGTATATTGATACGTTTTTTGAATATTTAATGAGTTTTTTGTTGGTTTTTTAGGTTTACCATCGTTGTCAAGTATTGGAAGTGGATTATATGTTCTAAATAAAGACACTAACCGTTGGTATTTAATAGGAATAGCAAGTGACGTAACGTCTTACAATTCGAAAAAGTATATAACTTTTATAAAAATGCAACCACATTTGAATTGGATTTCTAATAATGCTTTTTTGGAAGTTAGATAAAAATATTAATTTACTCTTTTAAGTAAAAGTGCCAAAAAGAGCTGTGAATTAAGAAGAAAAATATATCTTTAGTCCTATTAGTATTTATTTATTATTTGTTAATTTAATGCTTTTACACTAAGGGCACAGCTAAGGGGTTTGGTATTTTATGAATTGTTTAATTAAAGTAAATTCTTTTACAAGTTAAGAAAAAAAACTTGTTGTCATATTAATTGGGTTGATTCTAAAAGAAAGATAATTTTATTAATGTTACAAGTAATAATTGGTAAAGTAAAAAGATTAGCTAGTTAGGGTTAAATTACTGTACTGTATGTGTTGTCGATTTTGATAATCGTTGGTGTCATTCCGTTTATCATTTTATTTGCTATAATATTAAAAATGTTGTGTAAAAGATGGTTTCCAGAAAGTTTATTTAAGAAGAGCTAGCTAGTGTTGTTTTCCATTTATGTTCTTGGTTTTTATAAACTGTTTAGGCCTGAAAAATGTAAAAATTGTTAGATTAAGAAAATGATCGTTGGAAGTTTTGGTATTTTTAAAAATAGGAAGTTATAAAAGAAGATTTGCCACAGAAAATTGGTATCAGCAGTTTTATAATAGGATAAAGAACAAAATTTTGGAAATATATTTGGAAAAAAATGTTTAGTAAATGAGAAAAAGTAATTAGGAATTACTATAATTAATGAAAAATTATGTTTCCGAAGCAGACAAATTGGGGTATCAAAAGAAAGAAAAAAATTCAAGGAGTGTGAATATGACATTCATTTTAAGATTAATTAACGCGCCAGGAAGATATAATTAAAAAAAGAAATGACATTTGAAATAATTTCTATAGTATTTTGTTTTAACAAATTCCGCGAAGAGAGATGCTAGTTTGTTGACAGTAACCATGACAGCAAAACGAAGGTTATAAATAGGGGTAGCTGAAAAGACGCGTCACTTGAAAAAAATACGTCAACATAACAATATCTTGTAAGAAAATCCATGTGACTGTAATTTGGTGTTAAGTTTTTAAGTGAGTTTATTTCAGATAACGGAGAATTTTTGTGTATTTAAGGTAATTGTTTGTTTGATTTTATGTAACTTATGTCATAGCAATATTTTTCGGTTATTGCTCGGGTGAAATCTTGTTACCGAGGAATAAACGAACTATTTCAGTGAATTTAATCACTATCAAGTGTACTTGCTATTATTATTCACATTCGCATAGGACATGATTTAAGTCACCTACTTTTATCTATTTTCGATAAAAAAGTTTAAAAGAAACCCGCCCTTTTTTAAATTTGAATTGTTTAGGAAAATTTTGTTTTTGTTGGTTACATGTTTTGTGACATCCAAATTTCAAACTTCCTTTTCAAATTATTTGAGTGTTTTACATGAAAAATTGTGCTTATCAACATTTCCAAAAGCGTTACAAGTAGGTTAATATAATGGTTTTTATTATCTTCCTATCAATTAGAGAAAATTTTCCAATTTTTTGAAATTTGAAAATTTTGAATTCAAGGTTATATGCAAAGAAATTTTCAGATTTGAAATCCTTTAAAAAGGTATTTTAGGTACTCAAATGAATTTCAGGTATTACAGAATCAAAATAGAACAATAAAATTAAGCAAAGTGCATGTTTTATTGCCTTTCCGTTCTAAAATTTCGTAACATATTTTTCGGTTATTGCTCGGGTGAAATCTTGTTACCGAGGAATAAACCAACTACTTCAGTGAATTTAATCACTATCAAGTGTACTTTCTATTATTATTCACATTAGCACAGGACATGATTTAAGTCACCTACTTTTATCTATTGTCGATAAAAAAGTTTAAAAGAAACCCGCCCTTTTTTAAATTTGAATTGTTTAGGAAAATTGTGTTTCTGTTGGTTACATGTTTTGTGACCTACAAATTTCAAACATTCCTTTCCAAATTTGAGTGTTTAAATGAAAAATTGTGCTTATCAACATTTCCAAAAGCGTTCCAAGTAGGTCAATTAATAGTTTTATTATCTTTCAATCAATTAGAAAAAAATTATCCTATTTTTTGATTTTTGAAAATTTTGAATTTCAAGGTTATAGTGCAAAAAGAAATTTTCAAATTTTAAATCCTCCAAAGAGATATTTTAGATGCCTAAATGAATTGCAGGCAGTACAGAAGCAAATTAGGCAAAGTGCATGTTTTGTTGCCTCTCGGATCTAAAGTTTCGTAACATATTTTTCAGTAATTCCTTGGGTAAAATTTTGTAGCCGAGGAATAAAAGAACTAATTCAGTGAATTTAATCACTGATCAAGTATATTTTCTATGATTATTCACATTAGCGTACTTCAAAATATAAATTTATTGCGTCTTGCTTGTTCGATAATTATTTTATAGTAATAATTACTTGATCTCATAAGTTTTGAATGTTTAGTATGTCGTCTTCAGATATTTCTGTACCCATGGAAATTTGCGCAGCTTCTTTAACCTGAATTTGTAGCGATTTGCGTACTCTTATTGGTGTGTACTGAATTAATCTGACTCCAATTGATTATAAAATATGTTTATTATATCAGAACAACTTATATACAACAGTTATATGAAAACCTTGTAAAGTGGGTAAAGGTACCCTTCAAATATCGGATAAATCTGAGCTTCCAGCATTATCCCGTATCCCAATAATCTTAACTGTTTTAACGTATCCTATATTATCGGCGATTATTTTTCCTAATTCTGGAAAATGCCAGCCGTACCATTCCCGACACCTCATAATATAATTATTAAGTTCCTTGTCTAAATCATCGAGTACCGAAACAGCTTGGATAATCATTGTGTTTATTTTATCAGGGGAGAATTTTAATTTACCGTGATAACGAATGTGCCAAACCTAACGCCATGGCATTCATTTTTTTTTAGGCAACCCAGCTAATAAACTTTCACTTTGTTATCTAATACAACGCATTAATTCCTGCACGGCTGTATTCGAGACATATTGCAAGTTTAGTTTATCTTTGATTGCGTTTCCTAACTTTGCATCTGCTACAAGTTGATTCTGTATATTTTCATCCACGAATTGTTTCAGCATTTTCTTCAGACATTTTGAAAGTTTCCCTTCGACGGCTGCAGTTGTTGCAGCTAAAGCTTTGGTTGTATCCGCAAACTTTTCGAAATGCTTAAGTTTGACACAAAAAAAATTTAAATTAATTTAGATGGGTAGGAAAAAATTGTAAATTACTTACACTTTACTTGCAGCTTCAGGGGATTCAAATTCATGGTGAAGATTGTTGGATTGTTTAAGTTTCTTGTCAACCAGGAGCTGTAAAGCATGCGAAATTTTAAAAATTGACCTTAAAAATGGCATAGCCAGCTGAGGTTTCAAATAAAACCAGCATTTCGTAACACTATTCACGTTTTTATAATATAATATTGTTCATGTTTAAACCTTTACAAGGAACGACTCTAACCCACCTCTAACCTTATGCTCTAACCTAAAACAACCTAAAATGCAACATGCATCCCTTTGTTTTGGTCGGTAATGGTTCCGGCGCCAATAACGGTAACATAGGGAAATAATAGGTGGTGCCATTGCCTACTTTTACAACTTTACACATTTCATCAAAATCGGCTCACTAGTTTTTGCGTTAGAAGCGTTGCATACAAACGCAACCACAGACAGACATTTTCTAAACCATTTTTTCTTTAGCCATTTTATCTCATTTTATTTATCCGTCTGGGTTCCGGAGAAAGAATAGGCCCAGGGTATCCCCTGCCTGTCGTATGAGGCGACTATTTGGGCCGACCGTCCTATCTTCTGTTTTATGTTACGTGTAAGGTTTGTTAGTAAGTATCGTCGTTTGGCCATGTTTAGCCATTTTATCTCATTTTATTTATCCGTCTGGGTTCCGGAAAAAGAATAGGCCCAGGGTATCCCCTGCCTGTCGTATGAGGCGACTATTTGGGCCGACCGCGTCTTCGTTTGGCCATGTTTAGCCATTTTATCTCATTTTATTTATCCGTCTGGGTTCCGGAGAAAGAATAGGCCCAGGGTATCCCCTGCCTGTCGTATGAGGCGACTATTTGGGCCGACCGTCCTATCTCCTGTTTTATGTTACGTGTAAGGTTTATTAGTAAGTATCGTCGTTTGGCCATGTTTAGCCATTTTATCTCATTTTATTTATCCGTCTGGGTTCCGGAAAAAGAATAGGCCCAGGGTATCCCCTGCCTGTCGTATGAGGCGACTATTTGGGCCGACCGCGTCTTCGTTTGGCCATGTTTAGCCAATTTATCTCATTTTATTTATCCGTCTGGGTTCCGGAAAAAGAATAGGCCCAGGGTATCCCCTGCCTGTCGTATGAGGCGACTATTTGGGCCGACCGCGTCTTCGTTTGGCCATGTTTAGCCATTATATCTCATTTTATTTATCCGTCTGGGTTCCGGAAAAAGAATAGGCCCAGGGTATCTCCTGCCTGTCGTATGAGGCGACTATTTGGGCCGACCGCGTCTTCGTTTGGCCATGCTTAGCCATTTTATCTCATTTTATTTATCCGTCTGGGATCCGGAAAAAGAATAGGCCCAGGGTATCCCCTGCCTGTCGTATGAGGCGACTATTTGGGCCGACCGTCCTATCTCCTGTTTTATGTTACGTGTAAGGTTTGTTAGTAAGTATCGTCGTTTGGCCATGTTTAGCCATTTTATCTCATTTTATTTATCCGTCTGGGTTCCGGAGAAAGAATAGGCCCAGGGTATCCCCTGCCTGTCGTATGAGGCGACTATTTGGGCCGACCGTCCTATCTCCTGTTTTATGTTACGTGTAAGGTTTGTTAGTAAGTATCGTCGTTTGGCCATGTTTAGCCATTTTATCTCATTTTATTTATCCGTCTGGGTTCCGGAAAAAGAATAGGCCCAGGGTATCCCCTGCCTGTCGTATGAGGCGACTATTTGGGCCGACCGCGTCTTCGTTTGGCCATGTTTAGCCATTTTATCTCATTTTATTTATCCGTCTGGGTTCCGGAAAAAGAATAGGCCCAGGGTATCCCCTGCCTGTCGTATGAGGCGACTATTTGGGCCGACCGCGTCTTCGTTTGGCCATGTTTAGCCATTTTATCTCATTTTATTTATCCGTCTGGGATCCGGAAAAAGAATAGGCCCAGGGTATCCCCTGCCTGTCGTATGAGGCGACTATTTGGGCCGACCGCGTCTTCGTTTGGCCATGTTTAGCCAATTTATCTCATTTTATTTATCCGTCTGGGTTCCGGAAAAAGAATAGGCCCAGGGTATCCCCTGCCTGTCGTATGAGGCGACTATTTGGGCCGACCGCGTCTTCGTTTGGCCATGTTTAGCCATTTTATCTCATTTTATTTATCCGTCTGGGATCCGGAAAAAGAATAGGCCCAGGGTATCCCCTGCCTGTCGTATGAGGCGACTATTTGGGCCGACCGCGTCTTCGTTTGGCCATGTTTAGCCATTTTATCTCATTTTATTTATCCGTCTGGGTTCCGGAAAAAGAATAGGCCCAGGGTATCCCCTGCCTGTCGTATGAGGCGACTATTTGGGCCGACCGCGTCTTCGTTTGGCCATGTTTAGCCAATTTATCTCATTTTATTTATCCGTCTGGGATCCGGAAAAAGAATAGGCCCAGGGTATCCCCTGCCTGTCGTATGAGGCGACTATTTGGGCCGACCGCGTCTTCGTTTGGCCATGTTTAGCCATTTTATCTCATTTTATTTATCCGTCTGGGTTCCGGAAAAAGAATAGGCCCAGGGTATCCCCTGCCTGTCGTATGAGGCGACTATTTGGGCCGACCGCGTCTTCGTTTGGCCATGTTTAGCCAATTTATCTCATTTTATTTATCCGTCTGGGTTCCGGAAAAAGAATAGGCCCAGGGTATCCCCTGCCTGTCGTATGAGGCGACTATTTGGGCCGACCGCGTCTTCGTTTGGCCATGTTTAGCCATTTTATCTCATTTTATTTATCCGTCTGGGTTCCGGAAAAAGAATAGGCCCAGGGTATCTCCTGCCTGTCGTATGAGGCGACTATTTGGGCTGACCGCGTCTTCGTTTGGCCATGTTTAGCCAATTTATCTCATTTTATTTATCCGTCTGGGTTCCGGAAAAAGAATAGGCCCAGGGTATCCCCTGCCTGTCGTATGAGGCGACTATTTGGGCCGACCGCGTCTTCGTTTGGCCATGTTTAGCCATTTTATCTCATTTTATTTATCCGTCTGGGTTCCGGAAAAAGAATAGGCCCAGGGTATCCCCTGCCTGTCGTATGAGGCGACTATTTGGGCCGACCGCGTCTTCGTTTGGCCATGTTTAGCCATTTTATCTCATTTTATTTATCCGTCTGGGTTCCGGAAAAAGAATAGGCCCAGGGTATCCCCTGCCTGTCGTATGAGGCGACTATTTGGGCCGACCGCGTCTTCGTTTGGCCATGTTTAGCCATTTTATCTCATTTTATTTATCCGTCTGGGTTCCGGAAAAAGAATAGGCCCAGGGTATCCCCTGCCTGTCGTATGAGGCGACTATTTGGGCCGACCGCGTCTTCGTTTGGCCATGTTTAGCCATTTTATCTCATTTTATTTATCCGTCTGGGTTCCGGAAAAAGAATAGGCTCAGGGTATCCCCTGCCTGTCGTATGAGGCGACTATTTAGGCCGACCGCGTCTTCGTTTGGCCATGTTTAGCCATTTTATCTCATTTTATTTATCCGTCTGGGTTCCGGAAAAAGAATAGGCCCAGGATATCCCCTGCCTGTCGTATGAGGCGACTATTTGGGCCGACCGCGTCTTCGTTTGGCCATGTTTAGCCAATTTATCTCATTTTATTTATCCGTCTGGGTTCCGGAAAAAGAATAGGCCCAGGGTATCCCCTGCCTGTCGTATGAGGCGACTATTTGGGCCGACCGCGTCTTCGTTTGGCCATGTTTAGCCATTTTATCTCATTTTATTTATCCGTCTGGGTTCCGGAAAAAGAATAGGCCCAGGGTATCTCCTGCCTGTCGTATGAGGCGACTATTTGGGCCGACCGCGTCTTCATTTGGCCATGTTTAGCCATTTTATCTCATTTTATTTATCCGTCTGGGATCCGGAAAAAGAATAGGCCCAGGGTATCCCCTGCCTGTCGTATGAGGCGACTATTTGGGCCGACCGCGTCTTCGTTTGGCCATGTTTAGCCATTTTATCTCATTTTATTTATCCGTCTGGGTTCCGGAAAAAGAATAGGCCCAGGGTATCTCCTGCCTGTCGTATGAGGCGACTATTTGGGCCGACCGCGTCTTCGTTTGGCCATGTTTAGCCATTTTATCTCATTTTATTTATCCGTCTGGGTTCCGGAAAAAGAATAGGCCCAGGGTATCCCCTGCCTGTCGTATGAGGCGACTATTTGGGCCGACCGCGTCTTCGTTTGGCCATGTTTAGCCATTTTATCTCATTTTATTTATCCGTCTGGGTTCCGGAAAAAGAATAGGCCCAGGGTATCCCCTGCCTGTCGTATGAGGCGACTATTTGGGCCGACCGCGTCTTCGTTTGGCCATGTTTAGCCAATTTATCTCATTTTATTTATCCGTCTGGGTTCCGGAAAAAGAATAGGCCCAGGGTATCCCCTGCCTGTCGTATGAGGCGACTATTTGGGCCGACCGCGTCTTCGTTTGGCCATGTTTAGCCATTTTATCTCATTTTATTTATCCGTCTGGGATCCGGAAAAAGAATAGGCCCAGGGTATCCCCTGCCTGTCGTATGAGGCGACTATTTGGGCCGACCGCGTCTTCGTTTGGCCATGTTTAGCCATTTTATCTCATTTTATTTATCCGTCTGGGTTCCGGAAAAAGAATAGGCCCAGGGTATCCCCTGCCTGTCGTATGAGGCGACTATTTGGGCCGACCGCGTCTTCGTTTGGCCATGTTTAGCCATTTTATCTCATTTTATTTATCCGTCTGGGTTCCGGAAAAAGAATAGGCCCAGGGTATCCCCTGCCTGTCGTATGAGGCGACTATTTGGGCCGACCGCGTCTTCGTTTGGCCATGTTTAGCCATTTTATCTCATTTTATTTATCCGTCTGGGTTCCGGAAAAAGAATAGGCCCAGGGTATCTCCTGCCTGTCGTATGAGGCGACTATTTGGGCCGACCGCGTCTTCGTTTGGCCATGTTTAGCCAATTTATCTCATTTTATTTATCCGTCTGGGTTCCGGAAAAAGAATAGGCCCAGGGTATCCCCTGCCTGTCGTATGAGGCGACTATTTGGGCCGACCGCGTCTTCGTTTGGCCATGTTTAGCCATTTTATCTCATTTTATTTATCCGTCTGGGTTCCGGAAAAAGAATAGGCCCAGGGTATCTCCTGCCTGTCGTATGAGGCGACTATTTGGGCCAGCGCGTCTTCGTTTGGCCATGTTTAGCCAATTTATCTCATTTTATTTATCCGTCTGGGTTCCGGAAAAAGAATAGGCCCAGGGTATCCCCTGCCTGTCGTATGAGGCGACTATTTGGGCCGACCGCGTCTTCGTTTGGCCATGTTTAGCCATTTTATCTCATTTTATTTATCCGTCTGGGTTCCGGAAAAAGAATAGGCCCAGGGTATCTCCTGCCTGTCGTATGAGGCGACTATTTGGGCCGACCGCGTCTTCGTTTGGCCATGTTTAGCCATTTTATCTCATTTTATTTATCCGTCTGGGATCCGGAAAAAGAATAGGCCCAGGGTATCCCCTGCCTGTCGTATGAGGCGACTATTTGGGCCGACCGTCCTATCTCCTGTTTTATGTTACGTGTAAGGTTTGTTAGTAAGTATCGTCGTTTGGCCATGTTTAGCCATTTTATCTCATTTTATTTATCCGTCTGGGTTCCGGAAAAAGAATAGGCCCAGGGTATCCCCTGCCTGTCGTATGAGGCGACTATTTGGGCCGACCGCGTCTTCGTTTGGCCATGTTTAGCCATTTTATCTCATTTTATTTATCCGTCTGGGTTCCGGAAAAAGAATAGGCCCAGGGTATCCCCTGCCTGTCGTATGAGGCGACTATTTGGGCCGACCGCGTCTTCGTTTGGCCATGTTTAGCCATTTTATCTCATTTTATTTATCCGTCTGGGTTCCGGAAAAAGAATAGGCCCAGGGTATCCCCTGCCTGTCGTATGAGGCGACTATTTGGGCCGACCGCGTCTTCGTTTGGCCATGTTTAGCCATTTTATCTCATTTTATTTATCCGTCTGGGTTCCGGAAAAAGAATAGGCCCAGGGTATCCCCTGCCTGTCGTATGAGGCGACTATTTGGGCCGACCGCGTCTTCGTTTGGCCATGTTTAGCCATTTTATCTCATTTTATTTATCCGTCTGGGTTCCGGAAAAAGAATAGGCCCAGGGTATCTCCTGCCTGTCGTATGAGGCGACTATTTGGGCCGACCGCGTCTTCGTTTGGCCATGTTTAGCCAATTTATCTCATTTTATTTATCCGTCTGGGTTCCGGAAAAAGAATAGGCCCAGGGTATCCCCTGCCTGTCGTATGAGGCGACTATTTGGGCCGACCGCATCTTCGTTTGGCCATGTTGAGCCATTTTATCTCATTTTATTTATCCGTCTGGGTTCCGGAAAAAGAATAGGCCCAGGGTATCTCCTGCCTGTCGTATGAGGCGACTATTTGGGCCGACCGCGTCTTCGTTTGGCCATGTTTAGCCATTTTATCTCATTTTATTTATCCGTCTGGGTTCCGGAAAAAGAATAGGCCCAGGGTATCCCCTGCCTGTCGTATGAGGCGACTATTTGGGCCGACCGCGTCTTCGTTTGGCCATGTTTAGCCATTTTATCTCATTTTATTTATCCGTCTGGGTTCCGGAAAAAGAATAGGCCCAGGGTATCCCCTGCCTGTCGTATGAGGCGACTATTTGGGCCGACCGCGTCTTCGTTTGGCCATGTTTAGCCAATTTATCTCATTTTATTTATCCGTCTGGGTTCCGGAAAAAGAATAGGCCCAGGGTATCCCCTGCCTGTCGTATGAGGCGACTATTTGGGCCGACCGCGTCTTCGTTTGGCCATGTTTAGCCATTTTATCTCATTTTATTTATCCGTCTGGGTTCCGGAAAAAGAATAGGCCCAGGGTATCCCCTGCCTGTCGTATGAGGCGACTATTTGGGCCGACCGCGTCTTCGTTTGGCCATGTTTAGCCATTATATCTCATTTTATTTATCCGTCTGGGTTCCGGAAAAAGAATAGGCCCAGGGTATCTCCTGCCTGTCGTATGAGGCGACTATTTGGGCCGACCGCGTCTTCGTTTGGCCATGCTTAGCCATTTTATCTCATTTTATTTATCCGTCTGGGTTCCGGAAAAAGAATAGGCCCAGGGTATCTCCTGCCTGTCGTATGAGGCGACTATTTGGGCCGACCGCGTCTTCGTTTGGCCATGTTTAGCCATTTTATCTCATTTTATTTATCCGTCTGGGTTCCGGAAAAAGAATAGGCCCAGGGTATCCCCTGCCTGTCGTATGAGGCGACTATTTGGGCCGACCGCGTCTTCGTTTGGCCATGTTTAGCCATTTTATCTCATTTTATTTATCCGTCTGGGTTCCGGAAAAAGAATAGGCCCAGGGTATCCCCTGCCTGTCGTATGAGGCGACTATTTGGGCCGACCGCGTCTTCGTTTGGCCATGTTTAGCCATTTTATCTCATTTTATTTATCCGTCTGGGTTCCGGAAAAAGAATAGGCCCAGGGTATCCCCTGCCTGTCGTATGAGGCGACTATTTGGGCCGACCGCGTCTTCGTTTGGCCATGTTTAGCCATTTTATCTCATTTTATTTATCCGTCTGGGTTCCGGAAAAAGAATAGGCCCAGGGTATCTCCTGCCTGTCGTATGAGGCGACTATTTGGGCCGACCGCGTCTTCGTTTGGCCATGTTTAGCCAATTTATCTCATTTTATTTATCCGTCTGGGTTCCGGAAAAAGAATAGGCCCAGGGTATCCCCTGCCTGTCGTATGAGGCGACTATTTGGGCCGACCGCATCTTCGTTTGGCCATGTTGAGCCATTTTATCTCATTTTATTTATCCGTCTGGGTTCCGGAAAAAGAATAGGCCCAGGGTATCTCCTGCCTGTCGTATGAGGCGACTATTTGGGCCGACCGCGTCTTCGTTTGGCCATGTTTAGCCATTTTATCTCATTTTATTTATCCGTCTGGGATCCGGAAAAACAATAGGCCCAGGGTATCCCCTGCCTGTCGTATGAGGCGACTATTTGGGCCGACCGTCCTATCTCCTGTTTTATGTTACGTGTAAGGTTTGTTAGTAAGTATCGTCGTTTGGCCATGTTTAGCCATTTTATCTCATTTTATTTATCCGTCTGGGTTCCGGAAAAAGAATAGGCCCAGGGTATCCCCTGCCTGTCGTATGAGGCGACTATTTGGGCCGACCGCGTCTTCGTTTGGCCATGTTTAGCCAATTTATCTCATTTTATTTATCCGTCTGGGTTCCGGGAAAAGAATAGGCCCAGGGTATCCCCTGCCTGTCGTATGAGGCGACTATTTGGGCCGACCGCGTCTTCGTTTGGCCATGTTTAGCCATTTTATCTCATCTTATTTATCCGTCTGGGTTCCGGAAAAAGAATAGGCCCAGGGTATCCCCTGCCTGTCGTATGAGGCGACTATTTGGGCCGACCGCGTCTTCGTTTGGCCATGTTTAGCCATTTTATCTCATTTTATTTATCCGTCTGGGTTCCGGAAAAAGAATAGGCCCAGGGTATCTCCTGCCTGTCGTATGAGGCGACTATTTGGGCCGACCGCGTCTTCGTTTGGCCATGTTTAGCCATTTTATCTCATTTTATTTATCCGTCTGGGATCCGGAAAAAGAATAGGCCCAGGGTATCCCCTGCCTGTCGTATGAGGCGACTATTTGGGCCGACCGCGTCTTCGTTTGGCCATGTTTAGCCATTTTATCTCATTTTATTTATCCGTCTGGGTTCCGGAAAAAGAATAGGCCCAGGGTATCCCCTGCCTGTCGTATGAGGCGACTATTTGGGCCGACCGCGTCTTCGTTTGGCCATGTTTAGCCATTTTATCTCATTTTATTTATCCGTCTGGGTTCCGGAAAAAGAATAGGCCCAGGGTATCCCCTGCCTGTCGTATGAGGCGACTATTTGGGCCGACCGCGTCTTCGTTTGGCCATGTTTAGCCATTTTATCTCATTTTATTTATCCGTCTGGGTTCCGGAAAAAGAATAGGCCCAGGGTATCCCCTGCCTGTCGTATGAGGCGACTATTTGGGCCGACCGCGTCCTCGTTTGGCCATGTTTAGCCATTTTATCTCATTTTATTTATCCGTCTGGGTTCCGGAAAAAGAATAGGCCCAGGGTATCCCCTGCCTGTCGTATGAGGCGACTATTTGGGCCGACCGCGTCTTCGTTTGGCCATGTTTAGCCAATTTATCTCATTTTATTTATCCGTCTGGGTTCCGGAAAAAGAATAGGCCCAGGGTATCCCCTGCCTGTCGTATGAGGCGACTATTTGGGCCGACCGCGTCTTCGTTTGGCCATGTTTAGCCATTTTATCTCATTTTATTTATCCGTCTGGGTTCCGGAAAAAGAATAGGCCCAGGGTATCCCCTGCCTGTCGTATGAGGCGACTATTTGGGCCGACCGCGTCTTCGTTTGGCCATGTTTAGCCATTTTATCTCATTTTATTTATCCGTCTGGGTTCCGGAAAAAGAATAGGCCCAGGGTATCTCCTGCCTGTCGTATGAGGCGACTATTTGGGCCGACCGCGTCTTCGTTTGGCCATGTTTAGCCATTTTATCTCATTTTATTTATCCGTCTGGGTTCCGGAAAAAGAATAGGCCCAGGGTATCCCCTGCCTGTCGTATGAGGCGACTATTTGGACCGACCGCGTCTTCGTTTGGCCATGTTTAGCCATTTTATCTCATTTTATTTATCCGTCCGGGTTCCGGAAAAAGAATAGGCCCAGGGTATCCCCTGCCTGTCGTATGAGGCGACTATTTGGGCCGACCGCGTCTTCGTTTGGCCATGTTTAGCCAATTTATCTCATTTTATTTATCCGTCTGGGATCCGGAAAAAGAATAGGCCCAGGGTATCCCCTGCCTGTCGTATGAGGCGACTATTTGGGCCGACCGCGTCTTCGTTTGGCCATGTTTAGCCATTTTATCTCATTTTATTTATCCGTCTGGGTTCCGGAAAAAGAATAGGCCCAGGGTATCCCCTGCCTGTCGTATGAGGCGACTATTTGGGCCGACCGCGTCTTCGTTTGGCCATGTTTAGCCAATTTATCTCATTTTATTTATCCGTCTGGGTTCCGGAAAAAGAATAGGCCCAGGGTATCCCCTGCCTGTCGTATGAGGCGACTATTTGGGCCGACCGCGTCTTCGTTTGGCCATGTTTAGCCATTTTGTCTCATTTTATTTATCCGTCTGGGTTCCGGAAAAAGAATAGGCCCAGGGTATCTCCTGCCTGTCGTATGAGGCGACTATTTGGGCCGACCGCGTCTTCGTTTGGCCATGTTTAGCCATTTTATCTCATTTTATTTATCCGTCTGGGTTCCGGAAAAAGAATAGGCCCAGGGTATCTCCTGCCTGTCGTATGAGGCGACTATTTGGGCCGACCGCGTCTTCGTTTGGCCATGTTTAGCCATTTTATCTCATTTTATTTATCCGTCTGGGTTCCGGAAAAAGAATAGGCCCAGGGTATCTCCTGCCTGTCGTATGAGGCGACTATTTGGGCCGACCGCGTCTTCGTTTGGCCATGTTTAGCCATTTTATCTCATTTTATTTATCCGTCTGGGTTCCGGAAAAAGAATAGGCCCAGGGTATCCCCTGCCTGTCGTATGAGGCGACTATTTGGGCCGACCGCGTCTTCGTTTGGCCATGTTTAGCCATTTTATCTCATTTTATTTATCCGTCTGGGTTCCGGAAAAAGAATAGGCCCAGGGTATCCCCTGCCTGTCGTATGAGGCGACTATTTGGGCCGACCGCGTCTTCGTTTGGCCATGTTTAGCCAATTTATCTCATTTTATTTATCCGTCTGGGATCCGGAAAAAGAATAGGCCCAGGGTATCCCCTGCCTGTCGTATGAGGCGACTATTTGGGCCGACCGCGTCTTCGTTTGGCCATGTTTAGCCATTTTATCTCATTTTATTTATCCGTCTGGGTTCCGGAAAAAGAATAGGCCCAGGGTATCCCCTGCCTGTCGTATGAGGCGACTATTTGGGCCGACCGCGTCTTCGTTTGGCCATGTTTAGCCAATTTATCTCATTTTATTTATCCGTCTGGGATCCGGAAAAAGAATAGGCCCAGGGTATCCCCTGCCTGTCGTATGAGGCGACTATTTGGGCCGACCGCGTCTTCGTTTGGCCATGTTTAGCCATTTTATCTCATTTTATTTATCCGTCTGGGTTCCGGAAAAAGAATAGGCCCAGGGTATCCCCTGCCTGTCGTATGAGGCGACTATTTGGGCCGACCGCGTCTTCGTTTGGCCATGTTTAGCCAATTTATCTCATTTTATTTATCCGTCTGGGTTCCGGAAAAAGAATAGGCCCAGGGTATCCCCTGCCTGTCGTATGAGGCGACTATTTGGGCCGACCGCGTCTTCGTTTGGCCATGTTTAGCCATTTTATCTCATTTTATTTATCCGTCTGGGTTCCGGAAAAAGAATAGGCCCAGGGTATCTCCTGCCTGTCGTATGAGGCGACTATTTGGGCCGACCGCGTCTTCGTTTGGCCATGTTTAGCCAATTTATCTCATTTTATTTATCCGTCTGGGTTCCGGAAAAAGAATAGGCCCAGGGTATCCCCTGCCTGTCGTATGAGGCGACTATTTGGGCCGACCGCGTCTTCGTTTGGCCATGTTTAGCCATTTTATCTCATTTTATTTATCCGTCTGGGTTCCGGAAAAAGAATAGGCCCAGGGTATCCCCTGCCTGTCGTATGAGGCGACTATTTGGGCCGACCGCGTCTTCGTTTGGCCATGTTTAGCCATTTTATCTCATTTTATTTATCCGTCTGGGTTCCGGAAAAAGAATAGGCCCAGGGTATCCCCTGCCTGTCGTATGAGGCGACTATTTGGGCCGACCGCGTCTTCGTTTGGCCATGTTTAGCCATTTTATCTCATTTTATTTATCCGTCTGGGTTCCGGAAAAAGAATAGGCCCAGGGTATCCCCTGCCTGTCGTATGAGGCGACTATTTGGGCCGACCGCGTCTTCGTTTGGCCATGTTTAGCCATTTTATCTCATTTTATTTATCCGTCTGGGTTCCGGAAAAAGAATAGGCCCAGGGTATCCCCTGCCTGTCGTATGAGGCGACTATTTGGGCCGACCGCGTCTTCGTTTGGCCATGTTTAGCCATTTTATCTCATTTTATTTATCCGTCTGGGTTCCGGAAAAAGAATAGGCCCAGGGTATCCCCTGCCTGTCGTATGAGGCGACTATTTGGGCCGACCGCGTCTTCGTTTGGCCATGTTTAGCCATTTTATCTCATTTTATTTATCCGTCTGGGTTCCGGAAAAAGAATAGGCCCAGGGTATCCCCTGCCTGTCGTATGAGGCGACTATTTGGGCCGACCGCGTCTTCGTTTGGCCATGTTTAGCCATTTTATCTCATTTTATTTATCCGTCTGGGTTCCGGAAAAAGAATAGGCCCAGGGTATCCCCTGCCTGTCGTATGAGGCGACTATTTGGGCCGACCGCGTCTTCGTTTGGCCATGTTTAGCCAATTTATCTCATTTTATTTATCCGTCTGGGTTCCGGAAAAAGAATAGGCCCAGGGTATCCCCTGCCTGTCGTATGAGGCGACTATTTGGGCCGACCGCGTCTTCGTTTGGCCATGTTTAGCCATTTTATCTCATTTTATTTATCCGTCTGGGTTCCGGAAAAAGAATAGGCCCAGGGTATCTCCTGCCTGTCGTATGAGGCGACTATTTGGGCCGACCGCGTCTTCATTTGGCCATGTTTAGCCATTTTATCTCATTTTATTTATCCGTCTGGGATCCGGAAAAAGAATAGGCCCAGGGTATCCCCTGCCTGTCGTATGAGGCGACTATTTGGGCCGACCGCGTCTTCGTTTGGCCATGTTTAGCCATTTTATCTCATTTTATTTATCCGTCTGGGTTCCGGAAAAAGAATAGGCCCAGGGTATCTCCTGCCTGTCGTATGAGGCGACTATTTGGGCCGACCGCGTCTTCGTTTGGCCATGTTTAGCCATTTTATCTCATTTTATTTATCCGTCTGGGTTCCGGAAAAAGAATAGGCCCAGGGTATCCCCTGCCTGTCGTATGAGGCGACTATTTGGGCCGACCGCGTCTTCGTTTGGCCATGTTTAGCCATTTTATCTCATTTTATTTATCCGTCTGGGTTCCGGAAAAAGAATAGGCCCAGGGTATCCCCTGCCTGTCGTATGAGGCGACTATTTGGGCCGACCGCGTCTTCGTTTGGCCATGTTTAGCCATTTTATCTAATTTTATTTATCCGTCTGGGTTCCGGAAAAAGAATAGGCCCAGGGTATCCCCTGCCTGTCGTATGAGGCGACTATTTGGGCCGACCGCGTCTTCGTTTGGCCATGTTTAGCCATTTTATCTCATTTTATTTATCCGTCTGGGTTCCGGAAAAAGAATAGGCCCAGGGTATCTCCTGCCTGTCGTATGAGGCGACTATTTGGGCCGACCGCGTCTTCGTTTGGCCATGTTTAGCCATTTTATCTCATTTTATTTATCCGTCTGGGATCCGGAAAAAGAATAGGCCCAGGGTATCCCCTGCCTGTCGTATGAGGCGACTATTTGGGCCGACCGCGTCTTCGTTTGGCCATGTTTAGCCATTTTATCTCATTTTATTTATCCGTCTGGGTTCCGGAAAAAGAATAGGCCCAGGGTATCCCCTGCCTGTCGTATGAGGCGACTATTTGGGCCGACCGCGTCTTCGTTTGGCCATGTTTAGCCATTTTATCTCATTTTATTTATCCGTCTGGGTTCCGGAAAAGAATAGGCCCAGGGTATCTCCTGCCTGTCGTATGAGGCGACTATTTGGGCCGACCGCGTCTTCGTTTGGCCATGTTTAGCCAATTTATCTCATTTTATTTATCCGTCTGGGTTCCGGAAAAAGAATAGGCCCAGGGTATCCCCTGCCTGTCGTATGAGGCGACTATTTGGGCCGACCGCGTCTTCGTTTGGCCATGTTTAGCCATTTTATCTCATTTTATTTATCCGTCTGGGTTCCGGAAAAAGAATAGGCCCAGGGTATCTCCTGCCTGTCGTATGAGGCGACTATTTGGGCCAGCGCGTCTTCGTTTGGCCATGTTTAGCCAATTTATCTCATTTTATTTATCCGTCTGGGTTCCGGAAAAAGAATAGGCCCAGGGTATCCCCTGCCTGTCGTATGAGGCGACTATTTGGGCCGACCGCGTCTTCGTTTGGCCATGTTTAGCCATTTTATCTCATTTTATTTATCCGTCTGGGTTCCGGAAAAAGAATAGGCCCAGGGTATCTCCTGCCTGTCGTATGACGCGACTATTTGGGCCGACCGCGTCTTCGTTTGGCCATGTTTAGCCATTTTATCTCATTTTATTTATCCGTCTGGGATCCGGAAAAAGAATAGGCCCAGGGTATCCCCTGCCTGTCGTATGAGGCGACTATTTGGGCCGACCGTCCTATCTCCTGTTTTATGTTACGTGTAAGGTTTGTTAGTAAGTATCGTCGTTTGGCCATGTTTAGCCATTTTATCTCATTTTATTTATCCGTCTGGGTTCCGGAAAAAGAATAGGCCCAGGGTATCCCCTGCCTGTCGTATGAGGCGACTATTTGGGCCGACCGCGTCTTCGTTTGGCCATGTTTAGCCATTTTATCTCATTTTATTTATCCGTCTGGGTTCCGGAAAAAGAATAGGCCCAGGGTATCCCCTGCCTGTCGTATGAGGCGACTATTTGGGCCGACCGCGTCTTCGTTTGGCCATGTTTAGCCATTTTATCTCATTTTATTTATCCGTCTGGGTTCCGGAAAAAGAATAGGCCCAGGGTATCCCCTGCCTGTCGTATGAGGCGACTATTTGGGCCGACCGCGTCTTCGTTTGGCCATGTTTAGCCATTTTATCTCATTTTATTTATCCGTCTGGGTTCCGGAAAAAGAATAGGCCCAGGGTATCCCCTGCCTGTCGTATGAGGCGACTATTTGGGCCGACCGCGTCTTCGTTTGGCCATGTTTAGCCATTTTATCTCATTTTATTTATCCGTCTGGGTTCCGGAAAAAGAATAGGCCCAGGGTATCTCCTGCCTGTCGTATGAGGCGACTATTTGGGCCGACCGCGTCTTCGTTTGGCCATGTTTAGCCAATTTATCTCATTTTATTTATCCGTCTGGGTTCCGGAAAAAGAATAGGCCCAGGGTATCCCCTGCCTGTCGTATGAGGCGACTATTTGGGCCGACCGCGTCTTCGTTTGGCCATGTTTAGCCATTTTATCTCATTTTATTTATCCGTCTGGGTTCCGGAAAAAGAATAGGCCCAGGGTATCTCCTGCCTGTCGTATGAGGCGACTATTTGGGCCGACCGCGTCTTCGTTTGGCCATGTTTAGCCATTTTATCTCATTTTATTTATCCGTCTGGGTTCCGGAAAAAGAATAGGCCCAGGGTATCCCCTGCCTGTCGTATGAGGCGACTATTTGGGCCGACCGCGTCTTCGTTTGGCCATGTTTAGCCATTTTATCTCATTTTATTTATCCGTCTGGGTTCCGGAAAAAGAATAGGCCCAGGGTATCCCCTGCCTGTCGTATGAGGCGACTATTTGGGCCGACCGCGTCTTCGTTTGGCCATGTTTAGCCAATTTATCTCATTTTATTTATCCGTCTGGGTTCCGGAAAAAGAATAGGCCCAGGGTATCCCCTGCCTGTCGTATGAGGCGACTATTTGGGCCGACCGCGTCTTCGTTTGGCCATGTTTAGCCATTTTATCTCATTTTATTTATCCGTCTGGGTTCCGGAAAAAGAATAGGCCCAGGGTATCCCCTGCCTGTCGTATGAGGCGACTATTTGGGCCGACCGCGTCTTCGTTTGGCCATGTTTAGCCATTATATCTCATTTTATTTATCCGTCTGGGTTCCGGAAAAAGAATAGGCCCAGGGTATCTCCTGCCTGTCGTATGAGGCGACTATTTGGGCCGACCGCGTCTTCGTTTGGCCATGCTTAGCCATTTTATCTCATTTTATTTATCCGTCTGGGTTCCGGAAAAAGAATAGGCCCAGGGTATCTCCTGCCTGTCGTATGAGGCGACTATTTGGGCCGACCGCGTCTTCGTTTGGCCATGTTTAGCCATTTTATCTCATTTTATTTATCCGTCTGGGATCCGGAAAAAGAATAGGCCCAGGGTATCCCCTGCCTGTCGTATGAGGCGACTATTTGGGCCGACCGTCCTATCTCCTGTTTTATGTTACGTGTAAGGTTTGTTAGTAAGTATCGTCGTTTGGCCATGTTTAGCCATTTTATCTCATTTTATTTATCCGTCTGGGTTCCGGAAAAAGAATAGGCCCAGGGTAACCCCTGCCTGTCGTATGAGGCGACTATTTGGGCCGACCGCGTCTTCGTTTGGCCATGTTTAGCCATTTTATCTCATTTTATTTATCCGTCTGGGTTCCGGAAAAAGAATAGGCCCAGGGTATCTCCTGCCTGTCGTATGAGGCGACTATTTGGGCCGACCGCGTCTTCGTTTGGCCATGTTTAGCCATTTTATCTCATTTTATTTATCCGTCTGGGTTCCGGAAAAAGAATAGGCCCAGGGTAACCCCTGCCTGTCGTATGAGGCGACTATTTGGGCCGACCGCGTCTTCGTTTGGCCATGTTTAGCCATTTTATCTCATTTTATTTATCCGTCTGGGTTCCGGAAAAAGAATAGGCCCAGGGTATCTCCTGCCTGTCGTATGAGGCGACTATTTGGGCCGACCGCGTCTTCGTTTGGCCATGTTTAGCCATTTTATCTCATTTTATTTATCCGTCTGGGATCCGGAAAAAGAATAGGCCCAGGGTATCCCCTGCCTGTCGTATGAGGCGACTATTTGGGCCGACCGTCCTATCTCCTGTTTTATGTTACGTGTAAGGTTTGTTAGTAAGTATCGTCGTTTGGCCATGTTTAGCCATTTTATCTCATTTTATTTATCCGTCTGGGTTCCGGAAAAAGAATAGGCCCAGGGTAACCCCTGCCTGTCGTATGAGGCGACTATTTGGGCCGACCGCGTCTTCGTTTGGCCATGTTTAGCCATTTTATCTCATTTTATTTATCCGTCTGGGTTCCGGAAAAAGAATAGGCCCAGGGTATCTCCTGCCTGTCGTATGAGGCGACTATTTGGGCCGACCGCGTCTTCGTTTGGCCATGTTTAGCCAATTTATCTCATTTTATTTATCCGTCTGGTTTCCGGAAAAAGAATAGGCCCAGGGTATCCCCTGCCTGTCGTATGAGGCGACTATTTGGGCCGACCGCGTCTTCGTTTGGCCATGTTTAGCCATTTTATCTCATTTTATTTATCCGTCTGGGTTCCGGAAAAAGAATAGGCCCAGGGTATATCCTGCCTGTCGTATGAGGCGACTATTTGGGCCGACCGCGTCTTCGTTTGGCCATGTTTAGCCAATTTATCTCATTTTATTTATCCGTCTGGGTTCCGGAAAAAGAATAGGCCCAGGGTATCCCCTGCCTGTCGTATGAGGCGACTATTTGGGCCGACCGCGTCTTCGTTTGGCCATGTTTAGCCATTTTATCTCATTTTATTTATCCGTCTGGGTTCCGGAAAAATAATAGGCCCAGGGTATCTCCTGCCTGTCGTATGAGGCGACTATTTGGGCCGACCGTCCTATCTCCTGTTTTATGTTACGTGTAAGGTTTGTTAGTAAGTATCGTCGTTTGGCCATGTTTAGCCAATTTATCTCATTTTATTTATCCGTCTGGGTTCCGGAAAAAGAATAGGCCCAGGGTATCCCCTGCCTGTTGTATGAGGCGACTATTTGGGCCGACCGCGTCTTCGTTTGGCCATGTTTAGCCATTTTATCTCATTTTATTTATCCGTCTGGGTTCCGGAAAAAGAATAGGCCCAGGGTATCCCCTGCCTGTCGTATGAGGCGAGTATTTGGGCCGACCGCGTCTTCGTTTGGCCATGTTTAGCCATTTTATCTCATTTTATTTATCCGTCTGGGTTCCGGAAAAAGAATAGGCCCAGGGTATCCCCTGCCTGTCGTATGAGGCGACTATTTGGGCCGACCGTCCTATCTCCTGTTTTATGTTACGTGTAAGGTTTGTTAGTAAGTATCGTCGTTTGGCCATGTTTAGCCAATTTATCTCATTTTATTTATCCGTCTGGGTTCCGGAAAAAGAATAGGCCCAGGGTATCCCCTGCCTGTTGTATGAGGCGACTATTTGGGCCGACCGCGTCTTCGTTTGGCCATGTTTAGCCATTTTATCTCATTTTATTTATCCGTCTGGGTTCCGGAAAAAGAATAGGCCCAGGGTATCCCCTGCCTGTCGTATGAGGCGACTATTTGGGCCGACCGCGTCTTCGTTTGGCCATGTTTAGCCATTTTATCTCATTTTATTTATCCGTCTGGGTTCCGGAAAAAGAATAGGCCCAGGGTATCCCCTGCCTGTCGTATGAGGCGACTATTTGGGCCGACCGCGTCTTCGTTTGGCCATGTTTAGCCATTTTATCTCATTTTATTTATCCGTCTGGGATCCGGAAAAAGAATAGGCCCAGGGTATCCCCTGCCTGTCGTATGAGGCGACTATTTGGGCCGACCGCGTCTTTGTTCGGCCATGTTTAGCCATTTTATCTCATTTTATTTATCCGTCTGGGTTCTGGAAAAAGAATAGGCCCAGGGTATCCCCTGCCTGTCGTATGAGGCGACTATTTGGGCCGATATATTGTATTCGAAGAGAGTTTAGAATTTGTAGTTCATCTTGAAACCTAATCCACTTTGTGTGAAGTTCAATAGGAATTGATTTGCCATAATTTTTGTATTATAGTTTTAGCGATAATGGTTACTGGAATGCCATAATCTTGCACCAAAACTAAAGATTATAATAGAAATGATCTAGTTCCCGTGCCACCAACCCCCATTTTTATAAATCTAATGCAATTTTGATTTTATTTTATATTTTGAATTTACCGCCCTATTTAAATCTCGCGCCAAGGAACTACCAATCGTAGGTGGCCACAGCATCGGCGTCTCTGTAGCTTGGATGCGATGAAATGAATTTGAATTGAATTTTAAAGTATTCAAACTGTGTTTTTATGTGTACTTTAAGCTCAGTTTTTGTGTTTGTGGACTTTCTGACCTCCTTAATTGAATGGGAAGCCAAGAATAAGTGTCAAAAGAAAAATTTTTGTTCGATATTACACAATTTTTGGTATGTGCTCGAAATCACCAGGAACTACAATCAGGTAACAAATTATTGTATTTACAAGGTTTATTACCAATTAGAAGTGGTTTAAAGTTCATTAGATGGTAATTATAATCAAAAGTTCAGTTAGTACTAATCAACACAAGTTATGTGTTCGTCGGGTTGCATAACTTCATCTCTGCCTTTTGATATTATCGACAATGTTACTTACTTTGAGCTATTTTTAAGCAAGTTTAGTTAGTTTATGCTTATCTGCTATTATTTATTTGTTTCTAAATGCCGTAATCTTATACCAAAACTAACGATTATAACAAAAATTATCCAGTTCCCATGCCAACAACTGTGTCGCCACCCCCCATTTTTATAAGTGTAATGCAATATGGTCATCACATGGTCTACCATGGTGGGTAAACGACTACACGCTTGTGGGTTGTCATAGGAACCCCTCATCGCATGATCTACCTTGGTTGGTAAATGCATATCTATGGTAACCACAGGACCGGTCATCATATGATCTGCGTTTTTCGAAGTGGCAACCGTAAAATGCATTGTATTTGCATGATAATCGATGAGCGTGCAATACTAGTACTAAACTCCCTTTTATGGAGGCCCCAACTCTGTATAGAAAATCTACAGAAAAAAATATCAGAATGCTTATAACATTTTTATTCAAACAAAGTAACACAAATTAAAAGTTTCTTGTAATAGGATGTTCTGGAAAATATTTTCCGAATTTAAAAACCCTTTTAGCAATTTTCTTGTTATTTTCATCTGTTGTCGAATAGGGCCCATTATGAATTTTTAAAACCCTTTCTTTGACTCGTTCCATAGCAAGGAAACAAAATGAATCTGCAAGAAGACGTTCAAAATCGGCATGTTGTAAACCAATACAGTATGACCTCGAAGCTCGCCCTAAAATTAAACCAATTTAAATGTTTATTTTAAAAATAAGATTTTCTTTACCTAAACAAGCTGTCATTGCATAAATATCGATGGCACATTCACCTAATCTTTTTAATTCCATATGTTTATTTACAACTTCAGGACCGTATCGAGATAATAATATTTCTGTTGCAAATTGGAGTCGTAATACACAGTACCTAAATTATTTATTTTAAATCATGAGTTTTAAAAAATAAAAAAACTTACTCAAGCCATTTTGATGCAATCACACAAGAAGGGTGGAGATAATTTTCCAAACCTAAATTCAGGTTGGGGTTGTCTTCATTTTGTTTACGTTGAGTCCACATTCTTTTGAATATGTCTTTGGGGTGGAAGAGGGGATTACGAACTTTTTTAATTGTTTCTTGGATTTGTAGCTATAAATTAAAAATTATTAAGAACATTTATGGGTATGTGATTTAGTCACGCCCCTTTTTTCTGCTCTGTAGGCAAATTTATTGAAATATTTCCTGTGTTAGTGCAAGTATTTTAGAGGAATTTTAATGAAATGTTTAAGGGTGTGGGTTAGCCACGCCCCTTTTCCTGCTCTGTAGACAAATTTATTGAAATATTTCCTGTGTTAGTGCAAGTATTTTACAGGAATTTTAATGAAATGTTTAAGGGTGAGGGTTAACCACGCCCCTTTTCCTGCTCTGTAGGCAAATTTATTGAAATATTTCCTGTGTTGGTGCATGTTTTTACAGGAATCTTAATAGAATTGAATGTTTTTCATGTAAATCTGAAACCGGTTTGAGGGTGTGGCTTAGCCACGCCCCTTTTCCTGCTCCGTAGGCAAGTTTATTGAATTAACGGGATTTTGCCTACAGAGTAGTTGAATAGCATGGCGTTATATTTTAAGAATCTTAATTATTACAAATTTTACCCCAGCATGTTGTAGTCCTAATAAAGCAACATTAAGCTTTAAATTATCACTGGTTTCGTTTAAAATGAGATGATTAAGGGCATCTCGGTGTAATAAATTGCACCAATGAGTTTTCATATAAGCTTCGGTTCCAATCAATTCCATACCTTTTAAAATCGAAGCAGACGTTTGTTCAGAACTGAAAGCCTATAAAACTTTTAGGATATTTTTTTATAATTTTAGGGGAATTACCTTTACAATTGCTGATTCTGTTTGACAGTCTTGGTTCTCATATTGATCTAATAAACCGGATGTTAAATACGTCAAGCTTTCTATAGCATACAGATTTGTAGTAATCTAAAAATTATAACCGAGATGAATTGGTTAATCAATTGTTATGATAATAATTACGTTAGCGATTGTAGATCGGACATTATCGGCTTCTGAAATGCTCACAGATCCACTATTAGTGTGTTTACAGTGATTTACAAGATTATTAATTAATTTTCTTAAAATTGCTGAGCAAGCAGGTCCGGTGCTTAATCGAAATTCCGTTAATAGTCCTGTAATTACAGAATCCGCTTCGTTTACTTTTCCAAGAATATTATCTAGAATTTTGGGGGGGGTTAACTTTTTTTTAACACATTTATTAGTTTAATTAAACTAACCTACTGGGACTGGAGTATTTTTAAACTTCACATTCGATATATCTGTCCCTTTAAGCCCTAAAGTGTCACAAGGATTTGTTGTGATTCCCCCAAAACTTTTTTCAACTAAAAATGCTGTAAACCTTGATTCTTTCAAGCCGATTTGATTCATAAATTCGGTTGATGCGATGACAACTAAAAAATCTGCAACTCCACCGTTTATAACATAAGATTTTTCCCCGTTTAATATCTGGAAAAAAAAAATTAAACCTTCCGTATTACAATTACGACAAAAATCTTACCCATGTTTTAGCATCTTTTGAAATCACAGCATTAGTTTTAAGTGAATTAAAGTCTGTCATATCAGCTTCGCTTAAACAAAATGCTGATAAAACATTTCCTTCTAATAATTGCGGTAAATATTTTTTTTTCTGTACTTCATTTCCATTTTTTATTAAAGCTTGTATTCCTAATTGATCATTACTAATTAAAGTTGTTGCTCCTGATGTAGCACTTCCTAAAATATCATAAATCCTACAACTTTCTGTCACGTTTAATTCTCTTGCCCCTAATAACTGCGAGCCTTGTAGTCCAAATAATTTCATTCGTCTCATATTTTCCATAAAATCACTTGGGGTTTTTTCTTGAGAGGGTAATTCCTTAAAATACGTTTGTATTGGTTCAATTTCCTTGTCGAGACTTTCAACATCTTCTTTTTCTAATTGTGGGTAAGTTAAAATGTCGGTATCGTAAATTCCAAGGAATAAATTTTTTACGAAGGGTGGTTTTTGAGGTTTTTTGGTTCTTATTTTTATAGAAATGTTGGATAAGCGTTCGTATTCTTTTATGATCTCTTTATTTGCTTTTTCCTTGTCTTCGTTTACTTTTACTGCAGTTTGTGTCGTGTAACAATTTCTTCTAATTCTTCGAAGAGATTTGTTGAAAATGTTTACAGGAAGAGGTTTAAGGCTTAATAAAGTGTTCATGATTGAAAATTACTTGGAATTAACTTACTTTAAATAGTAATTCCACTTTAAATTGTTCCTGGAGTAATTTGAGGTTAAGTTAGAAAATGTTACATCTAATTCTGTTCGACGTCGATTCTTTTATTTTACGTCGAATGGGGTTTACATCGAATATAATTTTTTTAAAAGGACATTGGTTTTGTTCTAAACAAAGTTTCTGGAAAGATACAGACTATAGACAGACATTTCCTGTTTCCCATCTCCCTGAGCAACTTGGTTTCGGAGTTACGGTTTTAATTTTTTAAATAAAATAATAAACACCCTCTGCCAGCGATCGTGACTATCTGACGGGGTTGATATTATGTAGTTTTCAAGTTCTACGAGCTGTTTCTAACAGTGACAACCACGTTCTTCTAGCATACTTAGTTTCAGAGATATGGAGCTCCAAAAATCGTCAAAATTGTCCAAAATGCCGTTTTTTAGGGGAAACGTTGGGTAGACCAACTCTTTAGCTCAACTCGCCGCCCCTTCACCTACCCCTAACACTTTTCTCTGTTTGTGAACAGGGGGACCAATTGGGCCCCGCTTTGTCACAGATACCCCCAACAGATCCGGATAAACGTCTATCAAGTTTGAACCCGATCTCCGACAAAAATAAAATGTTACTTTTAACAGCAAGTTTTTTCTGCAAGAGGGAAAGTGCTCATTTTCATGCCGCACCGTTTATTTTTATCCTAAATTCTATTTTGGACATCCCACACACGCTTTTTGTTCTCTAATTCATTGTTCCTTTAATGACTGTCACTGTTCGATTTTTTCTGGTTCTCAGCAACCCTTAACAATCGTTCAAAGACACAACAGGATTTCGATTTGGGTTAGTATCTCATTGTGAAAAGTTCGAAAGAAATGTAACTTATCTTAACAGCATAATAGCAGGACCTACTTTTTTCCGCCCTTTCATTACAAAGATTGTTCGATAAGAGGGTGTGTTTTAGCGGAAATGCTTTGAAGAAAAACACATTTAACTTTTTGAAAAATTGTTATGTGTATTATAACTTATAATTTTTTATCTTGGAATTGGAAATATTAAAAAAAGAAGTTTGTATTTTTTTTTTAGAATTATTTTTGTGAAAATAAGGGTGACTTTATTGGGGTGGTAATTATGAAAGAATTGTTTACCGATTTTGAATCTTGCGTTGCTCTATTTCAGTTATTTTGGGTTGGGGATTCCCCTTGTGGGCCTTGGATACCCATGGACTAACCTTTTCCTGAAATATTTTAAAAGTTTTGGGTTTGATTAAAAAAAACACTGCTTGGTATTAAAGAAGGTTTATTTTATATTTCTTATGTATAACGAATATTTAGAAGAAACAACTGTGTTTAGGGTCTGCATGTGTCCTTCCCTTGGCACAACCAATAACGTACACTAGGATCACAATTATTAGGATCACACCAAGGAAAAATACAACATAAAAAGCAGGTTTTTGTTTGAATAAGAAACACTGGGGTGTAGCTGATTGCCGAATACGACTACTTTCAGATCGAAGCATTTCTAAAAAAGACATTTTAATAATTAACAGAAAAATTTGCTTTTAAAACTTACCCTAAAATTATTAACTATTTTATAATAACTTATGTTTTGGTTGTGGTTGACAAACACATGACAATTAATTAAATTTTAATTCAAAACAAAAATCAGTCAAGATTTTTTTTGAAGTGCTTGCTTGTCCTGGCTTGTCCAGTGGCGTAGGGGAAAATTGAGCAAAGATAAATTAATTCGAATTCTCGGAATTTTTTTATTCAATTTGGTCAGGTAATTAAGTAGGCTGTGACTCATTGTTATAAAGTTCTTTGAAAATTAATCCAGGTAGAAATAGGAAACGAGTTGTTTTTCTAAAACCAAAAGAGAGGGGGTTCCCCTAAAATTTATACGGTTTATAAATTAAAAAATCAGGAACCTTATACTAAATAGTTTTATCTTCTAAGGCGTATGTGCTTTTCCAGAAAAATACAAAGCACTCCAAACCATAATAATCGTAGCTGAAATCAAAACAAAAAAGAACCCCACGTAAAATATAAGAGGCATTTTAAATACAAGCCAACGTTGAGGCTGTTGATCTTCTTGTAAACGCATTTTCATAGCGTTTTCTAAAAAAAATTGATCAGAAAATATTAAAATAAATTTTAAAATTTACTTACGTCTTTGAAATTGAAAAACTTCCTTCAAATCTTTTGATTAAGTAATACTTTCATGTCAGATTTGAAAGACATCATGAAAAGGAGTCAAAATGACATTAAAAAAGCAGTGGCGTAGGTTTTAGAAGTGTTTTATGTATTCAAAGAATTTATTTGAGGAAATAATCCAATCGGACGCCACTGATTGCAAATTTGCTGTAGGAACGTTACATCGATCTAGGATCTAGAGTGTCACAGTACTTATTATCAAGGCACTCTACACCGATCAAAACAAGAGTTTAACACCCTTGTTCTGTAAAAAGTCGTTCACGAACGACTCGTTAGCTAACAGTCATCGTTTACGACTCTCGTAACGCGATCGTGTTCATGTACAACCCGAAAAATCGTCACCAAGGAGTCGTCACGGATTACAGAATAGGGGTGTAAGGGTGAAATCTTTATTCCCACCCCCTAACAATTTTATTTTGAGAACTCGGCACTATATTACAAACATATAAATAAAAGACCAGCTCTGTACAACGCACTGCAGCTCGTATATTATATTTGTTATATTTACAAAGTCATTGTTAAATTTAATATATTTTAGATTCGTTAAGGGCTAAGGGTTTAGTTTTGTACTAAATCAAGATAAATAATTATATAAAAACAATTAAAAAATCATAAAAGCATTTTGAAGAAGTCTTAATGGGGATGATCGACATATGGCTCTACTGGATGGGCAAGGGTATCTGCTAAGGCATTCGGAAAGCATTTTGTCGCATTCGCATAGACGTTGAGCACAAGATCCAGAACCACCCCATTCTCCATGATCCAAGGCTGGAAAATATTGAAAAGGTGTTTGATTTAAATTTAGGGGTGGGAAAAATTGGTGGTAGATATCTTCTTTCTGGTGCGGAATACAAAAAAATATTTCAAATAATAGTTGTAGAGGAGTAAGAGGTCTACAAGAAAATGTAAAAATATACAGGGTGTTCCATTTGAAATAACCGAGTTATGATACAATTTTGAGGAATTTTTGTCATGCACCTTTTTGAAAAAAAATGAGTAGGTTAGCAAAGCCGCAACCGAAATACAAAAGTGAGACATATTTAGAAAGCCTATTAAATGTGTAAAAATATTACATAAAAATATACAGGATGTTGTATTTAAAATAACCAAGCTATGTAACATTTTTGAGAAATTTTATTCTGGTCCGCAAATAGCACCTTTTTGAAAAAAATTAAATAACTTGGCCAGGCTTCGTACCAATTTCAAAAATGAAATATATTCAGAAAGCCCATTAAAAGTATAATAAAATTATGTAAGAATATATAGGGTGTTCCATTTGAAATAACCGAGTTATGATACATTTTTGAGGAATTTTTGTCATGCACCTTTTTGAAAAAAAATGAGTAGGTTAGCAAAGCCGCAACCGAAATACAAAAGTGAGACATATTTAGAAAGCCTATTAAATGTGTAAAAATATTACATAAAAATATACAGGATGTTGTATTTAAAATAACCAAGCTATGTAACATTTTTGAGAAATTTTATTCAGGTCCGCAAATAGCACCTTTTTGAAAAAAATTAAATAACTTGGCCAGGCTTCGTACCAATTTCAAAAATGAAATATATTCAGAAAGCCCATTAAAAGTATAATAAGATTATGTAAAAATATATAGGGTGTTCCATTTGAAATAACCGAGTTATGATACATTTTTAAGGAATTTTTGTCATTACGCAAAATGCACCTTTTTGAAAAAAGTTGAGTGGGTCAGCAAAGCCGCAACCGAAATACAAAAGTGACACTTTTTTAGAAAGCCCATTAAATGTGTAAAAAAACTATATAAAAATATACAGGATGTTGTATTTAAAATAACCAAGCTATGTCACATTTTTGAGAAATTTTATTCAGGTTCGCAAAATGCACCTTTTTGAAAAAAATTAAGTAACTTGGCCAAGCTTCGTACAAATTTCAAAAACGAAAGATATATAAAAAGCCCATACACAGCTTAACAAGACTATGTAATAATATACAGGGTGTTGTATTTGAAATATCCTAGTTATGACACATTTTTACCAAATTTTACTTATCAGGTCTTCATTTTGCAAGTTTTTATATTGACAAAAGTTGAATAATCTGGAACAGTCCTAATCGATTTACAAAAATGAAACATATTCAGAAAGCCCATTAAAAGTATAGTAAGATTATGTAAAAATATATAGGGTGTTCCATTTGAAATAATTGAGAGATGGCCTGGCCTGCTTGGTCTTCTACAACTTTTATTTAAAACAGTTTTGATTATTTTTTTGCATTGTTCTAATTTTAATAAAAAAATTGGTGTAGTAGCTTCTTACCACAAAGAGGTTTATTATGGTAGCATTTCCAATAATACGGCACAAAATATTCCAAAAAAGTAGGACAATTTGAGGTGTCGTAGCACCAATCGTGCTTTTTACAGCATCTGAAATTTAAATCAGTTTAGTTCTTTTTTTTTATTCGTAAGTACACAGTTTTTTTAATATAGAACAACATTCTTTGTCAACATGACAAAATTTCAGAATGTTTAGGGAATGTGAAGAATTTTCTTCTGTCCGGGTGTGATAATAATCGGGAAAATATTATCAGAAAAATAATAAGAGTAGAAGTCATAAAAATGGACCTAATAATAATAAATCTTATTAAAAGGGAAACAATAAAGTTGACAAAAAGAAAACAAAAGGGCGATAGCCCAAGGAGACAAACAAGTCGTTGAACGATTTTTTAAATAATTTACGACGTTTTATTATGTTCATATTAATTTGATTTGAGCAAAGTTTATATTAGATATTTAAAAATAGCTTGCATGTTTATTTTCATATGACATCGGTTCAAGATTAATGAAATATTGGTTAAATGAGAAAGTTTTGTTATCTAACAGAACTGAACTTAAAAAAAAATCGTAAATTAATGCAAATATGTGCAAATTAAATTATTTCAACATAGAAGTAGAAACTTTCATAAATTGCACCGTTTTGTACGAATAATTCAAGAATATGTAAAAAGAGCAGTAACGCGTAAAGAGACAAAAAAGAGAAAAACAGTTTCACATAATAATGTATGTGAAATGTATGCAGACTTGCAATTACTCGGTAATGTAGGCAAAATTATTAAATTAAGTGAAAGTAAAAACTATTTGCATTATTAAATAGGAAATAACATCTGTAAACAAAGGAATCTTCGGACAATATCCTCATTAATTACGATTAAAAAAGAAAAAGCGCGATTAAACTGACTTTTCCGAGATATAAATAAGCAATGACCTTGAAGGTAATAAAATCGTAGATTTATGGAACTTCCCAAGGACAAGGTCAGGGCTAAAGTATGCAAAGTTTCAAGTCGACGTACTGTAATAGCAAGGGAGTGCGAGCTAAGGTGTTTGTCAATGAGCTAAAGAGAGCGCGCGCATGTGTCTCTACTCTGACGGTTCTCAGGCCCAAACTATTAACGTTAGACAAAATTTTTCCCGGAGTTTCTTGTAGGAAATTTTATTTTCTACAACTTTGATCTTATCTTATTTTGCACTTGCGCGGTTTAGCCTCATTCGCGCGAAAAAGTTTGTAATGCATAAAAAAAATATTACCTGTCAATTCCATCAACGGCATACCCAGATCCCAGAAACCCACAATAGCACCCATATCCCTTATAAATTAAGGGATTACATCCTGTCGCACAGCTGACCATGTTGTACAAGTGAACAACACCACGTTTCGATCTTCCTTCATGCACCTTCTCTGTTTGGCCGGTGTCCAAAAAATTCTCCGTGGAATCATCTTCCAGGGTTTGTCTGATCGATGGGTGCTTTAATGGTCGTGGTCTTGGTGTAACGTTCTTTGAGCAATTATGTCTGGAAATTTTTTTTCGATTCTATTAATTCTTGGGAACCTTAACTAGGCAAAAGCGAACATTTATTTAATTAGTAAGTTTTCATACTCAATTTATTTATCGTATTATACATCACGAAAGTGTCTTTACGGTATTCGGAGGTTTAAAAAATACGCACGTCCGTCACGCGGCCGCAAGTATAATTATTTCACTAAGATTTTCTAGATTTTTCTTAATAAATTCTGACTTACTCTGTATATAATTTATTTAATATACCAACGTTTTTCTATAAAAAATTTAATTTTGGTTTTATATTGCCCTAAATTTTTCGAATGATTTGATGTTGATGCGTGGTCGTACTGCCCTGTGGTGTTCGATCCTTTCTCGCCCCCGAAATTCGCACCCTGTCAGTCGTGTTATTTATTTTTTCATTCCTTTATGGTAATGCAGCCCTACAATGCCCTGAAACGGCAGCTAGCGAACTTATTTTTTCTATCACTTACTTTCCCTTTTCATCCTGGAAACGTATCGATGGTCCAAAGGGGTTGTTAGCGTATCCCAAGTAAACAGTGACGTTGGCGGAGTTTGTGGCCGTCCCGGGAGACGTAGACGTCGGGATCCAGGACCTCTCCTGAGGTTTCCCGGTGTCCACCGACTCGTTCTGCATACTAGATCCTGGAATGTTTATAAAAACAATTTTGGTTAAGGATAAAAATCGAATTTTATTTTTTTTGAGTTCATTGCTTTGGTCCTTGGGTTTCTTCTATTTACGACTTCAGGACGAAATTGTAATTTTGGGGTCATTGGTTTACAGGTTTCTCGAGTTTATTGGAATTGGGAAAATGATACCTACACAGAATAGTTTTTTTTTTGTAAAATGGGAATGTATTCTTTTTTTACATTTTGTGATTTTTGTGATTTTTTAAGCGGCACGAAAGTAAATATAGCAGAATCTGCTGTTGTAGGTGTAATAAATATTAATTGTGATTCAGTAATACCCTTCTACGAAAAATAATAGAAGATTTTATTCAAAGTTGAAAGTTATCAGCGGGACAGCGACGGGGTTGAGTCCAGTACGCTTTTTTGGGCCGGGGGTCGAATCCGGATTGGCCCAATTTTTTTTTTATTTTTTTAAAACCTAATTATGTGAAAACTAAAAATTTAATTAAATAAAATCCTAATTTAGATTTTTTTTTATAATTCTTGAGCTAAAATTAGTTTAATTTTCTTTTAAATACAAGAAAAATTAAATAATTACCACAGAAAAGGGCGTAATTGAACCAGAAAAGGCACTTAACAAATTTTGTCATCGTTATTTCTTCACATAAAAGCTTTAACCAGACTTTACTTTTGCAATTAAATGCAGTTTCATCTACAAAACATTGCGTCAATATATGTAATGTAAGTGTGCGTGTTTGTGATTATCTGCTGTGCAATTTGCACATATCTTAACGTTACGCTATAATTATTCACACGTATATATAATTAATTAGATGGAATTAGATAATTATATTGCAAAATATTATGGTGCGAAAAAAATTCAAAATTGTTATAAACTCTTGTTTTTTATCGATAGGTATATTAATAAAATTAAGGTTTTTGTAGTTAGAATTAAGCCGAAGAAAATTTTATAAGTAATTTTGTTTTTTTTCTTTATTACAGTTTCCATAATAAGTGTTTCCGGAGACATCAGTCAAAACCTCGCAAGGCAACCGGGAGGATCTACGGCTTCGGAAAAGCGTTGGCAAAAGGTAGGATTTTAAGTGATAAGTTGTCACTGACCAACCACGAAGAGGAGTGCTGGATTCAAGCCTTCGAGAAGGTCTTATGCATTTCTTTCGTTTTCCACAGCATTGTAGTCAGTGGTTAACACTCGAAGACAATTTATCACATAAAGACTGCTACTATACGGGGTGTCTCAAATGGATTAGAATAGTATGGGTATCTTGGTTATTATTGAACATAGAGATTCGGTTAAATGGACAATGTTTTGCAGTTTCTCATACTGATTCATAGCCCGATTAGAAAAGTTACAAATTTTCAGTCGTTCAGTTGTTATCTTGAATAAACTGAAAAATGCGTATTTTTAAAAAGTGGAATATTTCCGTAATTTTAATATTTATGGAGAAAAGTTTCAAATAAAAGTTACTAGGTTCGATTAGCACGATTTAAAAACGTCATTCAATTTTTTTTCAAAATGTATAAAATCAGCAGCAGCCCTCTTTCATAAAGCGATAACGGAGAATAAAATTCCCACCAAGAGCGTATTGCAATATTAAATACAAATTTAACAGGAGTGTTATGATATTCCAAGATCCCTACGGGGACAGAAAATTACTAGGAGGGCTATGAGGCTCCAGTAACAAAAAATACCAAATAGGTATAAAAATGTATCAGGAATCCTTTGCCAACCTGTACTAAAGTTGTTGTTACACAATATGAGAATGTCTTAAACTTTTTGTTTCCTCCATGGTGGCAAAGAGGGCGTTCTTTAAAATATATATTTTTTATGTAGGTACATTCTTGAAATATTTTTCAGGTACTTTCTTAAAACTCTTATTGGTACTTTTAAGTACCTACCAAATATTTTCTCTGCGCAAGGCTTCTTTGTCTAACGTTTTTTTTTTTCGGTTACGGCGCGACTGTGACTTAAGTGCCTGTTGAAGGAACCTGGTGGTCTTAAAAAAAATAGTGGATAAGTATTTGTGCAGTATTAAGTAATTTTTTTTGTATAATGTAATATTTGCTTAACTAAATTCAAGGATTTTTAGATTCAAATTTTTTCTCCCGAAGGAAGTTGAAGAAGATTTTGGATTTAGATACATTCTGCTGTTAGGTACTATGCTCGAATTTGTGTTGGTAGATGGTTACAATGGATACTTATTAATTATTATACAACGCTTTTTTGATTTTTTTAAAATGATTTTATTAGAACTGAGATTTCTAATGTGTAAATTATTTTCAACGTGCAAATGCATATACATTAACAGAAAGTGAATATTCAAAACTGCAAATTGAGTATTTGCATTCCTTTAGTAAATATGTTTTGTTTGTACGATGAAAGTTTTAATATTTTTAATAATTAATCGAAGGTAAAATGTTCTCATTTCTGGTAGGATTTCATAATTAATCACTTTGGTAGGTGTTCAGGTAATTTAGATTATTCATAAACTCAGAACAATTTTTTTTAGTTTCTACATTTGCTTACAAATTCATACATCAGTGATTTTTTTTTGGGACTTTCAAAACAATTAGGTAAGGGATAATAAAAGGTTGGGGCGAAACAGTTCGTTTTCTTGTTATTTTCAGTGATACTACATTGTCTATACTAATGGATACTTATTATACAACGCTTTTTTGATTTTTTTAAAATGATTTTATTAAAAATGAGATTTCGAGATTAAATTTCTAATGTCTAAATTATTTTCAACGTGCAAATGCATACACTAACAGAAAGTGAATATTCAAAACTGCAAATTGGGTACTTGCATTCTTTTAGTAAATATGTTTTGTTTGTACGATGAAAGTTTTAATATTTTTAATAATTAACCGAAGGAAAAATCTTCTCATTTCTGGTAGGATTTCATAATTAATCACTTTGGTAGGTCTTAAGGCGGCTTAGATTGTTCATACACTCAGAAGAATTTTTTTTAGTTTCTACATTTGCTTACAAATCCATACATCAGCGTTTTTTTTTTTTTGGATACTACTTACATTATTTGCTTGTAATTTTATTTTGGGGGGCTAATAATTGAGATTAGGTATAAGAGATTATAAATAGGGGGTGGAACGAAGTCGAACACCCATTGGATCAGCTGGAGATGGAACAAAGAGATTGATAATTATTTAATGGTACCTATGTTAAGTTTGAAAAACAAAACATTTTTTGTTTTTTTTAATTTTAAGATTTTTCAAAATAATTTTTTTTAGGTTTAAGGACATCCAGTTGCTGTTCTTAACTGGAAGTAATACCCGCCAAGATGAATGAAGACATTAACCCTCCACATTGTAGGCACAATATTGCAATTTTTCTTGTTGGAGAAGTGTGAAAACCATTTAGAAGATGGAATGTTACCAAAAGAAGTAAAAATTGAAAGTGAACCATGAACTGACCCCTTGGAAAAGTAAGAATAAAATATTATCTACATATTTTTTTATAAAAACAGTAAAAAACGCCGTTGTATATTTTAATAACCATTTTTTGTTCCCTCTGTCCTTCAAATTATTTGTTACTGAAATCGACTAGCAAACTCCGATTGGATTGAACACTAAAAAAGTGGTGGTGCCCACCTCCCCTGAATTTTCCCATACTAAATATAAACATTTCATTTTCATTCTGGCATTCATTAAAAATGAAAAATGTAGCTAATACCAAGCTGCCTAAGTATAGAAAATTGAAACAAAATCGTGTAGCCAGTTTTTTTGTAATAATTTTTCAAAAATCTTATTTTCGAAAATTTTCATGATATCAATACTTCCCATATACCAGTGGCGGTATTGGAAAGTAAAAATGGGTTGTACACTTTACTTACATACGCAATAAAAACAACGATTCTCGCTTAACATAAAACGCGAATACCCTATACGTACATAAAAACTTTGTTTGCGTGTTATTTCTAATTACACCACCCATGTTCATTCCTTTGAAGATTCTCACCTGCAATTTTTTCTAATTTGTCACTTCTTTGTGTTGGTACTAAGAAAACGAACTACAAAGGAGGGTTGTGTTTTTTTTTGTCTACGAAAAGTAGGTGGAATTAGATGAAGGTTGGATAAAAAATTTTAAAGGCTTTTCTAAAACGATTTTAACGGAGTGGGTAGGTTTTGTAAGATTTGGGATTATTTAAGGGTGGTGGTTTTAATATGAAATATGAAAAAAAACTTGTGTAGGTTCTGGATTGTTATAATCCTGGGATTAAGTTCGCCTTTAAGCCCTCAACGTTGCCCTTTTCTATTTCATTTTTAAACTGTGATCTTGAACCAGGAAGTGCAAGGTTAAAAAAAACTTTAAAAATGTCGCGCGTCGCCTGATTTCTCTCAATCGGCAATGGAAACTAACTTAAAATACAAATTGTTTTTAGGGTTTCATTTTTCACTCCGTCCATTCTTGATCCTTGATCTGATCCTAAGGATAAGAAAAATTCAAATGTGTTTGATAAAAGCGAAACTCGAGTCGAAAACTGAACGATTGATAAGCTTACACACAGTTATTAATTATTCTTTGCGTTTCCAGTAATTGTTTTGTTTAACAATTCTGATTTTCCATTAGCTCTTAAAACTTAAAACTAAAGTACTACGAACCAATTTTCTTCCAATTATGTTAAAAGCGTAAATAAGGTTTGAGTATCAAACATGGTAGGCACAGATACAAGTACACACCATTTTATTACTTGCAAAACTTGAACAAAGTTTAACCTAATTTTATTTACGCGATGTTGCTGTAATAATTCTCGGAGCTTGATGAGATTTGCTCTTAATTATGTAAAGTCATAAACATTGCCAGAAGTTCATTATAATATAGTTGGAATAGTAAGGACTGCCTTGATTGCATTTTATTCATACCTGTACACACCTGTTATGAGCACATCTGGATGTGTTTAATAAAAATACTAATGAGGAATGCAACTACGATTGCGATTACGTTTTAAATGCGTAATTGACACACTTTTTTTTGGTGATTCCTTCTCTCTCTCTTAAGATGAATAAATTTCTAATGTTAATTTTTTTTGTCGGCAACGAAAGTGTCTGCTGAATTATTGAGGGAAGCAGCTGTATGTAGTAATACTAAATCCTATACAATTTTGGAAGTTAAGACACAGTGAAAGTTTTGAAGTTTACGAACTGAAGATAGAAAACGTTCAACTAATAAATTTAAAGAAAGCTTTTAAAAATAAATTCACGGCTGAAAGTTCCAAGATTATTAATTAATCTTGAAATTTAAATATTTTCAGTTCCAAGGTCAAAAGTTTCAGTGCAAAGTTTACGGATATACAATCTTCTAGCCCTTGTTTAAAACACTTGTTTAAAACAAGTGATTTCTATGACCTTGAACTGCGAACTTTGAGTTTCCTTAACCTTCGACATGTTTATATTAAACTGTCAACTGTTTCATCTTCAAACGTTTTATTATGACCTTGAAAGTGTCTCTAAGGCGTTGAATTTTGACCTTTCTGCTTGTTTCTGTGAGCTTTTCGGCTGTTTATATTAAACTCTCAACTGTTTCAGCTTCAAACATTTCAAAGTATGACCTTGGAAGTGTCTTCTAAGGCCTTGAACTTTGACCTTGCTGCTTGTTTCTGTGAGCTTTTCGGCTTTTCGGTTGTTTATATTAAACTCTCAACTGCTTCAGTTTCAAACATTTTAAAGTATGACCTTGGAAGTGTCTTCTAAGGCCTTGAACTTTGACCTTGCTGTTTGTTTCTGTGAGCTTTTCGGCTTTTCGGTTGTTTATATTAAACTCTCAACTGTTTCAGCTTCAAACATTTCAAAGTATGACCTTGGAAGTGTCTTCTAAGGCCTTGAACTTTGTCCTTGCTGCTTGTTTCTGTGAGCTTTTCGGCTTTTCGGTTGTTTATATTAAACTCTCAACTGCTTCAGTTTCAAACATTTTAAAGTATGACCTTGAAAGTGTCTTCTAAGGTCTAGAACTTTGACCTTGCTGCTTGTTTCTGTGAGCCTTTCGGCTTTTAGGTTGTTTATATTAAACTCTCAACTGTTTCAGCTTCAAACATTTTAAAGTATGACCTTGGAAGTGTCTTCTAAGGTCTTGAACTTTGACCTTGCTGTTTGTTTCTGTGAGCTTTTCGGAATTTCGGTTGTTTATATTAAACTCTCAACTGTTTCAGCTTCAAACATTTTAAAGTATGACCTTGGAAGTGTCTTCTAAGTCCTTGAACTTTGACCTTGCTGTTTGTTTCTGTGAGCTTTTCGGCTTTTCGGTTGTTTATATTAAACTCTCAACTGTTTCAGCTTCAAACATTTTAAAGTATGAGCTTGAAAGTATCTCCCAAGGCCTTGAATTTTGACCTTGCTGTTTGTTTCTGTGAGCTTTTCGGCTTTTCCGCTCTCTTTTTTTAACTCGACAGTATAGAATATTCTTGGTTTGAAGAAAACAATTCGTTAAATATGACCTTGAACTGTGGACTTAAGTTTTAAACCTTGAAGTCTGAACATGTCTTTATGCGTTAAATTTATGATTTGACCTTTAAATTGGAAGCCTTGAACTTTGATCTGTTAGTTAGTTTTTATGAGCTTTTCGGCTGTGTAAGCTTATCCGTCTGGGTTCCGGATAAAGAATAAGCCCGGGGAATCCCCTACCTGTCGTAAAATGCGATTCTTTGGAGCTGTAGTTTTCCTATTTTCCGATAAACTGATTAGTTAGGACGATTGCCCTACAATGTTTATTCAGATATTCCTTTATCCTTTTTTTAAAATGTCACATCCCTTCTACCAACTCCCATTCATCATAATATGGCGATTATTTTCTCCTCATGTGTGAAGTCTTTGGCAAAAAATTTGTTATTTGGAAGTAATATAGAAATATTACAATTATTTTTAAAATGAATAAAGTGTACGTAGGGTGGTTAAACTTTTATAAACGTAATTTAGGGCAATTGCAAAATATTTGGAACAAACTTGATTTTTAAAGGCTATGCTCTGGTTTAAAAAAACATTATTACGTGAAAAACCAGTTAACCACCAAATTGAAGGTGATTTGCTTAAAAATATTTAATAACCTACATTTTGTGTGGCAGGGGATCTACTTTTTATAATTTATTTAAAGAAAATTTGTTAAAAATATTCTTGTTGGGTAGGTATGTATAAATGTAAATAAATTGCACTCGCAATGCAAAGAAAGGTAAATAAGGAGTCTCCACAAATTCTCTCCGTTAAGTGTCTTATTAAAGGTTACGAAATAGGTAAACAACTTTGGATGGCTCTTGCGAAAGACTATTTGGGATAAAGGAATGCAACAGATGAGAAATAAAAAGTTCATCGACCAAAGATGAACATTAAAGTTGAACTTAATTTGTAGGTTGTTATCACTAGCTAAACTGGTCTTTTTTTGCTACAGGCAGTTCAAAATTTCAAGTATTTATTAAAATTCTTTCGTTTATTTTTGATAAAATGTTTGTTTGGTAAATATTTTAGAAAAAATACCTAAAACTATAAATAAAAGAAAGAAATATAAAGTAAAGGATAGGGAGCTGATTTAAATGGAATAAAGTAATTGCTAAATAAATTGTTATTCAATTATGTACCTATGCTTTTGAGAATGACATATTATACAGGGTGTCCCAAAAAGAAACGACATCCAGTTAAGGGCATGTTCGTTTCATGAAAGTAAGAGGAAAAGTTCCTATTAACATGGATCCGTAAATGCTTCGTTACCGAGATACAGGGTGTTGAAGGTTATAAAAAATATCGATGTTTTTTTTATTTTTTCGGAAATGACTAGGAATTAAATTTTAAAAAGTAAGCAATACGTATGTATGTACATTTGCTATAAGTGGACCATATTAGTCAGTTTTTTCCTTCTCCAGTGGCGTAACTACGGTTGGGTATGTGGATATTTCTGGAGGAAAAAATGGTACGCCACTGTTTTTTTAATTTTTGACGCAATTTTCAAATTTCTCAACTAATTTACGGTTGAAACAGTCTCTTGAGATTTTTTCCTACCATTAACCGTTTTCGTGTAAATCACACTTCAAAGATGAAAAATGCGAATAAAAAAATAACTCTGCAAATCCGTTTTTTGAATAATGACCGCCTTTAGCCTCAAAATTTTGTTCGAAGAATAGAAGCTTGTCTTGAAGCTAATGGCAATCATTTTGAACATTAGGTATTTGTAAAATAATAATAATCATCATTTCGGAATATGTGAAAAAAAATTTCAACGCCCTGAATCATTTGCGGAGTCATGTTCCTCTTATTTTCATGCCCTTAACTGGATGCCGTTTCTTTTAGGGACATCACCCTGTATATTTAAAGGGAAAGTAAAATAAAAACTTACCTGCAATGTTTATAATAATTAAAAAAATTAATCCAAGCATTTTTCCAAACAAATTTCTTCACAATCACTTTCACACAACTGCAAATTCAAATTTTTTACAGCTACCTGTCCATTTTCTTAATAAATTTCAGTCACTCTTCTGAGTCAATACACTCCGAACGATTTGAAGACTTGTTTGTAAGCATGCTAATCATAAAATGTTTTCGTAATACGTGACATTAAAAAAACATTTAATGCACTTCTTAATCGTTCAAACCTCATAGATTAGTCTGAAGGTGATGATGGTCACTTATATTCTAAATCGTTCCAAAAATCCAATCAACCGTTTAATTCAAAGCTGTGCTCGTGTGGTTTGACCTTTTTTTTTAGATGTGCTTCTCATTATTACGTTACCAACGCGTTACTGACAACTGTAACGGGAGATTCAAGTGAAAACGAAAACAATCTTGAATGGGAGGTTGCGATCGTGCTTTTCCCTTTCTGTTGAATGGATCTAATTCAGTGTAGCTCAAAACTTTCAGAATTAGCAGCTTTAAATTATTTTAACTAAATGGTCACGAACTTGTTTATTGTGAAAAGGATTTCTTGTCTGGTTCAAATGCATTTTTATAATTAGTCGTCTTAAACAAGAATTTAGTGGAAATTCTCTTTTCTGTAATTTTTTCGATTATTTCAAATGGAAAGGATTTGCAGGATTTGGCGGTTGAAAATATTTTTAATGGCTTTCTCATGGTCGATTTACTCTAAAAGAACTTTTTCCCGTCGATGTAGGACAAGTACTTCCCGAGTTATGTTTCTTAAACACCTGTATATTTATACAGGGTGATTCAAAAACACATTTATAAATAAATTCATACGTTTTAGAAATAGGGGAAGAATTGACATAAAGATATAAAGAAATATTTTATAGGTTTATTTTTTTATTATTATACAGGATGTTTGATTTTTAAGGGCCAACTTTCTTATCTAACCTAAATTTTGGAATATTCGAAAATATTGTAATAATAGGTAGAACAAAATGTTTTTTTTTATTACATACGAGGTTTAAAATCTAAATAGGAAGTCTATGAGAGCAACATAAATAATATTTCTCATCAAATGCAAGATCTATGACGAAATTTTACTGCAAACCATATCATGGGTATAATTATTATTATGTAATAGTTTAATGAATTATTTATTAAATTGTAGTAGGTACTTAAAAGTGCGATTTAATAGGAACGTAAGTTTTTTGAATATATTTCTAAATTTCACGCATTCACTTTTGTGATAGCTAACTGAACATAGAGAGGTCATAGAGTGTCACATATACCACGCAAAACATAAGCCACGTCCTTTTCCTTCCTTAATTTTTAAAAATGGAACTTGGAAGTAGTATTAAAATTGAGGAAGTTGAAAATGTTGTCCGGAAATAAAAAATATTTTACATGACTGTCATATCTCTTGTAATAAATATTTTTAATTCATGCTTTCTGCAATAACACGTTTTTAAGGAAATAGAAAATATTAAAAATTTATTAGTAAATCTTTAATAACTGCAAATTATCAGCGGGGACGTACTAGATCCACGTGTTACAGCGAAGGGATTGAGTCTAGCACACTGTTTTGAACCAGGGTCAAATCCGGATTGGCACTATTTTTTTTTAATTTTTAAAACCTGCAAAAGTGTGATAACAGAATTAAAATATTTTTTTTTTGTAAAATTGTGGATTTATTTACATAAATTAGAAAGTTTTCATACTCAATTTATTTATTTATCCTACACTCTTCACTGTTGGTGTAAATTAAGAATTTTGATGACTAAAATTTTTTTGTTAATTAAGCAGAAAAAATATTACAGGGAGGAAATCACGAAAGTGTCTTTACGAGACTCGTTGATACAAAAACTTATTGATGAACGATATGGTAAAATAAAATTCGAATTAAAATTGAAAAAAAATTCAATTAACCCAAACAAAGGTTGATATTTATACAAAAATGTGGGTGTGTGTATCATACAAGTGCCTAATAAAAGCGACACTTTTTTTTAGAATCGTTTGTGAATGACCTGCAGACCTGCTGTAATTACAAACAACAATAAATATAGTTGGCGTTTTAAACAATAGGTTATTTTGTACCAAAAGGAAATTAGAAACTCGTGGAATTTAAACGTAAAATTTAAATTCCATTATTACCGTTTTTGTTGTTTTGTTGTCGACATTTGCATATAGCACCGCCCAATACCACAAGCAGCAGTAAAGAATAGAAAGTTCTCTTCTTCACATCCTATTTTTATTTTTTCATCAGATAAAAGAATATTTTTTTTCACTTATAAGGTAAATTCGTGATATAACAAACATTATGTAAGGTTCTATTTCAGGGCAAGATATTCTCAGAATAATCAGTAAACTGGAATTTTGCAATATTGCGAATTATTTCACCTACTTTCACCTATAATTTAAGGTCAAATCATTAACCATCTCTTAATTTATAAAATAAGCAATCAATTATTCATGTGTTTGGTCAAGGATAACGATATTCATTATACATTGCCGTGGATAATGATTATTCACTAGTGAATAATGAAGCAGAGGTGATTTAAACGTGAAAAAGAATTTAAACCAATTTTTTTTTTCATTTTTAATTTAATAATGTGTCCTAGTGAATAATTAATTAAAATCATGTACACTAGTACTCATAAAGTGTTAATAATAATGCTCAACTAATATGAACAAATATTTATGAGAATTAAAACATGTGGGAACTCTTCACTCAGAATATAATAATTATTTTTTATTTTTATCTGCTTGAACTTTGTTTGTGTAATCCTCTACATTATTATCAGGTATTGTATTATAATAATAATACGAACTTTGATTTTGTTATACTTTAGGGTGATGTTGTTTTTGAGGGGAGACCCAATATTAAATTTTATTTGTCTTAGGAACTGTTGAATACAAAATGGGTACTAAGAAATAAAAATAATACTCAATTATTTTCCATAAAAACGTTGAAGCCTCCTTTCGTCATGGTAACATCTAAACAATCTTTATTCTGTTACTTTCGTGCCGGATAAGCGGCAGGAAAATACCACTTTCGTGTCCTTTATTGAAAAAATGATCTTTCGACTCCAAAATATTTTCTATTTTGACTCTCCCATTCAAGATTTCCTTAAAAATATATATTTTCATAAAAATTTGCATTCAAATCTGTTTTTGTCATTACGGAATGCAAAAAATTATAATCCCCCCATATCTTTCTAAAGGGAGTAAGTACTCTGTTATAAATATTCCTTGAACTTTTGAAATATATTTTTAATGAAGGATTTATCGCATTATTGAATGGAAATACATAAAAAAGTGCAAAGATGCAAAAAAAATCCACCACGTTTTGGTTAAATAATAAGAATTGTGTAAAAGCGAGAAAATATTCAAAGATATATTGTATCCTCGTCCTCACCCATTCTGTTAACTAAATCAATTCAATTTTTCTGACTGCTTTTCACAATGAAGAAGCCTCTGGGAATAAATAAGCATTCGGATGTGAATTTCCTTTTTCAAAAACTATAAAAAGTAATTTTAGTTTTGTTCCTTTATTTAATTTTCTATGTTATATTATTAAATTATTCTAAATTATTTTCTCTTGAGGCAGGAATAAAATTAAGAATTAAGTGACCCAAAAGAGACTGTTTAAATGTAAACAGATATTATTACAGTCCACTTGAATGAAAAGAAACCCGTTTAAAAAATATTTGTTATTAAACTGAAGAGGATATTAATTTTATATTTCATAAAGTACAGGGTTTTTTAATGTCTAATCTGTTCCAAGAAGCTTATTTTTTATAAGATTCAAAATAATTCGAAAGTAAAATAAAAGATTATTATTTTTTCCGCTTTTCAGTTACTTTCAAGGTATTCTGAAAAAAATGGTATTTAAGGGCGGGTACAACAAACGTTTATTAACAATGCAAAAGATTAATTTAAGGGTAAGAATACAGACCTCCGATCATCTTTCAAATTAAGTTCTCATCATAAGCAGGACTGAAACTAATTTATGGATCAGTCTAACCATTACCAACCAAGAAGATTATAATAATCTTGATTTGATTTGATTTGAGTTTCTTTCGAGGTGTTAGGGGTTCTTTAAGAATAGTACTAACCCTAAAAAGGCATTCGGTCCCTTCTCCAGAAGGCCAGTTCTTTCGGAATTTTTTTTTAAATATTAATATTTCATTTACGTCTGATTTATGAAGAAACGGCTCCAGGAATCGATTTTTTACAAGAATAATTTAATGTAGAGAATTTTTTTACGTTTTCAATGATGGTCAAACTTTTTAATTTTGGATAAAAAATAACGCTAGGGTAATTGTTTTTCTGAAACAATGCGACGCTATGGATCACCCTCCTATCCCCACCAATCCGTTACTATTCTTAAAAATAAACAGTCGGGTATCGCAAGATATGAATGGAGGTCCTAAGTTTCCATATTGCCGGTACGGAAACTCCAATAACGGTTTCGGATGTCCGGCCGCGCGTCTACCGATTTTCCCAATCGGCAATTTGTAACTTTACGGTTTTAGATATTTTGTTTTTTTTATTAACACCTTAAAAGTAAATGTCTGTCTTAAAATGCACAGCGTTGTAAGAAAAACAATTAAAAGTGGTCTCAAGTGTTTTGTGAAAACAAAAGCAGTAATAAAAAACATTTTCTTTAATATCCTAACGCTTTAACGAGTGAAAACATCATGGAAGTTAACTTCTTGATTATTATACGCATTCCCCATTGTGTTCATTCTTCGAGTTACGTTTACTAGCCGTAAAGTTGTAATTACTCGTATTACAATATCAGTTATGAGCTTAGAGAAGTTAATTACATTACTTTTACTTTCTAACAAATTCATTACAATTTGACATGTGTAATTGTAACCGAAATATTTTGTAATTATGTTCCTTTACACTTTCATAATTTAACTTTGATATCAAGACTTCTTCTTCCTTTATCTCATTATAATTTAATTTAAGAACAAATAGAAATGAATATTTAATTTCCTTTTGTTTAAGAGTCTTTGTGTTTCTAGGTTTTTTTAAATTGGAAAACAATTTCGATTATTAAAAATAAATTATTCCATTTATATTTATATCAAAAAATAACTAAGCTTAACTTTTTTTCTTACGAATATCGTTTCAAAAACAGGCAACGTTAAATTTTTTATGTGCCCTAGTTTTACCACCTTTTATGTTTAAATTATTTCAAGCTTTGATGTATTATACAAGGAAAAAATATAAACGGTTGTAGGCGTTGAAAATTTTTAAAATAAAGGAGAAACCATTGATAAAGGATTTAAAATTAAAAAAGAAAATCTATGAGATGATTCAGAAAATATAAATTGGTCCTTCGAGCCGGATTTGAGAAAAAGAATCGCGTACAACAAACAGGGGGAATACCCTAATAAATCAAACATGAAATTTCTCGCATATTTCCTGTCTTTTTTTATATTCTATTTTCTTTTTGTTTTCAGTCCCTGTCCATATCCTCCTTGTTTTTCTCCTTTTCCACATACTACCCCCTTTTTCTTCTATGACTGCGATGGTTAACATCTCATATTGTATAATTTTATTAACTTTCAGAACGTCCATAGAACTTTAAAAATCATATTACACAAGATTTTCGATATTATGTGGGAAAATTTTGAATAAAAGTTCAAAGCTTTATTACGAAACGTGGGGTTACCCTTGGATTCATAATGTTTGTTATGAAAACGAGCTTTCATAAAAGCGCAAGCCGTAAAGTTACACCCTTTAAGTGATAGGAAGGCACAACAGTATTTATTTTTTGTGAAGAGTGGAGGTTGATCTATAAAATTGTTTAGAAAATAAAAGTTCCATAAAAATGTTGATTAAACTTTAAATATTGAATTTTTTTATTATTACAACAGTAAAGCTCATTTCGTTCCTAAATAATCTGTAATCAGTTACTTTCGTGCCGCAAAGCTGTGAAATCATAATTTACCTTAAATTGCAACGATTTTGTTCGTTTCATTTTCTTTATTTGTAAAGGGTAGATTCAATAAACCAAACGTGATCAGATTTCGATCCAATTTTGCATTATCGTGAAACACAATAGGTCAGCGTAAACAAGTCCAATTTTCTTATTTGAAAGCCTGAGTTATTTCTTAACAAAAATAGAAACAAAAAGGGTCAAAAACCAATAGTAATTGCAAAGAGCAATTGACATGGCGACCCAAACGGGAGCGATCTTGAGGGAGATCTTATTTCCTTTCATGATTGTACACAGAAAATATATACTACAACATGTAATCCGTTTCCTGGATATCATACATACTTTAAAATTTACTTTGTCATTGAAATTCTCTCAAGTATAACTAAAAATGCTAGAACGTAATATTCTATTCACAATGCAAGTTTTTTTTTGCATTCTGGATAAATTGCGAGCTTGGTTGAACAAAAAATTTAATAAATGGTGCAGTTGTTAGAGAGTTGATGATAAATAATTCAAAAATTTTGTAAGTGTAATTACAGGTAATGAGGAAAACTTGTTCCTCTTCCAAACCATTTAACTGTTTCAACTTGTGGGTAGTCGTTAGAACATGGAAATCATTAATCACGAAGGAAACAAAAACAGCACTTTTAGTTAGTTCAAACAAAAATAATAGTCGGAAAATAATTTAGATTTAAAAAAAATCAAGACCAAAAAGGATAGTTTTTCCATTTTGAAACAAAGCCAAAAAAAATTCCATTTTATCTTAAAAATTATGTCATGTTCAGGGATTAAATTGTAAAATTTAATTAATTACTGGTAATTCATCCCCCTAACACGTTGATGATGTCACATTAAGTTCTATTCAATTTCTAATCTAGAGAAACGGGCTAAAACGCGACAATGTCTTAAACCATCCTGACAGGATTAAATATAAATTCTAATAAAATACTTCTCCGTACATTAACCCCATCACATTATTACATCAGACATAGAAATATTAAAAATTCCTCACAATTCCTTAAATTATAATTTTTGGCAGTTATTAGCATTAAAACAGTCCTGTCTCTTAGAATTCAGAAAAAGAAGGGGAGAGAGAGATGTGTTACAGAACAAACATTTTGAACACCCTGTATAAATATTCAATATAAATTTTTTTTGTAAAGTTTAAAAAAGCTTATCTATGACTATCTTGCGATACTGCGATATTTTAATTAAGGGGTCAGAAATTAATTTGTACTTGCGGTTGGTTGGCAACTGTTCCGTTACGAGAACTTGATTTTCTAATGTTTAGTGCAAATGCTTGACAATTATCAAGGGGATTATGTTAATTTGCTCGACAACTAGGATTAGATGAATAATTGACCGGAACAGTGGTTTGGTAAGACTTGCTTTGTTAATAATTTCATTAGTTATACATTTTCGAGCTATAAATTCGTAACGGGTAAACAAATCCTGAAAAAATAATCGCAGTTTAATTTATTTGCGTAATTTTGGAACATACTGTATATGTAGTTACGCAGTATAAAAAATACTAGTCAGGTTTAAAATTATTCACTTTTGAAATTCATGTGAGCCACTATTCCATCGACGTTGGCCGAGATGTATATACCCCTTAGGAAAATACAGGGTGTCCCAAAAGAAACGGCATCTAGTTAAGGACATGTTCCTTTCATGAAAATAAGAGGAAAAGTTTCGTATGAACATGGGTCCGAGATACAGGGTGTTGAAATTTTTTTCATATATTCCGAAATGATTATTATTATTATTATTTTACAAATAATGTTCAAAATGACGGCCATTAGCTTCAAGACAAGCTTCTATTCTTCGAAAAAAATTTTGAGGCTAAAGCCGGTCATTATTCAAAAAACGGATTTGCAGAGTTATTTTTTTATTCGCATTTTTCATCTTTGAAGTGGGATTTACACGAAACTGGTTAATGGTAGGAAAAAATCTCAAGAGACTGTTTCAATCAAAAATTAGTTGAGAAATTAGAAAATTGGTCAAAAATAAAAAAAACAGTGGCGTACCATTTTTCCCTCCAGAAATATTTACATACCCACCTGTAGTTACGCCACTGGAGAAGGAAAGAACTGACTAATATGGTCCACTTATAGCATGTATGTACATACACAAGTATTGCATACTTTTTAAAATTTAATTCCTAGCCATTTTCGAATAAAGGAAAAAAAGATCGATATTTTTTACAACTTTGAACATCCTGTATCTTGATAACGAAGTATTTCCGGACCCGTGTTAATAGGAACTTTTCCTCTTATTTTCATGAAAGGAACATGCCCTTAACTGGATGCCGTTTCTTTTCGGGACACCCTGTGTTTTGATTCTCAGGGCATTTCTGAAATTTCCTGAAAAAACTGAAACAGTGTTTTTCGATAGTCTCTAACAATTTTTTTTTATTAAAGTCATGTTAATTGCAACTCGGCATTCTTACATAAGCGGACACGAGGAATCAATTCCGGCAATTAAAATTTTTTAAGCTAACTATTTTCAGAGATACGATCGAAAGTCAATTTTTTTTCTGTGGTTGTCCATAATTGACTTTTAACCTGCGAAACGTGCATTTTCCTGACCGCTAGGCCTCTTTATATGTGTTTCAAAATTCATCATTTCTATGATTTAAGAAGAAACTAGGAAATTGTATTGAAAGTGTTAGCTCTATTCTATTATTTATTAATTTTTTTCTATAATAATACTAACATCAGAAAATATAAGGTTAAATCTTGAAGCTATTGCCGTACTAGCACGTGCAGTATGTAATTGAAATATCCAGCTCTAGTTATTTCAAAGAGATTATATCTGTCATGACCAAATGAAAAATAGAAAATTTGCTGGTGTAGTGGAAAACGGAAAACGTATTTTTCGATTCCCTATTGAACTTTATTTTACGAGTTTTTGTGATTATTACTACTTACAGAAAATCTATTTCATGTCACTATGTACAAGAATTGGTATAGTATGAAATAAAAAAGAGAAAAAACAAAAAATAATGTCCTGAAGTGGAAGAAAACTGTTTTTAGTTTTTAAATTAATTTTTAAACTCGTTTTTTTAAATATAATCTCGATTATGTGAACAAAAAGAAAATTTAAAATTGTGGATTCTATAGAGAAAATAATATCAATCTCGATACAATGAACAGTTGGTTGGTGCATCCCACCAAACTGAGTTCTCAATCGGGATTTCTTTTTATTTTAGCGTAACAAGTCACGAAAGTGTCACTTTACCGGACGAGGCGTCCTCGGAGTCCTGTAAAAACACTTACGTGCCTTAAATTCTAGGGGTCGGGGTTAATGAAATCTTTTTTTTTCTTATAAATTTACAGTTTCTAACGTAATAATATTTAATCTCGATACAGTGAACAATGTTGATTTGAGTTTTTTCCTTGTCCAGCGCATTCAAATTGAGTTTCGGGAAAGAAGGGAGGGAGGAGTACAGAAACATAATTTGTCTATAAATTTATTTTTGGATTTTTCCTTAATACAGTCCTGACAAACTTTACTTTTTGTATTTATGTACAATTAAAGAATCCCGCGATTTGAAAAATATTAAATATAAATATTTCCATTCTTATCAATTATTTTTTGTTTGTTTATCTAAAATGCTTTTAAAAAATCCTTTGTCAAATTTAATCTTGTTCTTGCAGGTGTGTGCATCGTCAACACGTGTGGTATACGTAAAGCTTGGCGATTCATGCATTTTCCCCTTCTTCCTCCCGGATTTGTATTCTTTAGTTTTCGTGGAAACGCAGTTTGTATCGGTTCTTTATTAAATTATTTAATTATGAATATTAAAAGTGTTGTTTTGTGTTGAATTTTTTATTAAACTAATGTGAAGTGTTGTGTGGATTTGTTTCTACTCGAATTAATATGCTTCCACAAAAAAAAGGTAGAGCAATATATTATAATTTTAATATTTTAGCATGCGTATAAATATTTTAAAAGAAAATGCACTAGGAATGCTTTTAAATAAAAAATAATAGGGATTATTTGATACTTAGATCTTTAATTGCTCTTAGCAGAACAAAATGGTTAAAATCATTTTTTTTTTAATTAATTCAAGGAGAGTAATATTATAATGTTGATTTTACATCATCTTCATGCAAGATAGTACGGTTTTTGCTAACTGTATTAAAAAATACAAACAATTAGTGTCTTTGGCCACCATGGTCGCCAGATCTTAATCTGAACCTTAAAGGAAAAGTTCTTGTTCACGACCATTAAATAATAATCTATGAATTATTCACGCGTTTGGTTTTAAGGATAATGCTAGTCGTAATACATTGCCGTGAAAAATGATTATTCACCAGTGAATAATGAAGCAAGGTGCGTTTTTGCACGTAAAAATTTATTTTTGTTTGTTTATCAATTGTGAACGGATATATACATCGTACTTCGATGTATACATTTATTATTATTTTTTAGGAATGGGGGTGGACAAAGTGTAATAATTTACTCGTCTGCGGCTCGTTGTGTAAACTATTTATACATCTGTATTGTTTACAATTTAATTGTTAAACTACGTACCGTGATATATCCATTTAAGTGCCACCCTCGCTGTATTGTCAAATCAGCAACCCCCTACAATTTCTATTATCGACCCACTTGTCCATTTTTCCTTTAATTTTGTTTCAACTCGTTGGAAACTTTTAGCGTAGTACATGACGTGTGGTTACGGTTAAATATAATCAAACAATACGAAGCTAAAAAGAAAAACACATTCCATACAATTATTTTAGTACAGTTGCAAGTTATAATTAATAAAAACCTTCTCATTTTACGTATTGTTCCTGGTAACTTGTAAGAGGAAAACTATAAAGAGTTGGTGTTGTCTCTGTCCGCTGGCGAATTTATTATTACCTTCATAGTTATAATTATTTAGTAGTTATATGAATACTCAAATGATATTTTTTTGTAAGAGAAAGAATAGTTAATATACAGGGTGTTACACAAGACTGTTTTTTCGAAACCCCACAACTCAAAAACCAGTTATCTGATCAGGTTCAGCAAGAACTTGTTTGAAAGCCCTTTGGCGGTACTATATCATAAGGAAAAATTAATTTAGAAAATTCACAAACGGCAAGCACAAACGGTCACAACGACGCTTTTCCAAAAAGTTTGATATTTTTGAAAAATTATTACAAAAAAACTGGCCACATGATTTTGTTTAAATTTTCTACACTTTATGCAGCTTGGTGTTAGGTACATTTTAGTTTTTTGATTAATGCTAGAATTTTACTGTGGCGCCCTCTACGAGGTTTTCAAAATCAGCAATTGATGCCCCTATAGCTCCTTTATTTATCAAAATATGAAAAAGGTTTAAATATAAAAGTTGTTCAGTATATAGTTCTACATTCTGTTAAATTTATATCACGTATACAGGGTGTTTGCTTTCCACAGTACAATAAGCAACTTTGTTATTTTAAATAAAACACCCTGTATATTATTATATAATTGAATGCCAAATTTAATTGTCTATCACATAGTATAAGGTAGGCATATAGCTAAAATGTACGGTTGATGAGAATTTCGGGAAGTTCAGCTGCGTTTTGTAAATTTTGAACCTTCATAGCTGGGATGTAATTTCCAGGGTCTGCTTGACGAACTATTAGTTGAATACTAAAAAAGAAATGTTTATTTTGACGTCCAGTTTTTTATTGCCTTCATATAGGAGGCTAGATGTGTCATTCTCAAAAGCATATATAATTGAATAATCGATTTATGTAGCGACCGCTTGAGTTACATGAAATTTTTCAGTTTGTTTTGGGATTCAAAGAACATATTTAGAATACATTTTAGGGTTGAAAGACATTTAATACCCGGACTCTATTAATTTAAAGTTTGTCTGTAAATTTTCAAGCGTTTACCTATCAAAGCATAATATGAAAGTCTCGAGTTTTATTAGTTAATGGATAGTGGATGTTGTGTAATCACGAATGCATTATACACAAAACAACAGCGTGTAGGAGATTCAACTTCGCGGTACTCCTAAATTAGATCAAACCTCGTACGTTGTTGCTTTCCTATAAAGTACAAATTACTGGTCTATGAAGGTACCACATTAAATTAGATTCCTGAAAGGAACGACACAAGCAATATCTTTTGCTGAATTTTTCTTATTTATTGAATCCTTTATTTAAGGGTTTATAAGAATTTTGAAGAATAGGGGTTGACCTTCAGTTTTATTATAATTTCGGAAAAATGTGATTTCTGAAACTGAGACCACAAAAATTATATTAATTTGACATTGTGCGGTTTAAAAAAACACAACAAAAATAAGGGTCAATTGAAGGGTATAAATATTTTTTTAGGAAGTTCAAGGAAACGAACTTTTAAATAATTTTTATTGGAATAAATATGAATGGATTAATTTCCATAGGACTTGCTTGGTCGTGTACAAACACTTGTTACTTAGTTTTCACCCTTAATAGACGAGCTATACATTTCATCTTTGATGTAACTTTTGCACCCTTCATGGAAGGGGCTTGATTTTATCTTAAGTCAAAGTTTCTTGCAAATGTTTACTACTTGCATTTATAGTTCTATGTTTCAAACAACTAAAAGATATTAAAAAAACCCTTTCTAACCACTTTCTAAATTTCATCCCTTATTATTTTTATGGGTCATTAGAATGTTGACATTTTCTGCCTTATTATTAAAAATTCAATCGATTAATGGATTGTTTCTTAGAATTAACATTGACCTCTATATGTTCTGAATCTTTCAAGACATTTAATCGTCTAAAATTATAAGTTTCTAGGGGTAGACATGAATATTTTACAAGTAATAGAGTTTACTAGTACTTTAGTTAATTCAGTTTTACTTCTACCGCATCCTTATGACTATTCCAATATGCAAGTGTAACGACAAAGATCGATTTATAATTTGTTCCCTTCATTTGTCCTTCAAAAGTTCACACTGATTAATTATTAAAAGATACGTTTGTAAGATCGCTTTCAATTCTAAAGCTCTACAGAAATTAAAAAAAACTATTGCAATAATGGTTTTAGAATCATGGAAAAAAATTGTAAAATAAATATATGAGGTTTAGAGAACGAGGAAGGTTGGTAAAAATATGGGAGAAAGAGGGGGAGGTAGGAGAAAAATAGGGGAATAATAAATGGACAAGAGTTGGAGAATAAGGAAAATTGGTAAAGAATGGGTGTGAGGTGATAAGAGATGAATAGGGAAAAGAAATAGCGTAGAGTGAGAGGGTAAATAAAAATTTTCGGTTAAAAGCGTAGGAAAAGGAGATCAAGGGAAAATGGGGAAGAGTGGAGGTAGAAGGAAAACGAGACACAAAACAGATACGAAGAGGAGAAAAGGGATGTGAATAGAAAACCAATAAAAAAATAAAATTTTTGGAATTTTTTCCCAATAGGTTTCCTTACGTAAACCTTTTGCTCTTTTATTCCGTGTACATAGTATCGATTAATCAAAAGTCATCCAATTCGGTTAGAGAAGTGCATTAAAACTATCAGCACTAAACGTTATTTGATGGCCCCTCCACGTAAAACAGGGGTGGGGGTGGAAAAGCTCACGAGAAAAGCTTCCCATAGTGGGGGTAAATGAAGTTCTAACGCGCGCAAGGCGCAACTTTGAATGAAAAGGCGCACACCAAACAGTCTCGTCCATTTCAAACCAACTTTTCTCTATAAACACACACATCTGAAAATTTCTGTGTTGTTCAAACCGACTTCTACGTGTTTTTCTGTCCAAGACAAAAGTTTAGAAAACATGAACTGGTCTAATGCTGCTTTCGCTGCCCTCTTCGCCGTCGTCGCACTCATCCTTCTGTTAAATTCTGATGGAGTTGACGCAAAACGTAAGTTATTTATTTTTTATTGTTGGGGGGGATGTAAATGGAAAATTAGGAAAAGTTAGGGTGTGTTAATTTTGCTTGGTAACGCGAAAAATTTTTCTCGTTACTCGAAGGGAAAATTGTCCACTAAAAACACAAATTAGCTGCAGGAATATATTTAATACCCTCCCTCATTAGGGATGCAGAGAAAAATTCTATTGTTAGGTGGAGTTTTAGGTAAAAAAAAAGCTCATGAAATGGGTTATTGTGCTAAAGGAAATGTTCTGTGGTTTTTATACCCCTATTAAAAGTTTGCAACTTTTAAGGGATGTTAATGTAAGAATGTGTAAATTTTTGTATTATTACAATTTTTGTTATTTTTTTTCCTAACAACAAAAAGTGTTGAATTATGTAACGCTTGTTTTAAATCTCAAGGGATTTGATAAAGGAAACTTTTCCAAACTTTAAACTCTGTCTATTATTTATTAGGAAAAGTTGTCAATGTCCTGATGATTCGTACCTTCTTTGAAGAAACTTTCTAAGTTATTTACGTCGACTGTTATTTAAAATTAATACTACGCCCTCGTTTTTATTTTAAAAAAATTATTCAATTGGAAAATAATTATGGAATTAATTTTTTTGAAACACTCTGTATGTTAGTTTTCTTACCTACGTACAATTTTTATACACCCTGTATGGTATAAAAAATAATTTCCAAATATAATAATAATATAGTTAAGTAAAGTAAAAAAATATACCGGGTGTTCCAGAGAAGTATTTGGCTTTTGTGGTAAAATTGTGTGATACCCACGGACGAGACAGCTTTTAAAAGAAAAAAATTTGCATGAGATTCGAACTCACGGTGGTTGTAGGTTGAATGAACTTCTCCACCGCTTATCTACGCCCACCTCAATTATTAAAACAGTATTTTTAATATTTTATTAGAAAAATTAAGAAAGCTAAATCTATATGGAATTTTTAGTGGCTTTTAATTTGATTTGTAAAACTAAATTAGTATTCCGGACTGCTCCTCTAGATTACGTATTTGCGTTTTCTTACTTTTTACAAGCCGCACTCTTACTTTATATTTCATTAATTTTCCTAACATAGCTTGAAGCAAGTTTTTTTTTGAAATTGGGTAAAATTGTTTTCTTTCTGAAGTCGAAAAATATGATGGGAATATTTAATACTGCTTCACTTTTCGCATTTTTTTTAGAAGGTTCTGTAATAATGTATTATTGCAGAAAGTATGAGTAGTCGTATAGAATAAGTTACTTTCGTGCCGCAAAATATTACAATAATTTTTTTTTTACAAATTTCTCCAAGTGGCAAACATTTTTTATATTCCTACTCTAGTGTTTGTTTTTAAAATTATGATCCTTTGAGGGAAAAGCTTAATTTTCAAATTTGTGGCTTTAGGATCAAGTAAACAAAAATATTTGTTTAATTTTGATGTAATGTGAGCAACTGGAAATTAAAAATATTATTGAAGACCTTGGTTTTGTTTGCTCTCACACAAAATGTTTTGAAAAATCAGAAACGCCATTATACACAGAAAAATCGTTATAAAGCGCAATCGGAATTCAGTCGTTTGAATTTTTGCGATAAATATCTCAATATTGAAAAAAATTAACATTACCTGTGTGGATTTTTTTCAGATTTATTTTTAGATTTATAATTTTTTCATTAAGAATTTTCGTCTAAATTTTTAGAATTTATTTTTTTAATTATATGTGAATATTTTTGACATTTATGACAAATTTTAAATTAGAATTTAAGCTTTAATGTTAAAAAATTGAATTTTGTAATTAACTTCAAGTATGTCATCAAAGTGAATAGTTACTTTTTATTTGAGGTATAATTTTCTTCATTAGATCCAAATGACACCAAAAAGTAGATATAATAATTATTTTTACAAACAACAAAAAATTTACAGTTTGGTAGGTGCTACGGGAAGTTTGTGTAACTTTTTTTCATTATAGGAGTTTTTTTTTTTAGTATAAGTAAATAGATTTCACTTCTACGAACATATTTTTTCCCTATAACGCAAAATCACGTTTTGAAAATAAACATTCTATGGCCCACAACAGTAAAGTGTGCATAGTTTCAAGAGTAAGCGACTCCGCTCATTAATTCGCTAAATACAGCACGCGCATGTGTTTAGTCTGAAGGTTCCCAGGCCCAAACTATTAACAGTTGACAAATTTTGTTCAGGAGTTTCTTGTAGGAAATTTTATTTTCTACAACTTTGATTTTGTACTACTTTGCGCTATTTTGTGCGGTTTTTCGCTACGTTTCCATTTAAAGCAACATTGGATAAATAGAGCACACACATGTGTTTACTCTGAAGGTTCCCAGGCCCAAACTATTAACAGTAGACAATTTTTGTTCAGGAGTTTCTTGTAGGAAATTGAATTTTCTACAACTTTGATTTTGTACTACTTTGCGCTATTTTGTGCGGTTTGCCCTACGTTTCCATTTAAAATAACACTGGATAAATAGAGCACGCGCACCTGTTTACTCTGAAGGTTCCCAGGCCCAAACTATTAACAGTAGACAAATGTTTTCCGATAGTATCTTATAGGAAATTTTATTTTCTACAACTTTGGTCTTAACGTATTTTGCGCTATCTTGCACGATTTGTGCTTTATTTCCATTTAAAGCTTGCATGGTTGATGACGTCACACGCTACTAGCCTCACACCGGGTACGTTTTTCCCTAACATGAGGTTTTAAATAAAACACATTCAGAAAAAAATTTATACAACCTTCTTGATTTTTTAAATTAAATTCAATTCAACATTTTACATTTCTGTAAAAAAATAAATTTAATAAATCACTTCAAAGAACTTACCCAGGTTAGTATTTACTGATACATGTAAATATTTTAAGTTCGATATTTTTCCTTCAATTTACTCTGCTTGATGTATACGTAATAAATATTGGAAAAATTTCAAATCAGTAGGTATTCTTTTTATGGAAGCTGTTGAAGATATTATTCACACTTGAATTGTCAAACGTTCGAGAGGTGTGGGTCACTAGCACCTTATTTGCAGCATAAAAGCTTGCAAAATGGTTTTATAAGGTAGAACCAAAGTTTAAAAGTTAAAACATATTATATAAAATGTTATTTTATAGATTTATCAGAAGTGTTACCTTGATTTCTAGGAAATATCCGCTGTAAACAGGCGCAGATACGCCAGGAAAGTAACTGATTACAGATTACTTACCTGATTGCTTATTAAGATATAAAAGCGACCTAATTTTGTAATGCAAATTTTTTTGATAAAAAAATCTTATTTCTACGCAGCTTTGGGCAAACAATTTCTTGTGGCTATTGTTTCAAGGACTAAACTTAATTTTCTTTAACAGGACACATTTTTTTCCCTCCGATTTGAATCCTTTTTAATATTACTCCTTTTATTTTTTTGAAATCACAAGTAATTCTCGTTGCTATTATTTGGTTGCATTACCAATAATCCTATAAAGCGAAGCATGCACAAAAGGCGAATTAAACCAATACTGTTGTGTGTTTGGTTGTTAGCTTTTAGTGGGAATTCACTTGCCATCCGATCGCTTTCAACTTCAGCCAACAAAGCCATCCTTTTAATTTGTACTTTGATGTTCAAATAATTATCGTTAGATTAGGTACGTGTCAACATTTTGAAGTTTGTATAATAAGAGGAAAAAAACTGGAAAATATTCAGAAATTTATGTGTTCATGAAACTCGCCTACGCCTCGTTTCAATTTAAACGCCACTGCAGATGTATTCGGGTTCGTTTTTACTGGAAGTATTTTTATTGAAAATTGGGGACATTTACATAAGATTTTCCTTTGAGGTATTTTTAGGGTGGCTTTTCCGTATTCGTTTTTCAGGTGTATTATTTTTCAGGTTTTTTTTCGAAATCTTCATCAACCTTTTTCCTGAAAGGCCTTTACAGAAAACTGTAAACAGTTGTCCAATTTTCCAGGAATATTTTACAAGAAATTATTTCCGGAGCCTTTTCCAAGAATATTCTGATTTAAGACATTTTTTTCACGAAATCATCTTCCGACGACTTCTGAAATTTTTTTTTGAGACTTTCTATAGGCCTCTTTTCCTTTGTACAGTGATTTATTTCCAGGTCTTTTTTCAGCAATATTTGTTGTAATTTTTTCAGAAGCTGATGAAGAGTTTTGTTTTTGTTTACTGGAAGGAGAGATTTTTCAGGAACCCTTCGGAGAACTTTTCCAAGAAAGTTTTATAAGGAATTATTTTCGCAGCCATTTCTGAAGATATTCTGATCTAAGACCTTTTGGTAGCTTATTATCAGACAATTTTTTGGTGAAAAAACTTTTTCCTGAAAAAAAATTCCTGAAAAAAAATTTTTCCTGAAAAAAATTTTTCCTGAAAAAGTTTTGTTGCCTTTTTGTTTAACGTCTTTTGTCGAAGCTTATTCTCCGAAGTATTTTTTTTTTGGTAGAGTCTTCTCAGAGCTATTTTTGATTTTTATTGTTTTGTTTTTTCAGGTCGCGTTGCGACGCATATTTTCAGGTATTATTTTCATAATGCTAAATAATAAATTTTGCTGTGTCTAAACGTACTATGTTATGCTCGATAGACTACCTTGATAAAAGATTATTAATTCATTGCTACGTCCATGTTTTTTTAATTCTAAAGTAGAGAGCTTTTCCATATTGTATGTTCTCTCAAAACAGTTTTTTTTTGACAGTAAAGTATAATAACGTAATATCTATTTACAGTTTTCCTATAATTAATGATAAAACCGTGTCGATGTGTGAGTAAAATCGTTCGACAGGCTTAACATGTTCATTAGGGAGGATTATTTCAAGCATTATCGAAATTGTAAAGGGTTAGGAATCACTACGGAATAAATTTAGAACAACTAAAATTTTTTTATATGAAAAGAAGAAAGTGATTTTTTCAGTTGAAAAGGTATGAAGGAAAGGTGAAAGGAGAGGGAGAACCTAGGGCGTTAGATCGGTATAGAGTAGCACTGCTCTTTTTTAAAAAATATTTTTCTAAGGACTAATCTTCCCAAGGGTGGTTTTTCCGAGGTATTTTTCAGCACCTGAAACCTTAATTCTTTAGAAAGAAATTTTCCAAAAAGATTTTCAAGACTCTTCGTGAAAGTTCCAATTTCGTTTGTTAGTCGTGCAGTAAGGGTTGGTAATTTCTTGTACTACTTTGCATCATCGATTTGCTTCTACATTGTTCAATAGAATTCTAAATTTGTTTGTAATAATAGGTTGCTGTACAGTTACACATTACGATAACATCAAAATTAATGTTCTCAATAAGTCAAACCTATTGATGTGTAATGTTTTGACGCACGATACATAGGGACAAAAAAATTTAAAATAAAATACTTTCTTCTACAACTGTATGGATGTATTGAAAGTCTGCTGCCATTTTTTCACGAGGTTTGATTTATTTAAAGTTTTTCTGAAAATATGTGATACAGTTTTTATTACATGCCTCGGCTGACCCCTCGTCAAATGCTCAGATATGCTAAACATGTCTAAACAATGATTGAAAAATAAATAATATTATTGTCACTTTTTTTAGAAGAATTATTATTTCATATACTTTGTACCCACCTTTTTTTTATGTTTATAATGAACCTGTTTATTAGGAGTTCTTGGTTATAAAGATTATTTTCCATTACCCGGGTCTCGTTACTGAAAACGTTCTTATAATGATTTAGTCGCTTTTTTTGTAATTGAACTTATGAAGTATCATAAACTTGGATTAATAATTAATAGCTTCTTAGTATCTGAAAGTTAAGAACGTAAAAAAAAGTTAAACTTTCGTATTATTTATTTAATAATTTTAAAAACTTGAATATTTGTTTTTTGGTAGCAACATTTCTTTAATTAGGAAGACTAATCACGCTTGACTTAACTGAAGCTTCGTTTACTAATATTTTTGTACAGTATGCGGTAATACTGTCTGAGAAATATATATTTAATCTGAAATAAGTTTCCGATATGAAGTTGTTGGAGTACTGAAATAGTTTATTAATAAGCCCCACTATTCAAGTTGAAAAGAACGGCTTTTTAAATTTGCAGGAAGACAATCGGAAGATGCGCGTCCTTGCTATCGCAAGTTCATTGTTATTCATACATGTAAACGACTCGTATCATGTATGTATAGCTTCCTATCGATATTTTGTTATAAATGTAAGACGTTGAAAAAATTGCCAGTTCAAATTAAATGTACGTGCGCATATTTTAGATATTGTCACTAGAAACCGGATAAGTAAGTGGGTGAAAATAAAAACAATTTATCAGACGTGTATGAAGTTTTAACAAGAACTAAAATTACCTAAAATATTTCTTTGGGGTATTAAAGTCTGGCTACCGCAAAGGCCAGAGTAAGGAGTTCGAGCGAACTTGATTGCCCCAGCAGCGGTAAAGACGCACATGCGTTTGGTATGAGGGTTCCCAGGCCCAAACTATTAACGTTAGACAAAAACTTTCCAAGAGTTTTTTGTAGAACATTTTATTTTCTACAACTTTTGTTGAATATTATTTTGCGCTATCTTGCGCGGTTTTCGCTACGTTGCCATTTAAAGCTATTAGGCGTCAATGAAGTTGATAGAGCTCACGGATGCAGTTAGTCTGACGGTTCCCGGGCCCAAACTATTAAGATTAGACAAAAACTTTCCCACAGTTTTTTGTAGGAAATTTTATTTTCTACAACTTTGGTCTGATATTATTTTGCGCTATCTTGTCCGGTTTGCGCTACGTTTCCATTTAAATCTATTAGGCGTCATTGAGATTGATAGAGCTCACGGATGCAGTTAGTCTGACGGTTCTCAGGCCCAAACCATTAACTTTAAACAAAAACTTTCCTGGAATTTTTTGTAGGAAATTTTGTTTCCTACAACTTTTGTCTGATATTATTTTGCGATATCTTGCTCGGTTTTCGCTACGTTGCCATTTAAAGCTATTAGGCGTCGATGAGGTTGGTAGAGCTCACGGATGCAGTTAGTCTGACGGTTCCCAGGCCCAAACTATTAACATTAGACAAAAACATTCCCAAAATTTTTTGTAGAAAATTTTATTTTCTACAACTTTTGTCTTATAGTATGCTGTGTTATCTTTTGCGTATCTTGCATGGTTGGCCACTAGCCTCACACCGGGTACGTTTTTCTAGCCTGATTCGTCCAGTAAAGTAGGCAAGGCGTTTATTTCTATCAAATACAAAAAATCAACCCTGGATATCGCATTCTACATTACATATCCCTATTATTCGCCAAAAAGAACGAAGTAATTTTCGATATTTCTATTTAAATTCCAAGAAAATCCTAGGGTAATATCCTGAATAGTGCTTTTAGTGTATGGCTGTCACATCTAAGAAAATATTAAGTTTCAATTTTCTTTGGATAGGTATATAAACTAGTTTTAAGATCAACCTACGTAAAAATGAATCGTTTATTTGAATCCTTTTCTAAAACCCACATTGGTCGGTTTATCATTTTTAACGGAAGGATTATAGATTTCCATTTCATCATATATTCGAAGTTCAAGATTATCTCGTTTGATTCCAACATGTTATTAAATTGCAGATGTTTTTCAGTTTTCATTTTTCTTTAGACATGTACTCAATCATGTGTTTTTTCCGATTGGTTTGCTGTTTGCATTTCTAAATATCAGGAGCATCGTGGAGGGATGAATAAAATCGTGTAAATACAGAACTCTTAGAAATGTTTCTCAATAAAGTTTTTACTTTTCCTGAAAAGTCTAATTTTAAGAAACTCGGTTTTATAAACATTGGAAAATTCATTTTGTTTTTGTAGTTTATTCTTAACTCTTACCTTTTCATGGTTTTATTATTTTAGATCTTTTATGTAAATTAGAAATATTAAAAGCAACGTCTTTTAGTTATTTAAAATTCTGTTTTGGGGGAGGTTTTGTAATTATTATTTATACCAAAATAATGTTTTCTTATTGTGAGAAATTTTAATTAAAGGATTAATGCCCGGTTTCTGGAAACAAATTTATGAAACCCATAACTTATGTATTCGATAAACAGTCAATAAGGCAGTCCATGACGTATCACCTGATACTCGGGGAAGGCGCTAATTGGCCTATACGAAATTTGATCACGTGACCTGATGTCATTAGAGTGCCTTATTCGCTGTTTATGGAATACATAAGTTATGGGTTTCATAAGTTTGTTTCCAGAAACCGGGCATAAGACCTTTACAAGACATTTGTAAACAAGGGGGTTTCAGTAATTTGATATTTATAACGCCCTAAGTTATCGTCTTAAGACATATCAAAATAATTTTGTTCAAACTTGAGAATATTTTTTTTTGGGCTTCGTTTTCTTTTCTCATGGTAAATTACAATTGTTTGGAATTAATTTGAATATAATCGCTTTTTGTTGTTCTTGAAGTTAAAGTTTGTGGAATGTGAAAGAAATATTAACCCATGTGGGTGGACAGAGAGTAATGCGGTTGTTAGCCCTCATATTTAAAGGGAAATGTCTGAAACATTTTAGACTTAAATACAGGGTGGAGAGTTGGTAAAAAAGCAAATTTTTGAAAAAACTTGAAGAACTTGCCAACCGCGCCGCAACAAAAAATTCAATATGAAGCATATTCTAAAAGCCCTTTAACTCTAAAATAAAATTATTTAGAAATATACAGGGTGTTATATTTAAAAAACACGAGTTAAAAAGTCAATTTTTTTTGGAAAGAATTGAATAACTTAGCCACGCCGTAGTGATATTATAAAAACGAAACATTTTCTAAAAGTCCGTTAATTGTAGAATAAAATTATGCAAAAATATACAGGGTGTTATATTTAAAAATAACGAGTTACAGTTCGTGGAAGTTTCTTTGGTAAGATCTGAAAAAGTCAATTTTTTTTGGAAAGAGTTGAATAACTTAGCAACGCCGAAATGGAATTATAAAAACAAAACATTTTCTAAAAGTCCTTTAATTGTAGAATAAAATTATGTGAAAATATACAGGGTGTTATATTTAAAAATCACGAGTTACAGTTCGTGGAAGTTTTTTTTAGTAAGTTCTGAAAAAGTTTCCTTGTTGATGCGACGACGTCTGACAAAGTAAATTTTTTTTTAAAGTTGAATAACTTGGCAACACCGCATTGAAATTTTAAAAATGATACATCTGAACATCCTTTTAAAGTAGAATTAAAATCCGTGCATTTGTCTTCAGTCAGGCCTGAAAAATCCAAATATCTAATAATTTGGTAATATTTCCAATTTTCCTGAAACTTAAATTTCCTTGACATATTAAATTTTTCATGAATACGACAGGTGTAAGGGGTATTTTCTACTGAATTACAACGCTTGTATTTTTTATAACACACGTGGTTGTTTTATTGTTTCCAACCCCAAAGTACTCGCTTTTCTTGTAAACTTTCTTGTTTATGTTGTATTAACGGTTTCGTACTTTTACCAACGTTGTTTGATTTTGTTTTCTTGTATGTAGGGGAATAAATTAAGATTTCGGTTATGATACCATTAGATATTTATTAAATTGCTGCAGGAAATACAAATACATCTTCAATTATTTTGGATATTGTGAGGTAAATTTCAATTTAGTTTTGTACATTTGCGGTATTTAAAAGAAATATTTTCACCAGGGAGCAGACAGATATATTAGCACTGTTCACGATATCGAAATTGTAAATGGTTACAACACTCTGTATATAACGTTTTGTTCAAGTAAACGTCTATTTTACTTTAAAAAAGGAAACACAAATCAAACTGTAAGCGTACTAAAATAAAACTATCACCTTTTATATCAGCGTTTCCATATTGACAAGTGTAAAAAGCGCAAAAATAGATCGTAGTAGTAAATCACGCAGTTTCCCAGTTGGCATGAAAATCCAATCATTTTCCGGTTACGGCCTTACATTTTCAGCGGTAAAGGCTGGTCTGCGCTCCCTGCAGATACACATTCAATCAGTAAATCGTTTGAAAGCATGTTGACGATTCGTAAAATTCCGAGATGAAAGAAGAGTTTATTAGAAAAAAACTGAACGTGTTAAAGTCAATCTAATCGGCCGGATACGTATCCGGGCAGAAAACATGTGTTGGAATTTTTTACCAGCATTTTTCACGCCGCCTCCTGCGAATTGCACGAAAGAGGTGCTACTCATAATCAATTTAGCTGAAATTTCTGACGAGAGGGGTTATCTATTCATTTTGTTGGAACGAAAATTAAACGGGGGTGATTACATTGTGGAATTTTTTGTAGATACGTGAATTGTTACATTTCTATGTTTAATTGTGAAAGTATGATTAACTTTTTTTAAATAATCGCCCGTAACTTTGGAATTTTAAATAGAACACCCTGTATATTTTTAAACAATTTCATTTTACCCTTAATGGGATTTTAGAATACGTTTCAGTTTTGAAATTCCTATACGGCCTTGCCAAGTTATTTAACTGTTTCAAAAAAATTAAATTTTTACACCTCATGGGACAGAAACTTCCATGAACTGTAGCTCGTATTTTTTGTGTATAACACCCTGTATATTTTTACATAATTTTATTTTGCTTTCAAAGGGCTTTTAGAATATATTTCATTTTTTAAATTTCATTTCGGCGTTGCCAAGTTATTTAACTTTTTCAAAAAATTTGAATTTTTACACCTCATTGGACAGAAACTTCCATGGACTGTAGCTCGTATTTTTTGTGTATGACACCCTGTATATTTTGACATAGTTTTCTTCTGCTTTCAAAGGACTTTTAGAATATGTTTCAGTTTTGAAATTTAATTGCGGCGTTGCCAAGATATTCAACTTTTTTCAAACATTTGTATTTTTACGGTTTTTACCACAGAAACTTTCATGAACTGTAGCTCGTTTTTTTTGTGTATAACACCCTGTATATTTTTATATAGTTTTCTTCTGATTTCAAAGGGCTTTTAGAATATGTTTCAGTTTTTAAATTTTATTGCGACGTTGCCAAGTTATTCAACGTTTTTCAAATATTTGCATTTTTACAGTTTTTACCCCAGAAATTTCCATGAAGTGTAGCTCGTTTTTTTTATGTATAACACCCTGTATATTTTTACATAGTTTTCTTGTGCTTTCAAAGGGCTTTTAGAATATGCTTCAGTATTGAAATTTCATTGCGGCGGCGTTGACAAGTTGTTTAACTTTTTCAAAAAAATTTAATTTTTACACCTCATGGGACAGAAACTTCCATGAACTGTAGCTCGTATTTTTTGTATATAACACCCTGTATATTATTACATAGTTTTCTTCTGATTTCAAAGGGCTTTTAGAATATGTTTCAGTTTTGAAATTCCATTGCGATGTTGCCAAGTTATTAAACTTTTTTAAAAATTTGAAATGTTTACAGTTTTTACCACAGAAACTTCCATGAACTGTAGCTCGTATTTTTTGTGTATAACACCCTGTATATTTTTGCATAATTTTCTTCTGCTTTCAAAGGGCTTTTAGAATATGTTTCAGTTTTGAAATTTCATTGCGACGTTGCCAAGTTATTCAATTATTTTCAAACATTTGTATTTTTACAGTTTTTACCACAGAAACTTCCATGAACTGCAGCTTGTATTTTTTGTATATAACACCCTGTATATTTTTACATAGTTTTCTTCTGATTTCAAAGGGCTTTTAGAATATGCATCAGTTTTGAGATTTCATTGCGACGTTGCCAAGTTGTTCAACTTTGTTCTTCGACTTATTCATTTTTTGTTTAAATATAAATGCAAATATTTTACATAAAAATAGAATAAAAGGTTTTTAAAAATTTTTGGGGCACCCTCCATCTTATAAATAAAAAAATTACATACGAAGAAAACATTATCGTATTTTTATTTCGAATCGATTTATAAAGTTTGTTTTTTCAAATTTTAATTCTAAATCGTTTTACCTTGCATTGTAATCTATAAACCCTTTTTCCTAAATAATTTCAAGTATTCTGTTGTACATTTATTTTGTGCAAAGCACTTCAAATTGTTCCATTTTCGTTAAAAATGTATTCCCCCAAACCTACGACTCCTTGTTTTGACGCCCACAATTTTTAAAGGCACTTTAATAAAAGAATAATATTGACCAGTAAGTCGTGCATTTCCTGCCTTAAAAACAACAGGAACAGACTGAAATTACAAGGAGGCATCCTCCTATATTATCTTTTAATAATTAATATTTGTATGGAATCGTAAAGCGAACAAGTAAAACATATGAATAATTAAATGTTTATAATGTAATAACGTGTTACGTCCGTTATTATTCTTTCATTATATCTAAGTATAAATTATTTTGGTATGTTTCCGAAATATCAGATAATATTGTTCTTGATTTGTATTTAAAATTGACCTTTGTGATCTGAAAAACTTTAATTATAGAACCTCCGGAAACTTTTTTTCTATGAAATAAATGATTGTCTATAATAATCAAAATCCAATCATTTTGGGGAATAAACTTGTTTATCCACGACTAGTAAATAATTTATTAATTATTTACGTGTTTGGTCAAGGATGATATAATCCATATCAAACTGATGTCAATTATCATTTTGACTTGGAATAATGAAGTAGTGCAGGGACTTTATACCAATGTCATTATTTTCCATAATAACGTATTATTGCAGAAAGTATGAATTATATTTAGTAACAGTTAGATAAATTACTAATTACCTACGTGTAAGTCGCGGCCCCATGGTAAAACCTAGATAATCTGTATTGAGTTACTTTCGTGCCGCAAAAAATGATTTTCCTTAACCCTTGTCATATTCTAAAGGGTTTCCATATACAATCGAATTATAAATAAATAAAATATTAAAATAGATCCTTCATCAAAAATCATTACGTTCTAATTTACTCCCCTTTATCCTGTGATTAATTAATCAATGAATAATGTGGAAAGGTTACGCTTTAATATTCAATTTGATGCATCGCACAGGATAGGAAAATGGTTTAAATCGATATTTCTAAATTTCAGACGCTTAATGGAAACTATATTGTAAAGAAAGTAATTTTGATCTAAGTACATTTACTTTTAAAGACTTTTCTTACCTATAATAAATATTTTCTTGATTGATAATCGGTTATCCATTAAAAACACAAAAGTTTTAAAAGGTTACACAGAAAATATTTATTGTTATTACATTCGAAATAGTAATTTCTTTGAAAGGTTATTTTTTTTGTTGTTAATGTATTTTTTAGAGGTATTCAACAAGTTTCAACGAATTGTAATTTGTTTCGGTGGGAGAATCAATATCAATAAAAAATTAACAGTCAATGTCGGGAAGTAGAATCATTTTATAATATTACATACCCGTAGATAAAATCCAGAGGATTAAGATCTGGTAATCGAGCAGGCCAGGCAAATAGTGCCTCATAGGTACAATACATATTTTATTGTGACGCCTTATAAGGTGCACGTCTGCCAATTTTTTTCTGAATATCTCAGTTTGTTATCCCTCTTCTGGTAAAAATATTCCAAAATATTTTTTTTTGTTTGACCCTGTATAATAATTATCGGGGAGAACTCAATATAGGAAATATCAATAAAGACTTCCTGAACGTTATTCGATTTGACACTTCATACAAACGATAAAATTTTATATTTGCTTGATATTTCTTATCGCTTCAACAATTTTTATTTCCTCTCCTTAAGAATATGGAAACGTTTATTATTTCTTTTTTTCTGGGTTAATAGAATATTTGGTATTATTACAAATATTTTAATATTTATCAAAGTTTTTTTATTCGGGAACATTATTTGTCTGTATGCGGCATGAAAGTGTAACTTTCACGTCGCCTGGTCAGATTAAATGAATAAATTTAATTGAATAAATAATTCTTATTTATATTTTCTGCAATAATACGGTTTTATGGAAAATAAGAATGTTTTGCTTGCAGAATAAATCTTTTGTGATTTGTTACGTAAATAACTATTATTCGTATAAAACCCATATCTTTTCCTCTTTCTGAGTTTAAAACGCTTGAAGGGATTTTAACAAAAATTGGGTCAAACTTTTTTCTAAATCTCAATCTCTTTGACCTTTTCACCCTGTCATCAACGGAGTGTTAAATAATAAAAACCTCTTGTTGGGTTAGAATTATGTCCACTGGCAATTCTTATAACCTCTTCAATGTTACGCCACTGTTTAATATTTAATTAGGCGATTACCTACAAAGGTAAAGGATCACCACCTGTCAGTAATGTTCCAGATCGGAAAAACTGTCGGAAACATGAGAAAAAACCCTCGTCAATATTGTCCTGATAGAAGAAAAATTAAAAGTTAACAAAGGACACCCTTAACTGTCTCACTCAGCATTTTTTCGTTTGCTTAATGCGTATCAAATCGAATTTCTTAGGCGAGGGTTGTGGGAAAATGGTTAGGTTTTCGCCTGATAACTGAATTACCACTGTTTTATTTAATTCCCAGACCTATTCTTATTTGGTTTTGGAACATTCGCCTCAGGTAAACTTAATAATTGTGACGTCTATTGTAGATTGTTAACATATTTTCGTTTGGGTAATGAAATTAGTTCGCCGAAACTTGCGAAGAGAAATTAACACTCTCGACTTCCTTACGATACAAAATATATACAGAGCGTACGAAATAATTGCTCCAGGTACTTTCCACATTAGTACACTAAAATAAATATCTGAGGTTAAAGTCAGAAGAGTTAGGTGGCCATCCATATACGTATATTCTCGAATTGATTCCGGAAGGAAATTATTTACATGGGAGCACCCAAGAGCATTTGGAATTTATTGAATGTCTTCATGGGTTGTGGAACTGGAAATTTGGGGTGCATCTTTTACTGTTTCATAAAAAATTAATTAATTGGTTAAAGTCTGAAGACTTGGTTGGCTTTTGGACAGATACTTCCGATCGGAAAACTTTAAAACATTTTTGAATTTCTTTTAATATCTCGTTGTGGGAGATGTAATGTCTCTGTACAGCCCCTAATCTACATGAAATGTTTAAAATTGTATTTTCGTACAGGACAAAATAATTTTCAACCCCTATTTTTTTTATATACAGTGTGTCCACGGATTGAGTGCATATAAGGTGTAAATGACAAATTTTTTTAGAGTTGGATCTTCATGTTCTGAGGATCGCTCCTGCTTAGTCTCAAACTAAGATATTGAAAATATGAGCCAAATCAATTAATATACAGGGTGTTTTTTGGCCGAAATCTAAAAATTAGTCAAGAGTAAACTGTCTTTATTTTAGCAGATATAACAAAAATGTATTAGAAAAAGTTGTTTAGAATTAAAAGTTATTGAAGATTTTCAATTTTTATACAAATCAGCCTACTTTGATTTTTTTCATCAACATGAGATTTTTTATTTGTGGTTTTAATGACCCATGCATGAAGAGTAATTAAACAAAGTACTTGAAAAACAAATAATTATTTATTAAAAAAATACTAAACCTTATTTGTTACAAACATGAGTTTAAAAGTATTGGATTAGATGAAAAAAAAACAAAGTAGGCTGATTTGTATAAAAGTTGAAAATCTTCAATAACTTTTAATTCTAAACAACTTTTTCTAATACATTTTTGTTATATCTGCTAAAATAAAGACAGTTTACTCTTGACTAATTTTTAGATTTCGGCCAAAAAACACCCTGTATATTAATTGATTTGGCTCATATTTTCAATATCTTAGTTTGAGACTAAGCAGGAGCGGTCCTCAGAACATGAAGATCCAACTCTAAAAAAATTTGTCATTTACACCTTATATGCATTCAATCCGTGGACACACTGTATATAAATCGAAAATAAATTTCTATTTTTATCGCTAATGGTGGGCAATTACTAAATTTCAAATAAATATTTTTGATATTAACCTTCTTGATGGAAGGAATAAATTGAAACAACATAATTCTTCAATTTACCGTCTTAGCGTCATGAATTTCAATTAAACGTCCTTTATCGATGTAGCTTCCTGAGAAAAGAAATTAAAGCCCTTTAAATTACGGGAAACCACGCTGAGGATTATGGAGTTATTGAACCGGGAAACATGCCATTAAGTAATTTGTGAAAATTTTAATTTAACTTTGATCAAATCACTAGGGATTTTTTTGTGTTAAACTAGTTTCAGGGATGAGTTGGAAGGGTAATTAAAATTCCTACGTAGTAGTTTGCTGTATTTTTTAGAATAAAATATTCTTTAACAGAAAATTGTTTTGGATATCTTCTCCTACGCATGAACCCTTAAACATAAAATTTTATGGAAATACCTTCCATAAACCCAGCTCAAAAATGGATAAACCATTTCAGTCTAATACTTTGTATAGAAGATTTGCAATTGATATTTATCTATAATCACATTTTCTTATTCAAATGCCCTGTAACGCTTACCACTACGTAATTTTCATATTAATTCCTGTCTCTGGAACGATTATGAACGCGTTTATTATTAAATTTTCTAAGGAAGTGCATTAGACACAAGAATTTATTACAAAAGTTTGTTACAGTTAGTTTTAATATAGAACTTTGTTAAATGCATCGAGGAGGCGTTATTATTTCCGACTTGCATAACGAAATTAGAAGAGAAATCAAGAATCAAGCTTGCCAGGTGAACTCTTTGAAAGTTAGGGTGGAATTTAACCCAGTGACTTGAAACATTTAACTTTAACACAATCCCTTGAATCATTCCCGAAAAATCTGAAAAATTTTCTAAATAACTCAAATTTGTAGACTTGTCCTGCTTTCTCATGCATGTGTGCATAAATGATCTGTATTCGCTTACATGCACCTGTCATCGATCAAAGGGGGTGGTTTATAAATTGTATGCACGCGCAGGTTTTAAGGTTTACAAACTTTATATTGACTAGTATAGACTTTTTTAAACTATAAATTAATTCAAAGAGAGGTGTGTGGTTATTTTTGTACTGTAAATAAAAAAATGCGTGACGAATAGGATTTGTCATTACAAAGGGGTAACTTCGCCCTAAGCTATACGAATAATAAATTAGCTTTCAGTATGACAGTGATTTGAAAGTGACATCTAAATGCAAACCTCACAGAGGCAATATTTTTTCATTTTTTTCCGAATACGTGATATTTGGAATTGGTTTTGTTTTGTCGAAATTTTTGTTCCCCTTTGTTTTACCTTTACCCCATTTGATACTGTATAGTACGAGATTACTGAAAATCATAGCGAATTCAACGTTTCAAATTTCAAATATCTATGCAGACCTCAACAGTCCAATATAATCAGACAAATGGATTTAATAATAGATAGCCTCTTGCGGTTCATTAACACCTCGTGTAAAATTCAATTGAGGATTATATGCAAATATTGCCTTCAACAAGCCACTTTAATCATCGTCCTGTTAATATCAGAGCTCAAACTATATTAGCAGTCGTCCTTTGTTGGTCATTTTCCATTACTTTTAATATCTTATGATAATTTTGTGCTTCTATGGATATTTAGGAGTAATTTCACTAAAACTAGGTGGAATAAATGAGAAACTTAAATGTTTATATTTTATGGCTTGATTAAATTCGAAATTAACGTCTTGCGAACTTCCCCGTGCGATTGAGGCTAGAAAATGGTACCCGGTGTGAGGCTAGTGACATGTTAATAGTTTTAAAGGGAAACGTAGGAAAAACCAAGCTAGATAGGGTAAAATATGATGGAATAAAAGTTATAGAAAATAAAATTTCCTACAAGAAACTCTAGGAAAATTTTTGTCTAATGTGAATAGTTTGGGCCTGGGTACCGTCAGATTGAACACATGCGCGCGCTCGATTTAGTGTCTCGTAAAATACCAGCGCCAATCGCATTAAAGGGAAACGTAGGGAAAACCAAGCTAGATAGGGTAAAATATGGTGGAATAAAAGTTATAGAAAATAAAATTTCCTACAAGAAACTCTAGGAAAACTTTTGTCTAATGTGAATAGTTTGGGCCTGGGTACCGTCAGATTGAACACATGCGCGCGCTCGATTTAGTGTCTCGTAAAATACCAGCGCCAATCGCATTAAAGGGAAACGTAGGGAAAACCAAGCTAGATAGGGTAAAATATGGTGGAATAAAAGTTATAGAAAATAAAATTTCCTACAAGAAACTCTAGGAAAACTTTTGTCTAATGTGAATAGTTTGGGCCTGGGTACCGTCAGATTGAACACATGCGCGCGCTCGATTTAGTGTCTCGTAAAATACCAGCGCCAATCGCATTAAAGGGAAACGTAGGGAAAACCAAGCTAGATAGGGTAAAATATGGTGGAATAAAAGTTATAGAAAATAAAATTTCCTACAAGAAACTCTAGGAAAACTTTTGTCTAATGTGAATAGTTTGGGCCTGGGAACCGTCAGATTGAACTCATGCGCTCGATCTATTTAGTGCCTTGTAAAATTCCAGTACCAGTCACTTTAAAGGGAAACGTAGCAAAAACTGAGCTAGATAGGGTAAAATATGATAAGATCAAAGTTGTAGAAAATAAAATTGCCTATAAAAAACGTTCATCATTTTTTTTTCTAAAATTAATAGTTTGGGCCTGAGAACCGTCAGATGAAACACATGCGTGTGCACGGTAGCTCGCACTAGCTTACTCTTACGGAATACTTTAATACTAGCAGGTATTTCGATTTACGACTGAGAAATCAGAGAAATTCTTTAAAAAAATACAAAAATAAATATAGTCTGTAAATTTTTGTCAGGATATCCGAATATTACTCATAATAAATAATAATTGTAAGAGCAGGGAAAATTTAAAAAGCGTCAACATCGTTCTGTGAACCGGAATAAAGGCTTAAACAAAATGGAAAATTATGTATATTACAAGTTCCGGCCTTGTTGTTCTCTACTTTTTATCCGTTCTATAATAAAACGCGAATGGTAAAGCAGACATCAAAATTTACCCAATATACCTACCTTTTTGAAACGTTAATTTGTTAATTGAACCTGTTTGATATCATCAGACCTATGCAAATGTAAATTGACCTTCCAGTTCTTTTTCCATCCCCTCTCAATATAATCGCAAAAGTGTAAAAAAAAGGCTTTGATATGTAGGTGTTTCAGAGGAAAATATATAGGCGTGTAAAGTAAGAGCTTTAAATAATGGGCGCTGTAAAAGTGAAATTGATATGCAGAAGCTTTGGAGAAGTGAGAAATGGTGTTATGCGTTAGCGTGCAAACACAAAATGTGTTACATATTTTTTTTGTGTTAGATACTAGAAACTGGGTTACTTGTTGTGAGATACCTGAAGACACATTATGGCAATAAAGGAATTTTCTTAAGGAAAAATTCTGATACTTCCACTTTAATAGAATTTTTTCACGGCACGAAAGAAACCGATTGTTTACGTATACCGTGAGGCTTAAACATAAAGCAATTAGCGGACATTTATTTAATAAATTAGAAAGTTTTTATAGCTAATTTATTTATCTTATCATACTTTCTTCACTCTTAGTGGAAATTAGGAATATATGACTTAAGTTTTTTGTTAATTAAAGAGTTGCAATCGGAGATAGGGAACACGAGTCCTGTGGTGGACTCGTAAGCTCCACTCGTAAAGTAACACTTTCGTGACTTGTTACGTAAAAGACAGTACTTTATACTAAGTAAAAAAAATGTGAAATATGAATGTCTTTATAAATTTCCAACGCATTAAAAAATAATTTTCAACTTTATAACTTTAAGTTTATGTACCTACCAATTTCCTTAAAAATCTGTACTTTAATAGCAAACTTCCAAGAGTAAGAAACATTGTTCGCCTGTTTTGTTTGCTCTCATGATAATCATAATAATAATCGTTGGAAATTATACACAAGGGAATCTTAAGTATTCCAAAGCACGTGAAGGGGAATTACCCTTAATTTACACATTTACTCGGGCGGTTGTTTATTTTAAGATTTTAGGGTTCATTTCTCTTTGGTTGTTTCAAATTTTCTGATTTTATTACTTCCTTATGTTATTTATAATAATAATAGCCCTTGTAATAGCATACTAAAATGCCTTCGAGGGTTGGATAAATACAATCTACATACAAAGCATCTATTACCCTAGATATTTATTTTCAACGGTTGAGTGAACTTTGAGACTAGTGCAAATAGAAACATAAAAGACTTAAGATTTTTTTTATTAAATTAAGTACAGAATAATTAAAAAATTTCAGTGGTGCCGAGCTTCGACCTCTAAGGTGCTTGAACAGTGAAACAGTAATTTTTTTTAAATGTTCGATGAAATGGAAGTGACAAGATTTTGTGAACAAAAAATCTGCGTGTAGTAAAGTTTGGAAAAAATATACAAAAATTTCAGGGAAGGAAAAATCTTTTCCCACTTATGTCTATTAAATTTTTAAACCAACTAAATAACTAAAATCTGTCATTTAAGACTAATAACATCTAAAATCAACCCCTATTTAATTATATACACGATAGTGGGTGTAAATTCAGGATTATTTCATAATTATACGATGTTAGAAGTCTCGTCTGTGGTGTAAGTAAACAGGAGCACGTTAAACATATTTACATTATTAGGTTTTGCATATAAAAGCAATAGATCCGAACTAAACGAGGAATTGCAACCCCCTGCGGTTTAGCTGATTAATTTACCCCTTTATTTACAGCCTAGATCCTAGAGAGAACATTTTATAGCTGATGGTATTTACATGCATTTATGTGTGATATTAATACGTTTTTGTAGAGGCTCTATAGGCGCGTTGGTTTGGAATTAATTCGGTTTTTGTCACTACACTTCATCCTTGAAACAGTTAAGGGTTAAATTTGTTACTACGTTTTAATACAAAAAGTTCTTGATTAATCTCTGAAGTAATCTTAGGTTGTAATTATTGCTAAATTAAATTATAATTACTTGTGTGCTGATTGCAATTAGAAACAGGTGTTTCAAATTTTTTCTTTATGATAATAATTTATATTTTAATTATTAACACCTGCAAAGAGAAATCTAAAGAACCATACTTTCAAAAAAAATTAAATAACGCTGTGAAACGACCAAGAAAGGTATCAAATAGAAAAACTTTTTGAATGTCCCTCGTATAAAAAGTTATTTTAATTTATTGACATTCTCAAGCGTCACTTTGTTGAAATCCATGATTATATAAATAATAAATATTAAATAAAATATCGATTTCAACGGGAAATAATAAGATTTATTCGCTTTATACGTATTTCGGCATCATTGTGCCATTGTCAAAAGCTATTATAAAATATTATAACAAATGCAAAAATATAGTAACTCCTTGATTCTATTATTTTAACACTGCGTGAAGCAGCTGCCCCAGTCAACCCGTCGGAGGTCAGTCGCTTATCAGTGTTTTAAAAAGATATTTATTCCAAAATCTTCAGTAAAGGAGAATCTAAGAGATCAATTTGCTCATTCATTAAAGGTATGTTGTTTTTTGTGTGTTTATAAATTTCAAAAGCTTCTAAAATGTTTAATTTATTTTTGTTATCAGAAAAGTGTAAAAATTTAATTGTATTATTAGATGTTAATGTGTGATTTTGTTCTAACAAATGTTTAGCAAAATTTGATTTATGTGCATGTTTATATTTGTAACAACGGATATGTTCTTTTTGCCTAATACTGAAATTTCTAATTGTTTGACCTATATATACTGAATCACAATGTGAACAATTTAATTTATAAATACCTGATTTTAGCAAATCATTAATTTTGTCTTTAGCATTGAAAAGAGAGTATAGAATATTTTTATTTGTTTTAAAAATGACTTTATATTTATTTGTGTTATTTATAATTTTAGCAATCTTTTCTGAAATTTTACCAAAATATGGAATTGAAACGTATTTTAATGTTTTATCAGTGTTATTAATGGAATAAACTTTTTGAATAGCTAATTTATAATTTTTCTTTTTAATTAAAGTGTCAATAAGTGTAGTGTTATAACCATTGCTATATGCAATTTGTTTAATAATTGAAATTTCTCTATTAAAATTATTTTTATCTAAAGGAATTGTTAGAGCTCTGTGTACTAAAGATTGATATGCTGCTAATTTATGTGTATTATGATGACAAGAGTTATGTGGTATGGTAATATCAGTTTGTGTAGGTTTCCTATAAATTGAGTATTCGAGTATGTTTTCTGAATTAATTTTTATGTTTAAGTCTAAAAAGTTAATAGATCTGTTTTTTTCAATTTCTAGTGTGAATTTAATTTTTTGGTGTAAAGTATTAATAAAAATTAAAAAGTCGTCAATGTATTCGAAAGAACTATCAAAACATGCCAAAATATCGTCAACATAACGAAACCAAAATACAATTTTATTTGATAGATTTGATTCAAATATTTGATCTTCTATATTTTCCATAAAAATATTAGCCAATAGTGGTGAAATGGGACTACCCATTGGTAACCCATCTTTCTGAAGATAAATTTTATCATTAAAAATAAAATAATTTTGATTAATACAAAGTTCAAATAATTGAATCAACTCTATTAACTTTTTAGACTTAAACATAAAAATTAATTCAGAAAACATACTCGAATACTCAATTTATAGGAAACCTACACAAACTGATATTACCATACCACATAACTCTTGTCATCATAATACACATAAATTAGCAGCATATCAATCTTTAGTACACAGAGCTCTAACAATTCCTTTAGATAAAAATAATTTTAATAGAGAAATTTCAATTATTAAACAAATTGCATATAGCAATGGTTATAACACTACACTTATTGACACTTTAATTAAAAAGAAAAATTATAAATTAGCTATTCAAAAAGTTTATTCCATTAATAACACTGATAAAACATTAAAATACGTTTCAATTCCATATTTTGGTAAAATTTCAGAAAAGATTGCTAAAATTATAAATAACACAAATAAATATAAAGTCATTTTTAAAACAAATAAAAATATTCTATACTCTCTTTTCAATGCTAAAGACAAAATTAATGATTTGCTAAAATCAGGTATTTATAAATTAAATTGTTCACATTGTGATTCAGTATATATAGGTCAAACAATTAGAAATTTCAGTATTAGGCAAAAAGAACATATCCGTTGTTACAAATATAAACATGCACATAAATCAAATTTTGCTAAACATTTGTTAGAACAAAATCACACATTAACATCTAATAATACAATTAAATTTTTACACTTTTCTGATAACAAAAATAAATTAAACATTTTAGAAGCTTTTGAAATTTATAAACACACAAAAAACAACATACCTTTAATGAATGAGCAAATTGATCTCTTAGATTCTCCTTTACTGAAGATTTTGGAATAAATATCTTTTTAAAACACTGATAAGCGACTGACCTCCGACGGGTTGACTGGGGCAGCTGCTTCACGCAGTGTTAAAATAATAGAATCAAGGAGTTACTATATTTTTGCATTTGTTATAATATTTTATAATAGCTTTTGACAATGGCACAATGATGCCGAAATACGTATAAAGCGAATAAATCTTATTATTTCCCGTTGAAATCGATATTTTATTTAATATTTATTATTTATATTATTTTAATTTATTTTGAGGTAGAACTTTTTTTTTCAAAGCAACCCTTGTATGATAAGATTTAAAACTCAAAAGAAATTCTAACGCGGGAATCAAACATTTTAAAAATCTTCTAGATGCACCTCGTATAATACAATATTACAATTTATTATTCTGTTACCTATACTAAATTTTTTAACACGTCCTTATTTTTAAAATAATACATTTTTCGTTATGTAAACGTTTAATAAATTACTATTAACCAAATACTGGCACACATTAGTCCCTTGTTTTTTTTAAATAGCCCTCGTATACGCTATCAAAGACTAATTAATATTTCATGTATTATTAGAGCTAATGTCAACATTACTTTGATATTATATAATATTGACAACATTACTGGAAGCTTGTATCAAATCATGTTGATATTGGAAAATGGTCCTTCGAGCCGTAAATAAATGTAATTTATTAATGAGTAATTATTTCAGTAAAACACGCAACTTTGTTTTGAATATTCTTTATGAAAAGAAAAAAATAAATTGCAATTAAGATAAATCTTCTAAATAAACGTTTCTGTTATAATTCTGTGACCATTGTATTTTTATGGAGTCCCTAAAGCAAACAAAAGCGATTTTATAAATGGGGATGTAAAAGGCCATCTTCATTTTAATACACGATAATTACACGCATCCAGAGCACATACATACTCCCCCGTGGTTATTTTTATCTCCAACAGATTTTTACAAAAAGTAAACGCTTTGTTCACGTCTATCGTCCTGACACGTTTTGAAATTAAAAAAAATATCTACAGTTTCAATTTTTTTCCTGAGGGTAATTTCGAATGATTTTTTTCTGCGATGTAGTTTGATGTCGATTGAGTGAGGGGGAAAGGAATTATATTTTAAAGTAGAGCGAATTTATTCGAATTCGAGGTTTTTTAAAGATAACTTTTGGTTTATATACAGGGTGCGGCGACTAAATCGTTACAATCTTGGTTGATTTATTGTAAAATATTCTTTGAAGGGTTTTTACATGTGAAGGAGAAGATGGGGGAATTTTTCATTTCCACGACCATACATAAAGTGCACATAAACGAATATTGTCGTTTCCCGCAGATTCGCTTTTTTAAAATAATTTTTTTTCCCTAAAGATACTTTAAATTACTAAATGACTTTCCAGTCACAATCCTGTACTTTTGCGGCAGTAACTTTCTTATGTTGGTTGAAAAAATTACGTAACTCCCTTTTCTAAATGGGAATTGAAGAAAACCTGGAAAACACAAAAGAGGAAAAATGGCCTCGTTAAATTTAAAATTGTAGCGAACAAATTTACGGAAAACGTTATTCGGTCAAGATGATACTTCGCACATTCAATTTTTTGTCTCGTCGAGCACGTAATTCAAGAAAAAAAATGGAAGGTGAAAAATATGTTTTGAGACTGTTACAAATCGGGTTATTATACAATGTTTGTGTTTAGATTTGATTGTTTTTGTTTTGAGGTAATTATATTTTATACAGGGTGTTCGGAAAGTCCTTAGAGGAATTGATGTTGGTGTTAAAAGTGTCAGTAAAAATAAACTGGAACAGTTTCGGTTATGTGTTATGATGAGAAAAGTCATCTTCAGGGTCAAAATTAGGGAAACGCGCCGGTCAACATAAAGTGGCGCCAATTTTTTTAAAACCTAAATGTGTATAATGGGTCGATTCTACGTCAAATTTTAAATATTCAAGCGAAACCCGGATTCGAATATCTCGTTCCGTCTTTTTAGGGCGGTTACTGAAAGTTTTTCCCAAAAACTGCTTCCTTCCCCTTTTTTGCAATTTTTGGATTCAGGAACTACGAGAGCTAGTCCAACGCGCTTTTTACCATGCATGGAATAAAGCTCCTCGAATTGTAGGGATTAAAATAGTCCGTCTATGAAATTCTCGCAGCCGCCAACAGAGGGCGTCAAAGTTTATTTTTTAGACCGCCATAACTCTGAAACCAAACAAGCTAGCGGATTTGGTCTGCGCGCATCCGATGGGTCGTTTTAAGAGCTACAGGAAAATATACAAGCGATTGAATTTGGAAACTTTACGATAAGTCGAAAATGGGGAAAACTGTTTTGTGTAGAGGCGGCTTTGAAAAATCACAGCTTCGTTGCTATGGAAATGGTAGGTTTCCGCCATTGCAAGAAGCTTCCAAAAAGTACTGGGTACAACATACCCAAACCGCGTTTCGATACCGCTGCGTGTCTTTCGTCAGAAACATGAATTGTAAGAAGATATATTTAGGGGATGCTCTTTTTCGAAATTTTCTTGGAAAAAAATTATTGTCTCCAAATCTCAGCTATGAGGACGAACGCGGTTTTCGCCGATCGAAAGGCCTTGGGAACTCTATCCGAATGTGTAACTATAGACCCCTTGTAAATATCACTTAAGTCGCTAGAGGGCGTTTAGTCTTTCTTCTTTGAGCACTATAGCTCCGAAACGGGGTGAGTTGGCGGGTCTGTTCTTGCTGCATACGATATTCTTTAAAGAAAGGTTTCTAACGAAGAAGGTACTATTTAGGTTGGTAACCTTTGAGGTAAAGAGAATGTTTTTTTAAATGTAATTTAGGGATGTGCATTTTCGCACCCTTCATACGAAGGTTTGGGATTGGAGAAACTCCGGAAATGCGAATTTTAATATTAAACTGAATTACATAAAAAAAAGATCACTGTTTAATACAAAAAAATAATCGGGATCGCAGACATTCATGGCCACCGTGGTCCATATCAACCGTGTCGTGTTGACAGTCATGGCTCATGGTTTACAAAATTCGATTATGTAGTGATTAGAATCATTAAGGAAGAATAATAGGAATCCTCACTTCCTGTTTTTAAAAACAACAACAATATCAACTCACTAATTATTTCAGTGTGGGTTTCTCATTTGAAATGGAATCAATGGGGAATTTACGATTTATCTTTTTAATAATAATTGCAATAATGTCTAGTGTTTTGGGTGATCATGAAAAGAATAAAACTACCCATGCTACCACTAAACCGTCTCGCGATCTTTTAAGTAAATTCAATCAAAATGATTACAAACTCACTTTCGAACGAACTGAATTAATTCGTAGTAATGCAAGTTTTGGAAATTTTCAATTTCGTACTTACAAATACAATCGTACAACCCCGGTTGTTAATGCAAGCTTTGTATACACAATTGATTTGGGAAACAATTTAGAGGTATGTCTTAGCATTTAAAAAAATTTCGAGTTTTATTATAAATTACTATTGCAGGTAATTTCACAAGTATACAAATTTGTCAGTAATGAATATCGATTATTTCCAATTCGGTTTCAATTAAACTTTTGTGAAGCTGTTAATCGGAATGCCATTGGATTAAACAAACTTGCAAAAGAATGTGGAAATCTAGTTTGTCCATTTGTAAAGGTATAGTTTTTCCCATAATAAAACCTTAATATAGGTAGTGGTTAATGCTTTTATATTTGATTAGGGGAAGAAGTATTATATTAACAATTTCGCACCAAATGAGACTAAATTTCCTCCCTTAATTCCAAATGGAAGGTACATGGCGGAATTTCAATTTATCTACCACTCGGAGGAAGTGTTTGTTATAAACAATTATGGAAGTGTTGATCGTCCTCTTTCTTATTTTTAAATTGCTGTTCTGTAATTTATTGTAATTTGACTGTGGCCTCTGAAAAATATTAAAATATATAGAGAGCTGGATACTTTGTCAAAAGTCCATTGAATGTTATATGAATGAAGTGATTACTTATGACATTATACGTTCCCACAATCGCCAAGAATTGTTCGTCAATTTCTTCTATCACAACCCTGGGGATGACGGAAATTAAAAGTTTACACCCCTGTATATCCTAATATTAAAAGAAAAATCATTCTGACTTCTATCTTTAAATCCCAATTTTTATTTCTTATTTCAAAGTAAATTATGCAACAACTTCCTGAAACTAAGTTCTATCTCTTAAAACTTTTAAAAACTAGATTCCTTAAACTTTTCCTTAATAAAAGAGAAAAAACATTTTAAATTCCTACTGCAACTTTAAAACTTCAAAAAGCTTCTAGTCATTAACATTTTCAACTAATGGTGAGAAAATAGATTTGTATAACTGCAGGAGGGTTTTGAATTAAAACTTTTCCTTAAAATCATTTTAAAATAATAATATTCTTAATAAGTTTCCCTTTTGAAGTTTGTTGAAACTGAAAGGGAATTCGAACTCGTTTAATCAAACATCCCGTGGGGGGGTTTCTAAGTTAAGAACGAGGGATTTCATGTTAAACAAGAATCGACAGCTTTCTGTAGTTACTACGTGATCGTGTGTTTGTGAATTAAGATATTTAGCAGTGAAATGTAGAGGGATTTGAGTGCTTGAGCTTTCTCCTGGAAGCACTTAAGTATAGATACATATGTGTTATTTAATGAATATTGTATCACGTTACAGTTCAGTAAACATTATATTTCAGCAAATACGTATAGGTAGGGACAAGGGAAGCATTCGCGATACCTTAACGGGGGTAGGTCCAGTGATCCGTTAAAGCTAGATCCCATTTTTAGGGATAAACAGCTTCTAGGAAAAGAAATTAGGGAATATTAAAAAACCTTATGACATGAGTCAAAAATTTTGGCCAAGAAAATTGTCTGACTAAAATTTGATGGAAAACTTTGGGTTTTTATACGAAATCGTTTGACAAACCGAAATAAAAAATAGGGGCGGTGCGTACCTACCCTGGACTTTCAAAAATAAACATTTAGCTTTTGGTATTCAACAGTAGTTTGCGAGGTAGCATTGGAAATCACTTGAATGCCTAGCGAGAAACACCAGACTATACGGGTTCGATACGTACAGAAGAGAGACAGGCATCTAATTTACTAACGCAGCGGAAGTTCGCGATTTTCTCATCAACCGTACATTTTAGCTATATGACTACCTTATACTATGTGATAGACAATTCAATTTTGCATTCAATTATATAATAATATACAGGGTGTTTCATTTAAAATAACAAAGTTGCTTATTGTACTGTGAAAACCAAACACCCTGTATACGTAATATAAATTTAGGAGAATGCAGAACTATGTACTGAACAACTTTTATATTTAAACATTTTTATATTTTGACTAATAAAGGCGCTATAGGAACATTAATTTCCGATTTTCAAAACCTCGTAGAGGGCGCCACAGTGAAATTCTAAGATTAATCAAAAAACGAAAATGTACCTAACACCAAGCTGCATAAGTGTAGAAAATTTAAACAAAGTCGTGTTGCCAGTTTTTTTGTAATAATTTTTCAAACATTTCAAAATTTGTGTCTTGTCTTCTTTTGCTTTAAGCTTCTCTACGAGCTTCCTCTGTGGAGCTGTTCCATTTTCTAGCACAAAGAAGAAAAAAGGGTTGCTGTCTGCTGAAATAAATACATTTTATTACGTATTCATGTCAAATAATAATCTTCATTCTTTTACCCAATAATAATAATAATAATAATAATAATCATTTACTTTGGATACTTCCACATTTAATGTTCATTACTTGGTAAATGTTTTCTCTGAATATTATAATGTAGGGGTAGTAAGAAGACGCATTTTCTTTTATCGTGGTTGAATAATATAATAATATTGATTTGACAGAATGTCACACATTGTCAATAAATTTGGTTATAAAATATTAACTGCTTCGTGAAAGGCTTATTTTATGAGGGTAATTTTATCATCACATTTTCTTATTCAAATTTTTGGTAGCCACTTACTGCATTATTTTTTTATTGTTTTCAATTTAAAAAGGGAATGCTCAAATACAGTGAAATGGTGTTTGTCTGCAAGTGGCACCAAAGTAGCTCATTACAGATTTGTTTAGATGGAACAATATTTATACTTTCCGCAATAATATGGTTTTTATACTTTCCATCCTTATACTAAAATAAAATTTGAAGTTTTTAAATTTAAAATAACTACTTGCACTAAATTAATGTACACTATAAAATTTTCTAGATTAACATAAATAACGAGCTACAACAGTTAAAGCAAACAACTAAAGCCAACAATGTAGCACTACGACATGCGTATTTGGCATCTAAATTAAGATTAAATAAATAAATCAGTTTTACACTCCCATATATCCTCGTACAAACAGTTGAGTTTACTCCTCGTTAAGATTTTTAATTTCTGTTATCATGTCAACGAGTTTGTTGGTAAAAATTATAAATTCAGGCTCCCTGTAAAACCGTAAAAACGAAGTAAATAATTGGAATAATTCATAGAATCAAAAAAATGTTTAGAGTTTCTAACAAATATATTCCTCTGTGAAGGTCATACAGAAGGAAATGGAGGAAAACTGTACGGATTTTTCCTGTAAGCGGCACGAAAGTAACTGTTTACGGATTGTTTAGGTGTTACCATGGAGACGATGCTTAAACCGTTTAGTCATATCTCAAAATTAGCTCTTATAGTTATACTAAATAATTTATATTCATGCTTTCTGCAATAATACGTTTTTACGGACATAAATATTAGTCTCTGTAGGACTCGGAGGATTAATAATAAACCTCCCCCTTTCTGTAAAGTGACATCTTCGTGAATTACTGTACCTATTGCTGTACTTGTAAGATTATTAGGACTACGTTGCGTTGGTGAACAAAACAAAAAAAATTCTTGACTCAACTCAAAATGCACAAAAGGCAGTAGTAAAAAAAGAGTTTAATATGATTTTGCAGTTGATAGTACATGTCTGTACGTGTATTAAGTTTATGTTCGAATAAGGAATAAAATCGCATTGGAAATTCACCGAGTCTTGCAATATTGCATCTTCAGGTCCCTGCTGAGTGATCCTTTTAAAGGATTTTTATAGAAAATTTTAGTTTATATTCAAGAATTTCTAGTCTAGGATTCTAACTTTTTTTAAGTTTTTAAACTTAGTTTTTATACTCAATTTATTTATCTTATCATGCTTTCCTGACTGTCAGTCGAAATTATGAATATTGGTAACGTAATTTATTTAATAAAAACCCTTGCAGAAAAATTTATAATATACAGAGCACATCATGACAGTGAGTTTACCGAACTCCTCGTCTTGTAAAATAACACTTTCTTGACGCAAATATCTAATTTTGGAGATAATATGAAACCACACTGTATAATCCAATTGAACGTTCGTTGAGAATACATCTGTACAGTAATCACGAGTTTCCTATTTGATTTCCTGAAAGTTTTCCATGTCAAACTATGCATAATTTTCAATTTACATTCAGAAACACCCGTGTAATAAATGCTTTGCATTATCCTAACCCGTACGAGTTCGGTTTTAAAATAATTCCACTAAAACCAGCAACTAGATGTTTTAACATTTAAAAAAAAATTACTACCTCTCTACATAAATTTAAAACGTTTTGATATTTTTAGTAATAATTTTCATATACAGGGTGTTTGGATGGAAATGGTTTCCTGAAAAGTTATTTTTTAGAAAAATTAAGACGAATTCTTAACTCAAAATTAATTAATAAAACCATATGTGTTATTTTCTGTGTCAAGTAAGAACTTTTTAACTTAAAAAGTAAATTAAATTTTTGGCCTTCTTCTTTCCTTTTTAATATGAACTTCTCTTAAATTTACAAATTGAAAGCGACCAAAGTAAATATTTAATGAAATTTTGTGTTTATGTAAAAAAAAAATACCTTTGAATCTAAATTCCTAAAGACCTAAATAAAGCAGCTGATCTTATAAAAATATTTACTTGTTTTTTTACATATTTTATCTAATCAAGAAATGAATTAATCGTCCAAAGTAGCAAATTTGTATTAAATATGTAACTGACCTTTTCCTTAGAAACCCGTATCGAAAAAATAAAGTAATTAAAAAAAATAAATATTTACCGGAATGTTCTGAGGAAAAAATTGGGAAGTGGGTTTTTAATTATTTGTACATGAAAGGTGTCTTTATTTATTTTACTTTAGGGAAATACAAAATTTTGTATTAAGTATTGTAATTAATATGCATCCCTTAGAGGGGTCGGTTTTGCAAGGTAGAATTTTGTGTTGTAAACAGCATAAAGGTTTTGAAATTTACAAACACACAAAAAATTCCTACATGAATCGTTATTCAATTTATTATATATGCTTTTGAGAATGACACATTGATATGTTGGAATACGTATATTATAGGTTTCCGAAGTAAGATGTAATAATAATCGTCTCGTCCGATACCTCATTACATATTCCTGAAAAATAGCTTTTTTTTTTGCTGAATGCTAAGCAATCTTCTGACAGCAAAATATGTCTGGCAAAGGAAATAAACTGACAAGTAACAAGAGATCAAAGACAAGACTTTTATGCTTATGTAAAATGTAATCGTTTGCAATTTCCTACCCCACGAGGGCATCCCCTAAAAGTAGCAGCATTATTTTAGCCATAAAACAATTCCCTGATAAAAAAAAGATAACAGACGAGAAAATACAACAAGTACACCGAATAATTATATTTTTATTATCAAACGATCTAAAAGCGCTCGACTGGGAAAATTTGAACAGAATATAATGAAGGTATACAGTTTATTAAACTTAAATGCTTTGTGTTTCTGTATCGAAAACCGTTCCTTTTTACTAATGATGACAAAAGAAAACGCACAATTTTAGGTGAGAGTCCCGTGATTATTATCTCTGTTTTTAATTAATCGTAGCAATTAAACAGTACAAGCTAAGAAAGCATCGAACTGCCCCTTTCTGCAAAATTCAGAGTCAGTTAAGTCTAGACTAATTAAATTATGTATCTCAGTCCGATTGGGTCTTAAAATTTAAATTGTGTTCTTAATTAATTGGTTGATTTTTTGGAATGACCTTCATGGGAATGGAAACCAATTATCCTATTACTAAGGGGTAGTGCTACAAACTGCTTGTAATTTATTTATGTTTGCCAACGCATTTTGGGTACCTATAACTCGATTTTTTTAAATACAACACCCTGTATATTTTTATAAAATCCGAATCGTCTTTTAAAAGCCTTTCAGAATATATTTTGTTTTTCAAATTATGTTGCTGTGTTGCCAAGTTATTTACGATTTTTTGAAACGTGTGTAATTAGAATATTTTTTATTTCTTACTTTCTCGGGCCTAACTCGATTTTTGTAAATACAAGACCCTGTATATTTTTATAAAATCCTGCCCGTCTTTTAAAAGGCTTTCAGGATATATTTCGTTTTTAAAATTCTGTTGCTGTGTTGTCAAGTTATTCACGCTTTTTTGAAAAGCGCATAATTCGAGTTTTTTTAATTTTTCTTTTCGCGGGCCATAACTCGCTTTTTGTAAATACAACACCCTGTATATTTTTATAAAATCCTAATCGCCTTTTTAAAGACTTTCAGGATATATTTTGTTTTTAAAATTCTGTTGCTGTGTTGCCAAGTTATTCACTCGTTTTTGAAAAGCGCGTAATTCGTGATTTTGTTCTGTTTTCATTTCTCGGGCCATAACTCGATTTTTTTAAATACAACACCCTGTATATTTTTATAAAATCCTAACCGTGTTTTAAAAACCTTTCAGAATATATTCTGTTTTTCAAATTATTTTGCTGTGTTGCCAAGTTATTCACTCGTTTTTGAAAAGCGCGTAATTCGTGATTTTGTTCTGTTTTCATTTCTCGGGCCATAACTCGAGTTTTTTAAATACAACACCCTGTATATTTTTATAAAATCCTAACCGTCTTTTAAAAGGCTTTCAGAATATATTTCGTTTTTAAAATTTTTTTGCTGTGTTGCCAAGTTATACGAACTTTTTGAAAAAAGCGTTGTTCAAGATATTTCTATTTTCGCTCTTTTTTTAAATATAACTCGAATATTTTTTTAATAAAACACCCTGTATATTTTTGCTGATTTTTTATTCTTTCTATATATTTCAATTCAGCCAGTATTTTCATGAAAACGTACTCGAATCATACCATTTCAGGCACTCTTGATTAAAAAAGCTTCAATAAAAATTTTTCATTATTAATCCCTCGGTCATTTGTCTTTGCATATTTTTCAAATTCGATATTCTGCCAACCTTGTAGGTGGTGCTATAACAAGCCTACTTTTAGCACCTTGCTCAAGGGCTCTGAATAAGGCCGCTGAAAATTACTTTCGAATCAAGTTCGAAGGCAACTGTAGTACCTACCTACACATTTCGAGCTGTTTTACCCAATTACACCCGATGTGTAGCATCCCGCCACATAATAAAATTTTGTACGTTCTGCTTTTGCTCGCATAATTTAGTTATTGTTCATAAACTCGATACAAGTTTTGAAGTTTATGAACGTTGCTAATATGATCGGTATACCTATGTGGGGCGTAGTGCTTAGAATTATAAAAATAAATTATCCTATAAGGGTTGTTTTAAATTTAAACAATTGTTTACGTAGGAATATTTGATTATATTATGATTTCTAATTCCTGTAAGCGAAATTTTCTACACCCACGCTTTCTTAGTCTTTTCCATTCTATATTCTTCTTTTATAATTTTTAGTTTCAAATTTTAAAAATTCCTGTTTTTTTCAATAATTCTCTAACGCTTATTATGTAAGGACAAAACAAAATACATATTTTTCGAAAAAAATTAAATTAGGGTTTAAGTCGTAAAATGTGTAGGAGGCTAAATTCGTTATTTTTTCTCGCTAAACTGTCATGAATATGAATGAAAATACAAACCAAACAACAATAAAAAATTTAAAGGATAAAAGTCATTTATTCAAGAAACAATTCTATGAATATTTTAAGTTTAATTAGACAAGAGAAATTTTTCTTTCGGTGTTTTCCTGTTACAATTTTATTGCCGCCTTGAAGCAAATCGTTTACAAGTTTATTCCTCTTTTGAAACAGCAAATGTCGAGTGCATGAAAAGCTGCAGGGAAGGAAAACGCTAAAGGGCTGTGAAATTATGTGTTCTCTTGAAATCATCAGGGTGCAAATAAATTCTGTGTATTCCTGAGGCATTTTGTTGTTGAAATAAACGAACCGTGTAACCTTTGCAGAGGAAAAGGTGTGATAGTATATGTAGGTGGTAAATAGAATTTTTTTTCTTCTTTGGCGTGCAAATTAGTATACATTCCGGGAAAAGGTCATGACAACCTAATAGCAGGAATAAAGGGAATATTCCTAAGGCTTAGTGCATTGTATACAGGGTCAGTGATTTATGTATTTAAAAAAAATCTTGGCGGGGTAAAGCAAATCGTTCTTGACTTACATTGTAAACCAACGATTTCCCAACCCCTTTAAAACGAGAATTTTAACCCTTTTCTTACTAACCCTTAAACACATCGACATCATTATTATAGCAAATCATAAACACTCTTTATGTCAAATATAAATTTTAACCACTTGTTATACAACCTTGTCTTACATTTTAACATTTTACAAAGTCATAATCCTTTTTCTATGATCCCCTAACTTTTCTAATCAACACATTTTCCTTAAAATTTAACACAGCAATGCAATCATAAAAGTTACAAGTTGCAAAAATTTAAGTGTTTAATCTAGACTCTTGTGTGTTTAAACTTTAAAACTTTAAATTTATGTTCACTTCGTACTTGGAAACTACATACGAGAAGCTTGTAAGAGTTGTCGATGTGAGACGTTCAGGAAACGGAAACGTAGTCCTGGGGGAATCCCCTTAAAAGGCTTTAATAACAGGGGTGCTGTAAAAAGGGTTTTAGTCTAATGTGAGATTGTCTTCAAAATCAAAAAATTTTGACTACAGGAGTTAGGATCGATTCAATAGCTAAGGCTGCTAGGAGGTTTTATTTGTTTATGCATTAATTTCAAATTTATGACAGGGTTTAGTGCACCTTTCTGGAATTTTTCTAAAATTTTAAATGGAATGGAATTGGGAAAAGGATAGAAAAACCAAGATAATGCAAAAAACCAGAGGTTTCTAGCACAACTAGGAACAGAGTTATGAGGATAAAAAATTTTACCAAGGCTTGCTTGATTTTATTTTTTAAACGATATCAAACGTTAAATCCTGATTGTACCTACACACGTCTTTACTATAGTATTTCTCCTGCAACGTTTTGTTATTTCTAAATCTAAAGCGGATGGATTATTGAAACTTCATGAACTGTTTAATCGCTTGGGGATATTTTTAAATCAAAAAATAATCTCTTTACTAATTACATTTGTTTTAATTATCTATTTTATGGATAAATATAATTTCTATAGACATTGCCTTAATAGATATTGAATTTTCGACACGATAAGAAATTTCCAAGGAAAATATTTAACTTTTGCTCTTATAAAATAATCTTTTATCAATTTACTTTTCAATTAATCACCAACCCCCACAAATTAAACCCGCTAATTATCTTTTGTATTAAACGTTTCTATTGTCTTGTCTTCCTTTATTTTGGAACCGATAAAAATATGACAGTCTTAAATCGAAATCTTATAATAAATTATATTTTGGGATTTTAGGAATTTTCCTGATTCTTCAAGGAAAATTTAAGATAAACATGTTGTGGGGCGGGCGTAGCTCAGCGGTATAGAGTCAAAGCCGCAATTTGGAATCATGCACCTAGCACTTCTATGGATGTGTCTGATTAAAGGTTAGATGGAGGGATAATGACCTCAGTGGTTGGGATCATCCGTGATTAAATAAAAAACAACAAAAATAATTGTATTTTAGAGTTTTTTGAACTTGAAGAAAAGGTTAGGTGATAAAATACGGTTAATGCGAATGTTATCGGTCAAATAATTAAATATCAAGTATTTTTAAATTAAAAAAAAATTAAACTTAGAAAATGTTTCTCTGAACGAATTATTGGCTCTGCTAGGGGATGATAAAAATCAGGTATGTAATGTAATGTAATGTAATGTATATTTCCATTTATCATATTCAGGTACTACATGATGTTGGAAAGACAATAAAATATATATACTAATTAAAACATCAACAATAAAACAGTTAGTAAGTACTACAATATAAAAAGGATAACGCATAATACATTAAAAAAAAAAAAACTTTAAAAAGTTAAGTTAAAAAGTTAAAAATATTACAAACGACACCTATGTAATTAACTATCTAAAAACTGCAGTTAAAAAATTCGGTAATATTATAAAATGCATAACCTAACAGGAACTTTTTTAATTTACATTTGAAGAGTTTCAAGGGCACTATATTTTTCAAATGAACAGGAAGGTGATTATATACTTTAAATCCCGTATAGAGAATAGATTTTTTAAATATTTCGTTATTTGGTTTAACTAGGTCTAAATTTGAACAGCTTCTAGTGCAATATTCGTGTATATCCTGACGTTTATTAATAAAACGGAGATTTTTAAAAATTAAGATACATGTTTCGAAGATGTATAAATTTGCAAGAGTCATTATTTTGTTTTTAATGAATAGAGGTTTGCATGACTGCCTTAAAGGAGTCTTATTTAGAATTCGTATGGCTTTTTTTTGTATTTTGAAGATACTGTCGATATCTGCAATATTTGCGTTTCCCCAAAAAGGTAACCCATATCTTAACACTGATTCAAAAATTGCAAAATAAATTTGGCGACAAATTAACAAGTTAATTTCACTTGACAAAACCTTTAGTACGTAGCAATTGCATGACAATTTTTTTCGGATATATTCGATGTGTTTGCACCATTTTAAGTTTTGGTCTATGACAATGCCTAAGAATTTCGCATGATCAACGAATGCTAACTCACTGTTTCCAATTTGTATTATCGGTGGAGTATCATTTAATTTGATTGACATTAATTTTGTTTTTTGCATGTTTAATGACAATTTATTTTTTGCAAACCAACTGTTAATATTAATAATATCTCCTATTACCACTTTACTTAATGCATTTTGATCTGAATGAGACCAGGATAGGGTTGTATCATCTGCAAAAAGGGTAAGTTTACCAGTTGCATATGATACAATGTCGTTCACATAAACTAGAAATAACTGGGGGCCTAGAACACTGCCTTGCGGCACACCGCATAAGACGGGTTTCATACTAGATTGGAATTTAACCATAGTGTTGTTGGTTGCTTGTTTTATTTCAACAAGCTGTTTGCGATTATTAAAATATGATCGAAACCAAGCTTGGGAGACGCCTCTAAAGCCGTAGTTTTCGAGTTTGTTAAATAAAATTTCGTGGTCAACACAGTCAAAAGCTTTTGGCAGGTCGCAGAAAAGATTTATATTGTTTTGATTGTTATTAACGTAGGTGTAAGTATATGACAGAAAATTAAAAATTGCATCATTGATGTTTTTCTTTTTAGTGAAACCAAATTGACAACTGTTTAATACCGAGTGGGTACTTTCAAAGCCGAACATAGGGAAATTGCATTGTAACTGATCTTTATATAGATTCCTGCCCGCCATTTAAACCCACACGGATGGTAATGTCTTTATTATAAAAACCCTCTGCTCTACTGAATACTCGTTATTATTCATATTATTTGATATTAATAACATAAATATCGACTGATTTCAAATAATTTAATTGACAGATAAAAAAAGTTGGCAATCATAGCAACCTATATTATTTGAAAATAGCATTATTTTATAATTTTTTTTACAGAAAAAGATAACTAAGTACTAACATTTATTGGTACCATCAGATGCGCTGTATTTTTGTCGTTCTATTCATACCATTACCATCCTTGTGGGTTTAAATGGCGAGCAGGAATCTGTATAAAGGTTAGTTACAATGCAATTCCCCTATGTTCGGTTTTGAAAGTACCCAGACGGTATATTATGAGCATCAATGAAAGCAGTCATTCGTTTATATACCAGGGACTCTATTATTTTAGCGAAAGATGATTGCAGTGCTATGGGCCTGTAATTCGTAATGTCGGTTGCGTCTCCCCCTTTGTGTAAGGGTTTTATAAGTGAGATTTTTAAATAATCTGGATACACTCCCTCGGTAAAAGATAAGTTAATTATATCTGTGAACATTTTTAACACTATATCGGGTAAGTTTTGAATTACTAAAACGGATATTTCATCATAGCCAGCGGATGTCTTATTTTTTAGATCATTAATGGTCTGTTTTACTTCAGATATGTCAGTAGGGTGCAAATAGAAAGTAGGATAATATTTTTTATTTATATCTGTATCTTTCAAGGTTGGGTCTGTATATAGATGCAATTTTTTTTGTATTGTTTTTTTATTATTTTTTATTGTATTTTTTTATTGTATGAACCTTGAGTCTTGAAAATTTATGGCGATAGCTCGCCACTAAATATAAAACAGCCTATAGTAACTTTAAGGACAATTTTGAATATTTTTATTGCTTTTGTAATCTTCTTAAAATACTGCATTATTATTCCATTCTTTTACGAATACAAATTTTTACCTCAACCAGTCACGACTTATCGTAGTCCAAGATTAAAATCAACCCCTTAAGTCCCAAAACTTTATTTTATCTGAACTTCTGTTAGGTCGTCTATAATTCTTAAGCTTATCAGCCAAACTTTCTCACAATTTTTTATTTATTCTATAAAAGTTTGTTCAAAACGTTTTTTGTTTATTGATAGGTGGCTGTGCAACATTTGGTCACTCATGTTATGGAGGGATGGGTAAAAGAATGTCACCTTCTGAACTTTTGACTAGCGAAGAAGTTCTCCAAGACGTGCAACAAGAAGGAAATCCCGCCGAGATAGTTTTTACAGGACCACGAGGAGATGTTGAAATTGAACCAGAGAGGAAAATCACCCTCCAACAGTTGTATAATTTGTCACCCTTCCTTCGACAATGGGTAAGTCTTTTGAATTATTTTGGTGTTGGGTTTTGTTCGCTTTTTGCTTGTTTTATTATTTTTATGCTATTTTTAGGAAAGGAATTAAAATTATACAGACTTGTGGGGAATTTTATTTTGAAATATTGACTTCGGATATACAGGGCGCTATAGACTCGCAAAAAAGGGTGGTAGAGGCTATTTATTATATAGTGGCAAGCTACTTCAGCAAAATTATGAAGTAGGCGGGCAAAAACTTATTGTATTGAGCGGTTTAGCGTTCCTATAGCGAATTAATTGTGGTTTGCCACAAGGAAATTCCTTCAGGGGTGGTAAGAGTGAAGACTCGTAACTTCTTGAAATTCCTTACCTACACACAATAAGAAGTAATTTTGAAGAAGTAAATATTTTAATTTATGAGTATAAAAGGATCTTTTATGAAAGAAACCTACCAAAAACATGTCAACACTTCGACAAAGTCAACAATACGAAAGAGGAATCAATATCCTAACAGAAATCAACATCTAAGAAATATCAGCATTTCGGAAACAAAATTTTCAAAAACTGTAGGAAACTGATAATAATTTCTTGAGAAATTTCTAGGTAGAAAACGCTGTACAGCAATTACTAAACCCCCTCTCCCAATACTCACAAACACTCACAACAAGACAGGTTTAATTTTTCAGGAAAAAATGCCATGCGACCGGCTTGAACCTTTTATCAGCTTACGAGTCTCGTCACTTTACCACTGCGCTACGCCGGGCTCTAAAATGATCTTATAAACAAATCCTTTAAGGTTGATAACATTTCTAAATAATTTTTGAATAAAATTCCGCACTTACAATCAATTCTAATATTTCGTTTATCCAACAGAAATAGTTCTATGTCCCTCCCTGTGATCGCGGAAAATTTAAGAACTTTTCTGTTGGTTGTATTTCTAAATTTGGTTTCTTTGCGTCCTTTGGCCAAATTAGAGAGTTTGAAACTAGTTTTGGCGTATCTAACTAACTAAAGTAACTAAAGAGAAAATTCAATTTTAAGACAAACATATTTTGAAAAAACAACATTAATAAACAAACAATGATTACCGTTTGTTAAGAAAATTTTAAAAATAGCATAAGGAAGTTGAATAATGAGGTAAAATTGAATACAATGCAGAGCCTCCCGAGATGTGTGTTATAATTCAAGGGGTAGTTCCTGCTGGGTTTTCCCCAGTAATTATTAATTAAGTAAAAGGGTGGTAATTTCTTAATTTTTTTTATTGATTTCGTAAAACCTTGGATTTGTTCAATTTTGTTTTTATTAAAATTGTGCATAACGAATAAATTGTGTTCGTGTTAAATGCGCCATATTTTTATTTTTTGACGGAAACTTTTTAATATAAAAATAAAAGCGCGCTTTTTACGAAGCTACAAGTTTAAAAAAATTTAAAAAAAATTAGTACCAATCCGGATTTGATCTCCGGTCCAAGAAATGCGTGCTGGGCTCAATCCCGTTGCTGTAACAAATTGAGGTAACGCGTCACCGCGGATAATTATCAACTTGCGGTTGTTCAAGATAATAATTATTAAATTTTTCTATTGTTTATGTCATAAAAGAAGGATTCCATAAAATTTCAGGCCCTTGTAAAATATAATTGCTTCAATTATTTTAATTGTTTAAAAGCTATTTTTGTCGTTTTTGCTTTTAGCTTGATGTAATTTTTTGTAATGCTTTTCACATTGTTTAAAACTGCACAGCTTAATTAGAAATTAATCAATGTTTCACTGATTGTTTCTAATTTTCAGCTCCAGTCTTACAGAAAAATACAAGAAATGCAGAACGGCAACAACTAAAACGCATATCAGAGAATGAAAGAACTTAACCTAAATATTCCTTCCTTATAATAACTGTGACATCTATATTTATGTACCTTATCGTTATTCTAGTAAAGATAACTTCAAATCTATGTAAAGCAAATAAATTTCCGATGTAAATGTTATCATATAGATTTATATTATTATGGTTACGTTTACTGTAATGCAATACAAGTTGTCGTTAGGTTGTGATTTTATTGTCAAAGTGTTTTAGAAAATTATAAAAATAAAAATAAGTTGGGCTGGATTTTAGTTTATACCTTTTAAATTAAATAACAAAACGCGGGAAAATTTAAATAACGCGGGAAATTTAAATTTCGCGCTCCCTTGTATTGATTACCCGAACTCTTGCGAATAACCACGTGGTGTAAGGTGTAATAGTTTCTCTTATACAACCGACACAGGTAAGTAACTAATTATAATATTATTTTAATAATTTAACCTTAAAAAATTAGTTTATTAAAAATAATTGCGATAAGTCTGAAAAATATTCATTCCCGCTCCCTTAATATTTCAAAATCATTCCTCCCAGACTTATTGCATTGTTAGACTGGTACAACCAAAAATATTTACAAAATAAGAAGAATGCACGACAAACAAGCAAACAACCTCTTTAGAACTGATAGGGAAAAGAAACTACGACCCAAAGATTATCTCAGCATAAAAGGCAATAATTTTATCATTAATACTGATAATGTTTCGATTATTTTCTCATTTCTTAGACGTGCCTTGGTTTGCTTTGTCGTTTCTAATTCAGTCTGTGGACAAATAAGCAAACAGCACAATCTTAACAATTATGGAAGTTTGTTTGGAGACGTAAGTTTAAATTTTAAAAAATTAATTTTATCTCGTGTTTTTGTGCGTGGCAGGGTCAGATCTTTCTCTCTCTTTTGTATGTGTTTTGTCGTGCATGAAATGAAACCTGCTCGTATTACTCGAGAAACTTTTAGATTATGTTGGAAAATAAAGTGCAAGTGAGTGTTTAATATTTATGGTTCGTGTTTTGCAGATTTGAATATGAAAAAGCGTTCGAAGTTATCGATCTTGATACTATACATTCGATATTACAATTTGATGCTTTAGGGGAAGAAATTGATATTTTCGACATGACGTCTCTTAGCACTTTAATGCTAATTAGTAAGTATTTAATTTTTGTCTGACTAAAATGAAGGTTTACACCCTTATAGATTAAATTTAAAGTGAACTTGAAGTCGTTATGAGTAATTGTTTTATTAATTAGGTCTAATTAACCCCTAATTATCCTTCCAACAAATTTTAATTGAAACGATTTTGCAGATTGTCTTATAATTAATTATCGTTGCAGTAGTAATATTATTCAGAATTCATAATTTCTAGTTTAAACTAATGTACATCACTTGTAATTAAAGCTTAATTACTTATAATTAAAGCAGATAGGCTTAGAATTACTAATTTTATCCTCGAAATAATTATCGTGTCTCCTAAACCTGAGTAGGTAGGTAGGTACATCAATATTTCCAAAAATTTGTAAAAATCGTCACAGGAGTAGTACTTCCCATAGATAATAAATATAGTAGTACCACCTACAGCTTTTATGAGACAGCTAAATGTCAAGAAAGTTTTGCGTGAAAGCTCAGAAAATCATTTTTGAAATAAACCTGAATTTTCCAAAAAATAATAGGTTCCATAAAACTTTAAAAATTCGTACGCATCGACACAGAAATAGTAGAGGTTTGGGGGTTGTCGCAAATTATAGCCCTTAGATGCTTTTATTAGATACCCAATGGTCAAAAAGGCTTTGCCTGAAAGCTCGGAGAAACAATTTTTTTAAATAACACCGAATGTTTCAAAAAAGATTAAAGTTCCATAAAACTTTAAAAATCTTTAGGCATCGACGCAGAAGTAGCAGAGGTTTGGGGGTTGTGGCAATTTATAGCCCTAAGATGCTTTTATTGAACAGCCAAATGTCAAGAAGGCTTTGCGTGAAAGCTTAGAAAGACAAATTTTTGAAAAAAACTGAATTTTCTAAAAAATAATGAGTTCCATAAAACTTTAAAAATTCGTAGGCATCGACATAGAAACGGTAAAGGTTTGGGGGTTGTGGCCAATTATAGCCCTAAGATGCTTTTATTAGATACCCAAAGGTCAAGAAGGCTTTGCATGAAAGCTCAACAAATTTTTGAAATAAAATTGTATTTCTCAAAAAATAATAAGTTCCATAAAACTTTAAAAATTTGTAGAAATCGTCACAGGGGTGGTAGAGGCTTAGGGGTTGTACCAAATTATAGCCCTTAGTTGCTTTTATTAGACAGCTATATGTCAAGAAGGCTTTGGGTGAAAGCTCGGAAAAACAAATTTTTGTAATAAAACTGAATTTTTCAAAAAAAAAGTTTCATAAAATTTTTAAAATTCGTAGGCATCGACACAGAAGTAGTAGAGGTTTCGGGGTTGTGGCAAATTATAGCCCTTAGATGCTTTTATTAGACAACCAAATGTCAAGAAGGCTTTGCCTGAAAGCTCGGAGAAACAAATTTTTTAAATAAAACCGAGTGTTTCAAAAAATAATAAACTTCCATAAAACTTTAAAAATTCGTAGGCATCGACACAGAAGTAGTAGAGGTTTTGGGGTTGTCGCAAATTATAGCCCTTAGATGCTTTTATTAGATACCCAAAGGCCAAGAAGGCTTTGCCTGAAAGCTCGGAGAAACAATTTTTTAAATAAAACCGAATGTTTCAAAAAAGAATAAAGTTCCTTGAAACTTTAAAAATTTTGTAGAAATCGTCACAGGGGTGGTAGAGGCTTAGGGGTTGTAGCAAATTATAGCCCTTAGTTGCTTTTATTAGAAAACCAAATGTCAAAAGGGCTTTGCATAAAAGCTTAGAGAAAAAAAAATTTGAAATAAAACTCAATTTAGAAAAAATAATAAAGTTCCATAAAACTTTAAAAAATCGTAGGAATCGTCACAGAGGTGGTAAAGGCTTGGGGATTGTAGTAAATTGTAACCCTCAGATGCTTTTATTAGACAGCCAAATGTCAAGAAGGCTTTGCATGAAAGTTCAGAAAAAATTAATTCCAACGATTATCATGTCCTTATCAAATCCTCAGACACTAAACTTGTTGCAATTTAATATCACAACTAATTAAATATTTAATTAATTTACAATTTTATTTGTCTACGATAAGTATAAAAAAATATTGCATAGATATTGTAGGCTTATTTTAATTAAGTTGCCATGCAAGTTGAGACAATTTTTATAGATAATTGAGTCATTCTAGTTACGTCTACAGTTAAACTCATGTACTACGTGTGTTTGCCGATTCTTTATCTAAATCAATCTTTTATTTGCTTTAATGATTAAACTATATCCTATTCTTCTCAAATATAATTCTCTAAGGGCTGTACTTTGAACTAAAAATTATGTAATTAATTAATTTTACAGAATCTAGTATTACAAAATTCTTACCTATAATAATAAACATAATTTGGATAGAAAGAGTTAGGAAATTAATAAATAAAAATTTTTATATCATGTCCACCAAAAATAAATCTATAATTACTAGTAATTAGGTAAAAGAAACGTATAATTATCTAATTTCGTGATTAATGAAGTAAATAAAATATAAATCTTGCCTTTTTAATATTAAATTATAAGATTGAATCAATACCAAATTTTTTTATACCTTTAATTAATTTAAAATATAAGTCCCTAATTAATTCTTAGGGTTAATTAATCAACAATAACTTTTCCCCATATAACTAAAACATTTTCTGTCTGATAAATATAATTATTATAACGATCACAATTACTTTTTGGTGTTTGCTTGCGCCTCTAATGTAGAAAACTTATTAATTACCTACTACTTGAAGAAGAGTAATTAGAACTATACTTAAAAGCAAAGCATTAAACACAAATTACTTCAATCTTTAATATCATCTAAATTTCAAACCTTAATAACAGTTGGAAAATTAATTCCGTTACTCCAGACTTCCATCTAAGAATTGATAATAATTGAATTTCTGAAAACTTTCCATGTTGTCTTCAGTATCAGCTCTTTTGTCATAATTAATACGTTAGTGGCAAAAAGTTACACTTACTTATCAGGAAACTGTTTAAAAAGTTTTCAACAAAGTTATCTAACCGCGCCTAAAACTATTATGATAAGAAGTTTCAAAATTTTAAAGGGTAAAGGTGGAATATAATTATTTATGTATTATAACCTGGTTTACTTTATGTTTGAAAATTAGGATTAGAAAAAAAATCGTGGCTTTAAGTTAAGCTAGAAAATTAAGAAATCTTAACTAAAAGTGGCTTAATTATTAATTTAACAGGAAGTTAGGTTTGAGCAACAACATTTAGGTTTGTCTGAATCCTACTAGCAACAATAATCAAATAAAAAAAAATTAACTCTCATTATTTTTTCATTATCACCGAGACAATGATTGTTCAAGTTCACAACGGTCTACTTATAAATAGTTTCGATTATAAATTTAATTTTTCTGTTATTTTTTAGGTCAGACGGATACAAAAACGTCACATTTTAATGATTCAAGTAGTGACGATGGTTTTGATGGAGAAAAATATAGACTATCCTTAGCTTACGAAAGACTGCATACTATGCCAAAACTTTTACTCAATGAACTAGCACCAATGATAAAAATATTGGATATTAGCCATAATGACTTTGAGTAAGTAGTATACAGGGTAGGATTAAAAAAAAAAAAAAATTTTTTAGTATAATTGAACCAAAACGGAAATCAATTTAACAATTGCACTTAAAATCTACCAATCCCACTAGAAATAATCCGATTGTATCTGATCCGTATCATTTAGTTTTTATTTAATTACAGACACTTGGGATTTCTAAGTGATTTTAAACAATTGACGACATTAATCTGTGATCACAACCATATATCTTCGTCAACATACATTCCATATATGCCGGAACTGGAGTTGTTATGGATGAATCATTGTAAGGTCTGTCTGTTTTCTTTTAAATACAAAATCAAAGTAAACTTGATAACCTTTATCCTGGTATCCTATTTATTATTCCCTTGGTAACTAACTATAGCTGTTGTCTGAGCATTGGCGTAGATAAAAGGGTCAAAATTTGAAAATAAATAATATTTAAATAACTCGATTATTTTGAATGCTATCAAAAAAAGTTATATGGGTATTTTTGTTCAGAATTTAATTTTCTATCCATTTATGTAAAAACATACAGGGTGTTCCATTTAAAAAAAGTATGTTGTCGTCAATATCTCGGAAATGCGATGCTTAATTGTTTTTTATTCTTTCACTATCATAATCAGCATAAAAAATTCTACTAGTTTGCTCATTTAACCGACATCGTAGCTCCTATAATAACGAAGTTAGCAATAGTGCAGACTTAACTTGGAACATCCTGTATTAAAAATTTTAATATTAGACAGAAAGAAAATACGTTTGTTACAAATGTGAACATGCTTTTGAGAATGACACATTGAAATACATCGTTAGAATAATTTTAACTCGAGTTTAAAAAAATATGATCTCGTAACAAATCAAATTTGTTTCCTATCGCCTAACTCTGTAATTTCATTCAACCTTCTTGCTGACCCACAAATTATTTTACTGACGTAATTACAGATAACCGAATTATATCCATGGGCAAAAAGATTACAACAATCATGTCCTAATTTGAGGCATCTCTCATTAATGGGAAATCCTGCAGCACCCTCTTATCTCAATGGAGGGAGCTTTTATGAATATCTCCAATATAGGTGAGTTCTTGGATGATTTTTCCAGAAGTGGGGTTTAATGACGTCATACACTATTTTTCGCGCGCTTAACATTTTGAACTTCTTTATTTCTTAATCTATTCCTTTTCACCAATAGATGTCAGCTTCTTGCCTTCCATTCCTCACAGGCTCTTCACTATGTGAACCCACCTTTACTATAGCTAATCCTACCCTTATACCATCTTACTGTGTTATTATAAATATTTACAGGTTTTAATTGTTCTTTTTGTTTTAGGCTGTTTATAATATCTTTATTTCCGACATTAGTACATTTAGATGACAGAGCAGTAACAGAAGATCAAAGAATTGAAGCTCAGCGTATGTACAGAAGGCCTTTGTTTGAAAGAATTGCTTCTAAAACACCAACAAACTTTCCTACTTATTTACGTTCAGTTACAGATAAATTTTCTGAAATGTTAAGTCCTATACCATCGTTTGCAACGCCACAAAAAAATACTGTAATATAAAATTCTGAACCTTCTTGGAGTTAATTGTATGGGATATAAAATCTGCGGCGTAACAGAAAAAACTATAAAGAGGAAGAAATAAAGATAATTTGTGATCAAAGGGGATAGTATTATCCCTTGTTACGCCGTTGAAGTCTACAGAGTGTTCAATAAAAAATTGAGTTGGAAGTTAAATGGAAATACACGCTAACTGGGTCAGGTTTTTTTCTCTAAACACTCTAAATTAGTATTTATGAGCACATTGTAATTTTTTTTAGTATTGTAAGTTTTAGGGCAAATTTTTGTATTATTACTATTATTAACATGTTCGACTTTGGTGTCGAACCAAATTTTTAATTAATTTTATGACGACGAAGTTTTTTTTGAAAATCAAATAGAAACCAATTTTTGGTTTTGGACGCTACCGCAATTTGGAATAAATAAACATATTCTAAAAAATAATTGAACAAATACTCAATAAAATTTTTTAATTTATTAAATAAAAAGGTATTTTTTGAAATATATTTATTGTAACAATAAAATTATTCAAATTTTTTTTATTCCTGTACTGTATTTGATAAATGTTTGAAAAATATTAGATACGCCTCTGCAAACCTACCCTTAAATGAAAGTAAAATATTACTGTAGTCTGTATTGCAAGAGGAGTAGCATTTTGCTCTTCTTAGAGCTCCTTGCAGGGTGGTTTGATCAGTTTCGCAGTTTCGATTTCAGAACATGTCTCTGTCTGTTATTTCATGCTACAGTTCAACAGAAATTGGATGACCTATGACTCGTGAATGCGCAGTGGTAAGGAAGAGAAAGAGAACATAGCTACCTACCTTGTCGCTGCCTAGTTAAACATTTCTCTCTTGTTCGTCGACGTAATTCGCGAAGCATCCAATTTCTGTTGAACTGTACATTAGGTACAACATAGAATATACAAGTCAAAGATATTTCCATCAACTAATCTGATTCTGAAGCTTCCCAGGTGAGATGCATGTAAACTGAATCTGCTGATTACTCAATATTTAATCGCTCACGCATGAGGGATGCTTTCTGTTTCTGTAGAGAAATGGAAAGAGGTTGGAGAAATAAATAATTAAACGATTGCGCAATGTGTTAAAAAATTTATACTATCCCTTAATTAAAAAAAATCCTAATTACGGACCTGTACTTTTATAAAATATATTCTTATAATTTTATTCTTTTACAAGTCAACAATAATATAAAAAATACAACAGTAAAATATTTAATTGGTATGTACTGAAGGAGAATTGTAAGAAGGGGTATAAAAAATAGGATTTGCTGAAAAGACAACTTTGTTTTTTCCTGCAAAATGTTCAAAAATAACAATGACATTCTCCCCTTTTCTTAACAAAGGTGCAGGTAAATAAAGCGTTTGTTGCGGCCCTAAAGGCGAAGCGTATCTTCCCAAAACAAAACCATTAACAATAACAATCCCTTTCATCCATTCATACATATCGAGATAAGTATCCTGAACTTTATTTATTACAAGGGAGGCTTTATATAAAGACGGTCCTGGTAACCATAAATCCCTTGGTTGATGCCATCCTGAAAGCCTATTCGTCCATTTCCTTTTAAATTCTAAGGGAATTATTTGCCAATCTAATAATTCTTCATTGTTGAGGAAAACCCCTCCTTGCCATATTCCTTTATATTGGAAAAATTGTTCAAGATAACCAAAATTATTACGCCCCCAATTTTCAACCACTAACTCCAACGTTGCGTTGCTTACATCTTCAGGACCAAGACGTAAAGTTGCATCATTGAGTCTCCAATAACCAAAACCATCCAAATCTTCTTTTCGGGTTAATGGTTTGGAAATTAACATTCCGTTAACAAGAACCATAACCGTATCACATACATGGCCTCCTATTTTTAATAAAGAATCCCCTGGAATATCCAAACCAGATTTCCGGTAAATGATGTACCCGTAACTTTGACCAGATCCATTATTTATTGGTAAAAGCTCCATGGGAACAGGTCTTTCACTTGAAAACTTTTCAGGGATCCTATCAATAATTTCTTTTAATTTTAATTGTTGGGTAATTGTTATGGTAGGGTAGGCTGTTCTCATGGTAATAGCAGGGGCGTGCGGGATTCTATAAGGAGACTTATTGTATTTTTTTATAAGTTCCTTTACCATAACGTATTTTTCTGTGTAATCACCAGCTTCGGTTAAGGGTGCGTTGTAATCATAACTTGTGGTATCGGGTTGGAACCCTACGTTATTAGTACCAGCCCCAGCAATGTTCGCACCATTAAGGAAACCCCAATTGGTACCTCCATGGAACATGTACATGTTTACAGAAGCGGGGTAACGTAAAATACGGTCGAGGACGTCGTAAAATTCTGAATCGTTACGAATGTGATGGTTTTCTGACCAATGATCAAACCACCCCGTCCAGAATTCCATACCCATTGTTGGCTTGTCTAGTTGAAGTTGTTTTAAACGATCGAATTCTTTTTCGGGATTTGTTGCAAAGTTGGCAGTCTAAAAAGTAAATTTATAAAAGATTAGAAGGGTTGGTAGGACAATAAGGGATGATTAGTTCATCTCTACATAAAATTAGGAAGTTCTTATACCCAATTTATTTATTTATCCTATACTTTCTTCACTGTTACTCGAAATTTTGAATAATAAATTAATACATCAGGAAAGAGTTTTTACGGAATTCCGACCCTCTCTACCAGTAAAATTGTGACACTTTCGTTACTTCTTATTTAAATTTTCGTTCATATTTTATTATTCATTTGTTTTTCATTTTAATCTATGAATAGATAATAGCAACAATATAGGTTACCCTTATCAGTGTTTAAAATTTATGATAACCCCTTGTAGTGAATATGTAAGAGCACGGAAAGAATAAATTATTATAAAGATGAAATTTATTAGAATTAAAACGTAATTTTCTTATCAAATTCCTTGAAAATTATATTTGAAATAACAACTATTATTTATTTTATAAATGTTTTGCAGTCTATAGAACGGAACCCCTAGAAAAACGTACCCTGTGTGAGGCTAGTGGCGCATGACATCAACCATCCAAGATTTAAATGGAAATGTAGCGAAAACCGCGCAAGATAGCACAAAATAGTATAAAAGCAAAGTTGTAGAAAATTAAATTTCCTTTAAGAAACTCTGGGAAAACTTTTATCTAAGGTTAATAGTTTGGGCTTGGGAACCGTCAGACTAAACACATGCGGCGCGCTCTATTTAGTTACTCCTAAAATACCTGCGTCAGTCGCTTTAAACGGAAACGTAGGGAAAACCGCGCAAGATAACGCAAAATAATATAGGATCAAAGTTGTAGAAAATTAAATTTACTACAAGAAACTCTAGGAAAGCTTTTGTCCAAGGTTAATAGTTTGGGCCTGGGAACCGTTAGACTAAACACATGACCGCGTTTATTTATTTCCTCGCAAAATTGCAGCGTCAGTCGCTTTAAACGAAAACTGAGCGAAAACCGCGCAAGATAGCGCAAAATAATGTACGACCGAAGTTATAGAAAATTAAATTTTCTACAAGAAACTCTAGGAAAACTTTTGTCTAAGGTTAATAGTTTGGGCCTGGGAACCGTTAGACTAAACACATGCGCGCGCTCTATTTATCGCATTTGCAAGGACGTTAGCTCCCGTTAGCTTACTCGCCTTTTACACGTTCCCTCTCTACATCTAGCAGCAGGCGCATCATTTCTAAGGGCGCAAACTATCAAACATAAAAGCAAGATAATCATAATGCGGTTTCATCCCCTAAGAAATAGTTTCCTTAATTTAATTTATTGGTGAAGTTCATGGTACTACATGGATCATCTGGTACCATTTCTTCCCGATACATACCTGTAGCAATTCTCCTGGTAACGTCCCAGCACTCCCATGCATAGTAGGCGAATCCGAAGTAAACAAAAGTTCCACAATTCCATTTTTAAGATAAAGTTGTCTCAATTCTTCTAAATAAACCTTATCAGGAACAAACTTTCCCCTTTGCTCTGTACTTCCATACTCATTTTCAATTTGAAAACCAACAATGGGACCACCCCTTGTAAACTGAAGGGCAGCAAGGATTGGCAAGAGTACGTTAAAATATCGCACAACATGTCTCATAAAAGTAGGCTGTGATGTACGGACTTTTATTCCCTTATCACGCAACAACCAACTAGGAAGTCCCCCAAATTCCCATTCGGAACAAATAAAAGGTCCTGGACGTAAAATAGCTAAAAGATCTTCCTCCTGGGCGGTTTTTAAAAAAGTTGTTAAGTCAAGGAATTGTTCCATATCCGAACCACCATTTCCAAAATCAAAAAGGTTGGGTTGAGGTTCATGGAGATTCCATGGGACGTAAGTTTCCACGGCGTTAAGTCCAGCAGCTCGCATTTTTCTTAAACGGTCCCTCCAATATTCTTTAGGAACGCGGAAGTAATGCATAGCACCACTATACAGGGTGATATTTTTTTCATTTAGAGTAAAATAGGGTTGGGAATCGGACAACCCTGTAATAACACCACCCCCTGTATAATATTCATAAAGACTTGGTAATTGTGCCATCACAGACATTTTGGGTTTGAACTTGACGAACAACACGCAATCAACTACTAGTAAAGTGTTTTAACATTTCTAAATATAAACAGGTCGGAATGAACGGAATGGAACGAAATTTCCGTTTTCAATACACGAATCGGTTTATAGAAGTTACGTCTTTACTTGAGGATAAAGTCACGGTCATTGCATTTAACAGTTGATATAGAAACGAGTTTGTAAAACTACTGATGTTGTTTTGAAACACGCTTTGTAGTACCTAGTATTGATTTTTTTTGATAACCCGAAAGTTAAGGCTTGTACTCGTCCATAACCTTCACCATTTATTACGATTTTAACACACAATCGCCTTAATTTAATTAAACCCAAGCACCATGACAAATTACCTACGATATTTAGTTGATGAATGCAAGGACTTTACTACATAAAAGATCCCAATTTTATGTAAGGTCTTGACTTCAGAGACTGTGTGTATTTTTTTTAATAAAAATGGAGCACGTTTTTATCTGACATTATATTATTGACAGTTTTGTACAGTTCACTTTTAGTATTGATAAAACCGAGTGGGTGGTTTGGAAAATCCTTCAAAGAGGTCGCAGGAAAAGCTTTGAAAGCTTCCCTGAAAAGCTTTAAAAATCAAGGAAAACCCAACATTTTATTTGTGCTACGATTAAATATTTTGTAAGGAAGAGGTGTGAACTGTTAAGAAATGTATGTCGAGATATTAAAAATAGGAAGACAAAATAAAAGAAAAAAAAAGTAGGAAAAATATCGCAGGAAATATTAATTTTTAAATTCTGGTTTAGGACGACCTTGCTTTTTTACCGCCAATTGTTCTCAATAATTAAGTCTAGAAAACGTATTTTCATTTACGTTCCTTTTAGAAATGTTTAAAGACGCCTATCAGGGCACTTCATCGAAACTCCTGCATTATGATGTTAGACAACGACTTCATGGTGCCGTTACCGGACCTTTGTTGTATTGAGTATTCATTGACTGTGTGTTGTTTACGCGCGTTAGTTTTCAACCAAAATTGCGCAATTTGAATAATTTCTGATTATATTAAAAATTTGAATTTTATTCTTGGTGGTTCTGCAAATTTGCAGCACATAAGGATGAGTCGCCACTGCGATAAAATGACAAAGGAGGGTAAATTCGCAAAACTTTGTCTTATCTTAGTTTTTTTTTAATGTTGGAGCTACCATACTTTGATATAAAATTTAACTTGGATCCGGTCCTGAAAATAATCGTACTTGAATGACTTGAATGACCTTAAAGTAAAACTTTTCGCTGTACTACTTTGTTGCTGATAAAATGAGTATTAACCCAGTGGCACGTTCTTTATGTTTTGTGAACTCTCATGGACTGATTATCAACAATTTAATGTTAAAAACTGTTTCCTACACTTCAAAAGTAAAAACAAACCGTCTGTTTTTCAGGAACGAAACGTCATGCTCTGATTAATTTTTTGTCATTTTTAAAATTATTTTCGTAAATAATTATAGAATGTGTATAGGAAGACCGCAAGAATTTGCTGCTCTGACATGTAAAGAGCTGGAAGTTATTTCTTATACAGGGTGTTCTGAAAACGCATTTCTGAAAATCCTGAAAAAACAGAAAATTTTCTTTTTTTTTTTGCAATTATCTTATAAATTTTTTGTTATGCACTTAAGACCCGAGAAATTGCAAGTTAAAATTTTCTAGGTCAATATTTTCAGCGATACTTTAGTCAACTTTTCTTTCATTTTGTCACTGCAAATGTTTGTGGTATTATTTTTCTGTGTTTTGTGGTTCTTCTATTAGGTCGTCTATAATTCTTAAACTTAAAAGCCCAACTTTGTCACAATCTTTTATTTATTTTCTAAAAGTTTGTTCAAAACGTTTTTTGTTTATTGATAGGTGGCTGTGCAACATTTGGTCACTCATGTTATGGAGGGATGGGTAAAAGAATGTCACCTTTTGAACTTTTGACTAACGAAGAAGTTCTCCAAGACGTGCAACAAGAAGGAAATCCCGCCGAGATAGTTTTTACAGGACCACGAGGAGATGTCGAAATTGAACCAGAAAGGAAAATCACCCTCCAACAGTTGTACAATTTGTCACCCTTCCTTCGACAATGGGTAAGTCTTTTGAATTATTTTGGTGTTGGGTTTTGTTCGCCTTTTGCTTCTTTTATTATTTTTATGCTATTTTTAGGAAAGGAATTAAAATTATACAGACTTGTAGCGAATTTTATTTTGAAATATTAATATCGGATATACAGGGCGCTCTAGACTCGCAAAAAAGGGTGGTAGAGGCTATTCATTATATAGTGGCAAGCTACCTCAGTAAAATTTTGAAGTAGGCGGACAAAAATCTGTTGTATTGAGCGGTTTAGCGTTCCTACAGCGAATTAATCGTAGTTTGCCCTGGTACAAAAAATTCAATAACAATTCAATTACTCGGTAATCGGCAATTAATGAACCCTTTTAAGGATCTTAAACACTTTAATAATATCACGTTACAATATTATTATAAACTATTAATGTAACAACAAAAAACAATCTTATTATAATATCATGATTAAAACTTGAAGGGCTCTCAGTAAGTCAATAACCAGAAAAACATTCTAATGACGCACATTATGTTATTCCTCCTAATGCTCTCCTCCTAATCTCTCCTGCTCAAGGAAGGGTTTCATAAATCTGATTAGCAACAAACTTGATAACATTATTAGGTTCAAAATGTTCAAAAATAATTATTTCATTATCTCCGTCATTCAAAAATGGTCCTGGAAGATAAGCCGCTTGTTGAGGCCCAAGTCTCAAATACCTTGACAAAACGAAACCGTTTACAATCACAATCCCTTTATTCCAACCCCTCATATCGATGTAGGTATCATCCCTTTTTTGGACATTCAAAATCCCTTTGTATAAAGCAGGACCGGTTTGGAAACTGGGTGCGTGCCAACCCTTCAAATTATTAGTCCACTTTTTCTTAAACTCCAAAGGAATGGTTTCACCTTCGAGAATATTTTCTCCATTAAGGGAAACATTCCCTTGCCAAAGCCCTTTATATTGAACAAATTGATTTAGTTGTCCGAAATTGTTACGTCCCCAATTTTCGACAATTATTTCCAAGGTTGCGTCTTCGTAAGTTTCCTCACCCAGATTCAAGGAAGCATCCTTTGCTTTCCAATAACCAAACCCTTTTAAGTCGTCTTGAGTTTTCAAAACTTTTGATTTTAATTCGCCGTTGATGAGGACCATTGCTGTATCGCAAACACGCCCTTCAATTTTTAAAATTGAGTTCGAAGGAATATTTATTTTTTCTTTTCGGTAAACAACGTATCCGTAACTTTGTCCCCCACCATTGTTGATGGGCAAGAGTTCCATGGGTTGGAATAGGTGGCCCTTGATATGGTGTTCCGCATTATTAATAATTTCCCCTAACGTTAGTTCGTGGGTTATTTTTACATCCCCATAAGCAACCCGTGGAATTTCTTCTGGTAACGGAGGTAATTTTGTTGGTACTTCGTTATACTTCGCGATGAGTTCTTGGACGCGTTCATATTTATCCGTGTAATCCCCAGCTTCGGTTAAAGGTGCATCATAATCATAGCTAGAAGTATCTGGTTGAAACCCACCATTATCTGTACTTGAATCTTGAATATTCGCACCGTTCATAAAACCCCAATTAGTACCACCATGGAACATATACATATTAACAGAAGCAGGAAATTTAAGAATATCTTCAAGGACTTTACCAAAATCCCGAGCACCTCTTGTATGGTGTAGTTCCGTCCAATGATCAAACCATCCAGACCAATATTCCATCGCCATGGAAGGTTTTCCAGGTTGATAACTCTGAGCTATTTCTAACTCATGTTTCGCGTTACCTTGAAAGTTCGCCGTGTATAAAACCCCAGGAATCATTCCAGTGTTTCCAATTGAAGCCCCATCTGAAGTAAAATACAGTTCTACTAACCCATTGTCTTCGAAAGTCTTTTTCAAAATTTCAAGGTACTTGAAGTCATTGTTCCTTACGCTGCCATATTCATTTTCAATTTGGAAAGCCACTATGGGACCTCCTTGGGTAAACTGAAGAGCCGTCAATAACGCAAATAAGGCCCCAAAGAATTTTTGCACGTACCCAATAAATTTTTCATCGGACGTACGAACTTTGATGCCTTTTTCCCGTAAGAGCCAACTTGGTAGTCCTCCAAATTCCCATTCGGAACAAATATAAGGTCCTGGACGTACAATAGCAAGTAGATCTTCTTCTTGTGCGATTTTGAGGAATTTTTGTATGTCTAATAGGTCTTGGAAGTCTGTTCCACCGTGTCCAAAATCATAAACCCCTGGTTCTGGTTCGTGGAGGTTCCAAGGGACGTAGGTTTCTACGGTGTTAAGACCTGCAGCTCGCATTTTGCGTAAACGGTCTCTCCAATATTCTTGAGGTACCCGAAAGTAATGCATTGCTCCACTGTATAACGTTATATTTTTATTGTTGAGGGTGAAATAGGGTTGGTCTGCAGAAAGACCTGCAGTTATTCCACCATTGGTGTAATGTTCGTAAAGGGTTAAATTGGACATTTTTAAACACTTCACTTGTTGGGAAAATTATGGGAAACTGTTTTGAACTGAACGATTATGTTTACTGACTAAGTTTTATTATCATTGCTTGTCAAGATATACCTACTTATTTTTTATTTAATAATTGATTAAGGAATTACTGATTAGATTCATCAAAAAAAAATGCAAATACTTGAGAATGTAACATTCTTTATCCCTGAAGTGGAAAATTGTATGGGTAGACCAGTTTGGGTAGGTTTTGTTAATTAATTGTTTTTGAAGGGGATTCCCCTACGAAGCCGAAAAGGGAAATATATCATAACAGAATCAAGATCTGAAGAATAGAAAGAGAAACTACTTTTTCTATTAGGAACCTACTCTTACTTTAATAAAAATAATAAGTTCATTGCGTAAACAAAAAGCACTTTACATTATCTGTAGGACCCTGCAGATGTTATTATCTTTCAGATATCTACTTGAAGTTTGTAATTATACAAGACGTTCTACTTATGTATTCATGAATACCAATATTGGATAGCAACAACAGCAAACTAAGTTTTTGAATAATTTATTATATTATAATATTAACCTGTACAGAAACTACAACATTATTAAATCTTGTTTGGTTTAGTAGCTAAAAAAGTTTCAAAGTTATTCTATACCTACTGTTATAAACAGTGGCGTAACAAACACCCCTGCAAACCCCGCAACCCGGGGGGCCAAGGCGTTTGGTGGACCCAGAGCGCTGGGAATGAAAAGAATAAAAAAATTAACAACAATTAACAGTTTTAGGTGACAATGGAATGTTAGGTACGATAAAAATGATTTTGGGTGACAAAAAAGTGGTGAGGTTGCACAAAGGTATCACAGTGTGTCCACGGATTGAGTGCATATAAGGTGTAAATGAAAATTTTTTTGGAGTTGGATCTTCATGTTCTGAGCTCCTGCTTGGTCATCAAACTAAGATATTGAAAAAATGAGCCAAATCAATTAATATACAGGGTGTTTTCTTGGCCGACATCTAAAAATTAGTCAAGAGTAAACTGTCTTTATTTTAGCAGATATAACAAAAATGTATTAGAAAAAGTTGTTTAGAATTAAAAGTTATTGAAGATTTTCAATTTTTATACAAATCAGCCTACTTTGTTTTTTTCATCTACTACAAATAAGGTTTAGCATTTTTTTAATAAATAATTTCAAGTACTTTGTTTAATCATTCGTCATGCATGGGTCATTAAAACCATAAAAACCATAAAAAATCTCATGTTGATGAAAAAAATCAAAGTAGGCTGATTTGTATAAAAATTGAAAATCTTCAATAACTTTTAATTCTAAACAACTTTTTCTAATAAATTTTTGTTATATCTGCTAAAATAAAGACAGTTTACTCTTGACTAATTTTTAGATTTCGGCCAAAACAACACCCTGTATATTAATTGATTTGGCTCATTTTTTCAATATCTTAGTTTGAGACTAAGCAGGAGCGATCCTCAGAACATGAAGATCCAACACTAAAAAAAATTTTCATTTACACCTTATATATGCACTCAATCCGTGGACACACTGTATATGCGCCTGCAGAAAAGTTGGTGTAGTACCGTTCAACATAGAACGTGTCTGTTTAGGTGGCACAAAAATTAACACAAGGTGCCTTTGTTAGATGTTACCTCTGTCAAGGAGACTATGGACAACAATTTTTATCAATAATTTTCTTATCGCATTATAAAAACCGAAATCTTGATTGTTAGGGTACTACTATTCAGTATCTGATACATATAACTCGAGTTCAGAACTAAATTTAATTTTTTTGTATCAGCAAAGTGTTTAAAAATGTCCAATTTAACCCTTTATGAACATTACACCAATGGTGGAATAACTGCAGGTCTTTCTGCAGACCAACCCTATTTCACACTCAACAATAAAAATATAACGTTATACAGTGGAGCAATGCATTACTTTCGGGTACCTCAAGAATATTGGAGAGACCGTTTACGCAAAATGCGAGCTGCAGGTCTTAACACCGTGGAAACCTACGTTCCTTGGAACCTCCACGAACCAGAACCAGGGGTTTATGATTTTGGACACGGTGGAACAGACTTCCAAGACCTTTTAGACATTCAAAAATTCCTCAAAATCGCACAAGAAGAAGACTTGTTTGCTATTGTACGTCCAGGACCTTATATTTGTGCGGAATGGGAATTTGGAGGTCTACCAAGTTGGCTTTTAAAGGAAAAAGGTATCAGAATTCGTACTTCCGATGAAAAATTTATGGGCCATGTCAAGAATTTTTTTGGTGTTCTATTTGCGTTATTGACGGCTTTTCAGTTTACAAAAGGTGGCCCTATTATCGTTTTCCAAATTGAAAATGAATACGGCAGCGTGAAACTGAATGACTTCAAGTATCTTAAAATGTTGGAAGAAACCTTCAAAAGCAATGGGTTAGTAGAGTTGTATTGTACCTCAGATGGGGCTTTTTATGGAAATAGTGGAATGATTCCGGGGATTCTATATACGGCTAATTTTCAAAATAATGCGAAAACGCAGCTGAAACTAGTTCAACGTTACCAACCGGGAAAACCTTCCATGGCAATGGAATATTGGACTGGATGGTTTGATCGTTGGACTGAAAAACATAATACCAGGACAAGTGAAGAGTTTGGAAGGGTTTTAGAAGAAATCCTTGAGTTTCCTGCTTCTGTTAATATGTATATGTTCCATGGTGGTACCAGTTGGGGTTTTATGAATGGTGCTAATATTCTTGGTTTGAGTGCAAACAATCGAGGGTACCAACCAGAAACCTCTAGCTACGATTATGATGCACCTTTAACCGAAACAGGTGACTACACCGATAAATATAGAGTCGTCCAAAAGCTCATTGCGAAGTATAACGAAGTACCAACGAAATTACCTCCATTACCAGAAGAAATTCCACGGGTTGCTTATGGGGATGTAAAAATAACCCAAGAACTAACATTAGGGGAAATTATTAATAATGCGGAACACCATATCAAGGGCCAACTATTCCAACCCATGGAACTCTTGCCCATCAACAATGGTGGGGGGCAAAGTTACGGATACGTTGTTTACCGAAAAGAAAAAATAAATATTCCTTCGAACTCAATTTTAAAAATTGAAGGGCGTGTATGCGATACAGCTATGGTCCTCATCAACGGCGAATTAAAATCAAAAGTTTTAAAAACCCGAGACGACTTAAAAGGGTTTGGTTATTGGAAAGCAAAGGACGCTTCCTTGAATCTTGGTGAGGAATCTTACGAAGATGCAACCTTGGAAATAATTGTCGAAAATTGGGGTCGTAGCAATTTTGGACAAATATATCAATTTGCGCAATACAAAGGGATCTGGCAAGGGAATGTTTCCCTTAATGGAGAAAATATTCTCGAAGGTGAAACCATTCCTTTGGAGTTTAAGAAAAAGTGGACTAATAATTTGAAGGGTTGGCACGCACCCACTTTCCAAACCGGTCCTGCTTTATACAAAGGGATTTTGAATGTCCAAAAACGGGATGATACCTACATCGATATGAGGGGTTGGAATAAAGGGATTGTGATTGTAAACGGTTTCGTTTTGTCAAGGTATTTGAGACTTGGGCCTCAACAAGCGGCTTATCTTCCAGGACCATTTTTAAATGACGGAGATAATGAAATAATTATTTTTGAACATTTTGAACCTAATAATGTTATTAAGTTTGTTGCTAATCAGATTTATGCAACCCTTCCTTGATGATAAGGATTTGATGAATTGATAACATAATCTTTGACATTTGATTGTTGACCTTTTTAAACCCTTTCAAGTTTGATTGTTATTAAATAAAATTGAAACATAATCAAGTTGTTTATTTGTTTAAAACATTTTTGTTTAGGTACATTATCGTAAACAGATCCGTATTAAAAAAAAAATTCGGATATAAATTTATTAATAAATACGTTTTTAGGAACTTTAGGGCTAATCTATTGAAGGTTAGAAACAATTTTTTACACTTGAAAGAATCGTAAGACTTCCTACATGTCTTGACGATGGACTATACACAATTTGGTTGCTGGTACTTTTTTTGTTGACGAATTGACAAAAGCAGCGGAATCCATATTGGATTGGTTGATCTTCTTCTTGCAGTACCTACTCCTCTATTGGATGTTGGCTTCTCCTTCTTGTCCTCTTCTCTTCTTGAATCATCCCTCTTGGTACTGGTACTTTCAACAACCACCATTCTAATCCCAAAACCTTGACCACATTTTTTCTCAATACAACCCTTTTGGACCTTGGTCTTGGAAAACAATATCTCTTCATTTACTTCTTTTCCCAATTCAACTCTAGTAGGTTTTTCTCTACATATTCTTCTTTTTTGCTGCTGATTCCAGGTTTCAGTACTCATTTTTATCCTCCCTTATTTTATTAACACTTCAGGATTCTCGTCTATCATACGAAATTAGCCCAACATTCTTGAATTTCTTCTACGTCGATGACTCTTCCAGGGACACTATCATTAGACAACATTCTTGTTAAATTTAATTTCGAGGGAATAAATTATTTTAAAATTAAACACCAAATTGGATAGGCATACAACTATTATAACTATTAACACTTAGGGGTTGGCAGTTGGAATTTCTCATCGCGAATATTTTCTGTCCCCGAAAGATAAATAACCAAACACTATTCAGGAATTTCTTTTAATCCACACCCTTAAATGTTTAATAAATCTTGACACTTTTAACTTTTGTATTTCTTTTGATCCTTTCTAATAACATTTGCGATCCATCTGATATATCTGCTAACTCGTGTATAAACTAAAGGTTCTCCTACTTGTCCACACGCAGCATTCAAAGAGCTTATACCTTCTTGATACCATCGTGTTTGCTGATCCTTTTTATCTGTGTACATTCTCAGGAGTAGTCCTCCAGGATCTCCTTGATACGAAATCTTAATCCCTTTACCTTTTGCACATATTTGGTTTGGTCCTATTTGACGATTTTGGTAACTCTTATCGCATATATAATTTGGAATCATTTGGGCAATTTGTTTTAATTTACTATCGGATCCTAGAAATAGATAATTAGTTTTTTGGGGGTGGGTTTTTAAAAATTCACTTACGATATCGTGTTTCCCATCCAGTTGTTAGCAAAGTCGTTTGGGTTGTTGGAACGGATACCCGAGGATGAGGCAAACAAACAGGTTGAATATAATCTGGAAGGGTAGGTTTTATTTTTAAATTCTAAATCATTAAGTTTTTATAAATTTTTACCTGTGTATTGGATTTCAGTTGCAAGTTTAAGCATCGCAATGTCATTGTTTCCAGTCCTTCTATTATAAAATGGATGTGGAATAAATTCGGCAACTTTTAATTTTTGCAACCCTTCATGATCTCCAATCCATACATCGGTTCTAAAATTATTAAACGAACAAACATAACTTAAAATACGAGAAAAAATATAAAAACACTTACATGTAAAATTCTCTGTCCAATACACATTGAGCTGCAGTTAAAACAAATTTTTTATTAATAATCGAACCACCGCATCTAATTCCAACATTTTCCCCCGTATATTTATTTATGTATTCCAAAGCGACTAACCAAGGAACTTCATTAATATCAATTTTTCCATCACTTACAATCCTATTCGTTTCGGTTTCTTTACCACAATCTTCTAGTTCTAAAAGGTCGTCCATTGGAAAACTATTTTCTATATCAGTATCGAGATATGGTGGTGAAATGTACGTTGGTTTTGTAAACACATCAAACGTTCCAGGTGGATAATCGGAATATCTACAGCAAACTAATGGTTCTGTGTCATATCCACATTGAAATTCTACTGCAAACTCGATTGCGGTTTCATTTTTTGTTAGTAAGAGTTCTAGAAGACCTGGACATGATAATACTGAGATGCATGCAGCGTTTTCTCCATATGGGGTGGTACATGGGGAACCGCGATCCAGATATTCTGTTAGAGCGACTTCAGCTGCAATTAAATTAAAAATTTCAGAAAATAAGACAATAATAATATTTCCTAGAATTAATGAATCCCAAAACAGGAACATTCCTAAAGATCGGGAACTAACCCTGGAGTACAGAAGAAAAAAAAACAAAGATGGGTAATGAAGGGTTCTAGGGAAAAAAGCTTCTGGAAAGATAGACAGAGCGAAAGAAAGAGAGACAGAGAGGGAGTATTTGGGGAAAGTATGGAGCAACATGTCATGAATTGGGATAATGTTAAGAAATAGAAAGGGATTACCCAAAAATGAGCAAGAGGTCATGGTCTAAAAAAGATGCAGTCATATTGAAAGAAGAGCAAAAAGAACGTCTTAGGAAAGAAGAAAGTTTTAGGAAGGACAAAATGGAGCTGGTTTCTTTGGATTAAAAAAATTGTAGGAGGCAGGCAATAGTGCGATAATTCAGACAATGTAACCCCAAAACACACAAATCAGGAAATAAACTTCTCTTTCCTGAAAAATATGTTGGAGTATTACAGAACAATAAAATATGGACCTGGCTGCTCAGCACAGCGCTTTGGGTCACAAGTCGGATGTACATAAAATTCTTAATTCAATACCAAAACATAAGGGACTCACTAAAAATTAAGACAGAAATCTACAAATTATGTGGATCAACTGGACAACAAACTTGGGAAATGAGTTAGACCCAGAATGAGGAGAAGATGAAATTGTTGCAAATGGAAAATTTGAAAAAATTGTGACAGAAACAGATAAAGGGTCAGCTTCAAGAGGGATGGCAAAAACCATGTCAAAAGAACAAAGATAAAAACTTTATACACCAAACTGTTCGCTACAGCCGGTTTTGATGATTTCATCACGTCTGCATTTGCAGATACGCATCAAGGTGTCTTGGATAAAAAGCTGCGAATTATAAGGAGTAACCGGAAAAGAAAATCCCAGAAAGGGATTAGGTCCAGAATGAAGCGAAGATGAAATTGTTGAAAATGAAAATTTAAAAAAAATTGTGACAGAAACAGATAAAGGGTCAGCTTCAAGAGGGATGCCAAAAACCATGTCAAAAGAACGAATATAAAAACTTTATACATCAAACTGTTCGCTACAGCCGGTTTTGATGATTTCATCACGTCTGCATTTGCAGACACGCCCCAAGGTGTCTTGGATAAAAATCTGCGAATTATAAGGAATAACCGGAAAAGAAAATCCCAGAAAGGGGTTAGGCCCAGAATGAAGAGAAAATGAAATTGTTGGAAATGGAAAATTTGAAAAAATTGTGACAGAAACAGATAAAGGGTCAGCTTCAAGAAGGATGCCAAAAACCATGTCAAAAGAACGAAGATGGAAACTGTGTCTTTAGTTGCAGAGATTTCCGATATCGATAGGTCCATAACGGCATGTCCCTAAAGGGCTGAAGTTGCAGACACTTCCAATTTTGATTGTCCCATTGTCCAAATTTGAGAATTCTATGACGTCGCTACTTGATGGTTTGATCACGTCTGCATTTGCAGACACATCCCTAAAAACATGTTTGAAGATGCAGACATATCTGGCAATGTGTCTTGGATTTTAAAATGTGTGAGTTATATGGAACAACCGGAGAAAAAAAACCAGAAAGGGGTTAGGCCCTGGAAATTGTAGAAAACAATGAAATAGAAGTAAGGAAATTTCAGTTCAACTGGAAGAAAATCGAGAAAAAAATATGAAAAAATACGCAGAAAAAAATATTAACTGCGATGAATACTGAAATGAGGAAAAATGCAGAAAAATTAGCAAATCATTAAATCGCCTCAGGAAATATTAAAAGAATTGTCATTTCCAGGTATTCCTGAGTTTCATAAGTCACGGTTAAGAATAATCAAGTACTTAGTAAGGTAAGTGACCCTAAATTCGACAATGTACCAATATTCGACACTTTTACGAAAACTTAAATAAATAAGAAACTGCGCATAACTACTGCTATGCCTGCCATCTAATAACGTTTTTGGAAGCTTTAGCTTTCAAGTTTTGTTCTTTATCGGCATCGTTCTGCCAAAGAATCTACTGCATCTAGGTTCTTGTGTCCATCCAGTGCATGTTGGCTGACATGGCAGCCATTATTGTTAAGGTAAGCAAATTTTTAGATATCCTAATATAGTGTTTATTTAACAACAATCAATATAATCAGCTGAATACCGATTTGCATGAATTAGCATATGTATAAGGAAGTAAAAAAATGCAAAATATAAGTAAAATTACGTTTCTAATCAAGAAATTTGACGCTGTCGAATTTATGGTCTTTCAAATCAGTAGTTGTACATAAATTTGACAGGGATGTCGATTTTAGGTACATCATGTTTTTTTCTTAAAATATATACTTTCTTTCTTTTTCACAATAAAATCTATTATACTTTCCTTTGCTATTTAGATTTTTACATTTATATGTGTGGGTCATAAATTCGACATGGGTGTCTAAATTAGGTACAAGAGTTGACGAATTTTGGTACATTTGTTTTATGCTTTTATTTGAACATTCTTTTCAGAACATGTCTTCAAAATATCACCAATACTCCACAGAAACAATGAATAGTGCTGTTGCAGCAGTACAAAATGGAATGTCATGCGCTGCTGCAAGTAAGATGTACAATGTTCCCCGAATAACACTTCGTGACAAAGTAAAAGGTATATCGGCAGTATCATGTAAAAGTGGAGTTGATACCATTTTAACTTCAGAAGAGGAAAATTACCTTGTAGAGTGGATCGTTGCTCTAGGAAAATCAGGTTTTCCAGTAACGAAAGATCAATTATTAGATAGTGTGGCAGCATTAGTAAAGAAGCTTGAAAGGAAAAATAATTTCACGGATGGTAGACCAGGACGCCATTGGTACCAAGGGTATTTAAGAAGACATCCACAGATAAGCCCAAGGATGACGCAGAACTTAACGAAATCTCGAGCCATCGTTTCAGAAGTTAGTATCAGAAACTGGTTTCAAGGAATTGCTACATACTTTTTGGAAAACGATATACGGGTAAACGACCCACGTCGCGTATTTAATGCAGATGAAACGGCATTTTTTCTTTGTCCTAAGGGGAAAAGGGCTTTAGTTAAGAAAGGGACAAAAGCACCATACTCATTTGCTGCCGGAGATGATAAGGAATGCATTACTGTTCTAGTAACCGCTAACGCTGCGGGTAATTTACCGCCACCGATGGTAATGTTTGCGTATGAACGCATTCCCAAGAACATCGTTACAAATATGCCCAATGGCTGGAGTTTAGGTAAATCTCCGAATGGTTGGATGACGAGTGAGTCGTTTTTTGAATATATGACTAATGTTTTCCATCCATGGGTATTAAAAAACCACATCCCTCTACCAGTAATTTTTTACGTTGATGGGCACAAGTCACATGTGACATTTCATCTAAGTGAATTTTGCTCTGCTAACCAAATTATCCTCATAAGTCTTTTACCGAATTCTACACATATCTTGCAACCACTTGATGTTGGAGCCTTCCATCCATTAAAAAGCAAATGGAAATCTGCAATACATCAGTGGCGTTTAGAAAATTGTAGGCAGGTATTTAAGCGAGAAAACTTTGCACCACTTCTGAGCAAAGTTTTGGAAGAAACTTTTACATCTGACAAAATTTTTAAGAACGCATTCCGAACATGTGGATTGTTTCCTTTTGATGTAAAGCAGATTAATTTTAATAAACTCTTAAGTGAGGTAAACGAACCACATTTAAATAAATCCGCTTCAGTTGATGCAGATGTTGATAAGGAGTTATTGAATAACAGTTTTAAATACCTCGAGGCTCGAATTGACCAAGATAAGTTATGTGAATTTCACAAAGTTAGAGACAACGGCCTTTGGGAAGGAAGCATTGAAGACAAAAGTTTGTTTTCTGTTTGGTTAGACATGTACAAAGAAACGGTTGCTATAAATGAAACAGAAAAAAATGAAGTTACCGAAAATATCAACCAAACCATCGAAGTTGACATTGAAGAAGGTTTGATCTTAGAAGGTGATTGGATTGAACAACTAATAGCTGATGCCACTGATAACCAACTGGAAAAACAAAGTTGTGTTATTGAATTAAATGAAAATAATAGCGAGAGTCATGTAAATGAAGAATTACAAAATATGCAAATGAATGAAGCAAACATTAATATTGAACTGAAAGAATTTCAAGTACATGAAGGTGTAGACAAACACCAATCTAATAAAGAGGCTGACAAGATAGAATTCAATAAAGATAATAATATAAATGAAGAAACACACATCGCAGAAGTAATTACAGAAAGTGCGAATGGTACTGTAGAATTCAATAAAGATAATAATATAAATGAAGAGAGACACATCGCAGAAGTAATTACAGAAAGTGCGAATGGTACTGTAGAATTCAATAAAGATAATAATATAAATGAAGAGAGACACATCGCAGAAGTAATTACAGAAAGCGCAAATTATATTAAAAATAAAAATATTCCATCGCCTTTTAAGTCTATATTGTTTTGGCCTGAACCAAAGATAAATACGGGTGTTAAAAGACAAATTAAGGATAAGATACCTAGCGTAGCATCATCTGCGCAATGGAAGGAATATTATCAGAAGAAAGAAGATGCTAAAAACAAAAAAGAACAAGAAAAGGAGGATAAAAAGCGAAAACGGCAAGAGAACAAAGAAAAGCAAGACGAAGTTAAGAAGAAGAAAGCTTCGACTTCACGAGGAAAGGGCAAAAAAAAGGATGATGTTGCCAATATGTCTAATAAAGAAAACGAGGACAGAAATGAAATTTCAGAGGAGCATGTGGTAGCAACTGATAATTTAAAAGAAGGCACATATGTTATAGTGCAGTATGAAAAAGAATATTTTCCGGGGATTATTGAGACAGTTGAACACAAGCAAGCCTTTGTGAGTGTAATGATCCACAGCGGCATACGGCAGTGGAAATGGCCCAACGAAAAAGACCAGCTTTGGTATAGTTTTAACGATATTGTCGAAATAATTAGTGCCCCAAAATTGATAAACAATCGTGGCATTCATTCTGTTCCACAAATAGATAAATATTCAACATTTTTGATTTGAACTAAATCTTTGTAACTGTAATTTTTCTTTAATTAATAAATATTCTTACTACTAGCTAATGAACTTATTTCTTATGGGAAAAAAATAATGCACTGTCCTTATTACAATATTCTTGTTGTACTTAGGTGTTGAATATTAGGACAATGCATGTTAAAAAAAGGGACACTGTTGAATTTGTGGTCAACCCCCTGTCGTAAATTGGTACTCATATTTTCTTTGCCTGTCGAATTTATGTACATTTGGTACTTTGTTGATTTAATTATTTTTAACAAATTATACGTAATTAATACTTTATATGTCTCTATATATATAATTTATTGGATCTTTACACAACATAATGGCATAACATCAAATATATATGTTGAAAACGATAAATTTTACAAATCTACAAAGTTCAAATTTTCCTTAACATGTCGAATATAGGGTCTTTTACCTTAGGCAACTATCAGGTATCGCCTTGGAAAATGACCCAACTAGGATATTACAACTTTTAATTATCAATTTAGGGAGTCATCTCTGGGAAAATACAAACCACAATTAAAAAACATTTTTACGACAAAATTATTAATGACTCTCACTATTTTTACTTTCATAAATAATAAAAACATTTTTATTAGAACTGAAGAATTCTATTTTTAGGCATTAAGAACAAACACTGGAAATTCTAATTTCGTAATTTTAAGAACTACAAAATGTCCCTAAATTTTCCCCTACAATGCAGACCTTAAAATCTCACCCCCTTAAATGTGCGACGCTCTTTATTAATTTTTGAAAAATTATTATCATTATCAGAGGGCCTTAAAAAAATAATAAGCAATTTTGATTATTAAATTTGGTCATTAGAATATTACAAAAAGATTTTGTCTTTTTTTTTGTAACAATTGTTCAAATTCCTCCCATTATAAAATAATATAAACAATCATAGGTAACCTAACTTTTCATAAATAAATATTTATATCTGCACATTCATGTTGGTTAATCTACATAATTTGTTTTAATTACATGATCGTCTTGTAATCTTCGAGAAGAATTGGATAATTAATTAAAATTACATAACTGTTAATTATTAAAAATATAAAATAAATGAATATTTACCTATTGTGTGAACAATCGTCGCACCAAGCACTATCACATAAACACAAAGATACATGTTGACCTTACTCAGCATTCTGTCAAGAAAAATGGAAGCTAAGAAGAGATCAAAGGTCTCTGTCTCTTTTTAAACGAATAAACTCGGCCTTTCCAATGACGTTGCAATTTACAAATCAAAATAATCATATAAAGGATTTAATGATCATCTGAACGGGTTTGAACTGATGTTTTTGGTAGTATATAAGTGGTCGTCGGAAGGCAATGATAATCAAATTTCACAACTGATATAAAATTGGAACCGGTAGTTCACACGGTTTTCCCCATATTTTGTGATTCTCTTTTTCCGTTTACACTCACAAGTTTGATTAAAAAAATCCAAAGTGGGAGATAATATTCTATTATTCACCCCCCCTTCACTGAACCGTACAAGATTGAAAGTTGGAATGATTACTATTCACACTGAGAAAAATTACAGTTTTATACCTAGTTAAGGCACATGAACCGGTTTATTTCAATGAATTACGAATAATTTAATAATAATTGTAGTAACCATATGTTGTACACCAAGGACGTAGAAGGTCAATCAACAATATTCAACAGATTTCTGTTTCCTACAATGTTTTCATCTAAAATTGGAAATCCCAATGCACATGTGACTTTATGTTAATTTTTTTTGAAATTTTTTAATCTAAACAAGTCAAGTCTGAATTGTTTTTATGGTACTTCTTGGGGGAGGGGACTTCTTCAGAGGACGGCGCATGATTTGCAGATAGGGAAAATCCTGAAGACTGCATTCCTGTGGATAGTCGTGGGTCAAAGGTTAAAACGTGAAGCCAACAGCATTTCTTATGCAAAAATCGATAATTAAAAATAAAACTTGTGTGTATTCAGATAAATGCAACCAGCTAAGAAAAACGTATAGTAATAAGTGATTGGGAAACAGAAAGGAAAAACGTATAGTAATAAGTGATTGGGAAACAGAAAGGAACAATAGGAGGTAAATAATTAGAAAGAGAGGAAATATTATTTTTTTTCACATCCACATACGAGATACGACTAGGGGCGCAAAAGGCAGATTAATTAATAAATAGGAGGGTAGAAAGATCCAAGGAAGATAAAAATGTAAAGGGTGGGGGCAATTCTAAAATAACAGAGATCGGGATAAATGGGGAAAGTGTGAAGAACAATCGAATAACAAAAAAATTCAACCATCAGGATGAGGGTAAGTTAAAGTGCGAAAAGGTGGACCAAGGAAAATTTGATAAAAACAAGAAGGGAAAAAGGAGAAAAGTTAGTACAGTAGCGGAATAGCAACCTCAGAGAAGAGCAAACGAAGAAGAAGAAGAAAAAGGCCTTGGTGGAAAGGATAGTTTTTTACATTTTTTTACAATGAAGAAGAGATGGGCCGTGGAAACAGGAAAGGGTCAGAATGTGGAAAAGAGGCTGAGAAAAGAGGTGCGCAAATAAAGTTAGGAGCACAGATGTACAAGAAAGGAAGACCCAAGTTTGGAAAAGGGGTAGTAGATAGAAAATGGAGAACGGAGATAAAAGAAACTAATTTGCAGAAGAAGGAAGAAAAAATGGTAAATCAAGGACGAGAATGAAGACAGAAAACCACGAAGGAGGCAACTAATGTGCTCCAAAAGAATTAAAAGGGGTGGAAAATAAAAAGAGACCTACACCAATACAAATCCGATTATTCCGCTGGTGTGTGACGTCATCAACAAATGGGGTGTCAGATTCGACGGAGAAGGTGACCCAACCTCTTTCTTGGTGAGATTGAAAAAAATCATCGGCTGTTACCCCAGACAGACAGACTCGCTTCTTCCCGTATTGCCGATACCGCTAGAAGGAAAAGTCTTGGTTTGGTATCGGAATGCTGTACATGCTAGCCCGACTCCAAAGGAGAATGTCCTCGACCGGTATCTGTCCAGTCGGATGAGCCACACACCGCCGAAGAAAACCAGAAGTCCAGGTGTGAAGAGGTGATGGCCACTGCCACCGAAACTCCCAAGGCTCCAGTCGCCGAGTTGACCTCTTCAGGTGAGGCGGTTTTGTTACAGCCCCTGGAGGAAGAAACCTGCACAGATCCAGGCGAATTACAGAAATTCGCTGGGAGCAGTAAATGATCCTGGAGGTACGGAGAACCCCCAGGCGATGATGTTAAACGCGAAAAATTTTGTGTAATAATGTTAATACCTGACCCGAAAGGGGGCGATTAAGGTTATCCCCCCCCCGTAGCTCCAAGCTTTACCCCTTCTTTACATTTTTCCCTGCCATTCTATCACAACCCTTTTTTCACTTTACCTACTACCACCCTCCTTATTTTCCATACCAACCCAATCAGCACCTTCCCTTTTTTTCTCCATCTCTTTCTCATTCTATCTTCACGTTTTTTTTAACTTCAGCAAGAAACAACTTCGTACTTTCTAATTTTTATTCAAATTCAAACAAGATTAGCATAAATGGGATCTTTAACAAAATTAATCTTAGTATAAGGCGTAAAATGTTCAAAAATAACAATTTCATTATCCCCTTCTTTTAAAAAAGGCGCAGGTAAATAAAGCGTTTGTTGAGGCCCAAATTTCAAATACCTGGACAACACAAAACCGTTCACAATCACAATTCCTTTGGTCCAAGCACCCATATAAATAAAAGTATCACTTTTTATTCTTGAAATTTTTAAAATTCCTTTATAAACTCCAGGACCGTATTCGAATTTAGGAGAACGCCAACCTTTTAAATTATTGGTCCATTTCTTTTTGAATTCTAAAGGAATGATTTCCCAATCGAAAAGTTCGACTGCGTTAATGGAAACATTCCCTTGCCAAAGCCCTTTGTGTTGCTTGAATTGATCAAGCTTGCCATAATTAATCCGTCCAAAATTTTCTACGACTATATCGATTGTTGCGTCATCGTAACGTTTATCTCCTAAATTTAAGGTTCCATTTTTGAGTTTCCAATACCCAAAATTTTGGAAATCAATTTGTGATTGTAAAATACGCGATTTGAGTTTACCATCGATGATTACCATTACTGTGTCGCAAACACGTCCTTCAATTTTTAAAATTGCGTTAGCAGGAATGGTGAGATTTTTTTTCCTATACACGATGTATCCGTAACTTTGTCCTGAGTTATTATTAATTGGAAGAAGTTCCATTGGAAGAAGATTATGTTTTTCTATGCGATGTTCCGCGTTTTTTACCAATTCTTCAAAAGTTAATTCTTGTGTAATTATTATTTCTCCATAAGCAACTCTTGGGGTTAAGGGAGGTAGAGGGGGTAATTTTGTTTTGATTTCGTTATATTTTTCGTTTAGTTTTTGAACAGCGTAGTATTTTTCTGTGTAATCCCCAGATTCGGTTAAAGGTGCATCGTAATCGTAGCTTGTGGTATCAGGTTGGTACCCCTCATTGTCTGTACTTGAATCTTCGGTGTTTCCACCATTCATAAAACCCCAATTGGTACCACCATGGAACATATACATATTAACAGAGGAAGGGAATTTTAAAATCCCTTCGTAAACTTCAGAAAATTCCTTTGTGGTACGGGTGTGATGTTTTTCGGTCCAATGATCAAACCACCCTGTCCAATATTCCATAACCATCAGAGGCTTGTCAGGTTGGTATTGCTGAAGCAAATCTAGTTCGAGATCAGGTTTGCTTTGGAAATTCGCTGTGTTTAATATTCCAGGTAACATCCCCCAATTACCATTGGAAGGTGTATCTGAAGTGAATAATAATTCAATAACCCCTTTACTTTTCATTAAATCTTTTAATTTTTTTAAATAATCAAGGTCAATGGGTTCGTCTTCTTTTTTAGTGTTTCCATATTCGTTTTCGATTTGGAATGCAATAATGGGACCTTCTTTTGTAAACTGTAATGGAGTTAAGACTTCAAATAAAGCATTAAAATACCTTACAACTTTTTCCATGAATTTTTTATCTGAAGTACGGAGTCTTATATCTTTTTCCCTTAGAAGCCAACTTGGTAGGCCTCCAAATTCCCATTCTGCACAAATATATGGTCCTGGACGTACAATCGCGAATAAATCTTCTTCTTGGGCTATTTTAAGAAATTTTCTTATATCTAGAAAGTTTTTAAAATCAGTTTCTCCATTTCCAAAATCAAAAATACCTGGTTGGGGTTCGTGGAGATTCCATGGAACGTAGGTTTCTACGGTGTTCAGACCTGCAGCTCTAAGTTTGCGAAGACGGTCCCTCCAATATTCTTGAGGTACCCGGAAATAATGCATTGCTCCACTAATTAGAGTTATCTGTTTGTGGTTTAATTTAAAGAATTGTTCTTTATCTGATAACCCGGTTTTTACGCCACCCTCCGTGTAATACTCGTAAAGGGTTGGAAGGTTGATTTGCACGGGGGAAGAAGCTTCTTTTGGGTTATCGCGGCGCTTCATTTTGGTTACACGATTTATGTCGCACTGGAATGAACTAAAATGCGTAACCAGGTGACTCGGTTTCTATAACTGTTTCTCTTTAGAAGTGTGACAAAATAAAACAAGTCCATTGGTCGGGATGATTAAATTGGTTTAGTCGAGCTCTTGCGATGAACAGCGAATGTTGAGTTTGAACTTTGATTACACGTTCACAGAACACTTATCTTGAGTTGTAATAAATATTTTAATGCTGAGAAACTTAAATTCTTGAAAAGGTTCTTGTAATTTAAATTAATTGTCAGTTTTGACAAAAGTGTGTCTTAAAATTAAATGGAAAAATCAAGGAAGCATACAATGCTTATATACAGGGTGGATTTGCGAATGTATACTATGCAGGGTGGTTTAATAAAATTGGTTACCAGGTTTAACTCGAAAAGTATTTGTCCAAAAAAAGGAAACAATTAAAATATTTTCAGACGCTAATTATTATTGCTGGGGAGGGCACCGTTGGGGTTCCTTCTCAAGAAACAAGAATTGAAGACAGGATGCCCATGTAATTTTACATAAAATTGATTCATCGAATGTTTACAAAATTTTTCAGGGGAAGGTACTATCTGAAAAAAACCTTAAGGTTAAAAATTGTCTATTTATTGACATTCTCAAGCGCCACTTTGTTGAAATCCATGATTATATAAATAATAAATATTAAATAAAATATCGATTTCAACGGGAAATAATAAGATTTATTCGCTTTATACGTATTTCGGCAATTCGGCATCATTGTGCCATTGTCAAAAGCTATATAAAATATTATAACAAATGCAAAATATAGTAACTCCTTGATTCTATTATTTTAACACTGCGTGGAAAAATATTTTTTAAAATACGTGGGATTTCTAGAAGCTTTGAAGGATTTTCAAGGATTCATTTCCACGATTTCAGTAGAAACTCCTACGTTTCTGAAATTTTCCCAAAAATTTCAAATAGAAAAACACATCCCTTTTATTATAAATGAGAAGAGGGTAAAAAAACAAAACGAATGCAAAAAACGGGGGTCTCTAACTATAACCAGGAACGGAGTTATGCCCGAAAATGTGATAATGAAACATTTTGCAGAGTTATAGGAGTCATGGCTTGCTTGATTTAATTTTTGGAAGGGTCTTAAACGTCAAATTCTGATTGTACTTGGTTTATTTTTTTGTGTTTACTCAAATGGGTTTGATTACTGGTGAAAATAATCGTTATTAGATTGAAAAGCGTGTTTTTTATTGTTCCTGTAGTTCCTATTGTTGCTATTTTTTTTATTTTTTTTATTTCATAATTCTGTTTCTAGTGAAGCTAGAGACCTCCGCGTTTTTCATTCTCTTTGGTTTTCTACTCTCTTCACTATGAATCCTCCTTTCCAGTTTAAAAGTTACGGAAAATTATAGAAAAGCGCGAGTTTCCACGAAAATCCGTCACAAATTTCTAGCGAACCTTCAGGGTCAACTGTCATGGATACGATTCTTGTCACAATTCGTATCCATGACAATTAATCGATGGTTAATTAACTTAGGGCCAGTTTTTCAGTTCTGCTTTAAACCCAGGTTCAGCTAAACGAAGATTAATTGCCAAGGATACAATTCCTGTAACATCTGTATCCATAGCAACTAAACTTGGGTTAGTTGAAGCGGGGATTATTCCAGAACTGAAAACCTGGCCTTTAGAGTTCATAAACCGCATCTTGGCGTTGTTTTTACCATGAACTTTTCTTTTGATCTATTTCAAGATGAGGTAAAAAATAATACAAAGAAATAAAAAACTAAATTCTCTATTTGATACATATACACATACAACTATTATTTCCAGGAAAAAATATATAAATTTTTTAATTTATCACTTAAAAAACTAAACTTATAATTAATAAAATATATTACAATAGATAATAACAATAATAATCTCTTTGTTTAAAATGAAAGTCAAAGTATTACTAAAAAAATAAAATTGACATGCAGGTAACAAACATAATATAATAAATTTATCTCTCTTTTGGTAAATAACATTAAAAACTCTTTTTTTATATATATTACACTTCCCCTTATCTATAAAATATTTACAGGACACTCAGCAATAACTAGCACCGCACTAAGTTTTATAGAACACATTACACAGTGCAAAAATCACTTTTTTTCACACCTTTATTATTTTTTTAAGAAATATTCAGAACCTGCAAAGTTGTATTGGGATTGTCCTCCTCCTAAATTTGCTCCTGGATTTTCTTGCCATAATCTCAAATCCACGACTGGTAATTTTTCACATGGGACCACAACATTTCTAGAACACGATAGTAATGTAAAAATAATCCTTCAATTATTTATGCGTTTAGTCAAGGACTAATCCACTACCGTGAATAATCATCATTCACAAGTGAAAAGAAAAACGGAGGCAACAACAGAACCTAATTTTATTTTTCCCTTAAGGCTCGTGTCGTAAAATCAACCCTCGTGAATAATAACCCTCATTACATCCTTATTGAACAAGAAACAATTACTACTTACTCATTGTTTACTCTTTCAAATCCATTGGGTTGCATAGACCTAATGTTGTTTCCATTATCACAGAATAATCTTGAGATACTGGCTTTACGAATTTCATTCAATTGGGCTACACAGAAGGAAACAGAAAAATTAATATTCAACATAAAAAAAAATTTGTAAGACAAACCTAAAGTAAACCCGGTGTCGCGTCCATTTTCATAGAAGAAACGATCTCCTGCTCTTGTACGATAGAACTGTTCGGTTAAAATGCAGAGAAATACGGGACCAGCCAAAGTTCCAGGAACGAGTCTTTCAAGGGATCCTCCAACGGTGAGGTCCACATCATCGGGACTTTCATAAAGTCTGGCAAGTTTCTGGACGTTCTGGAAATAATAAATTATAATAAAAATGGGGTTGGGTTGCGGGTTCGAATCTTGAGTCTCGTCAGGGTTAAATGGGGATGAGATGACCATAATAACTGAAGCTCCCCTAGACGTACAAAAATAGTTTAACAATAAGTCACGAAAGCATCGGTTTAGGGAATTTGTTGAAGCCTCAGGGTCCTGTAAAGACACTTTCGTGATGTGTTCCGTATTTTTCTGCAAGCCCTTTACTTAATACTTTGCTTAAAGTCATAAATATTTATAGTTTCGACTGACTAAAAAAAGTATGACAAAAAGATAAATTGAGTATGAAAACTTTCTTCCAGTTTCTGGGGGTTGGAATTTCTCCAAGTAGACAAAATTATTAATTGGGGTGTAGAATATACCATGGGTGACCGAAATGTAATGAAATTCCAGAGATCGGCATTCAGAAACAAACAAAAAATAAAAATATCAAATATTCCCTTACACCCCCCCTTTTTTTTGGTTCCTCCTAGAATTTTTCTGACATTTCAAAATAAAGTCAATTTTAATTTTAAAATGTTTTAGTGGTCAACTCAAGTTATTTTAAATTCTTTTGTTAGTAAACCGATGAGACTAAAAGGAAAACTTGTTGTTCGAGAAATATACCAACATCTGGGCGATAAGCGAGCTTACGTGAACACATGCGGCCAGTTTTTCTGATTACTCATTGAATTCTATACACAATTGGATCTGTATTATTCGTGCAAACCTGATTATTTAGTACATCTTTAGTACTTAGTGAATATTCAAAGGTGTTAGACGTGCAAGTGATTCTCTCTCGTGCTCGCATTTTAATTCTTTAATTACAAAAACGTTGTGCACTATAAGGTATATTTTATTCATTTGTTAACTCTGTTAAAAGTGTGTCTATAGAAGAATATTTCGTTGTAAGACAATTAAATAATTAGGGAATGGCGTGGTCGTAGTGGGTTGAGGATTTGGATTCAAAGTCATTACGTGAATTCGATTTTTTCATTGTGCAGGGTTTTTCAGAAAAAGTTCATGGTTTTGTTTTCAATATAAATAATTTAGATAAGGTGGTTTTGGGTACCCCCCAAATAAACATTTAGATAAATTAAAAGAAAAATTAATTAAACAGAAGAAAATAAATTTTGATGACTAATATTTTATTTATTTTTACAGATCGACAGGGACGTGAAATCTTTTTTCCAAGGATGTACACTCCGTCACGTCATTGGGTAACCAGAAATTGAGGTTCCTCTTGCAGCAAGAGATGCTTTATTTAAGGTAACATTAAATTTTTGTGCTTGTGATCAGAATGGACTGTAAAACCAGGGAGTATTTTGAAATTTTAATAACATTTGTTTTATTTTATTTTAGATATTCCTGAAAACGAATCAGGGAGACAGTCCGTTTGCAAGTGTAGTGTAGTGTGGTGTAGTGTAGTGAACTGTACTGTACTCTGAAGTGTAGTGTAGTGAACTGAACTGAACTGTCGCAAAGTGCGGGAAATGGTTGGATTTTCGTAATCGCAAGAGGACGCCGCAGAATTATTTAAGGTAAGTTCGATTACCATTGTTGGATTCCTATCGATTTTTTTCTTTCAGAACGCATACGCTTACACATAACACATTTAATTTTTTTAAATAAATAATTAACGTAACCAAAAATAATTGATTTTTTGAAAATTTTATTCAGAATTAAATATCACGTAATTTTTCTTTTCTTGTCATGTAGTAAAATTTTGTAAGTATTGCCAACAACACTTTCATGTACAGTATTACACATCCATATTTTTAGCGCTGTGTTTCCGTTAGCGAAACATTTGCGCACCTTCCTGAAACGCTGAAAATTTTTGAATTTCAGTTCAGAGGCTATAATTAAATATTTTAATTAATGCTTCTCCTAAGGAGACAGAGGACGGGGGTTGATGATATTTGAGAATTATATTACCCTTGAATGAGAATTATTTCTATGAAGTTTAAGAGATATTTTATCTTATTTTCTTGCGCTTAATTTACGTTCGTGACGTTTCGGAATGACTTACGCCACTTACAGTATTTTGTAATAATTTGCGCCTGTTTTTCCGGGTAGTTTTTTGCTGGTGTAGTTTAGTAACAAAAAAATAGTTGGGTAGTATTACTTAACTACAAGTTCAATATTACACTCTACGTAATTTTTCCTGCTCCAATTGGTTTTACTCAGGTTCAAGTCCCATAACAAATCCGTCTTGTTTATGGGTTTTTGGTCTGTTTATTAATTGATGACGTTACTTTATGTAATATTATGCTGATGAATAAAACCAAGAATAAAATGATTAGGTGGTGTTCTGTATCCAGTTAGAATCAGCACTGACGCGAAGGGGTGTACAACCCCACGTTGAGTACAATTATTGTAGCATTTTCAGTGAATGACTGATCAGTAAACTTTTGTCCTTTAGTTACGTCAAAACAAGAAAAGAAAGAAATTAATATAAAAATCTATGGTTTATTATAATATATAGCTGCGAAATGCAGGGGCGTAGCCCCAAGCGAAACGATTTTCTGGATTTTTCGAAACTAGCGTCTATTTAATTAATTTTGAAAAATCGGTTGATCGATTTAGGACTTGTTTTTCAATTCGGGTTTAATTCCCTGTCAAGCTGACCTACGGTCAATTTTTATGTAAACAATTCTTGTAACAATGGTATCCATGACAACTGCGTGGTAATTATTTTACTGGGAGTTACTAAATAAAACAAAATTTATAACAAAATTCCATCAAAAACAAACAACTCAAAGTTTGTTGATTTTAATAATTGTTGACATTTGTAGACGTCAAACCTTTTGTACTTCTTAAAATGACTTCAGCGAAGGTAAGAATATTTTTTTTAATTAATGCCATAACAATTACGTTCGTTCAGAAACAATTTTAAATTAAGTTTTGGTTTTTTCGTAATTCCCACAAACTGACATTTGAACTGTCAGAAAAAATAAAATTGCAGAGGTGCGTAGCCCGAGCTTCTTTTATGCCATAAACCAGCTAACCAACATGATTTTGCTTAAATATACGGAAAAAAAAACTAAACTGTAAAGGATTTAAAAAATTCCATAGGTTCGGTTAGGATGGTCAAAAAATTTGACGACATTTACAAAAAAATCCTAGAATCATGCAAAGAATAGGGCATTATTAAATAATTTTTGGTATAAAATTAATGACGTCTGAATTTTGTTATGTTGTTTAAAATTTTATTCAGTTGCTATGGTAACCGAAAGCTGAATCTTGATTTTTTTTTTATTAAACTCGTCGAAAAGGTGCTGTAGTACTTAGAGTATTGTATTGTCCAACTCGGCCCGCGACTTCGTGTCATAGTTATTACTCGCGTGACATTTTTTCCTAAATATTTGTCAAAATCTTTTTGTTGTGACGTTTAAAAAGATAATTTCATATTTTATCATAAAAAATGGGACAGTGGATGGAAATCGAACCCAATACCTCCAAAATATTTAATTTTTTTTTGTGAATTAAAGTTATCGTAGAAAAAAAAGCGTCTTAGGGGGTAACAAACCCTTGCTCCCATAAACTGACACTTTCGTCACTTGTTACGTAAATAACTAAATTATTTACTTCCAGAAATATCACTGTTGTATTCCCGGTTGTAAAACCTACGACTATTTGGACCAGTTCGTAGCTTTACCCTATGAACCCTATTGGCGCGAACAATGGATATTCACAATCCCCCGCAATGATTGGGTGGTAGAAGCGTCTACCATAGCATGCAAAAGCCATTTCACAGAACCCATCAACGCCTCTACCAAATCCATATCCAACGGAAATAAAAAGAAAAGATTTACCTTCGTCAGCATCGAATCAGTACCAACCGTGATATCACAACCCCAAACTATTCCAACCCTTGACAATATTTGCACCGATCCTCAATACATGTTTGAATTATTCGCGAGAGATATTCAAGGACCAAAAACTTTAGGCGGATTGGGAAATAGCAACAGTGATTTTATAGGTTCTTATTTCTTTTTGAAGGCCCTTTATCCAGCGAAACTTAAAATGTTTTTAGATAAACCGTGGAAAGTAGTTGTGTATGTGGATCATATTATTTTTTTTACCACTGATTTTTCCGAAACTCCTAGGATACCTGCTAGTATCAAAGTAGATAAATGTTTGATTGTTAATGTTAGTCTTGCTGGTAGAACCATGGATCCACGTGATTTGACATGGGCTTTACCTATGAGTCGAAAACTTAACCGTTGGTCACAACTTCAGATAATGTTGTCAATATATGGAAGATAATTTGTTTGTTAGACCAAGCTATGGTATGGTCCTTTGGACCATGACCAGCTGGCGATGATTAGACAGGTCTTAGGTTTAAGCTTAACTTGTTTGTTTTAATAAATTCTAAGCAATTGTATCGAATTTTTCTTTTCTCTATTTAGATTTAAAAAAAAACTTACTTGTGGAGAAATAACATCTAAGAAGTCTTCAAATGAGTTAGCTCTGGGCAATCCACAATATCCACGATAATCGTTGTATGATGCCAAACCATGGTCCCTATTTCTTTGTACATCAATAGCCCTTAAATCTTGCCCAAACATTCGGTTAACCATTCTGAACAAGAACTGAGTTATCTAAAATAAGGAAAAAAGGTAATAAGCGTGAAAAATAGTCAACAACCAGACACCGAATTGTTTTGGGCCGAATTTTTAAATTATATCCCGTATTATTTACCTCACTGTCAGCAAACTGGGTTGATTTCCTTTCGGGTTGAGCAACCATACCACGTGTTAAGTCATCAAAGTTATTTCCCTGTTCCAAAACAGCTGGACGGTTGAACCAATCACTTAAACGGATGCTACTGAAGGTATCCCGATTTTCCGTTACCAAACTATAAACACAATGTTTTACCAAAAACCCTTAAACCCCAAAAAATTGTAACTTACTCTAAACGACCAACAATTAAATCATGGAAGAATCTAAAAGCAGCAGTAGCGTGTTCGTTCAAAATAGTTGGGTTAACATTCTCATCGTAATCGTTTACAAAGCCCTTGGTGTCGTAAATGATTCTGTTTTTAAGGGAATTTTCAATGCCCAAGAAAATTGGTAACCATTCGTAATAAGTGATGTGTTGATGTTCGGCGGCGTTGATTCGACGAGCTTCTTGGAAGATTCTTTCATCGTCCCAATGGGGATTTAATTTTCCAAGGACATTGCAAATACGGTTGTGTTCTCGCAGTAAAATAACTTGAATTACAGTGAGTTGTGGGTTTTGATTGACACGAGCGTCGCCTGGAAGGAGTTAAAATTAATTTATCATCCCTTATTATAGACTCTTTTAAATTACTTACCAGCTAAATAACAAGGTTCGTCCAAAGATTGTACACCTGGGCAAGTTCCGGTGACATTAGGATTTTGTGGAAGCCATTCCTTTCCATTTCTTTGGGCAACCCTTAACCTTCCTCCTTGGAACTCCCTTACAAGTTGGTTAACCTGATCTGTGTTTCCATATACAATAGACAAGTCCAAAAAGTGATTGACCACTGTTATCTAAAATCCTTAAACGTTAGCAAAGTTCTAAACCCTAAATTATTTTCAAGTACCTGTTCAGATGGGGTTAATGCATCGGTACAACGTCTATCCCTAGTAGTTAAGGTCCTTACGAAATTCATACATCTCACGTTAGATTTAAGGGTTTGTTGATCGTCATGTGGTAAGACCAAGGGGAAGCAATGTTGAGGTGGGGTTATTCCTTGCGCTAAGAGTTGTCCGTCATCGGTACAACAACGTGTTTGATGTGGTGCTAAAATGATTTATTTTGAAATATGGGTAACGGAAGTTTGATGAGGCATTGCTTACTAGATTGGGTGCTTCCGGCAATCATGCTCATGTCGTGGGTTATAATTTGTCCGTATTGCATAGCGGCTAATGTAAATCTGGGGTCTTCAATTGGGATGTCGGGGAAAAGGACAACGCTAACGGTACGAGCTAATGGTAACTCTCTGCCACTTCTTGCTCTGGTTGGGGCGTTGACTCCTGTTTAAAATAAAGGGGGATTAATACAGGAAGTCTGATTTTCGGTTAAAATTTGCTTTAAACGAGGTCTGCGATTCTTACAACATTTTTGGCAACGGTGCAACAGAATTTCAAAAACAAAGAATTCCATTTTATTTTTCTTTCATGTCCCTTATTTTTTCTCTCTCCCACTCCCCCCAAAATTTATTTTTGTTCACCTCTAACCGCCCATATTTCAATTCTCGCCACTTTATTCTTCTCATCTCTTCTCGCAAAATTAGTTCCCATACCCCCCTCTTAAACTAATCTTGCTCTTCCTTCCTTTTTGCTTTTAATTCTTCCCCTAACTTTATCTCTCCCACTTTCCCCAAAGCCCTCTTGATTTTTGCTCTAACCTAACTGCCTATCTTTCAATCCTCAATCCTCGTCACTTCATTCTTCATCCTTGCTCTCAAAATTAGTTCCCACACCTTAAATTAATTTTCTTATTCCTCCCTTTTTTCTTTGATTTTTCTTCCCTTATTTTTTCTCTCCTACCCTCCCCAAACCACTCATTGATTTTTGTTCGCCCCTAACTCCCTATCTTTGAATCCTCGCAACTTTATTCTTCTCCCCTTCTCTCAAAATTAGTTCCCACACCTTCCTCTTCCTCCCTTTTGTCATTGAATTTTTTCTTCCCTTATTTTTTTCTCGATTCCACTGTTCTTTCCACGCATATGTCAACCAATCCAATCATCAAATAGAAAATATAAGAAAGTAAATAGAAATTATTTAACCCATATTTGAAAAATATGTCTTAATCTTTTTTATGTTTGTACATACAATGTTAAGTGAAATCATTTAAAATTATTATTATATATTATGAGTTGCTTGATCAAGTTTTTCTGGTATTTCAAACCACAGAAAACTCATTATGTTCATAATAATGTATGTACTACCTATTGTAAATTTATTGCTCATGCTTTCATTTTTGCAACACTTTCTGCTTTTCTGAACATATTTCTAAAGGGAGTGAAATGTTTTGCACGCATACTTCACAAATTTAAAAAAAGTTCAAGTAATGGAATAATTTTGCATGCCCTATTTCCTATCTGATTAGAGATAAGTCTAATGCAAGATAAGATCCGATAAATTTAAGCTTTTAAATTGTGAAACCGTTCATGTCTTAATTTTTTTACATTTCCCATGAATTCAACATTAAATAATTTTTAGTATTATTACAACATTCTTGTTATTGTCGAAAGCCGTAGGTTACCAATTAATATTATCTTACGAAGAACGATTTTTAACGATAGAAAAAAAAGTTTTAAGCCTTGAGGACTATCGACATTAAAGAAAGAAGAAAATCCGGATTTTATTTGTAAAACGCATAAAAATAAAATATACTAGGCTTAGTTCCGGACTGTTTTTTTCATTACTGTCGAGGTTAAGGTTGCTGGAGTGTTATACAATCGTTTTTTTTATCAAAACCTTGGTCTCCTTTCGTGTTTGCTTTTATAGGTGTTCTTGTAATTATTCCAATAGTAAAAAAAATTAGCCAAATTAGTTCTTGAATTAAAAACGATGACAAATTTTAATTTAATTTCCATCTTAGGGGATTATTTAATGTTTTCGTACTTACCATCCCCATAATTATGTGGAAGCAATCTCACGTAAGGAGTTTGTGGAGTTCCAAGCACAGGATTTCTTAAATTATTGCAAGTTCCATCATAAGATCGGTATCTAGTTTGAGGACAAGTTCCAGGAGCCATTCCACATCCTTGCACAGTTGAAGGATCTTGAATTGCAGGTTGTGGAAACAATGATTGGAACTGATTCGCTTGATTAAACTGCGTAAATTGATTTCCGGAACCAAATCCACTTCTGTAATTTTTTTTAAGCCTTAGTAACATACAATTTTTTTGATTTGAATTTTCTCGAAAACCTTTGATTTTAAGTAAAGATAATGGTTAATAAAAGTTATAAAGCATAAAAAGGCCTATCCAAATATGTAATAATATATAGGGTGTTTGATTTAAAATATCCGAGTTATGTCTGAAATTAGGAGGAAGAAAGAAAAGTTTTATAGCACACAATGTGTTTGATTTGAATTTTCTCGAAAACCATTGACTTTATATAGAGATAATGGTTAACAAAACTTATAAAGCATAAAAAGAGCTATCCAAATATGTAATAATATATAGGGTGTTTGATTTAAAATATCCGAGTTATGTCTGAAATTAGGAGGAAGAAAGAAAAGTTTTATAACACACAATTTTTTTGATTTGAATTTTCTCGAAAACCATTGACTTTATGCAGAGATAATGGTTAACAAAACTTATAAAGCATAAAAAGAGCTATCCAAATAGGTAATAATATATGGGGTGTTTGATTTAAAATAACCAAGTTATGTCTAAAATTAACAGGAAGAAGGAAAGTCGTAGTAACACAAAATTTGTTTGATTTGAATTTTCTCCAAAAACCATTGATTTTAGGTAGAGATAATGGTTAATAAAAGTTATAAAGCATAAAAAGACCTATCCAAATATGTAATAACATATAGGGTGTTTGATTTAAAATAACCGAGTTATGTTTGAAATTAGCAAGATAAATAAAACTGAAAAAATCGTAAATTTTAGCCCCCTCGCACATAATCGCCCTGTATATTCAAATTAAATTTTATTATCTTGTGGTTAGAGCTCATGGTTTTAATCAACTTTTTTCAAAAAATAAAATAATTATAATCTGTAGAACTACCCTTCAGGCAATTGTTTCTAGCGAGATCTGCAAATTAAGGATTTTTCAAAAAAATAATTTTGGAATATTGTAATTTTCAAAAACAAAATATATTTAGGAAAGTACAATTAAAAGTACGATTTATACAGGATGTTAAAATTTACTTACCCTCCTTGCAATGTAATCGATGGAGAAAATATTTGTGACGTATCATGGCCGCTGAAAACATCATTTACAGAACCTCCCCTGTAATAAGAAGCTGCTCCGGCACTGGGTGAAAAATAATCATAATTATTATGGTAGGGTGATAAACCATCCGCTAAAAAGGATCCACAAATTAGGACGAGTCCTAGAAGTGTTTTGCTAAACATTTTCGTAGTTTTTCAAATCTGAAAGAAAAGAAAAAATATTAAAATCAAATTTCAGTAATTACAGGTTCACTAAACCAAAATATTATGTATAATTGGATCAATTTTCCCTTGCTTTCACGCGTGGTTTGTGAATAATGAGATCGCATATTATACTTTCCTTTAATTATATCTGAAGGCGTTTTAATTTTTAATTCTTTCCAAGAGTGAAAATCGACCACGCCCTTGGAGCTTTTAGCATCATTAAACTAACCTTGGCAATAAAACAAAATAAAGCAAAATGATAATGCAGAAATGTTTTTGTTTTCACTTATTCTCAGTGGCATTGAACTGTTATAGCCATTTGAACTAGTTTATTTTATTTCTCTTTTGATTGCAAAATGTTTTTTATTTTATAGGAAATGTTTTGGTGACGTCATTGTCTAATTTAATTTTATAGTGACATAAATTTAATTATGAATTGTATGACGTAAAATTAGATTGTGGGTATTCTGTTGCAATTATTAGTATGTGTGTAAATTGTTTTTTTAACAAGGAATTAAAAGGCGAGATGTATGTGGAAATTTTTAAACCGAGCAGGAGTAGGTTTAAAGGAATTACGTTTTCAGTTTTTCAGGAAAAAATTCATTCGTTAATTATACTTCTTGTTAATGAGACAATGGGGTCGGTGTTAAGCCTTGTTGGCAGCAATAAACCAGTTTTAGACATTGAAGATTTATTTTCATATACAGAGTGTTTAATAAAAAAGGACGCTTCTGATTGTTTGATGGAATATGAATTGCATTGTGAAAATAATAATTTAGTAATTTCCTGATATTTTTTAAATTAATTACATTTTCAGAGTTTCAGGACTTAAATTATATCCTTTGCGAATCGATTAATAGAATTGGAAAATAAATAAAAAAATAAAACGTTACGATTCTCACACTTCACCCTTTTACATTCACATTTAGTTTACTTTTCCGATCGTAAATTGCAAAATTTGGGTAAACAAAAATTAATCTTTTACTTTCTATCTAAATTTACTATAATCATATCCACTTATGTATAGTCAGTTGATGATTTGATTTAGCTTTATAATAAATTACAACCAAATTGAGATTCTAGTAGTGAAATTCCTTACACAATCCATTCACAAAAATATCCATGTGAAATCCACACTTCAAACTAATAAAAACGAAAGAAAAGCATTTTATTAATACTAAATAAAAAAAAGTTGACACGACAACTTCATTTAAATAAATTAAATCTATTAAAATTTGATACCAATATGTCCTGTGATAATTGCTTTCACTGTCACTTTTTTGTCGTTTTCTAATCTGCCGATTCGAAATTGAAAAGGTGTTAAAAAATTTGTAAAAAATCTGAGTGATTTCGTGACTTACTTTCTAAATATTTTGAATATTCGATCTAATCAGGGAAAGAATTTTTTCTTTAACTTAAGTGCGATTCGAGACTTTTAGTTCAAGAAATATTTTACAGTCAGAAATACGGTATACAGGGTGTCCCAAAAACAAACGACATTCAGTTAAGGGCATGTTCCTTTTTGGGACATCCTGTATGACTCTAATTTGGTGCTTGAAGACGCTTGCGAATCAATTGGCCGTAATAGCTGCCACTGATTCAGAAAAATCGATTAATATAAATGCAATAATTTTTTCTAAGTCTATGTATGCGTATTACAATCTGGCGATCATGCTGGCCAGAAAATTGTATGCAACAAAGTTAAAAATGTTTAATCAAGATTAAGAAATAACTCTTAGTACTAATTTAACACAACAATGGAAATTCTTGGTGCGTGAAGTTGTTACAAATAAATAAAGTAGTCATGATGACCTTAATTTGTTTTGTATGTACCTTTTTAAGATTAAATTTTGGTCCACATTTTTATATAATGTTTTGTTTTTTATTTTGTGTACATGTGACCTTAAGATGTGGTTTATTTTTTAAATCCTGTTCTTTGTATTCAATTTATGTGATTAATTTAAATGAGGACCAAGGTTTTTACAATTTGAGTAAAGAAACAAGGTTTCGTAATTATTATTTTGACATATCGAATTGGTTTATACAGGGTAAGTCGGCAAGGCCGCTGTGGTTATTCAAATTTTTCATAAAAAGTGTGTATTTTGTAGATTTCTTTTAGAAAATTAGAACCAAACAATTATACCAATTAGAGGTTTGTTTTTTCGTTAAAAACTAGTCAAGACCTTTTACTATAATCTAGATAGTTTATAAAGAAGCGTGAGTATACAGGGTGTTCGTTAGGAATGGTGCAAAAATTTGTATTTTAAATATTCCACTAAATAATTGAGATCAACCGTAACATTTTAATCTACCTTGCTTTTTTAAATATAACACCCAGTATATTTTTGTTCGCAAGTTAACGAGTTTGTTACACATATTTTGGTTTTGAAATTTAATTGCGGCGGCGTTGCCAAATGATTCCTGCTTTTGAGGAAAATTCAGGAAAATCTCACTAAAAACATCTTTAAATATACAGAGTGATTGCTGCAAAGATTTTAAATTCGAATGTACTATAACTCGTCTCTTTTAAATAGAACACGTTGTATAAAGGCTGTAAAAGGTGTAATAGTTTGCATAATTATATAGAGTCGAAAAACTAAAAAAAAAAAAAAGTCTTACTACAACAACGTCGTTGTAATAAATTCTTGGTGATACCAATTACGGTTACGTTAATACTACATGTTGACAGATAGCTTTATCGTCTTAACACGAACGGATTAAAGGTTTTAAAGGTGTGGGGAAATATCATCGTGTTGAAGACATAAAGTTAATGCAATAATTTTCTTGTTTTGCCCATCAAACATAAACTTTCTCTGATATGGAAATAGGAAAATGCAAATTTTCGTAATAGACCTCTCCGTCTCTCTCTCTCTCTCTCTGATATCTCTATTTCCAAAATTTTGTTTCGCTACTCTAAGAAATACAAGATATAGACTTGTTTTCAGAGATTTTTCAGAAAATTTTGCATTAAGGGAGATCTATTTCTACTTTTCCTCTCTCTTAGATTTTTCTTCCTGCGAGTTTTTCTTCTCCTTATTGCCCCTCCTTTTTCTTCTTTATGTCCTTCATCGTTTCGTTTTCATCCTGATCCACAAAATTTCAATACTTCCCATATACCAATCGTGGTATGGGAAAGTAAAAAGACCATTACCTATAGCACTAATTTATTTATTTATTTACTATTTATTCAATGCTTGTTTACAATTGAAGGAAGGTAAAGGCTCAGAATTGCAAAGTAGTGAAAGGATCTTGCATGTTCATGTAGGCTAGTGCATAAATATTGTTTGCGAACGACATATGTTAGAAAATCTAGAGCAGATTAGCAAATAACAGACTGGAACTGCGCTAGATTAGCAGATCAGGAAATTCCCAATGAAAGTAATTTTATTCACAATTTACTACGTTTTGTGTTCTTCTATCTTGACAGATGCACGGAACCGAATATGTTGACAAATTTATTACCTCTTTTGAGGAAATTAAAGAATAAATCTGTAGAAAGTTAATAAATATAAGTAGGTACATCGTGGAAAAGTCACAAAGGAAACAAATTCGTTACGTTTCGTATGAAAAATTAATTAAAGTCAATGAAAGTAACAAAAAAAATTAGCTACAGTTAATTGACTTTTTACTTTAAAATGTTGTATTAGTAAAATCTTTCTAAGGTATTTCTGTTCCGGGTTAGAACCCGCGACGTGGTGTCTAACCTCATTAAAGAGCAAAAATTTTACATTTTAAACTCTGAAAATTAATTTTTTGAATTCCAATCAGTATTTCAATCCAAAACCTGACACGTTTACCTCTGGACCACCCATACAGCTAGACATAATATAGACAATGCTTTTAAGGGAGGAAAAGGGAAACGTAGGCTGTAATGGTGAATAGTCAAGTAATTATAATCTCGGTTTGTGAATTATTTGTAAGGAAAGTAATTACAATACTGCAACCTTACAAAAACACCTTGAGACATTTTAATCTAAAAAAATTTTTACTTTTTCTCCCTTGAAGTTTTCAATACAATCCCTTGTTTGTTATTTTACCCTGCTCTAGATAATGACAATTATTTCACCTTTATTACAAAAGCCGGAACTGTTCTTATGGATTTTTAAACACAGCTTCCTGGAACAAATTGTGTCTAATATTAAAATTTCTAATTGTTTGACCTATATAGACTAAATTACAATGCGAACAATTTAATTTATCAACACCCGATTTTAATTTTTTTTGTATTTAGCAGCAGAGAAGGGTGTACTTATAGAATATTTTTAGCTTATTAACCTAAGGACCCTGTGATGTGGTCGCTGCACTTTACTCCAGTCTATTATGCGAACAATACAAAAGTAAAACATGCATAGGTACATGTTGGAAATAGATTTAAATACTTTACACCTAATTACTTCCTATTTTTTATTTAAATCTAGTTGCGTGTTAATTATCTCCAGTACATCACTCATTTGAAAATATAACACGTTTTCCTCTACTTTTACCATTTCAGGAACTCGTTAACGTTTGAACGGCACGAGACTTTAACGCAAGTACACAACACAAACCCGACTTTACCATAAAATAACTAACATTCATTAACTCGACTTAAAGTAAGATATTTATTTTCCATAAATGGAATACAAACTTACTATCCAATAAATTTTGCTTTAAGCTACAAAGATTATAAATTATTTAAAGTTAATACTGTAATTAACCCGAAGTACAAGAACCTTGCTTTCAATTTTCATAAATATTTACTTATCATTATTCTTATCTAATTCATTACGAATTGTTGCAATCTATACACAACACACTAAAATCTTATTTGTTGATACACAAAATTATTTACAAATTTATAATTAGGTAATTAAAACATTGGTAATTCATTTCTGCAGGTGTTAAATGTTACGTTTTTATTACAGTCTTTTAAGAGCTGCAGAATTACGGAACCACCAAAAATAAATCATTAAATCGCTGTCTAACATTGTGACGAAATTTAATTTTCTTTCAAGTTTTAAATATAAAATTTAATTTAGAAACTAAAAGGACTCCTTCATTTTTGTTATTAAATCATCAATTTTCGAGATAATTGACGTTTAGTTTGTAAATGCGTGTTTTATGTTTGAAATCACGAACCACAGATTTTTAAACTAATCAATAATTATCTCGAGAATGGATAATTCTACGAGAAAAATCCAAGAGTACTTTTAGTTTCTAAATTAAATTTTATATCAGAATTTAAATTTGACCAGTGGCGTATCGTATCCACCTTAGAATTACACACCGCTCGCTGGTTAGAATATTTGGTCCCTATAACATAACTGTCTATAAAATTTCGTTTGAATAACGAACTTTAGTTCTGAAATATTTAAAGAAAACCGCTTTGTATTTAAACCAAACAACTTTTACGTATTTTTAATGATATGTTCTGAGTATTCAATTTTTCCCACATCACGATCACTAGATTACACAACCACTGTCACAATTCCTAATCAGATATTTAAAAAATAAAAAATAAAACTTATTTTCTTTATGTTTTCCTCTAATTTAGTGAATGGAATACTAAATCACGGTCTCGTAATTACAGCACATCCAAAACTTCCTCTTACCATCCAAACATTCAATTTAAATTTTATTACGTACATTATATAATGATACTTTTTTTTACCAACGTGTTGATGTAACTTTAATAAAAATAAGTTCAGCAACTATTAATCACCAAATCATTTGAAGATCTTAGGAAAATTACATAACCAGTAATCACGCGGATATAAAGGAAAAAACCCGACAAATTGAGGCTTGGAAAAAGGAGAAAATTTAGTTTTAAATTTATTTAGTACTAGATAAACAAAACCACATCTGGAATATTAATTTTTTCCTTTTGATTTTATGGTAAATATATAAAAATTTTTCTTTGTTTTGTACAGTCATGTAGTATTTTTTGTTACTAAGAATTTATGAAAAATAGAAAGTAATTGTTTGTGCGTGGTAAGATATTTTTCTATCAAATAAAAAAAATAGTATCGTGTAGGGCACAAAAAAGGGCCAATAAAAAACAAAATTTTTAATTAAAAATTTTGGCTGTTTTCGGATTATCTTGGGATCTTTTTTTAATAACATTTTGTATTATTCCAAGGCCTACTTGGTTTATATTGAAATGTCTTTACAACTAAATGTTTAAATAAATAATGCAACAACAACCTCGTTTAAAACATTCATAACAGTTAACTTTTGCATATTATAATAAAAAGTTAATTATCTTTTACATAATGGTAAAGAAAATCCTAATATGTTAATATAGATCGTAATGGTGTGATGTAATCTATGCGAATTCTAAACAATACACTTTTTTTTATGCGAACAATTGAATTTAATCTAAGATGAAATTATACTGCGTGAGTGTAACAAATCTTCCCATAGAAAAAAAAATTATTATTGTTTTTCCAACGTCTTCCTATAGATAACATGTTTTCTTAAGAATTCTTATACAGTTTCGAAAAGTAACTTTCCAAATTTCTAAATATTAATATAATTTTATGGAAATTTAACGCAGAAAAGCAAAAGAAAACGATTAATAAAATCCACGGATGCAATTGTTTGTGCGTTTGGTCAAAATAAAATAATTGTAACATGGGTTAAAAGTTTAGGAAACGAGTTTTGTAAATATCCCTCGTGAATAATAGCTATCATTACATACTCGTTGAATATTTATGGGTCTTCTATAAATTATGGGTTGTAGAATAAAATAAAAATGTATTTTATTAATGTAGGCCATGACTTTAAACAGAATTTATTGCCAATTTTGCTCAAAAAAAGAAAAATAATAAAAATGTAAGATTTGCAATCTACTTTTACTTAAAAAAAGAGTAAAGATGTGTGCATTTCCGACAGTCACTGATATGGAATTGCTCTCATTTTTTCCGTGTCATAATTAATTGAGTTTTAGGAATTGAGGTTGTCCAAAAACCAAATAACTAACAAAGAAAGTAAAATAAATGTAGGTTATTAAATTAAAAACACACAATTGCAAAATATTTTAAGGAAGTTCTAAACAAAACATCATCTTTCAAAATTTTCGACACTGTTTATTACAAATTAAATAACGAGGAGCAGTTTACCACTGTCTGTGATCATATAACCAAGAATAGAAGCAATCTCAATGAAGAAATCAATTTCAACATTAGCCTGAAGATATTTGTAAAGTATCCAACACAAATGAAAAGAAAATGATATCGTCTGAGAATATTTTCTATTACTTTCAGTTACACTTTATTAAATGAAACTTTTTTATGATTTTGCGAATTACATTTACGCGCACAGTAGACATCAATAAAGTTAAAAGTTACTTTCCAGAACGCTTTCTTGTTTTAATTTTTTTTTGAGACGGTTAATTGAATATAAACCGAAACGAATTTGAACTCATTGTCGAGTGTGTCCTTGAATTGAATGGGAAAGTGTGAAGAATATCATTTTTTTATTATCAGGATTTGAAGATGCATTATGAAACAACTGGATATGTAACGCCTCTAACGCAAAAACTATTTATAGTGAACCGATTTTGATGAAATTTGAAATGAAGGGGTATATCGAAAATTCATCGACTCTTCCAAAAATCCAAAAATATTTGAAAAATTACAAATAAACCGGCCACACGATTTTGTTTAAATTTTTAGATGCCTGTCTCTCTTCTATATACGTATCGAAATTTAAATGCAATTAATATTCAAATACAAGGTGGGACAACAAAAAACCTGTATTACATCAAGTTAGCCTGGAAAACTATTGCATATATGTCTTGGTATTTGATGTACAAAAACTGATAATGCTTTTATAATTAATATTGTTTGACAAACCATAATAAGTCGGACAAACATGACAGGCAACGAAATTCTACAAAATTTCATAACAAAAACAATTTATTTGGATAACTTGAACTTTGAACTTGGTTTAAAGTCACCAAATTAGTAGCTGCATAGAGAAAACAACTATTTTCTTTTAAATTAAACTTTATGACCTTTTCGGGGTTCAATTTCCGTAAATGTATTCACGTGAGGGCGTCACCGCAGTGTTTGTCGCGGTACGCGCTTGTTCTTCTTCCTAAAAAGTTCATATGTTAAATTTTTTAGCTTTCTTAATTCTTATGCAGGTGCATCATCTAAAATCCTTTAAAATAATTATGGGGAAGTACTAAATTTTATCAGTTACATAATATCTCCAAATAAATTTAACTTATATCCATATAGTCCATCTAGCAAGGATTTCCTTATTTATACTTCAGTGATATAATCCTCTCGAATATTCATTAAGTCGTAAAAACAAAAGACATCCAATTTTTTTTGGTAAATTTAAAGAACATTTATTGCTTAAACATAGTTTTATTAGTTATAATTTATAACCCGTATAAAAACTTGTTAAACGGAGTAGAAAACAATTTTGCTTTCTTACAAAATTGTAATTGAACTGGTTTAATAAAAAAAATCCAGTTATAGAATGTTTTCATGTTTTTTTTTTAATTTTTTTAATGATTTATTATTCGTTAATGGGTTTTTTAAATTCCCAAGTGGGTTTTTCAAAACATTGATGAGTTTATTTTTATTGAAAAATTAAAATAAATTTAATAAAAATTACCATAATTGTTTGATTTAAAAAATTGGCATTTAAAAGTAGCCCAAGGTTTGCTAAAAATTTGGTTTTTCCAATTACATATGGGACTTGAAGACTTAAAAGAAGATTCGTTCTTGAACTAAACGTATTAGATTTTAACAATAAATATCAATTCATAAAATTCCAGACAGGTTTTGCAAGAAAATATGACTCTTAACATAGTTAAAAGGTTACGGTCAAGTTGGCTTTGGAAAATTAAAAAAAAGGTTGAATATTAATATTTTTTTAAAAATTCAAATCTGAAATCTATTTCTGTTGCTATGAGTTAATTTTGGGAAAAGGGAATTTACAAAGCAGGGCCGGCTTTAGCGACTGAATTTGAAAAACTCTAGCGAACACAAAAATTAGAAAATTATTAAACGTAGGATTATAACCAGGTCAGATCTGCCAAAAGTTTCTAACCAGGTCCGGACTGGCACAAAAATAATTTAAAACAAATCTTAAATCCCAACAAGTCCTAAAAATATTCAAAGACGATTTAAAAACTTCTCTTCATATTTATAACCATATACAGAGTGTTTTATTTATAAACAAAAAAAAGCATAGGTAGGTACCTATATTCTTTATTAAATTAATTTTTGACGGATATACACATTTAAGGTCTTCAAGAAGATACTTTCCACATAAATGGAATTAGATTTGAATAGAAAAATAAAACTCTCCCCACACGACTTTATTTGCTCTATAAATTTTATTTAGCCTTACGTAAACCTAAATCTTAAAGAAAATTGACACTATTATAAAAACTCTAATTATTAGTTATTAATTCCTAATAAAATATTTTTGCATAACTTTCTAAAAAATCATATTTATTGTGTCTTTCTTATTTCGTTATGTAAGATTATCGAATATACAATCACTTTTTTTTAAAGAGCTGTGGGTATTATAAATTATACAGACAGGTTAAAGTTCAAGATGCCGTATGTAACAGATCGGGGTTAGTCCTTTAAGGACAGACAGGAAAGAAATTTTTTTTTATTAAATAATTTCTAAATTTCTAATTAAAAATATTTAGCCTTGATGGTAACCGAAATTGTTTATTACAATGAAATATTATTAGAATTTTTTAATCCTAATTACTTAAATTTAAACGTTTTTACGATTCATATTATACAGGGTGTTCTGGAATAAAGATTGCCAGAAGGAACTTTTAATTTTGAAATAAATAATTTCCAATAATCTCAAAGCTCCTTTTATGGGTTTTGTGATAATATATTTAAAAAATTTTTATATACAGGGTGTTGTAAATTTTTCATAAATTTCAGAATTAATTTTTTTTATGTAAAACGAAACTCGTATACAGGTTGCAACGAGAAAAATCAATGATAAATCAATAATAAAATAAAAATAATTGAAATTTGAGTTTCATTTGATTTATACAGGGTGTTCAGATACAAAAAACTGTTTGTTTAGTGCATTTATTTTAATTTTCCAAAACGATTTATTTTAAAATAATTTTCTCTCAGTAAACAAAAAATATTTGATGTACAAGGTGTACCGTGTAAATATTTTTTAATGAATTTTTCTTAAATCGAAAAATAATTTTTTTAGCGAATTCAAAAAAATTTAAATAAATCTTGACTTACCTATTTTTTCAGTATAAAATAATTTTACAACTAACACGTCAATCACCGGCCACGTAAAGATATGAAATGTAAAAATCCAGGGGCGTACGAAAACCTCACACACACAACTGGTGTCCGATAAGCCGGGAGCCCATTCTTATAACATTACCCGAGAGAGAGAAAGTATGTATTGCTGTTCGCGATTTAGGTGCGGGAAACAGATCTTGTACAGGCTCCGATGAATTTCCTCATCGACCCGGAGCGATAATGCGGAGTACCGGAATCCAAGGCTGTGTCCTCATGCGACTTCGTTTCTGATGCACTTGTCTGCATTGCATTGTTTTTTTTATTATTTAATTGAAGTAAATCAAAATAGTATTTTTTAAACAAACAAGTTCGAATCTCAAGTAAAGGATATTTTTTTTGAAAATATTAAAACTGGTCTTGTCCATGGGTGTTTGAGATTTCATCTTAGATTAAGGGTTAGGAAGCTATTACAATATTGATAATTTTTTAGCCTTTCGTATTATAACAAAAAAAATATTTTAATTAGGTAGTACCAAGAAAATTTTCCTTTTTGACCATGTCCTCTTTACTACAACCCTGGTTATGAAAATAATGACGACCACATATCCGTAGCAATGTCTTGTTTTTGCAAGCAATCAAAATTTTTGATCACTATTAATATTTACAAAAAATGCTCATTATTGCAAAAAAATGTTGCAATTCTGCTATTCTGCACAATTAATCATCATTTTGTTGAATTCTTTCAACCTGAACTATAAGTAATAAAAAAAAAACATCTTGAATTAAACATGAACGTTACGCAGATTTATTTAATCCTTTACTGTATGTATTACACGAATTAAAAGTCTTTAATTGGGTGTTATTTAGTTTTTATTTGAATTATTTACATATTTTACTGTACCATACGTGTTATCTCTTTTGAATTAATTGGGTAAAGCATACCTGCATTAAACAAACGAGTGAAATTTGTAACCTTAACCTTCATATAATTCTGCAAGAAGTTCTGCATTCAATAACAACCCAAATAATAATTAAAAACTTTCTAGACATATTTTCATACGAAATTCGTTAATTCCAGTTCCAGTCCAAATATTTTCATTAATTATTTGCAATATTTGGCAACAATAACAACATCAATTTAGTATGATCCTTTTAATCAACAAAAACTGCTAGCGGGTTGAGATTTTGGCTACGAAGATAGGTCCTAATGACAGCGGGTTCGAGTCTTTAATAAGCCGAAAGTTTTTTGGAACAAATCGCGTCCCCCAAGACGTTGTTTTAGTTGTAGCTGGAAGATTAATCGTAGAGGGTTGACGGTTACACCAAAGTTAACCCTTATTTTCTTATATTAGGCAGAAAAAAATGTGAAGAAAGCTTGAAGTGAAGGGTGGAAGATATAAATCGTGGAGGGTTAACAGTTACGCGAAATTATAGCCCTTGGCTTTTTTTATGAGACAGAAAAAGGTGAAACAGGTTCAAGTTGAAGGGTGGAAAATACAAATTTTTAAAACTAAGACCGTGTTTTGAAAAAAATATAAATTCTTGTCGAAACTTTAAAAATTCGTAAAAGTCGACACATTGATCGTGGAGGGTTAAGAGTTACGCGAAATTATAGCCCTTGGCTTTTTTTATGAGACAGAAAAATGTGAAAAAGATTCAAGTTGAAGGGTGGAAAATACAAATTTTTAAAACTAACACCGTGTTTTGAAAAAAATATAAATTCTTGTCGAAACTTTAAAAATTCGTAAAAATCGACACATTGATCGTGGAGGGTTGACGGTTACACCAAATGATAGCCCTTGGATTTTTCTATTAGACAGAAAAATGTGAAGAAGGTCTGACTTGAAGGGTGATAAATACAAATGTTTTAAAATGGGCCGGGTTTCGAAAAAATGCAAATCTGGTCGAAACTTTAAAAATTCGTAAAAGTCGACACATTGATCGTGGAGGGTTAACAGTTACGCGAAATTATAGCCCTTGGCTTTTTTTATGAGACAGAAAAATGTGAAAAAGATTCAAGTTGAAGGGTGGAAAATACAAATTTTTAAAACTAAGACCGCATTTTCAAAAAAATAAATTCTTGTCGAAACTTTAAAAATTCGTAAAAGTCGGCACATTGATCGTGGGGGGTTAACAGTTACGCGAAATTATAGCCCTTGGCTTTTTTTATGAGACAGAAAAATGTGAAAAAGATTCAAGTTGAAGGGTGGAAAATACAAGTTTTTAAAGCTAAGACCGTCTTTTGAAATAAATTTAAATTCTTGCCGAATCTTTAAAAATTCGTAAAAGTCGACACATTGATCGTGGAGGGTTAACAGTTACTCGAAATTATAGCCCTTGGCTTTTTTTATGAGACAGAAAAAGGTGAAAAAGTTTCAAGTTGAAGGGTAGAAAATACAAATTTTTAAAAATAGGACCGTGTTTTGAAAAAAATATAAATTCTTGTCGAAACTTTAAAAATTCGTAAAGTCGACACATTGATCGTGGAGGGTTAACAGTTACGAGAAATTATAGCCCTTGGCTTTTTTTTATGAGACAGAAAAATGTGAAAAAGATTCAAGTTGAAGGGTGGAAAATACAAAATTTTGAAACTAAGACCGTGTTTTGAAAAAGAATATAAATTCTTGTCGAAGCTTTAAAAATTCGTAAAAGTCGACACATTGATCGTGGAGGGTTGACGGTTACACCAACTTATAGCCCTATGGTTTCTTCTGTTAGCAGAAAAATCTGAAAAAGGTCTAACTTGAAGGGCGTGGAAAATTGTTTTAATTCAAAAAAGTCTTAATCCAACAAACTAAAGTCGTCCTTGTTTTAAAGGAAGCATCTAAATTAACAAACAGCATGTCTATGGAAATAGCAACCTGTGGCCTTCGGCCACTTGCAGTGTGCATAAATTAAAAAATCCGACCTAGATAATTTAAAACTTAATACGTTTATTGAACTTGTGATTAATGATATTATTAACTGAATGTTTTGATAATGCCGACAACAAAATGTTTAAAATAACAAATCGATCTCTTTATTATGATTTTTTCTTCTCTTGTATAGTTTAAACTTTCACGTAGTTGACATTTTAGTGACTTGGCCTAGTGTAGAATAAAAATTTGATTTATTTTTTTTTTTTAACCCCTTCAGACCTGGTGTACATACTGGTGTACATTGAATTTAAGAATTTATTTTTAATGTTCTTTTCTCCTAATTGGGTTTCAATCTGTTTGTACACTCACATGTACACATTATTAAACGATATTCAAAGATTTTCATGCCATCTAGTGAGTATCTTTCATAATACTTGACAATGTTGACAGTGCCGTGTAGTTTCGTAAGGTTAGTCCCGGTAAGCCTGTTATTTTTATTTATTTCATCAGATTTTTATCCATAACATATCATAAATTTGTTAAAAATTGGGTAAATAAACTATAAGCTTTCGTTTGTGACGTGTATCTATTGATAAATGTTCTTATTTTTACCTAAAAATCGCCCATAAAGATGATGTACACGGACATGTACAAACAGTGTCGGGCACTACACAGCTGAGTACACGTGCATGTACATTAGGTACGAAGTGTTGCTATAACCTTGCAATAACAAATTACAATTTTCTGTAGTATTGGAGCGCATTTTGAAAATCAAAGTATGGAGAAAATGAAAAAAAGGTACAATTTAGAAAAAGAATCGGATATTCAAGAGCTTTTGGCTATGGTCGAGAACGGTGATCTTTCTGATATTGCATTTAGGATGAGAGTAGTGGATAGTTTGATATACATGGGAAAACCTGTAAATAAAATGAAGCGCGGAAGACCATCTTCTTCATCACCTTCTCTTTCTTCTCCCACACCTCCCCGAAAACGAGGTGAAAATCGTCCTCTTCAGGAGATACAACTTGATCACATCGACCACATGCCACAATTTGATAGAAACAAAGAAGCAACAAGATGTAAACTACCCGGTTGCAAAAGCAGAAGTCATGTTCTCTGCGATAAATACAATGTCCATTTATGTTTAGTTAGAGAGAGGAATTGTTTTGCTATCTTTCATAGAAATGACAAATAAGTTTCCGTCATTACTAATTTACTTTTTAATTTTATTAATTAATTATGTTTTTAGTTACTGTACCAAAATAAAAATTATTTTGTCTTATTTTCTATCATTTGAGACCAGTTGTACATGTACATGTACATCTTTTTTTTTCTATTTTCAGAATGAAAAAAAAAAATTTTTTGTCATAATCGTAAAATTTAAAGGCAACAGAAACACAAACCAGAAAAAAAAAATTTTTTAACTTACAAACAAAAATTGGGGTCTGAAAGGGTTAAATAAGAATCTACCTACATTCTTTCTTTTCACTTTTTAAACGTATCAATTTTTGTTTATTTTTTAATGCATTTGATAATAGTAAATAAATTAAATAATAATTGATGAGGACATTTCAGAAAGCGTGAAAGTTCTAGTTAATAATAATTAAATGAGTGTTTATAATTAAAACAGAAATATTCGAAGATAATTCTGAAGTTTTAGGAAAATTATAATTGTAGGTTGAAAAGAGATGATTATATTATTAATTATTGTAATTTAAAGTTTATTTTTAATTTCAAATCCAAATATGCAAACTGTTCTTAAAATAGCAATAAATGAAATTTATTATTTTCTAATTTACCAGTTAATTAAAAATTAATTGGCACTTATATTTTCTTGTACTAAATTTAGTGAATATTTTCTCATCACACCCTCCTTTGGTGGTCGGGACTTTTAATAATAAATCAGGATTTAATTTAAAATGCAATGTTACTATATTTCTAAGTGTTCAAGTAAAATACCTGAAGATTTAGTTACATCTCCAGATTATTGGAATCTCCCAAGACGTAAATAGATAATACTTTCCTAATTAAAAGTTTTTACTAAAAATTAACGTAAAATCTTTGTGGTTTACCAATAATTACAGAAAAAACCTGAGAATTACAAGAGATGAACAAAAAATTGGAAACAGAAGAAACTTTCCTTAAATTATAATAACTTTTTATTATTTATTTTTTTCTAGGAATATGCATTTAAGTAAGAATTCCTATGTGTACTCCCCTTTAGCATAATGTTAGCGAAAATCATCGTAACATAATAAGATAAGAAAAAATAAACGTAATACCAAATATTTGAACACAAAGTAACAGAAGCACACCCAAAAGGTGTTATATCATCAAAGTACCTCGTATAGACCCACTTTATTATTTTTTAAAAATAAATATTTGTCCAACACTATGTCACGTCTTGATTCGAGCAGATTGCAAAATGTGCATCACATTAATTCTACATTAAATAATCTAAATATCTACAAGCATGTTTATATTAGCCAATCTTAAAAACAATTTAAAACCAGTCTTCTGAAAATAAAAGTAAACTAGATGATAATGTAAGAATTACATTTTTGTCCCATATTTACTGATTTGAAAGTAAAAAATTATTAGTAGGTAATATTAACTGGAGCCACACGTATTTATCTAACAGCATTTTTTGTAACATTCTGCAGGTGGGATCTACTTATAGTAGATTGCCAGAAACATGCTGCAAAAAATAAATACGTCGCGATTTTCCATATTTTTTTTCAGAACTTCCTTACATTCAATTTAACCGTTTAATAGAAACAAAAGGCTACAGATTGGTGTAACATTCAACCCTCTAGATCTAATGTGTCGACTTTTAGGAATTTTTAAAGTATCGACAGGGATTTATGATTTTTTTTTCAAAATACGAACTTAGTTTTAAAAATTCGCATTTTCCACCCTTGATGTCAGACATCTTCACATTTTCCTGTCTAATAGAAGTAACTTAGGGCTACAGTTTGGTGTAAGATTCAACCCTCTCGAACTGATGTGTCGACTTTTACGAATGTTTAGAATATCGACTGGGATTTATTTTTTTTTTCAAAATAAGAACTTAGTTTTAAAAATTCCCATTTTCCACCCTTAATCTCAGACATCTTCACATTTTTCAGTCTAATAGAAGTAACTCAGGGCTACAGTTTGGTGTAAGATTCAACCCTCTGGAACTAATGTGTCGACTTTTACGAATTTTTAAAGTATCGACAGGAATTTATGATTTTTTTCAAAATACGAACTTAGTTTTAAAAATTCGCGTTTTCCACCCTTAATGTCGGACCTCTTCACAATTTTTCTGTCTAATAGAATAAACTTAGGGCTACAGTTTAATGCAAGATTCAACCCTCTAGAACTAAACGTGTCTACTTTTACGAATTTTTAAAATATCGACAGGATTTTATGATTTTTTCAAAATAAGAACTTAGTTTTAAAAATTCGCATTTTCCACCCTTAATGTCAGACATCTTTTTCACATTTTTCTGTCTAATAGAAGTAACTCAGGGCTACAGTTTGATGTAAGATTCAACCCTCTGGATCTAATGTGTCGACTTTTACGAATTTTTAAAGTATCGACAGGAATTTAGGATTTTTTTCAAAATACGAACCTAGTTTTAAAAATTCGCATTTTCCACCTTTAATGTCAGACATCTTCACATTTTTCTGTCTTATAGAAGTAACTTAGGGCTACAATTTGGTGTAAGATTCAACCCTCTAGATCTAATGTGTTGACTTTTACGAATTTTTAAAGTATCGACAGGAATTTATAATTTTTTTCAAAATACGAACTTAGTTTTAAAAATTCGCATTTTCCACCCTTAATGTCAGACATTTTCATATTTTTCTGTCTAATAGAAGTAACTTAGGGCTACAGTTTGGTGTAAGATTCAACCCTCTAGATCTAATGTGTCGACTTTTATAAATTTTTAAAGTATCGACAGGAATTTATGATTTTTTTCAAAATACAAACTTAGTTTTAAAAATTCGCATTTTCCACCCTTAATGTCAGACATCTTCACATTTTTCTGTCTAATAAAAGTAACTTAGGGCTACAGTTTGGTGTAAGATTCAACCCTCTCGATCTAATGTGTCGACTTTTATAAATTTTTAAAGTATCGACAGGAATTTATAATTTTTGTTCAAAATACAAACCTAGTTTTAAAAATTCGCATTTTCCACCCTTAATGTCAGACATCTTCACATTTTTCTGTCTTATAGAAGTAACTTAGGGCTACAATTTGGTGTAAGATTCAACCCTCTGGATCTAATGTGTCGACTTTTACGAATTTTTAAAGTATCGACAGGAATTTATGATTTTTGTTAAAATAAGAACTAAGTTTTAAAAATTCGCATTTTCCACCCTTAATGTCGGACATCTTCACAATTTTTCTGTCTAATAGAAGTAACTTAGGGCTACAATTTGGTGTAAGATTCAACCCTCTGGATCCAATGTGTCGACTTTTACGAATTTTTAAAGTATCGACAGGAATTTATGATTTTTGTCAAAATACGAATTTAGTTTTAAAAATGTGCATTTTCCACCCTTAATGTCAGACATCTTCACATTTTTCTGTCTTATAGAAGTAACTTAGGGCTACAATTTGGTGTAAGATTCAACCCTCTGGATCCAATGTGTCGACTTTTACGAATTTTTAAAGTATCGACAGGAATTTATGTTTTTTGTCAAAATACGAATTTAGTTTTAAAAATTTGCATTTTCCACCCTTAATGTCAGACATCTTTTTCACATTTTTCTGTCTAATAGAAAAAATTAAGGGGTATAATTTGGTGTAACTGTCATTTATCGGGTGAAGACTAAAGAAGAAGAAAAATGAAAATGACTGAAACTTTTCAATCTCTGGATTAAGACTAAGGCAGGGCACTTCGAAAATATTTAAGAATATTAAAAATATCTTTACTTATTATAACTTATTTTTTGTTACCCTCTATTAGCATTATCATGTGAAATGATTACCAAACCCAATACATACCTATTATATTAAAAATTAAAAACTATAATTTAACATTTCATATTTAACCGCAATTACAATGCAATTTTTCAAACTTATTATAACTAATAAATAGAGAACAACCTTGAAAGTTGTCAAATATTGCACACTTTTAAATTCCCATTCACTATTAACAAATATTTCCCAAAAATCAATCTAAAAATTCTTTTATATTGACAACTTTCAGTACAACCCATTTTAATTGCACTTTTAATTCTACAATAAACAGTAACGGAACTGCATCAAGTTTTATTTATTTCCATTAAATTTCTTTTAAACTAATTCTATGCGAAATTGAAAGTTCTGGTTTAATCAATTCGATCAAGAATAAGGCTTCAGGCGTAATTGGAAAGATGTAATGCGTGCGACTTCTGAGTTACCTCTTATTAGAAAGGTGATCTAATAATCTGCATCTAGTTTAAATAATAGTAGGTACAAGTAGTAAAAGTTGTTATTATTCATCATCGGTCATACAATTTAATCCTTGCCATGCGTGCAATTGTAATTACATGTTTTGGTTTATTGATATTTCTATTTTCCCAGGTACCTATAGTTAATTTATTATTACACATTATATAATTACAGAGTGAATAGGAATTTATCTTTATGATGAGTTTTTTTCAAGTTTGACTCCTATGAATATTTTTTCCTAAATAATTTTTCTGTTTCAACGCCAATGATAAATAAATCGCGCGCATGGTTTAGTCTGTCGGTTCCTAAGCCCAAATTATTAACGTTAGACAAATGTTTTCCCGGACTTTCTTGTAGGAAATTTTATTTTCTACAACTTTTCCTTTAAAATATTTTCTCCTATCTTGCGCGGTTTTCGCTAGGTTTCCGTTTAAACCGACTGGCGCTGGTATTTTACGAGGCACTAAATAGAGCACGTGCATGTGTTTAGTCTGACGGTTCCTAGGCCCAAACTATTAACATTAGCCAAATGTTTTCCCGGGCTTTCTTGTAAGAAATTCTATTTTCTACAACTTTCCTCTTATAATATTTTCTCCTATCTTGCGCTGTTTTCGCTACGTTTCCGTTTAAAGTGACTGAAGCTGGTATTTTACGAGGCACGAAATAGAACACGCGCATGTGCTTAGTCTGACGGTTCCTAGGCCCAAACTATTAATATTACACAAATGTTTTTCCGGACTTTCTTGTAGGAAATTTTATTTTCTACAACTTTTCTCTTATAATATTTTCTCCTATCTTGGGCGGTTTTCGCTACCTTTCCGTTTAAAGCGGCTGGTGCTGGTATTTTACGAGGCACTAAATAGAGCACGTGCATGTGTTTAGTCTGACGGTTCCTAGGCCCGAACTATTAACATTAGACAAATATTTTCCCAGACTTTCTAGTAGGAAATTTTATTTTCTACAACTTTTCCCTTATAATATTTTCTCCTATCTTGCACGGTTTTCGCTACGTTTCCGTTTAAAGCGACTGGCGCTGGTATTTTACGAGGCACAAAATAGAGCGCGTACTATACATGCGTTTAGTTTGACGAATTTCGAAACACCCTGTGTAATAACGGATAAAATATTTCACATAGACTCGCTAATCTTATGTTGTTTTTTATACAGGGTGTTTCTTAAGATTCTTTATTTTCTATATAATTTCGCTATAGAGTTTAAATCTGGTAACTATGTCGGCCATAAATCAGCTATTAATTTAAAACAATCATCAAAAGAAATGTTAAAAAATATTGTTAGATTTAACAAATGAGCAAAATTAAACAAACAACGCTATTTTATTGACATTCGCAAACGCTAATGTTCTTGGTAGAGTTTTTTTCTTTTTTTTTTTCACTTTCAAATGAAACAAAATGGAACAAAAATGTTATTATGTTTTTTTCTTATTCCTGAAGACTGGTTTTAAATTGTTTGTAAGATTAGTTAATGAACCATAACAAACTTGTAGAAATTTAAAATTAATTTGATGCACATTTTGCAATACGTACTCAAATCAGATAACATAGTACCGGACAAATATTTTTTTTAAATAATAAACTTGTCCATAGAATAGTTTTTAACTTATATAACATATTAGAGATGTGTTTTAGATGATCTGTAAAGATATTTTTGAAGTTACATTACTGCAGTATTTTTATTTTTTACGTTACGTTATTAAACACTTCCTTACACCTACGCTAAAGCCGCATACACACGTGAAATTACACAATCATGCACTGCAAAAAATATGCGTTACCTAAATGCATAAAAAATTTTGCAAAAAATTAGTTCACTTACACAATTTAGCATAATTTACTTTTTTTTAAACAATTTTATTTTTAAACTAAACCAGCACAATAAATTTTCTTTTTCGGATAAAAAAATTTTAAACGAATAAGAATTAGCTTGGTATAAATTTTATCTGTAAGACCGGTTTGGTTAAACTATAACAAAAAAAAGATAAAATTTAGTAGGTCTAAGAATATTATGTGACGGTAATTAATGTTTTACGTAACTAAACACAAATTTGGTGAATTCTAAATAAAATTGTAGGGCATATGACTTCGTAAACATTTATTTTTAAGATTTAGTGGAGCTATGGGAAACATATTAATGTGATATAACGGATCGAAAGGTATAATTAAATATAACACACCGAAAACAAGTATTAGAAGACATTGTATAATTAAATTATCTTGAAATCAGAGCACCTACCCTCTTTTCCTTTCACTTTTTTTCAGTAATTTTTATCAGCAAGGACCTAAATATTTAAAAATTTAATTATTGTTGCTAAATATTAGTTTAAATACTGCCCCTCTTTTACTTACTGTCTTTGTGTCATCTCCATGTCTTACTACCCCCACCGCATTTCGTTTTGTCTCTTTCACTGTCCAAGAATAAATTCCCAATTTTATAAAAAATAAAGCATTATATAACATTCTTTAATGTTATTCTAATTTCTGGATATTAAAAAAATACTTCCGATAGTTTTTATAAGAATAATTAATACTTTTTCCAACACGTTTTACTTCTCCGAACAGTTTAGTTAAAATAAATTAATTTGAAAGTTTCATTGTTTTGTGATAATAAAAAATCATTTATATACATTTTGGAATAGGATATAATCGATAACTTTCTAAACTTGCACTAATAAAATATGTTTACCTATCTCCTAAATTTAGAGGTAATATAATATTGTTAAACTTTCCAAACAGTAGTTGCAATTAATTTGCTGTAGAAAATTGCAATATAGTGGCATTCACTCCTACACAATAAGGCGTGGATTAGGTTAGATAGATTGAAACCCAAGGACAAGACATAAAAGGATTAAAAGTGCGTCGACATACACAAAGTACACGAATATGTAAATTTTTCATTAATATAAGAACTTTACATAAGGCACTCGTGTAATCAACTCTTTATTGCAATTGCAGATAAATTTATTCATTATTCATTAATTAACTTACAAAGCACAAACAATATTGCCTTAAAAGTTTGTAAAAAAATCTTCATGGAAGAATTTTTGTGTTTCTAGTGTAACTATGCAGTCATTACAAAAATTTTTGTTTATAATATTAAAGCTTTAAATCAAGCTTAAGTACACATTTTCCCAAAAATAAATAAATCCGCTAAGAAATGTGAGTAAAAGTTTAAAAAGAATTATGGGGGTAGCTGACACAGGACTCTGTGTACATCTATAAAATAAATGGATAGTGAGAGACAGAGAAAACTGAGATGGCAGAGAAACAGACGATAACGAAACCAAGACAGATGTAGAAAGAGAAATAGAGAGGGGCAGAGAAACTGAAAGGATGTAAAGGCAATAAAAGGATCCTGGAAGGAGAACTAGATGCAGGGAGAGAGACAAACTGAAAAGAACAGGGACAGAGGAAGGGTAGCTACTTCGAACATACTCCTTTATGGAAAGAGCATACAGCTGTGAAATTGGTTCAAAGAAGTTTGACAAGGACAGATATATAATAGGAAATAGTATGTTCTGCGCATGCGCACGCATGCTTTTACGCATACGCACTATGCATTTAGTTCGTGTTATCCGTTTATGCTTGTTGTACTTTCTAATAATTGTGTTGTCGTTTCTCTCAATCTTCTTTGAGCCATCGGTTTTGCAGTACAGCATAGGGATATGCTCTTTCCAGTTAAGGAGCAGTGTCTGTTCGATGGATGGAAAGGATTAGGAGGATGGTCAAATGGAATGATCGAGTGGGACATAGAAAGAGGAGCAAGGACTGGCAGGTTTAGAGGAGGCAGCGCGAAGAGATACAGGGGGATAGAGAGAGACACAAATAATGAACGCTATATGGTTTGAGAATAATTTTTGACCTACCTTTAGTAGCACAAAATTTTTTTCAGGCAAAGTGAATGAACATATGTACTACATAATATCCTGTGCCAATTATATATTTTCAAAAATTATTTAATTTTCCGTTTTACGCTAGTTTACACAAAAAACGTAACGGAAATAGAACATGAATATTTATAAATTATTTGTGCAACACAAAATCTTGAAAATCCAAAACGACGCTCTTTTTAACTGCATTTCCTGTAACACCTAACCGGAAATAATTACGATTAGTCAGCAAATCTTTCCTGTCTTAATGTGTCATTTTATACTTTTCTTTGGAATATTTTAATAAATTATATTTTTTTCTTTGCTTCTCTATACATCGATCGCTGTGTGACTTTCACTATTTACTTGCTAGGTAGGTACCTACTAATCGATGTTTGTCTAAGGTTTACTTATATAGGTTTAAGGTTTACTTGTGTATTTATTTATTTATTTACATATTATTAACATATTAGGTATCGGATTTCTATGCACATGAATTTAAAAGTGCATAGAAATCCGTATTTGCTTAAAAGAGTAACTTTTAATGGCGTGTCCTTTTTATTAAAAAGAACTGAACATTATACGTAATTGATCATTAAATGTTAGAAGTGATTAAAAAATTAATATTTATGAGAGTTTTTACTTTTTACTATATCCACAGGTATTATAATGGAAATTCTTGTGAGTAACTCTATGTAAATAATTATCCAAAACCAGAAGCGTAACACACGCACAATAATTTGTATTTTTCATGTTTAATTAAAATCAACACTCTTTATTATAGTTCTAAACATTAATGTTCATTCCTGTTAATTATCTTTACGTATATTTAATGTCTTGTTAAAATAATTATTAGTAGGTACTTAACAGTAAGATGATCTTATCCATAAAACACTGCCATATGAATTTTTAGTGAATTATTTCACTCGTGAATAATGACTATTATTCACGGGGGTTAAGTTGACGCTGGGCACTAAATCCTAAATTTAGATTTAATAGGGAAACAGTCTTTAAATATTAAAGTGAAAGTTTTTTTCTAAAAAACACCGTCTCGAATCCAAATGAATTACCTACCTGTATTGTGTTAGATGTTTCAATCGTGCATGTGGTTTATGCAATCAATGTGAGTTTATTACTTTAAAACTGAAAAAAGGTATAACCTGTAAGGAAAAAATTGTACCAGCTGAGAAAGGAGGAAGTTAAAAGAGAGTAATGTTATAGTTTTATAATAAAACATTCAAGCGATAGTTCAGAGAAAAGCATGCCTTTTTATTAAAAGAGTAAATAAATGCGTTTCATATTTGAGGGAAATTTTTTTAAATGCGTATAATTACGCATGATTACATTCTTTATTTAAATGGAAAGCTAAGGAAAAAGAATTGTAAGTTTATCAAAACTTTCATATCAGAACAAATTTGACAGTAAACAGAATATTTGTAAAACTTGTAAAAATGCATTCTTGAAGCAATCACTTCATTTTCATGACATTCGAAATAAAAGAGGAAATTACAGATTATTTTCGTAAGTAAATGAAGAATATTTGACTAAGTAACAACAAAATAAACAAAAGTACAATCAGAATTTGACGGTTAAGTTGCTTCAAAAAATAAATGAAGACTTCGGACTCCACAATCGAGAAAATTTCTGAAATATGCGAGTTCTTACTAACCCCCGTCACAAATTACAAACATTTAAATATTACGGAATAGCAGTTTAGGGATAAGAAAGGGGACGATCAATAGTTCCATAACTGTTTACAACAAACAATTCTTCAGAGTGGTACATCATTTGAAATTCCACCATGTACTTTGCGCTTGGAATTAGGGGAGGAAATTTTCTCTGATCTGGTGCAAAATTGTAGAAGTAATATTTTTTCCCCTAATAGAACATAAAAGCATTAATTTTTATATTGACAGTTTATTATAGAAAAAGCTTTACCTTTACCAATGGACAACCTATATTTCCCTTTTTTGCAATTGCAGACATTCCGAAGATGTCCTGAGATATTACGTCACAAAAGTTTAATTGAAACCGAATTGGAAACAATCGATATTCATTACTGGCAAATTTGTACACTTGTACAATTATCTGCAATAGTAATTTATACAAAACTATACAAAAGCATATTAAATGACAAACCTCGAAATCGTTTCCCAAATCAACTGTGAATGTAAAGGTTCCATTAACAACCGGGGTTGTACGATTGTATTTGAAAGTACGAAATTGAAATTTTCCAAAACTTGCATTACTACGACCTAATTCAGTTCGTTCGAAAGTTATTTTGTAATCATTTTGAATAAATTTACTTAAAAGATCCGAAGATGGTTTAGCTGTACTGGTAGCAAGCGTAGTGTTACCATTTGGACGTTTTCCCAAAACACTAGACACTGCTGCAATTACTACATAGGAAAATATTAAAAGTAAATTCCCCATCGTTTTCATTTCACTTCAAAAACCGGACTGCGTACAATGAATTTTATTTGTTTTGTTTCACAGCAGGAAGTGCTGATTAACATTTTTTTTTCTTGATTCGTATCTTCCCAAAATCGGATGTTATTCTAAATAATATTTGAACCATGACCGAACTAAACACGACAAGCTTGTTATGGACCACGTTCCTTATACTCAAAAATTTTTATATTAGTTTAGAAAAATTTATTCACGTTTTGAAACTTTACTTTGGTGAAATCCATTTTGAAATTTTTGAAAAATTATAAAAAAAAACTGGCTACACGATATTGTATAAATTTTCTACACTTATGTAGCTTGGTGTTAGGTCCATTTTTGTTTTTTTGAATAATGCTAGAATTTCACTGTGGCGCCCTCTACGACGTTTTGAAAACCGGATCCTCCTATAGCTCCCTTATTAATCAAAATATGAAAAAAATTTAAATATAAAACTTCTTCAGTATATAGCTCTGCTTATTCCTAAATTTATATCACGTATACAGGGTGTTTGGTTTTCACAGTACAATAAGCAACTTTGTTATTTTAAATGAAACACCCTGTATGTTATTATATAATTGAATGCAAAATTTAATTGTCCATCACATAGTATAAGGTATTCATGTAGTTAAAATGTACGGTTGATGAGAATTTCGCGAAGTTCAGCTGCGTTTTGTAAATTTTAAAGATTTAGTATTACTACGGATGCGTGTTTCTCTTCTGGACGTACCGAACACATAATAGTCTCGTTTGTCGCGCTACGGATTCAAGTGATTTCCAGAGGCTGCCTGAATACCAAAACCAAAATGATTATTTTTAGTAGGGGAAGTCTAGGGGAGGTCCGCACCTCCACTTTTTTCTTCCATGGCTAAACACCAACACCCCTTTCTTAATCGTCTTATATCACTCAAGAAACGAATAGGTCACGGGGATAAATTATTAGCTTCGGTTCCAACTTTTATAACCACGCTCTATCTATCTACATATTATATGGCATTTTTTTATCAAATTTGAACTTCCTTAATGCGCTATTATTTAATCTTTCTTAGTACTAGCAAAAATATTTTATACAGCGATTATTTAGTTTAGTATCAACTAAAAATTTTAGTACCTATTAAAACAAATAAATTCGTAATCGAAATATTTTAAAGGAAAATAAGAAAAGAAAATTATTGCATAATAATAAAGTAACATATTATTTAACTATTCGTAGTCAATGGACAACTTCTATTATACAACACCCAGAAAAAGTAATACATTTGTCACGCTATATTACTCTAAATTGTCTTGCAAAAAGAATTTACAATGTGCTTATGAATTATAATATTAAAATAAAATAACACGAAATATTATAAAAACATTTAACATTCACTTTATAATAATTCGAGTTTCCTATGCAGCCTTTACTGAATCTAATACGTAAACAAAAAGAGGTTCAAAAAGTATAGTATATCCGATAGAAAACAAATTTTCATGATTATCTTTAGCCAAATATAAGTAAAACCTAATCGATTTATTAGTGCATAAATAATTAACCATAAATATTGTTAAAAAAAAAGGAAGTTGTATTGAAAGTGTTTCGTAGCTAGTTCCTGACATTCCAATGCAAGGTCTCGCGTGTCCGCATTTAATTGTTTATTTTTCCTATTTCATATCAATAAACTTTTAACAATTTATTCTTATTGTTTTATCCAATTAACGTTCTACACACCTGTTACCTAACAAATCCTGATCCTAGTTATTAATAATTGTATTGTTATTCATTTATTTATTCCTTTTTTCTTTAGCGTTTTCTTATTTATTTATGTGTAATGACTGAGAATGTTTGCAAAAAAACTTTTTTTTACTGATTGCATTTTATAGTTTTACCCATGAGAAGCTTCATAGGTTCAAATATTCGATTACGATATTTTATTTAATTAGGAATTACCATCCATTAAAGATGATGTGAAAATATTTTCTAATACTGATTGAAAGAGAAAGAGAGAATTAAATTTCTGTAGAGGACAAGAAGGTAAAGGAAAGCAAAACAATGCGTTAGGAATGGGAATAAAGAGAGGAGTAGCAGCAAAAAATATCGAGAAGTTCGTAAATATAAATCGAGGGGGAGGGTAAAAAACAAATGCATAAAGAGGGGAAGGCGCTCTTGTAAATATTTTGAAATTTTTGAAAAATTATTACAAAAAAACTGGTTACACGATTTTGTTTAAATTTTCTACACTTATGCAGCTTGGTATTAGATACATTTTCTTTTTTTGATGAATGCTAGAATTTCACTGTGGCGCCCTCTACGAGGTTTTGAAAATCGGAAATAGATGCTCCTATAGCTCCTTTATTAATCAAAATATGAAAAAAGTTTAAATATGAAACTTATTCAGTATATAGCTCTGCATTTTTCTAAATTTATATTACGTATACAGGGTGTTTGGTTTTCACAGTACAATAAGCAACTTTGTTATTTTAAATGAAACACCCTGTATATTATTATATAATTGAATGCAAAATTGAATTGTCTATCACATAGTATAAGGTAGTCATATAGCTAAAATGTACGGTTGATGAGAAAATCGCGAACTTCCGCTGCGTTAGTAAATTAGATGCCTGTCTCTCTTCTGTACGTATCGAACCCGTATAGTCTAGTGTTTCTCGCTACGCATTCAAGTGATTTCCAATGCTGCCTCGCGAACTACTGTTGAATACCAATAACGAAATATTTATTTTTAGTATGGGTAGGTCCAGGGGAGGTGAGCTGAGGGAATCCCCAGCCTGTCGTAAAAGACAACAATTTAGATTGAATATCCTATATTTACCCTATTTATCTTCTCCGTATCACATTCTTCTTCTTTCTGCAAAAACTATTAATTTTACATGCAGTACCTTGTTTGTTAATTCTTCTTTTATTCCACAAAAAAAAACTTTGATAAACTAGAGACACAATTAAGTGATTTCCCTGAAATGACCCTGATTGCAGCATCTTTTTCTGTACACATGAACAACTAACAACGTTTACCACTAGTAATCAGTTGGTGATAACCTTTTTAAGAATAACAGTAGTATAGATTACAGTTAAAATGTAATTTTAGTTGGAAGGTTTTATTGTTGTATTGACTTGATATTGAAATACTATATAAAATTATTCCTCTGCGAGTTGTAAAGCAAGTGAAAAGTTCATAAACAATAATAATTAGAAACAATTAGTACGGGTAAGTACTAATATTGATAGTTACTAATAATAATTTCGGTACTTGCATTCACCTAATTTTTCTTACAATTTTCGCATATTGCCTGCATACAAAAATATTTCTAAATTTTGAAAAACAAACTTATAAGAATCATTAAACAAATCCATAAATAAATTTTTCTTGCAGTAACCATATCGAGAAGATAAAAACACAATGAAAACAATTCTAAGAATTCTATTAACCGTGACATTATTTATAAAAATACAATCTCAAGTTCATGATTGTAGCACAGCCAAGACATCGCATAAAATAATTTTTTGTAGTGACATAATTTTAGAACCAGGAGAACGATTTAAACTTCCAGACGATTACCAACAAGCAACATCCTTAGCATGTTTTTCCTGCAGAATTCCATCGATTTCATCGCAATTTTTTAACGATTTAAAAAACATTCAAGAAATCTCATTAGGACACTCTGGAATTAACGAAATAGATCCAAAAGCATTTAAAGGGATGCAAAATTTAAAAGAACTTTACCTTAGTGGCAACATTCTTAGGAAAATAGATCAGAATTGGTTCACCGATCTTGAAAACTTAGAAGAACTTAAACTTCAATTCAACGATTTAACAGATATTAAAAAAAATAATTTTAATTTTTTAATAAAATTAAAATATTTAGATTTGTGTGGTAACGATCTAAGGGAGATAGAACCAAAAAGTTTTGAAACCTTACTTAATTTAAAACATTTAAATCTTAGTCTTAATAAAATTAGTGAGTTAAAGCCAGGAATTTTTGATTCTTTAATCAAATTAGAAACTTTACAACTTGAACATAATAGATTGTTTAAAATTGATCAAAATTCTTTTCAAGGTTTGATCAATTTAAAATTTTTATATTTAGATCGTAATAATTTAAAAACTGGTACTGTTCTTCCTACTTTTATTGGTATTACAGGGGGAAGTTTAAGTTCCCTTAAAAATTTACTCTTGTTAAGTTTAGATGGGAATCAATTAAACGTTATTCATAATAATTCCTTTGAAGGTTTATCAAACTTAAAATATTTGAATTTAAATTTTAATTTTATTCGGACTTTAGATAAGGATGCGTTTGCAGGATTATCTAATTTGGTTGATTTGAATTTAGGACTTAATATACTTTTCGGGATTACAAATGGAACTTTTGAGAATCTTCAAAATTTACGCGTACTTAAACTTAGTCACAATGGCTTAAGTTCTTTACCAGAAAAAGATTTTTATACAACAACCAAATTAGAAAGTTTACTTATAAATGATAATTTTATAAAGTCATGGGATGTTGAAAATTTTTTATCCTATCTCCCTAATTTTTCAAACGTTAGTTTAAATAATAACAGTTGGCCTTGTGATTCTTTAGTAAATGTAATTAAATTTTTCCAAACAAATCATATAAACATTTTGGATAATTATACAAGATCCTATGTAACAAATGTGAAGGGAATTCATTGTAAAGATAATGTGACGGAAATATTAAAATTAAAATTATCCCCCACAGAAGTAGAAAAAGCTAACACATATGTTACTAAAGATGAAATTAGTACCCATTTAGAAAAATTCGAAAATGAATATAAAAGTCATTCGATTAAATTAACAGTCATGACTGCTGTGTTAACTGTTTCATTTTTAATTATTATAGTTTTAGTTTTAGGTTTTGCTTATTTTTATGTCTATCGTCGCAGAGGATTCAATATTGTAAGATATAATGATGTTAATCTTGTTGATGACTAAAAATTAATATCAGTAACGTAAGGAAGAAGAGGGTTTGTAAAGAAAAGAATTAAAATTCTTTAATGGAAAAGAATTGTTTATTAGTTGTTTTTTATTTAACCTTCCTAGAATCATTCGAGAAATAGACAATAGGAAAAATTCAATTTATACTACAAAATGAATAAATATTTTGGGATACGATAGTATGGATATTTGGAATAAAAAAAATGCGTCAAATGAGTGTAGAAATATAGCTGGTTTAATAAAAGTCTCATAATAGCTGTTTGTACATTAAAAGCATAAAATTTCACATTGCCGATTGAGAGAAACAGTCGACGCGCAATCGCTTAGTATTTACTTCTCCTATTTACGTTCCATAGTTATCATATAGTGTCTCTTTCCTCTCCCATTATCTTGTTTTTTTTTGTTTAATCCTTGATGTAAGAACAGTGGCGGCCCGTGATCAAAATATTTGGGGGGCACGGTAACACAGATAAGCGAAGGGAACAAAAATTGCGCCGCAAACGAAAATGATGCTAAGGAAAAAGAATTTATTGTAAGTTTACCAAACTTTCATATCATAACAGATTAGAGATTGGTACACAGTAAACAGAATATTTTTGTAAAACTCAAAACGAACTTGCAAAAATGCATTCTTGAAACAGTCACTTCATTTTCATGACATTTGAAGTAAAAGAGCAAATTACATAATATTTTCGTAAGTAAATGCAGAATATTTGACTAAGTAACAACAAAATAAAAAAAGTACCATCAGAATTTGACGTTTAAGATGCTTCAAAAATAAATCAAGACTTCGGACTCAACTTTTATTATCATTTTTGTGCACGAGTTCGTTTCTAGTTTCCTTTTAATTGAAAATTTCGAGAAAATTTCTGAAATGTGCGAGTTTTCACTAAAACCCGTCAAAAATTACGAAAATGTAAACATTAGGGAATAGCAGTTTAGGAATAAGGAAGAGGACGATCAACACTTCCATAATTGTTTATAACGAACACTTCCTCAGAGTGGTACATCATTTGAAATTGCACCATGTACTTTCCGCTCGGAATTAGGGGAGGAAATTTGCTCTCATCTGGTGCAAAATTGTAGAAGTAATATTTTTTTCCCTATTCAAACATAAAAGCATTAATTTTTATATAAACATTTTATAATAGAAAAAGCTTTACCTTTACCAATGGACAAACTATATTTCCTTTTTCTTTTCCAAATGCAGCCATTCCGAAGGTGTCCCGAGATATTACGTCACAAAAGTTTAATTGAAACCGCATTGGAAATAATCGATATTCATTACTGGCAAATTTGTACGCTTGTGCAATTATCTGCAATAGTAATTTATACAAAACTATACTAAAGCATATTAAATGACGCACCTCGAAATCGTTTCCCAAATCAACTGTGTATATAAAAGTTGCATTAACAACCGGGGTTGTACGATTGTATTTGAAAGTACGAAATTGAAAATTGCCAAAACTTGCATTACTGCGAATTAATTCGCATCGTTCACAAATGATTTTGTAATCATTTTGGTGAAATTTACTTAAAAGATCCGAAAATGGTTTAGCTGTACTCGTAGCAAGCGTAGTGTTATTTTTTGGAGGTTTTCCCAAAACACTAGACATTGCTACAATGATTACATAGGAAAATATCAAAAGTAAATTCCGCATCGTTTTCATTTCACTTCAAAAACCAGACTGCTTTTAATGGATTTTATTTGTTTTGTTTCACAACAGGAAGTTGTGATTGATATATATTTTTTCTTGATTCGTATCGGATGTTATTCTAAATAATATTTGACCATGACTAAACTAATCATGACAAGGTTGTTGTGGACCACGTTTCTTATACTTTAAAAATTTATAAAAAAAAAGAAAAGAAAAATTTATTCACGTTTTGAAGCTTTACTTTGGTGAAATCCCGTGGCGACCAAAATATTTAGGGGACACATTAACACAGATGAGAAAAGGGAACAAAAATGACGCTAAGAAAAAAGAATTTATTGTAAGTTTATCAAACCTTCATATCATAACAGATATGAGGTTGGTACACAGTAAACAGAATATTTGTAAAACTTAAAACGAACTAGCAAAACTGCCTTCTTGAAGCAATCACTTCATTTTCATGACATTTGAAGTAAAAAAGCAAATTACAGATTATTTTCGTAAGTAAATGAAGAATATTTGACTAAGTAACAACAAAATAAAAAAAAGTACAATCAGAATTTGACGTTTAAGATGCTTCAAAAATAAATCAAGACTTCGGACTCAACTTTTATTATCATTTTTGTACACGAGTTCGTTTCTAGTTTCATTTTATTTGAAAATTTCGAGAAAATTTCTGAAATGTGCTAGTTTTCATTAACACCCGTTAGAAATAACGAAAATGTAAATATTACGCAATAGCAGTTTAGGAATAAGAAAGAGGACGATCAATAGTTCCATAATTGTTTAAAACAAACACTTCCTCAGAGTGGTACATCACTTGAAATTCCATCATGTACTTTGCGCTCGGAATTAGGGGAGGAAATTTGCTCTGATCTGGTGTAAAATTGTAGAAGTAATATTTTTTTCCCTATTCAAACATAAAAGCATTAATTTTTATATTGACATTTTATTATAGAAAAAACTTTACCTTTACGAATGGACAAACTAGATTCCCTTTTTTTGCAAATCCAGTCATTCCGAAGATGTCCCGAGATATTATGTCACAAAAATTTAATTGAAACCGAATTGGAAACAATCGATATTCATTACTGGCAAATTTGTACGCTTGTGCAATTATCTACAATAGTAATTTATACAAAACTATATTAAAACATATTAAATGACACACCTCTAAATCGTTTCCCAAATCAACTGTGAATATAAAGGTTGCATTAACAACCGGGGTTGTACGATTGTATTTGAAAGTACGAAAGTGAACATTTCCGAAACTTGCATTACTACGAACTAATTCAGTTCGTTCAAAGATGAGTTTGTAATCATTTTGGTGAAACTTGCTTAAAAGATCCGAAAATGGTTTAGCTGTACTGGTAGCAAGCGTAGTGTTATTATTTGGACGTTTTCCCAAAACACTAGACATTGCTACAAGTATTATATAGGAAAATCTTAAAAATAAATTCCGCATCGTTTTCATTTCACTACAAAACTCAGACTACTTTCAGTGGATTTTATTTGTTTTTTTTTTTCACAACAGGAAGTGGTGATTGTTATATTTTTTTTTCTTGCTTCGTATATTCACAAAATCGGATATTATTCTAAATAATATTTGAACCATGACTGAACTAATCAAGGCAAGGTTGTTATGGACCACTATGTTTCTTATAGGTACTTTAAAAAATTATATTAGTTTAGAAAAATTTCACGTTTTGAAGTTTTATTTTGGTGAAATCCCGTGGCGGCCCGTGACCAAAATATTTGGGGGACGCCTTAACACAGACAAGCGAAGGGAACAAAAATGGGGCTGCAAACGAAATTTTTTTTTGTCGGAGTGGGCGTGGCTTATTAGACGCGATTTAAGAGCATCTGGCAAGGTTTGGGATGAAATCAAAACACCTGAAAATATCAAAATTTTTACAATAAAAAATTGAAGTTTGTAATAACCAAGCGATATAATTTTAAATAAATATTCCTGAAATGTTCACTTTTAGAGTTCAGTCATTTACAGGTAAAAATGTGGTTACTACAGCACTTTTGTTGAAATCGTTTCGGCGAAGTGCTTTTAAAGAGCACATGGAACGCTGATGGACATTTCCAGCTTGTCCTTCCTGCCGAAAATTGATTAGGCTTGTCGAAATGCGTTTTCATGATTATGATTAGGAAATAAAACTTAAAAAAATTATTGTAACGATTTTTTTATTAAACAATTAAATTAATACAAAGTTTAAAGAATAAATTTGTTTATAATAATATTCACACATAATAATATACACTATGGTCAAAAATAAATGTTTAATACTTTTTGGTAACCATTAAAAAAATTAGTTTGAAACTAATTTATGTAAATGATTAAATAATAATCGATTATTCAGGACCAACATAATATGTCATTAATAACATTTTTTCGTCGACTCGAACATTTTTATCCCTAGTAGCAAATTTAGTTTTTTTGCCACCCCCTTGAAAATTTCAAGTGGCACCATACCACGTGAAAAATTAAAACTTTTACACTTCTTGATCCTAGTTAACTATAATTCAACCCTATTTTCCAAATTTAAATAAATCTTACTAATCTGCACAGTCAGACATTAGACTAACATCATTGTATCGTACAGCAAAATTTTCTCTAACATATATTTTTTTACGTCGATATAAATAAAACATTCCCAATCCAAGAATTAAAATTATAATTAACAAAACTACCCCCACTGTAACTGCATTAATAAAAGTCATTCTCATGGAATGATTTTTATATTCTGTTTCGAATTTTTCTAAAACATGGCCGATATCCAAGGTTTCATGTAAAAAGGCATTTTTATTATTTGAGGTTTCTTCTTCATTTTGATGATTTTTTTCAGTCGTTATAATTTGTTCTTCTTTTTTATTATTTTGCTCTTTTTTTATACTAGTCTGCTCTTGAAGATATTTTTCAGTAGTCTTGGCTTGAAGAGAATTTTCAGTGGTTACCAAATTTTCTAAATGTTCGTTACACCTAATTCCATCAACGTTTGATTCTAATGTCGTATAATTATCTAAAATTGTTACAGGGTGATTATTAAATACATCCAAGATATTTTTTAAAGAATCACATTCTAAAGAATTATTATTTAGTTTAATATTTTTTAAATTTGGAAGATTACTAAAAAAAATTTCAGGATCAAGTTTAGATATTTTATTATTATTTATAAATAAGGATTTTAATTTTTTTAAACCACAAAAATCTTGTTTGGATAAACTAATTAATTCATTATGATTCAATTCAAGGGTTTCCAAATTTTCTAACGTTTCAAAAACTCCCCCTGTAATATTTTCAAGATAATTAATACTCAAATATAAATAAATTAATTTTGATAAGTCTACAAAACAATTTGGATCTAATTGATGGACATAACTATAACGTAAATTTAAATATTTTAGGTTTGATAAACCCTTAAATAAATGTTCTTCAAGTTTATACAAATGGCTGTGTGCTAACTGTAAGTCACTCAAATTCTTCATCGAATTAAAAGTCCCTGCTTTTAATTCTTTAATATTATTGTAGGTAAGATTTAATGTTTCCAAACCGGTAAGTGGTTTAAAACTTTCTGGATGTATTTTTTCGATATCATTATAAGACAAATCCAAATGTTTCAAATTATTTAAAGATGCGAAGGCTCCTGGTGTCACTTCAATTAAATTATTAAACGGAAGATTGAGTTGTTCTAAACTTACGAGGTCCTTGAAGAGATTTGCTTGAATTTCTGGTATATCGTTTCCGTTAAGGATCAATATTTTTAAACTGTGCATTCCATGGAATGCATCCTGTTCTATAACAGATGCTCCAACGTGACTTATATCAACCATTTCAGCATTTTTAAATTCATTGAAAAATCCAGAGGGGATTGAGGATATTGAAGCATCGTAAACATTTATTTCTGTTATAGCACCATTCGGATTATTCAATTCTAAATGTTTTCCAGGTTGTAAAGTAAATCCACTGCAGTATGTTACAGAACCGTATACGTTACATGGATTTTCCGATTGTGTTTCGTAAATTAGTGCTATAATAAAAAGTCCTTTTAGAATCACTTCCATTCTATTTATGTTTTACGAAGACGGGCTGAAAAAAATTATAATAAAATATTTCATTTAATGCAGCAGAGACAATAACTAATGTATAAATAATTGAATTTATTCGCTTTGTATGTATTTCGAGATCATTCTGTCATTCTCAAAAGCATATGACTGTTTCAAGTTAAGTCTGCACTATTGCTAACTTCGTTATTATAAGAGGTACGATGTCGGTTAAATGAGCAAACTAGTAGAATTTTTTATGCTGATTATGATAGTGAAATAAAAAAAGACGTTTGAGCATCGCACTTCCGAGATATTTATCTAAACGTCTTTTTTTTAAATGGAACACCCTGTATGTTTTTGCATAAATTGATAGAAAATTAAATTCCGAACAAAAATATTCGTACAACTTTTTCTGATTACATTAAAAATAACGGAGTTATTTGGATATAAACTGTTTCAACCCTTAAAAATCAAGTAACCATGAAACAAAAAACATTCGTTGTTGTCAATTATCCGAATGTCAAAAACTAACAAACACAGTAATTATTGGACATTAGGATAATTGACAGCAATGAATGATTTTTGTTTTCATGGCTACTTGATTTTAAGGTTTAAAACAGTTATATCCAGAAAACTCCCTTATTTTGAATGTAATTAGAAAAAGTTATACAAGAATTTTTGTTCAGCACTTAATTTTCTATCCATTTATGTAAAAATATACAGGGTGTTCCATTTAAAAAAAAGATGTTTTGATAAATATCTCGGAAGTGCGATGCTCAATTGTTTCTTTTATTTCACTATCGTAAGCAGCATAAAAAATTCTACTAGTTTGCCCATTTAACCAACATCGTAACTCGTCTAATAACAAAGTTAGCAATAGTGCAGACTTGGACCATCATATAGCATAGTACATCACATTTTGAACACCCTGTATACAGAATAATTCTCCCAAATCCTCCTGTTACTTTATAATCTTGTTTTAGCGTAATCATACAATAAGTACAAGGTATGTAGTGGTACTACCCTCAAAAGCAAATTATTTTAAACAATTATAGCTTACCCTTATTATTTCACAACAATGCTTCAGATTGGTTCAATAATGATAACCTACTGTCCAGATTTTTCTGCTGGTGCAGATTAACACACGCTTTGAAATGTACGAAATGCTACGATTACATATTATATACTAGTAGGGTTATCAAAATTTAATGTACGAACAACAAAAATGAATCAGTTTTCATGATTAATTGTTTATAATCTTTTAACACTTCCTTTATTTTATAAATAGACATGGAAATTTCGAATTGAATTGTGAAATAGATTTAGAAGACCAAAAGATACCTACTACTCGAAATATGGTTAAAGCGAATAAAATATTTTTATCTGAAAGCGGCACGAAAGTAATTGAATACTGAATATTACTTTTTGCGCTACTACACTGTTTTTGGCCATTTCCCGGTTGCTTATCTACCACGGAAAAATTAACTTACCGATTAGGTACTGTTGCTAACCTGTTATGAATCATAACGTATCTCAAACGTATCTAACGGTTGTTAAATGATAATAAAAGTTGTAATCAAGTTATCTGGTGTCTAAAATTCTGAATGATTGACAGCTGTTACTTTATTAATTTATATTTATAAAAATTGGTTTTTATTTTTCGTAGCGCAAAAAATGGTATACGACGCGTGATCGTTAAGTGCTTACAACAGATCTCAAAGAAATTTGGAAAATCTCGACCCTTCGGGTATCGATTTTCCAACTATTTCTCGATCTGTTATATGGCACTTCCCGATCTTGCATCGTAATATACTATTTTGCAATGATACCTTTTTACGGAAAATAATAAATAATAGGAGCGTATTACAGATTTTTTTCGTAAGTATATGAAGAATATTTGACTAAGTAACAACAAAATAAAAAAAAGTACAATCAGAATTTGACGTTTAAGATGCTTCAAAAATAAATCAAGACTTCGGACTCAACTTTTATTATCATTTTTGTACACGAGTTCATTTCTAGTTTCATTTTATTTGAAAATTTCCACAAAATTTCTTAAATGTGCTAAAAGCCGTCAAAAATTCCGAAAATATAAATATTACGGAATAGCAGTTTAGGGATAAGGAATAGGACGATCAACACTTCCATAACCGGTTATAACAAACACTTCCTCAGAGTGGTACGTCATTTGAAATTCCAGCATGTACTTTGCGCTCGGAATTAGGGGAGGAAATTTGCTCTGATCTGGTGCAAAATTATAGAAGTAATATTTTTTCCCCTAATCGAACATAAAAGCATTAATTTTTATATCGACAGTTTAGTATATAAAAACTTTACCTTTACCAATGGACAAACTATATTTCCTTTTTTTGCAAATCCAGTCATTCCGAAGATGTCCCGAGATATTATGTCACAAAAGTTTAATTGAAACCGAATTGGAAACAATCGATATTCATTACTGGCAAATTTGTACACTTGTGTAATTACCTGCAATAGTTATTTATACAAAACTATACTAAAGCATATTAAATGACACACCTCTAAATCGTTTCCCAAATCAACTGTATATGTAAAGGTTGCATTAACAACCGGGGTTGTACGATTGTATTTGAAAGTACGCAATTGAAAATTTCCAAAACTTGCATTACTGCGAGCTAATTCGCTTCGTTCAAAAATGATTTTGTAATCATTTTGGTGAAACTTACTTAAAAGATCCGAAAATGGTTTAGCTGTACTCGTAGCAAGCGTAGTGTTATGTTTTGGAGGTTTTCCCAAAACACTAGACATTGCTACAAGTATTATACAGGAAAATATTGAAAGTAAATTCCGCATCGTTTTCATTTCACTTCAAAAACCAGACTCCTTTTAGTGGATTTAAGTTTTTTTGTTCCATAACAGGAAGTTGTGGTTCATATATTTTTTTCTTGCTTTGTATATTCACAAAATGGGATGTCATTCTAAATAATATTTGAACCATAACTGCACTAATCATCATCACATTTTGAAGTTTTGCTTTGGTGAAATCCCGTGGCGGCCCGTGACCAAAATATTTTGGTGGACACTTTAACACAGATGAATAAAGGAAACAAAAATCACGCTGCAAACGAAATTTTTTTGTCAGAGTGGGTATTGCTTATTAGACTCGATTCAAGAGCCTCTTGCAAGTTTTTTGATGAAATTAAAAAACCTGAAAATGTCAAAATTTTCACAATGAAAAATTAAAGTCTGTAATTACCAAGCGATATAATTTAAAAATATATTCGTGAAAGATTCACTTTTAGAGTTCAGAGGTCATGTGATGTTATCACGTTAACAATGCGGCTACATTGATGGGTAAACAACTACACGCGGTTACCCACCGGGGTAGACCACGTGATGACCAAACCCTATAGAAAAATATTTTAAACGTCTTCAAAATCGTTAATAACTGCAAAAGGTTATCAGCGATGAGGCGCTAGTTCGATGTGTTACAGCGAAGGGATTCACCCCATCAAGATTTTTTCAAGCTGGGTTCAAATTCGAATTAAAATGATTTTCTACATGAAACACAAGACATCCGTCAATTATTAAAAAAATATATAAAAAGCATGACTTTAATCAATGCAGTTATATAGTAGGGGTAGTTTTGTTAGTTATAATTTTAATTTTTGGATTGAGAATGATTTATTTATATCGACGTAAAAAATATATATTTTAATTTTTTACATTATTTTTTCGTTTAGATCACCTAACATGCTTTTACAGGAGGAAGTACTAAAATATTGTAAACGATTAATCAATCATGTTTGTTGTTGGTTTGTTTTGATAACTCTGCTATCACATAATCGTAACATTTTGTACTTATCCAATACTTATCACTAGGTATTTTTGTCTAAACGAACAAAAAAATCTAGTCAGTAATCTATCACATATTGAACCAATCCCAAGCATTATTCTAAAATAATAGTAAGGATCAGTTATACGAATTAGTTTCCATTTCGGGGGTAAGTTCTATAAAAGTAAATAATATTCAGCTTCCTTTATTATTTTGATTGGAATTTGTTACTACAAGAATTTATTTTCATTTCTTTGAGGGTTTGGGGGTTATAAACTTCGAAAATACACTGCTCCTTTATAAAAGGAGCATATCCCTATGCCGCACTGCATAACCAAGATTGATAGAAACGCTTCATTTTTTTGCAACCCCTAATATTTAAAATTTAAGTTTGATTCGATATAAATTTTTGTTTTTAATTTTTTTCAATAAATGTATCTGAGGGAAAAATATTCGGAGATTTAATTCACAAAACTTTGACCTCTGCAATTTCTTGTTTTATAAACAAGAGATATCTAAGGTACATTCGAATTACTGATAACCATGATAAGATCATTCCAAACAATAAAAAATTTAAGTGTACATTCCATACACGCAAACTTCAGGTAATACTGTACTATAATTTTTATTACAGGAACAATCCGAAAAGTCAATAAAAACAATGACAACCATACTAAAAGTACTTTTAATCATAGCACTATTTCACAAAATACAATCTGAAGAAATTTGTCAGACGTATGATGATGTAATTTTCTGTAGCGGATTTAGTTTACACCCTGGCAAGCACTTAGAACTAAATAATCCGAATGGTGCAATAACACAACTCAGTTTCTACAATTGTTACATATCTTCAATTCTACCTGGATTTTTTAAACAATTTAAAAATTTGGAAAAAATTCACATGAAACACGTTGGAGCATCTGTAATAGATCCGGAAGCATTCCATGGAATGCACAATTTAAAGGAATTGAGTCTTAGCGGAAACGACATACCAGAAATACAAACCAATCTCTTCAAGGATCTTGCAAGTTTAGAAGAACTTGATCTTCCGTTTAATAATTTAACTGAAATAACACTGGGAGCCTTTAAATCTTTAAAAAAGTTGAAACATTTGGATTTATCTTTTAATAAAATCAAAAAAATACATCCAGAAAGTTTTAAAATACTTACCAGTTTAGAAACATTAAATCTTACCTACAATAATATTAAAGAATTAAAAGCAGGGACTTTTAATTCGATGAAGAATTTAAATGACTTACAGTTAGCACAAAACCATTTGTATAAACTTGAAGAACATTTATTTAAGGGTTTATCAAACCTAAAATATTTAAATTTACGTTATAGTTATGTCCATCAACTAGATCCAAATTGTTTTGCAGACTTATCAAAATTAATTTATTTAGATTTGGGTATTAATTACCTTGAAAATATTACAGGGGGAGTTTTTGGAACGTTAGAAAATTTGGAAACCCTTGAACTTAATCATAATGAATTAATTAGTTTATTCAAACAAGATTTTTATGGTTTAAAAAAATTAAAATCTTTATCTATAAATAATAATAAAATATCTAAACTTGATCCTGAAAATTTTTTTACTAATCTTCCAAATTTAAAAAATATTAAACTAAATGATAATTCTTTAGAATGTGATTCTTTAAAAAATATCTTGGACGTATTTAATAATCACCCTGTAACAATTTTAGATAATTATACGACAGTAGAACCAAACATTGATGGAATTAGGTGTAAGGAAAATTTAGTTAAAGTTGAAGAAAATATTAAAGATCAAAAAAAGGCCCCTAATTGGTTTTTATATGAGACACAAGTCATCCGAGATGTATTTGAAAAATTCGGAACTGAATTAAAAAATTATTTCGCTGGAATAATATGCATTAATGTAATTACAGTTTGGGTATTGTTTTTAATTTTAATTTTTGGAGTGGCAATAATTTATTTATATCGTTCTAAAAAAAATTGTGTAATTAAAAATTTGGCTGTAGTACAATATTATAATAATGGTCGTTTGTTGGCAGAGTGTGACTGAAATTTTTACTGTAACCCAATCTGCCGTCCAACTATTTTGTCTCTTGATTTTTTACTATAAGTTACTTTATTTTATGTTTATTAATAGGTATATATCTTTTTTTTAAACCCTTTATTTATGTTTTACTGAACCCTTTTAGTGAGTAATATTTTATGTGTATCCGACTCGCGAACCAAAGCGCCGTCCTATGCAGCCAGAAGCGTATTTTGTTTTTCTGGAAAAGGGGAAGGGAAGTTTATTTCCTGAGTTTCGTGTATGAGTCAGATTCCTTAATTTGAAAAAAAATACATCTTCTGAAATAATGGAAGTCGAAATAATATACAACGTCTCAGTTTTAGCTCTGCGGTTTTGTACCATTTTTAGCCTTGATAACTTTCTAATTAATTGACATGGAAGTTAAATTATCAAATAAAATAATTTAGAACTAGAACATTATGTCCATCTTATCAACGGATATTACATAAAGGGAAGTAGCAAAAATGAGAACTCATCGAGCATTATTAACAATTTTTAATCGCGGTAGTCGTGTAATAGATGCTGTAATACACTGCAGGAACTAAACTAAAAGTAAGTTTATTTTTAGTTTTATTTGATATTAGAATACACTTCTTAAAAAAAATTTATTCAGGTTTATTATTAAAATATCTGCCCAACCATCAGGATATTTTTTTTTTTAGATATGGGTCAGAAATTTTAATAATAATATTGCTCGCAATTTCAACCAAACTTTGATTAAACATAAGCAATGTAGAAAAAAAAAACTGTAAAAAATGTTAAATAAAGTCGGCCAGGTCCGTATTTAAAAAAATATTTGGGAATGGATGTAAAAAGACGAAATGTAGTGAAAATACAGAAAGAAAAAGGTTTTAGTTGTAAAATCCTTTGGTGAGACTAAAGTTTCTTATAGCTCTTGGATTTTTTCTGAAAACTTCCTGAATTTTTTTTACTAGACGGGAGGGGATGAGCGGATGTTTGGTACATATTTTTCAAGTGTTTAGACTTCATATTATATTCTGGGAATTTCCTAAGGAAATTTGCTCTTTTTTTGGACATTTTTTTCACCCCTTCAGATCTGGTTCGGATTTTCCCAGACTGTTTTTTGGAGGGTGTACATTTGCAAAATATGTGCCAAACATCCCTCATCCCTTCCCACTGTTCACCACGTGGCGAGTCAAGTTTGAGAAATGGATTTTTTCTGAAAACTTCCTGAATTTTTTTTGACTAGACGGGAGGGGATGAGCGATGTTTGGCACATATTTTTCAAGTGTTTAGACTTCATATTACATTCTGGGAATTTCCTAAGGAAATCGGAAGGGGTCAATTTTTTTTCCAAAAGATGAGGAAAGACTGCTCTTTTTTGGACATTTTTTTCAACCCTTCGGATCTGGTTCAGATTTTCCCAGAATGTTTTTTGGAGGGTGTACACTTGCAAAATATGTGCCAAACATCCCTCATCCCTTCCCACTGTTCACCACGTGGCGAATAAAGTTTGAGAAATGGATTTTTTCTGAAAACTTCCTGAATTTTTTTTGACTAGACGAGAGGGGATGAGGGATGTTTGGCAAATATTTTTCAAGTGTTTAGACTTCAAATTACAATCAAGTTTCCTAGAAAAACGGAATAAGACAAAAATGTAAAAAAAATAGGGAAGACTCTAGCCTTCGTATTTTTTCTGAAAACTTTCTGAAATTTTTTTAACCAGATCGGGGGGAGTAAAGTTCAGAATATAATATTTGCACAGTCTCTTAATCTTTCCATGTCTTTTCCTTTAAATATTGCAACATTCCACCCTGTGCCCCTCTCTATTCTTATCCCTTTTTCTGTAAGTATACAATGATTTTTTTAAATCATTTATTTGCAGTTCTTACAAAATGAAAACTCTTCTAAAATTAATAATAATCCTCTCATTATTCAAAAATATATATCCTGAAGGATGTCGAACTACAACTGGAAAATTAGTTTGCCAAAATGTTGCATTAAAGCAAAGAAATCCTTTAGAAATAAGCGACTATAATGAAGTCTGGAGCATAGATTTCGACTTTTCCACAATCAAAATTATTCCTACAGACGTTTTCCATAATTTCCATAACGTTACAGTAATTTGGTTGGATAATAGTGAAGTGCGTATTCTAGAACCAGGAGCCTTTAATGGTATGAAAAAATTACAAGTACTGCATCTGGAAAACAATGCTATAATGGAAATACAACCAGGAGTTTTCGACGGATTAGAAAATTTACAAAGTATAAATTTGGATGAAAATCACCTCCTGAAAGTGAACAAATATTATTTTACAAATCTACCCAGTTTGATTACATTACGATTGGAACATAATAATATAAAATTATTAAATGAAAATATTTTTGAAAACATACCAAAATTGGAAAATTTATGGTTACGTCACAATGCTATAACAAAATTAGAAAAAAATTCGTTTGGAAGATTAAAAAACTTAACCATTTTAGATTTAGCCCATAATTTTCTTACAAATATTGATTGTGAATCATTTCAAAATTTAACACAATTATATCTTGATCATAATAATTTAACTACAATTTCAGAAAATTGCTTCAAGCGTTTAAAAAAATTATACCTTAATAATAACAAATTAAAAAAAATTAATCCCTTTTGGAATATTTCAAATTTAAAATTAAATAATAATATGTGGGGGTGTAATTCTTTATTAAAAACTGTTCAAGTGTTAAAAAAATTTAATGTTACCATCGAGGATGCGAATATAACGAACACAACCAACGTTTATGGAATTACTTGCAAATGGAACGATGAAGACGTGGAAAATGAAAATCAGGGCCTTGTATCTCTTGATGAATCTTCAAATATTACAGAAAGTTATACTGAAATAAGTGAAAATATTTTTTCGGATTTCACAACAAATTCAAATCCAAAGATTTTGGTTTCTCCATGGTTTTATAAAAAATGTTCAACATTTTCTAGAAATATAATCATTATATTAGGTGTAATGGCATGTGTTTGTGTTATAATGATTATTGTAAATTTATTTGTTATGAGATACTGGGCACAACGTTACCAAAAGTCGTATAAAGTTAAGAAAGAAATAGCAATGTTAGAAATGTAGCCTAAAAATAATAGAAAAATTGATCTTGATTGTAATTCTCTTAAGTCAAAGCTTGTAATTGTTTTCTGAAAAAATATAATAGTCATTTTGCTTGCAATGTTGATCTTTATTACTAAATAGCATTTGTCAAAACCTACACGTCATGTTTCTGTAAAAAAAGGGGGGGGGCTTTAAATTATTTTAAAGACGTCCCTGTTCTAGGTCAGCACGGAAAATTAATCGGTGTAAGATTTTCTGAAGCAAACGTTTGGGCAACACTTTTATAGAAGAAAAAACGTCTTTGATTGTTTGTTTTGGAAAAAAATTACTCAATGTACCTATACCTACCTGTTCAGGTAATCGTTAAAAATTGGGAAATTTCTTAGGAAAAAATATCCTAATCTAGACTTTAATTAAATTGTTAAAGGGAATAAAATTAGTTTCTTAACAAAATTTAATTTTATCAGCGGATATTACGTCAGGGGAACGACGTAAGGAGAAAAAACTTGGTCAAAACTGTTTTAGTCATAGCTTTACACATCGATTAGGTGGTCAACGTCGTACATCTTTGTTTTCGTTTTAACAACAACTTGCAGTAAGTAATTTTGTAATTATTAAGTGTAGCTTCTATATTTTTACCTGCGTGCTTAGTAAAAAATCTAACTTTCATAAAGTTTCCTTAATATTCACGTAAAATGATATTTTCAGGAATTCAAATTTTAATTTTTTGCATTGACCACAGACTTAAAACATCTGTAGCACCATGAAAAAAATAATTATTTGTACATCCATTTCGAGTAAAACCGAGTTAAACAATTGGGATGGAAAGAAATAAATCATTTCCCCCTTTCTTGTCCAGAACCTTCGCCTTAAGCTTTAGCTAACCAGTTCCACTTTGCTTTACGAGCGAATTTTCTTCTTTTTTTTTGGTATACGTTAGTAGGTTTGACTTACCAACATAATCCATAAGCACGTTTTGAAAATAAAGTTTTGGTTAGTCTGACGGTTCCCACGCCCAAACTATTAATGTTAGACAAAAATTCTTCTAGAGTTTCTTGTAGAAAAATTTATTTTCTACAACTTTAGTCTGATATTATTTTGCGCTATCTTGCTCGGTTTTCTCGTTTAAAGCAAAAGTGCGAGTCAACCTGCTTGTCGATGTGTTAAATAGAACGCGTGCATGCGTTTAGTCTGACGGTTCCCAGGCCCAAACTATTAACATTAGACAAATGTTTTCCTGGAGTTTCTTTTAGGAAATTTTATTTTCTACAACTTTGCTCTTATACTATTTTGTGCTATCTTGCACGGTTTTCGCTACATTTCCATTTAAATCTTGAATGGTTGATGTCACGCACCCTTAGCCTCACACAGGGTACATTTTTCTAGCCTCATTCGCAAAGTAAAGCTTGCAAAGCAATTATAATTAGGTATTAGATCCCTACTAAGAGTCAATAATTCGTTTTAAACATTTCTTTAATATTAATAAAAAATTAAAACATTTACTTCCTTTTCAGGATAATTCCCTAAACATGCTTCAGTTCTTACAAATAACAATCATCTTCATTCTATTCTCTACCACATACTCCCAACTATGTCAAGTTAACGACGATCAACTTATCTGCACGAATATGAAAGTCTCAACAATACCTTTTATACAGGGTGATCACAAAAACATCCAAAGCATTAAATTTCTTGATTCTGACCTATCTCGGATTCTTTCAGGAAGCTTCATCAATTATCCAACATCTACAATAATTTACTTAAACAACAGTAATGTAAATTCCATAGAAATAAACGCATTCGAAGGGATGGTAAATTTAAAACAACTCCATCTTTGTACGAATCATATCCAAGAAATTACTCCAGGGGTTTTTAATTTTTTACCGAACCTCGAAGAATTGGATTTACACAACAATCAAATTTCTGAAATTAAACTTGGAACTTTCAATTCATTAACTCGTTTAAAAAAATTAAACCTACAAAATAATAATTTTAAAACAATTAATAAAAATTATTTCACGAACTTAACAGGTTTAGAAACTTTAGATTTGGGTAATAATAATTTATTATCCATCTCCGAAGATACTTTTAATAATTCTCCAAATTTAGAAAATTTATTTATTGATGACAATCTTATTTATCAAGTTGATCAAGGTTGTTTTAAAAACCTCCCCAAATTATTAAAATTACAATTGAATCATAATTCACTTACAATGGTTGATTGTAGCATGTTCTCAAATCTCCATAATCTAACGTACCTTAATCTTGATCACAATCAGTTTCTTGTAATTCCTGGAGATTGTTTTGAAGCCTCAAAAAATTTAAAAGGGTTGTTTTTAAATAATAATAAATTACGTTCGTTTGATGCTGAGGGTTTTCTTGGGTACCATCCAAATCTTACTTATATTTCTTTAAATAATAATGCATGGAAATGTGATACCTTGAAGGGTATTGTTGAAGGGTTTTTAAATCGAAATGTAACAATTACTGATGGACTTGAAAGTAAAACGAAAAAAAATATTCAAGGAATTACTTGTAAGGAAACAGTTGAACAAAGTAAAGAGCTTAATGAGTTATTTTATGAAACAGAGACGCAGGGTTCTCTAAATATGAGGATTATTGAGATTTTCTCAGATATTCAGACAACGACGGAAAAGAACAAAAACTTTGAAGTGAAGAACAAGAATTTAACCATCAAGTCTTTGAAAAATACTTCAAACAAACCTAAAGACGATGAAGATGTTTCCGATACTACAATTATTATAGGGGTAACAGTAGTAGTGGTGGGGATTATTTCTGTAATTATATTCTTTACAGTTCGTGATTATTGCAAACATACAAAAGAAATTGAAAAAGGTGAAGATGCACTCTTTGTTAGATTTAGTAATCGCAATTTTTCGTAAAAGGGATAATTCTTGCCCGATAATCTATAAGTAATCTGAAAAAAAACCTTCTAATTTTATATCTCACTGATCTTTAATAAATATAATTATTATTTTTTTTTATTTTATTTTACAAGGAAATGTGAATCCAATCATCCTGTAGAAGGGGTAAATATCTGAATTTCCAGCTTGGAAAATATTTTCAGACGCCAATTCCTGTAGGGGTGCGTGCCATAATTCCCAATTCGTGACGAGTTTTGTGGAAACTTGCAGTTTTTTACAAGTTTCTCGAAATTTTCAAGTATAAAGGCACATGTATTTTATAATAATCTTGAAGAGGATAGAAAAAGAAAGAGAATGCAAAAAACCGGAGGTGTCTAGCATCACCAGGAACGAAGTTATACACGAAAACGTGAAAATAAAATATTTTGCAAAGTTAGAAATCATGGCTACTTGACTTAATTTTTTAAACGATCTTAAACGTCAAACTCTGATTGTACTTTGTTTATTTTGTTGTTATTCAGCCAAAAGAGGTCTTCTGCAAGGCAAGTTCTTTAAATTTTCTAGAGTAGGAATCGCGTTCTCAAACTTCATTTTCGGGGATATTTCAAGAATTTTGCTCCAAGAGCGATTTCTTCTTGAAAACCCTTTGCGGACATCTTGGGCATTTCAGGACTACTGATTTTTTTTTGGATTCAGAAGGAACAATGTTTGATAAAACACTGAAATCCGGCAAAATAGTACCTAGTAGGTATCTGATTTTAATTTAAAAAAAAATTTTTTGAAATTATGTAACATTTTATCAGCGGTTGTTATATCGGGGGAAATACGCGCCCAACAAAAATTTTTTGTAACTAATCATAACTTTGCATCAAGTGACCGTATACCAGTAATTCCAAGTTTCTCTTCCACAATAACAGGCCTGTAAGTAAAATATAATTAATTTTATTACTTCTGAAACAAACTGAAAGAAACTAAAACCTTAAAACTAATTTTGTTTGAATAAAATCTAACGACAAAAAAATTTGAGGGGTAAAATAATGAATTTTTGATTAAAATTGGGCATTGTTTGATCTTTCAGGAATTTCAATTAAACAGTGCAAAAATATATAGGGTGTTCAATGTAAAAAAATCGATTTATTACAGTTTGAAAATCTCCGATAGATTTTTTTACCAAAACTTGCTCAGATTTTTTTTAAATCCATTTTTCTCGAAAACCATTAGTCTTAGGTAAAATTATGAGTTAATAAAACTTGTAGAGCATAAAAATATCTTTCCAACAGTGCAAAAATATATGGGGCATTCAATAAAAAAAATCGATTTATTGAAGTTTGAAGATCTCCGCGATTCTTTTTTTCTTTATTAGCAAATGAATTGCTAGAGGGTATTTATTGTATAGTGACGAGCTATCTGAATAAAATTCTAAAGTATTCAGGCAAATACCCTTCAAATTCCACCCTTAAACCCTTTTCTCGGCGGATTAGGCATTCATAGCGAATTTGTAACAAAAAAAAATTTAAAACCCTTCTTTTGGATAAATAATTCAACTGGAATAATAATATTTTCAAAGGACTATAAAATATTAGTTTGTGACAAATTACATTAAAAAAATGTTTGTCATCGTTTAACATTTCCTTTATTTCAGGTTTGCTGAAACTTCCATAAAAAAATGTTTTTACAAACATCCATTTTCTTCTTCATTTTATTTTCCACTACATTTTCCTTATTATGTGAAATAAAAGACGATGAACTTATATGTACGAGTAACAAACCAACACCTTTAAATATACAGGGTGATAATTATAAAATCCAAAGAATTAAATTTCTTAATTCAAGATTTTCAGTGCTTCGTCCAGGAACTTTAACAAATTTTAAGAATGTTACAATAATTTACTTAAACAATACCAACGTAAATGTCATAAAAACAAGAACATTTAAAGGAATGTTAAATTTAAAGCAACTTTACCTTTCTGCGAATGACATTGAAGAAATTCTTCCAGGAGTTTTTGAATTCTTGTTAAATCTTGAAAAACTTGATTTAAATAATAATAAGATTTTTGAAATTAAACCAGGGACTTTTAAATTATTACCTTGTTTAAATTTATTAAATTTACGAAATAATTATTTAAAAATAATTCATACAAATTCTTTTACCAACACAACAAACTTGAAAACCTTAGATTTAGGTAATAATCATTTAACATTCATTTCAGAAGAAACTTTTAATAATCTACCAAATTTAGAAAATTTATTTATTGATGATAATCTTATTTATAAACTCGATCAAGGGTGCTTTAAAAACTTCCCAAAACTATTAAAATTACAATTAAATTATAATTTACTTACAATGATTGATTGTAGTATATTTTCAAGTCTGAAAAATTTAACTTACCTTAATTTAGATCACAACAAATTCACAATTTTTCTTGAAGATTGTTTAGAGGGTTCGAAAAATTTAAAAGGGTTGTTTTTAAATGATAATCGTTTACGTTCGTTTGATCCTGAAGAATTCCTTGGGTACCATCCAAAACTAACTTTAATTTCTTTAAATAATAACAAATGGAAATGTGATACCTTGAAGGGTATTGTTGAAATATTTTTAAAACGAAACGTAACAATTAAAGACGGGGTTGGAAATAAAACAGAAAATATTCAAGGAATTGGTTGTAGTGAAATATTTGAAGAACATGAAGAGATTTTGCCAATTTGTGCTACAGGAGCGAGTTATAAAGGTTCAAAAATGGGTGTTAGGAAAGAAAAATTGCTGTTCGAAAATATTTGTAACAACACAACTGTAACGGTAATTGTAGTGGGGGTAATTACTGTAATCCTTGTAGCTCTTTTGTTAGTTCGTGGTTATTATAAAAAAAGGTTGAGAAAAATACAAAAAAGCAATGATCCATGTCTGCTTAAATTTGGTAATAAAAATGTTACTTTAGAACACTAAAACTGTGTGGAAAAAAAGGTTGTCCTGCAGAAAAAAAGCGCGTTGTGATTGTATTCATTTGTGTTTAATAAATATTTATCTTGTATTTTTTTTATTATTTTTAATTGGTTAGGTTGTGCGAATACTTTATTATAAAAAGACTGCATAAGATTACTAACACAGACCGGGTTTGAACCCACGACCATCGAGTCGGCCATCTACAGCCGGTCCACTCACGCTCTTTGCCCTAGCTGCACTTTTAGCAGCTCTTGTTTATTATTCGTAAGATATGACTACGTATCCTCGAACAGAATTAAAAGAAAAACTTTGGTGACTAGAGATAGCTTAGCAATAAAAAAGGATGCAATCTATAGTCAGTCTACTAAGTAGTACATATTTATTGATATCTACATATGATATCGCAGTTATTGAAGAGATTATAGTAAGCAAACATTATTTCTATAAATAGAATTACCTATTAAAAGTTAATTGAAACAAATAGGCTTAATAATAAACACCAAATATAAATGTTATATAATTTATTATAAATTCCATTTGAGTCACCTTGATTTAATGCAAATAAACATGGCTGGCCTGCGTTACTTTAGCTTTATCGTAACTTAAGTGTAGACTAAACTATATCTTATCAACGGATATTATAGCAGGGGAAATACGAGGAAAAAATGGTTAGGTATCCACAAGTTTGCATCAGTTGCTCATAGGTACACACACACAAATTGTTTTTCTTACGTTTCCCTTCAGCAGCGACTTCCAGTAAGTAATTTTATAATTTTCACGCTTTTCTCTGTATTTGGGTGAAATGAAACTTATAAAGCACGAAAATATCTTTCTAATGGTGGGAAAATGTACAGGGTGTTCAATTTAAAAAAATCCATTTATTGTAGATTGAAAATCCCTAATTTTTTTAGCAATAAGTTGTCAGATCCTTTAAATCCAATTTTCTCAAAGACCATTGGTTTTAGGTAGAATTATGGGTTAATAAAACTTATAAAGCATGAAAATCTCTTTCCAACAATGCAAAAATATATAGGGTGTTCAATTTAAAAAAATAGATTTATTGCAGTTTGGAGATTCTCCGATAGATTTTTTTAGCAATACATCTCCGATTTTTTAAATTAAATTTTCTCGAAGACCATTGGTTTTAGGTAGAATTATGGGTTAATAAAACTTGTAGAGCATGAAAATCTCTTTCCAACAGTGTAAAAATATATAGGGTGTTCAATTAAAAAAAATCGATTTCTTGCAGTTTGAAAATTCTCCGATAGATTTTTTTAGAAATACATCTCAGATTTTTTAAATTAAATTTTCTCGAAGACCATTGGTTTTAGGTAGAATTATGGGTTAACAAATCTTGTAGAGCATGAAAATATCTTTCCAACAATGCAAAAATATATAGGGTGTTCAATTTAAAAAAATCGATTTCTTGCAGTTTGAAAAGTCCCCATAGATTTTTTTAAGAGTAATTACTCAGATCTTTTAAATCTAATTTTCTCGAAGACCATTGGTTTTAGATAGAATTATGGGTTAATAAAACTTATAAAGCATGAAAATCTCTTTCCAACAGTGTAAAAATATATAGGGTGTTCAATTAAAAATAATCGATTTCTTGCAGTTTGAAAATTCTCCGATAATTTTTTAAATTAAATTTTCTCGAAGACCATTGGTTTTAGATAGAATTATGGGTTAACAAATCTTGTAGAGCATGAAAATATCTTTCGAACAGTGCAAGAATATATAGGGTGTGCAATTTAAAAAAATCGATTTATTGCAGTTTGAAGATCTCCGATAGATTTTTTTACCAATACCGTTCAGATTTTTTAAATCCAATTTTTGCGAAGACCATTGGTTTTAGGTAAAATTATGGGTTAACAAACTTGTAGAGCATGAAAATATATTTCTAATGGTGTAAAAATATACCTACAGGGTGAGACAACATTAATCTTAAATAATTTACCAGTCAAAATTAAAATATTTTTTCATAAACTTTTCTTTCAGGGAACAATCCAAAAAATGAAACATGGCATCACATTTACAAATAGGCATTATCTTCATTTTATTCGCAAACACATGTTCTCTAGAATATAAAATACAAGATGTTGAACTTATTTGGACGGGTAATGAAACAACAACCCTTGATATCGAGGGTGACTACAATAAAATCAACGTCATTCAATTTATTAATTGTACCCAATCAAAAATTCGTTCAAGATTTTTCGCAAATTTTAAAAATACCACAGCAATTTATCTTAACAACTCCAATGTAAATATCCTAGAAAGAAATGCATTTGGAGGGACAGAAAAATTAACGCAAATCTTCCTTTTTACGAATAATATTGATGACATTGTTCCAGGAATTTTTTCCTCTTTACCAAACTTAGAAGAACTTGATTTACACAACAACAACATTATTGATCTTAAACAAGGCACTTTTAAATCCCTCCCTCGTTTAAAAATATTAAATTTACAATACAATCAATTAAAAACAATTAAAAAATATTATTTTGCAAATATAAACACTTTACAAACCTTAGATTTGGGTACGAATAATTTAAAATCAATTTCCAAAGGGACATTTAATAATTTACCAAACTTAGCAAACTTATTTCTCGATGATAACTCCATCCATCAACTTGATCAAGGATGCTTTGAAAATTTACCAAAATTATTTAATCTAAGATTAAATCATAATTCCCTTACATCCCTTGATTGTAATATATTTTCAGGGCTTAAAAATTTAACTTATCTCACCCTTCATTATAATAATTTCTCTGAAATTCGTGTAGATTGCTTTAAGGGTTCAAACAATTTGAAAGGGTTGTTTTTAGATCATAATAATTTAAGTTCGTTTGATGCTAAACTTTTTCTTGCATATAACCCAAAAGTTGGTTATATTTCTTTAAATAAAAATAATTGGGCTTGTGAAAGCTTGAAGGGTATTATTCAAATATTTTTAAGTCGAAAAGTAAATATTACTGATGGGGTTGTAAAAAGAACTAAAAATGTTCGTGGAATTGTTTGTAATGGAACAGATGAAGATGATGATACAGATTTGTTTTCTACTACTGTGATGTATCCAAAGGGAAGACCTGTGAATAAGAATGTTAAAGGAAAGTCTTCAAGTTCTTTTCTTTTTTCTACAAAAATGATTGTTATTGTGGGGTCGGTGGTAGCAGTGGTTATTGTTATCGTAATTATAGTTTTTGTAGTTCGTAAATAGTTATTGCGAATTTAAATCAAAAATAGACGGGTTCTAGTTGGCTGGGGTACGATTAAATCACAGCCTACTTGACGATATTTTTTTAAATCACTCTGTGGTAATTATTCACAGGGGATGACGAGAAGATTGATTTGATTTTAATTATTTATTTTAAGGGTAAGTTTCATACAGAGCGTTACAAAATAAAAATAAATTTTTTGTTTTATTTCTAGAAACTTCTTAATTTTTTTTGTGTTACAAAAATAATTTGTTGTTAATTTTATTTTTGTATTATTTTGTACAATAATTTTTTCTATAAATGTATTATTTATTTCAATTAAATTTTTAGTGTGCATAATTTTTTCAATTCATATCTATTTAATGTATTATCAGCGGTGGTTATATCTGGGGGGAAATACGTATCAAGGAAAAACATATTAACTAGTCACAAAACCACAAAGTAAAGCATACTTACATTTTAGCAAAATCACAGAGGCGTGGGAATACATTTTTCAAACTTAGTTATCAAGAACAATTGGTGGTTAAAGAGCAAAGTGGCCCTAAAAGACAATTTAATGACATACGTAACGCAATACGGCGATAACTTTGGTAGAAACCGTGGTAGAAACAAAGGGACACGCAGTGGCGGCCGGTGCCAAGGGGCACAGGGGTACGTGCTCGCAACAAAAAATGGAAATCTCACTTTTTTTCTAAATCATAGTACTCTAGTATAGGTTTTAATTAAATGGTCTAGGGCCGCCACGGGATTTCACCAAAGTAAGGCTTCAAAACGTGAATATATTTTTCCAAACTAATATAAATTTTTTAAGTACCTATGAGAAATGTGGTGCATGTCAACCTTGCCGTGATTAATTCAGTCATGGTTCAAATATTATTTAGAATAACATCAGATTTTGGGAAGATATGAATCAAGAAGAAAAAATCTCCATCACAACTTCCTGTTGTGAAACAAAACAAATAAAATCCACTGAAAGCAGTCTGGTTTTTGAAGTGTAATGAAAACGATGCGGAATTTACTTTTAATATTTTCGTATGTAATAATTGTAGCAATGTCTAGTGTTTTGGGAAAACCTCCTAAAAATAACACTACGCTTGCTACGAGTACAACTAAACCATCTTTGGATTTTTTAAGTAAATTTAATCAAAATGATTACAAAATCATTTTTGAACGATGCGAATTAGTTCGTAGTAATGCAAGTTTTGGAAATTCTCAATTTCGTACTTTCAAATACAATCGTACAACCCCGGTTGTAAATGGAACCTTTATATACACAGTTGATTTGGGATACGATTTCGAGGTGTGTCATATAATATGTTTTAATATAGTTTTGTATAAATTACTATTGCAGATAATTACACAAGTGTACAAATTTGCCAGTAATGAATATCGATTGTTTCCAATTCGGTTTCAATTAAACTTTTGTGACGTAATATCTCGGAACACCTTCGGAATGACTGCTATTGCAAAAAAAGGAAACATAGTTTGTCCATTGGTAAAGGTAAAGCTTTTCTTATAATAAAATGAAAATATAAAAATTAATGCTTTTATGTTCGATTAGGGGAAAAAATATTACTTCTACAATTTTGCACCGGATGAGAGCAAATTTCCTCCCCTAATTCCGAGCGCAAAGTACATGGTGGAATTTCAAATGATGTACCACTCTGAGGAAGTGTTTGTTCTAAACAGCTATGGAAGTGTTGATCGTCCTCTTTCTTATTTCTAAACTGCTATTCCGTAATATTTTCGTAATTTCTGACAGGTTTTAGTGAAAACTCGCACATTTCAGAAATTTTCTAGAAAATTTCAAATATAAAAGCATACTAATTTTATTATAATTATGGAGAGAATAAAAAAACAAACTGAATGTAAAAAATCGCGTCCAATAAGCCACGACCACTCCCGAAACGTCTACACCTTCATTTCTGCTCCCTACGCTCATCTCTTACTGTGCCTCCCAAATATTTTGATCACGGGCCGCCACGGGATTTCGTCAAAGTTAAGCTTCAAAACGTGAATAAATTTTTCTAAACGAATAAAATAATGTAAGTACATGGTGCAAAACAACCTTGCCGTGTTTAATCAGTCATGGTTCAAATATTATATACAATAACATCCAATTTTTGGAAAAAAAATGTCAATTATACAACTTCCTATTGTGAAACAAAACCAATAAATTCCACTGAAATCAGTCAGGTTTTTGAAGTGAAATGAAAACGATGCGGAATTTACTTTTAATATTTTCGTATGTAATAATTGTAGCAATGTCTAGTGTTTTGGGAAAACCTCCTAAAAATAACACTACGCTTGCTACGAGTACAGCTAAACCGTCTTCGGATTTTTTAAGTAAATTTATTCAAAATGATTACAAAATCATTTTTGAACGATGCGAATTAGTTCGCAGTAATGCAAGTTTTGGAAATTTTCAATTGCTCATCGCTGATAACCTTTTGCAGTTATTAAAGATTTTGAAGACGTTTAAAATATTTTTCTATAGGGTTTGGTAATCACGTGGTCTACCTCGGTGGGTAAGCGCAATGTCTATGATATGATAACCGCGTGTAGTTGTTTACCCATCAATGTAGCCATCTTGTTAACGTGATGACATTACATGACCTCTGAACTCTAAAAGTGAACCTTTCACGAATATTTCTTTAAATTATATCGCTTGGTAATTACAGACTTTAATTTTTCATTGTGAAAACTTTTACATTTTCAGGTTTTTTAATTTCATCCCAAACCTTGCCAGAGGCTCTTGAATCGCGTCTAATAAGCCACACCCACTCTGACAAAAAAATTTCGTTTGCAGCGTCATTTTTACTCCCTTCGTTCATCTGTGTTAAAGTATCCACAAAAATATTTTGGTCACGGGCCGCCACGGGATTTCACCAAAGTAAAGCTTCAAAATGTGATGATGATTAGTGCAGTTATGGTTCAAATATTATTTAGAATGACATCCCATTTTGTGAATATACGAAGCAAGAAAAAAAATATATCAATCACAACTTCCTGTTGTGGAACAAAATAAATGAAATCCACAGAAAGCAGTCTGGTTTTTGAAGTGAAATGAAAACGATGCGGAGTTTACTTTTGATATTTTCCTATGTAATCATTGTAGCAATGTCTAGTGTTTTGGGAAAACCTTCTAAAAATAACACTACGCTTGCTACAAGTACAGCTAAACCATCTTCGGATCTTTTAAGTAAATTTATTCAAAATGATTACAAAATAACTTTCGAACGAACTGAATTAAGTCGTAGTAATGCAAGTTTTGGAAAATTTCAATTTCGTACTTTCAAATACAATCGTACAACCCCGGTTGTTAATGGAACCTTTACATTCACAGTTGATTTGGGAAACGATTTCGAGGTGCGTCATTTAATATGCTTTTGTATAGTTTTGTATAAATTACTATTGCAGATAATTGTACAAGTGTACAAATTTGCCAGTAATGAATATCGATTGTTTCCAATTCGGTTTCAATTAAACTTTTGTGACGTAATATCTCGCGACACCTTGGGAATGTCTGCAATTGCAAAAAAAGGAAATATAGCTTGTCCATTGGTAAAGGTAAAGCTTTTCTTATAATAAAATGTCAATAAAAAAATTAATACTTTTATGTTCGATTAGGGAAAAAAATATTACTTCTACAATTTTTTGGGACATCTTCGGAATGACTGGATTTGCAAAAAAAGGAAATCTAGTTTGTCCATTCGTAAAGGTAAAGTTTTTTCTATAATAAAATGTGAATATAAAAATTAATGCTTTTATGTTTGAATAGGGAAAAAAATATTACTTCTACAATTTTACACCAGATGAGAGCAAATTTCCTCCCCTAATTCCGAACGCAAAGTACATGGTGCAATTTCAAGTGATGTACCACACTGAGGAAGTGTTTGTTCTAAACAATTATGGAAGTGTTGATCGTCCTCTTTCTTATTCCTAAACTGCTGTTCTGTAATATTTACATTTTCGTAATTTCTGACGGGTTTTAGTGAAAACTCCAACGTTTCAGGAATTTTATCTAAAATTACAAATAAAAGGTATACCTACTAATTTTATTATAATTGTGGAGAGGATACAAAAACAAACAGAACGTAAAAAAACTTGCCAGATACTCTAAAATCGCGTTTAATAAGCCACGACCACTGCAAAAAAAATTCCTCTACACCTTCACTTCTGCTTCCTACGCTCATCTCTTACTGTGCCCCCCAAATATTTTGATCACGGGCCGCCACGGGATTTCATCAAAGTAAAACTTCAAAACGTGAATAAATTTTTCAAAACTAATAAAAAAATTTTAAGTACTGTAAAAAACGTGGTCCAAAACAACCTTGCCATGGTTAGTCAGTCATGGTTCAAATAGTATTTAGAATAGCATGCAATTTTGGGAAGATACGAATCAAAAAAAAAAAATATCAATCACAACTTCCTGTTGTGAAAAAAAAACAAATAAAATCCACTGAAAGCAGTCTGGTTTTTGAAGTGAAATGAAAACGATGTGGAGTTTACTTTTAATATTTTCCTATGTAATAATTGTAGCAGTGTCTAGTGTTTTTGGAAAACCTCCAAAAAATAACACTACGCTTGCTACGAGTACAGCTAAACCGTCTTCGGATTTTTTAAGTAAATTTATTCAAAATGATTACAAAATCATTTTTGAACGAACTGAATTAGGTCGTAGTAATGCAAGTTTTGGAAATATTCAATTTCGTACTTTCAAATACAATCGTACAACCCCGGTTGTTAATGCAACCCTTACATTCACAGTTGATTTGGGAAATGATTTCGAGGTATGTCATTTAATATGTTTTAATACAGTTTTGTATAAATAACTATTGCAGGTAATTGCACAAGTGTACAAATTTGCCAGTAATGAATATCGATTGTTTCCAATTCGGTTTCAATTAAACTTTTGTGACGTAATATCTCGTGACACCTTCGGAATGTCTGCACTTGCAAAAAAGGGAAATGTAGGTTGTCCATTGGTAAAGGTAAAGCTTTTCTTATAATAAATTGTCAATATAAAAACTAATGCTTTTATGTTTGAATAGGGAAAAAAATATTACTTCTACAATTTTACACCAGATGAGAGCAAATTTCCTCCCCTAATTCCGAGCGCCAAGTACATGATGGAATTTCAAATGATGTACCACTCTGAGGAAGTGTTTGTTCTATACAGCTATGGAAGTGTTGATCGTCCTCTTTCTTATCCCTAAACTGCTGTTCCGTAATATTTACATTTTCGTAATTCCTCACGGAATTTTGTGTAAATTATATAAAATTATTGTGGAGAGCATAAAAAACAAAAAGAACGTAAAAACCCTTGCCAGATGATCTAAAATTGCGTCTAATAAACGGCTACTGCGAAAAAAAAAATTCGCTTGTTATGCTATTTTTGTTCCTTTCGCTCCTCTGTTACTGTGCCCCACAAATATTTTGGTCACGGGCCGCCACTGGACCCACGTATTCCATTCCTTTAGCATTTTCATTATAAGACATTATTTCCTGATGCAACACACTTAAAAATATTTGGAACGGTCCTCCACTAATCTCCGATCATCTTCAGTCCCTATTTCTTTAATAATTTTACGAAATCGTTTAATTATAATTACAAGAAAGTGAAAATAATTGTCTAGACTTGAGTACAGTAACATTAAATAACATAATGAGGACCAGAATAATAAAAAAAAGGCTTTCTAAAATTAATAGAGAGTTCAGATTGGCTCTAATAAATAAAATCTTCCATCTTATACAAAGCCAAAAATTTATGTCTAAACAGATACGGTACCAAACCAACAACCACATGAGTGTTTATTAATTGGAACACATCACGTCTTTACGTAACAAAATTATTAAAGAAGGCGTGTGATTGCGACGATACCTGTCGGCTATTTGCAAACCGTGATTTACGTAGTCACATGCATTCGCATTAAATTGTAGGTAACAGATAAAACCCAGAACGACTAGATTCAGATTAATTGGCAAAAAAAAATTGAATCGTTTAGTTAACGAAAATAGTCCCAATGTGTCATTCTCGAAAGCATAATTAATTGAATAACGAATAATTCTGTTTAGTTCGGTTTTATTCCAAAATATTCAGTCAGGTTTAAAAATAAAAAATCTAGTTAACATATTTATTGGGTTAGGGTGTACATTTACATAAAACTAAGATTACTGTACCTAGTCATTTCAGTACTTTTTTCAATTTTCTTCGATTTTTTGCAACACATACGACATAATATAAAAGTTAAGATTATAATAATAAAAACTAATAATAAAATTATTATTAACAATAAAACTGTTGTGTTGTTAGAAAAAATTATATAATTTTTTTTGAGGTCATTTAATGTTTGATTTATATTTGTATCACATTTAAACTTAAACGAACACTAAGGTCATGGTTTTTATTTTTTTCTGTTGTTTGGAAAATATTTAAATCCATCTCTGTAGAACTTTCTTGATTTTCTAAACCCATTTTTGAATATTCTTCGACATGGTATTCATTTTTCTGTGTGGTTTTGAAAATATTTAAGTCCACTGAAGACTTTTCTTGGTTTTCTAAACCCACCTCATTATTCTGTGTTGTTTGGAACAAATCCCAGTCCATCTCTGTAGTTTCTACACGATATTCATTTGTTTCCACTGTTTCAGTATTGCAAGCAATTCCATGAAAATTTTTCGAATTTTCCGTAGTCCTATCGGTAATAAGGACCGAATGGTTTAAAAATTCTAAAATAATATCCTTCAAGGTATCACATTCCCATTTATTATGATTTAGAGAAAAAAAATTTAATTCTCTATGATATTCAAGAAATTTTTTTGCTTCAAAATTAACTAATTTATTATTATTTATGAATAACCCATTTAAATGTTTAGAAAATTGAAAACAATTTTCAGGAATTACACTTAACTGATTATTTTCAAGATGAAGGTAAGCTAATTCATGAAGGTTTGAATACATCGTACAATCAAGAACTGTTAGGAAATTATTATCTAAATGTAACTTCAATAATTTTGTTAGGTTTTTAAAACAATTTTCATTTATCTCATTGATAAGGTTGTAACCAATATAAAGGTCCTGTAAATTTGATAAGTCTTCAAAAGTGTTTTTCGGAATTGTTTTTAATTTATTATTACCCAAATATAAAGTTTGTAAACTACTCATGTTAGCAAAACAATTTTTATTAATTTCATTCAAGTTATTATTTTGTAAATTCAAAATTTTTAAATTAATTAACGAATTAAAAGTTCCAGATTTAATTTTTTCTATTTTATTTTGATATAAAGTTAATTTTTCTAACCTAAGTAACGTGTCAAAAATTCCTGGTTCAAGATTATTTATTTTATTGTAATCTAAAGTTAATATTTTTAAATTTATTAAAGGATTTAAAATTCCTGGTTTAATTTCTTGAATATTATTCCTGAAAAGGTATAATTCTTTTAAATATTCAAGTCCTTTAAATGCGTCTGTTTCTATGATGTTTATATAACTATTATTTAGGTAAATTGTCTCCGTTTTGTTATATTTTGTAAAAATTTCTGATGGAATTGTTGATAAATTAGAATCGAGAAATGTTATCATTCTGATTTTATTATGGTCACCCTGTATGTCTAATTGTTCTGATTTTAACGTGAAATTCTTACAGAGAAATTGATTATTTAAGTGTACTTCGCAGAGTTTTGAGTGTACCTTTGTAAAAAATATGAAAATTGTTGTTATTTTCAGGAAAACGTCCATTTTTGGAGGTAATATTTTGGAAATATCTGAAAATAAAAAAAAGTGCATGGTAATACGGGGTTTTGTTATCACCTCCAGATATGAAGCTAGAAATTCCCTAAAAATCTAGATTTCCCAATTATCATAAAAAAAAAACTTTTCTTTAAGAAACCCTATCTTACTCGTTTTCCCTGACCATTATGGAAAGTTATCGATTACACCCCCCACTGGTTTGCGGAAACTTCGTCCCTTATATTTCGACCCCCACATTCCGCGTCCCCATAAAATTTCGTCAGAAAGTGGGGAGACGAAATTTTCTGGGTACGGAATGTGAGGGACGAAATGTGAAGGGCTGAATGTAGGAGACGAAGTTTCCGTATCCCATTCCCCTAATTTATTTTCCCTAATTTCTGATATTTTATAAAAAAACAAATTGAAATAGCTTACCAAAAATGATTGTTCAATGCAAACTACTGTACCATCACTGACCTAGTAAGTTCTATCTCTAAATGCAAATTTTATTTTGCTGTTTTATTTCCCTCATGAGCAATATCCGTTGATAAAAACTACTGTAGTTTAGATTAAGAATTATCTGAATGTGTAACAGTGTCTGCAAAATTTTAAATCGAGAATTGAATTACAAACTTGTGTTCTTTATTAAACGAAAAGTGTAAAATAAAAAAGTGGAGGTATGCGTGAACCTCCCCTGGACTTTCCCAAACTGAAAATAAACATTTCGTTTTTGGTATTCAGGCAATCTCTGAAAATCACTTGAATGCGTAGCGAGAAACACCAGACTATACGGGTTCGATACGTACAGAAGAGAGACAGGTATCTAATTTACTAACGCAGCGGAAGTTCGCGATTTTCTCATCAACCGTACATTTTAGCTATATGACTACCTTATACTATGTGATAGACAATTAAATTTTGCATTCAATTATATAATAATATACAGGGTGTGTCATTTAAAATAACAAAGTTGCTTATTGTACTGTGAAAATCAAACACCCTGTATACGTGATATAAATTTAGGAAAATGCAGAGCTATATACTGAACAACTTTTATATTTAAACTTTTTTCATATTTTGACAAATAAAGGCGCTACAGGAGCATCAATTTCCGATTTTCAAAATCTCGTAGAGGGCGCCACAGTGAAATTCTAGCATTCATCAAAAAACAAAAATGTAGCTAATACCAAGCTGCATAAGTTTAGAAAATTTAAACAAAATCGTGAGGCCAGTTTTTTTATAATAATTTTTGAAAAATTTCAAAATTTCAAAATTGATTTCACCAAAGTAAAGCTTCAAAACGTGAATAAATTTTTCTAAACTAATATAATTTTTTAAAGTACCTATAAGAAACCTAGTGGTCCATAACAACCTTGCCATGATTAGTTCAGTCATGGTTCAAATATTATTTAGAATAACATCCGATTATGTGAGTATACGAATCAAGAAAAAAAAATGTTAATCAGAACTTCCTGCTGTGAAATAAAACAAATAAAATCCACTGAAAGCAGTCTCGTTTTTGAAGTGAAATGAAAACGATGCGAAATTTACTTTCAATATTTTCCTGTATAATAATTGTAGCAATGTCTAGTGTTTTGGGAAAACCTCCAAAAAATAACACTAGGCTTGCTACGAGTACAGCTAAACCATTTTCGGATCTTTTAAGTAAGTTTCACCAAAATGATTACAAAATCATTTTTGAACGAAGCGAATTAGTTCGTAGTAATGCAAGATTTGGAAATTTTCAAGTGCGTACTTTCAAATACAATCGTACAACCCCGGTTGTTAATGCAACTTTTATATACACAGTTGATTTGGGAAACGATTTCGAGGTGCGTCATTTAATATGTTTTAATATAGTTTTGTATAAATTACTATTGCAGATAATTGTACAAGCGTACAAATTTGCCAGTAATGAATATCGATTGTTTCCAATTCGGTTTCAATTAAACCTTTGTGACCTAATATCTCGGGACACCTTCGGAATTACTGCAATTGCAAAAAAGGGAAATATAGGTTGTCCATTGGTAAAGGTAAAGTTTTCCTTATAATAAAATGTAAATATAAAAATTAATGCTTTTATGTTCGATTAGGCGAAAAAATATTACTTCTACAATTTTGCACCAGATCAGAGCAAATTTCCTCCCCTAATTCCGAGCGGAAAGTACATGGCGGAATTTCAAATGATGTACCACTCTGAGGAAGTGTTTGTTGTATACGGTTATGCAACTATTGATCGTCCTCTTTCTTATTCCTAAACGACTATTCCTTAATATTTAAATTTTTGTTAATTCGTGACGAGGTTTAGTTAAAACTCGCACAATTCAGAAATTTTCTTGATAATTTCAAACAGAAACGCATACTAATTTTATTATAATTGTAGAGAAGATAAAAAAACAAACAGAAAATGTAGCTAATACCAAGCTGTACAATTGTAGAAAATTTAAACAAAATCGTGTGGCCAGTATTTTTGTAACATTTTTTTTTATAAATTTTTTCTATAAATATTTTAAAGTATTACGTCTTCCTAGTTTAGATAACGGAATTCCTCGATGATAACACAAACGTCAAGGTGTAGAACTATGGCATAAAATGTTTCCTACAGGACTTTAGCTAATAAAAAATTATTTAATAAAATACTAATAAACTTTAAACACGTATTTTCCGAAGACGTTGTGACCTCAACTTGGACTTCCCATCGAACTTAGCCTAACGGGTTCATCGAGTGAGTAACCTTAGTAATCTCTTGTACTTTACACATACAATACACTATACACAAAATTTGTTGTTGTTACAAAAATAAATTTATTATTTGTGGTGTGGTCGCTCAAACCAGTGTCTAGGAAGTTTGTTGTTAAACACAAAAATTGAGTAAGTACACAGATTTTTTATTGAAACCAAATGATTCATTTGGTGATTTTATTCTTAACGTATAATTAAATTTTTTCCCATGGAAAAATAAACTTTCACACAAAAAAAAACAGAAAACTTAAATAATATCCCACTCCCTCCCCTCCCCTTTTCCTTAATGTACCTTCTCCTTTACTCTCTTCCCCATTCCTGTCCTCCCTTCACTGCATTTACTCCAAATCCCATGACCCTAAAACTGAATCTTTTCCCCCCACTCTTTCTCTCCCCTCCCACTTACTGTAGCTTCTCCTTCAACCCTGTTCCTCCATCCCACTCTCCTAAAGTTATTTTCCATATTATGTTGATTTTTTTTCTAATTAAGAAAAATTTTGTCCCTTAGGACATCCCTCCAAAACAAGAACCATGAGGGGTCTTTTTATAATGACGACAATTACATTATTGTTCCAAAACGTTCATCCACAAACATGTGAGGTAACCAACACAATCCTCCTCTGCACCAACTTCAGCATAAAATCACTAAAAATCAACGCAGATTTTCAAAACCTTCGAACTATCAATTTTAACAATTCAACCCTTTCAAACATCTCCCTTAACTTCTTCAGTTCTTTCGAAAACGTTATCACAGCCAATTTGGACCACAATAATATTCAATCCATAGACGAAGGAGGATTCAATGGAATGGCAAAATTAGAAGAACTTCATTTGGAAAATAACATTATCCAGGAAATTCAACCCAACGCTTTTAGGGAATTAACAAACTTAAAAAAATTACATCTGGAATATAATAATTTAGAAGAAATACAATTAGGATCAAGGACTTCTTTACACAACCTTGAAATTTTAGATCTTAGCTACAATAAGATATTGGAAATTAAATTAGGAACATTTAATTTATTATCCAGCCTGAAAATTCTATCCCTTCATCATAATAATTTAAGGGAAATAAATCCAGGATTATTTAACGGATTAATTAATCTGGAAGAATTAAATTTGTATAATAATTTTATTACAGAGATCAGACCTGGTACTTTCAATTTGTTAATTAATCTAAAAAGATTATCTTTCCAGCATAATAACTTGGTTGAGGTAAATCCAGGAATTTTAACAACTTTATCCCAATTAGAAGAACTTAATTTATATAATAATCATATTGCTGATATTTATCCAGACGCTTTTAATTCGTTAAAAAAATTAAAGGTTTTATCTTTACATCATAATAATTTAGCTGAGATTAATCCTGGAATTTTAAATTCAGTATCCAGCCTGGAAGAACTTTATTTGAATAATAATTTTTTATCAGGAATAAAAACAGGAGTTTTCCAAAAAGGTTTAAAAAAATTATCACTCGATTATAATTTAATTGAAGAAATCCAGGAGGGGGTTTTTAATTCATTATCCAGCCTGGAAGAACTTAGACTTAATAATAATCACATAACGAAGATAGAAAAGGGTTTAAATTCCTTAAGAAGTTTAAAAATTTTATCACTTCATCATAACAGTTTGTCAGGGATAAATCCAGGTCCTTTACAAAACCTGGAAGAATTAACTTTAAATAATAATTATTTAACAGAATTAAACACACAATCCCTAATTAATTTAAAAAAATTATCTCTTGAACACAACAAAATTTTAATTATAAATCCTGGAATGTTTTCTTCCTTATCCAGACTTGAAGAAATAAATCTTAATAATAATTTTATTTCAGAATTAAATCTAGAATCTTTAATTAACTTAAAAAAAATTTCTTTACAATTTAATAACATTTCTTTAATTAATCCAGAAAATTTTAATTTCCTTTCCAGCCTGGAAGAATTAAATCTTTCTAATAATCATATTTCAGATTTAAATCCAATTTTGTTTAAATCCTTAAACGGTTTAAAAATTTTATCCCTTCATCATAATAATATCCAGGAATTAAAACCTGGAACTTTAATTTCACAAACAAATCTGGAAGAATTATATCTTAATAATAATTTTATTTCCCAAATTAATCCTGGAATTTTAAGCACATTGGGTAAATTAAAAAAATTATCGTTTGATTATAATAATATCCAGGAATTAAAACCTGGAATTTTAAATTCCCAAAACAATCTGGAAGAGTTATATCTTAATAATAATTTCTTAACAGAAATTAAACCTGGAATATTTAATTCGCTTAGTAATTTAAAAATATTAACCCTTAATCATAATAATATTATGGAAATTAATCCTGGAACCCTTAATTCGTTAAGGGAACTAAAAGAATTACGTTTGAATAATAATTTCCTATCGGAAATTAAACCTGGAAGTTTAAATTTGTTAAATAATTTAGAAATTTTAGGGCTTGAATTTAATAATATAGGGGAGGTTAAACCTGGAACATTAGATTCGTTAAAAAATTTAAGGGAATTGTACCTTTATAATAATAATATTCCAGAAATTAAACCGGAAGTTTTAAATGCATTAAAAAATTTAAAAGTTTTATCCCTTAATCGAATGTTGTAAAAGTTGAAAGTTTTGTTCTAAGGGTTGAAGCCTTTTCATGGGGGCCTACGTTTCGTTAATTCTCAGGGTTGGTCCTAGAACACAAGCCTGAGGATACCATCCATAACTGAAAACGAAACGTCGGGAATTTCACGACTGAATATCCTGAAAAAAAATTTAAAAAGTTAATTAAATATCAAATAATTAATTTAAAGTAGCCATTAATTTTGTAATTAGTAATTAAAAGAATAATACAACTTTTTTTTGTGTTTTACATATTTTTAAATAATTTTGTACCTTTCCTTGGGGGCTTAAAATACTCAGCCTGCGGCCTCGTACTTCAACAAGCACCCACCTCGTCCCGTAAACTATCACTTTCCTGACTTGTTAGCTCAATAGGTTTCAGAAATAATCGTTACATTTCATCCCAAACCATGCCAGGTGCTCTTAAATCACGCCAATCAGAAAAAAAATTCTTACCCTCCTATTCAATTTTTCAGTCTCCCCCCTATCGGTTCCCTCCTCATGTACCTTTTCAATCTTTGGTTTATTCCTCTTCTTCTTTTTTTTTTTGTGAATAATATCCACTGATCTGTTTCCTCTGATTTGTTTCAAATATTCTTGTGCAATCCTCGTCTATACATTTCTTCGGTTGCATTCTACTTTCAGTTTTGTGCTGCAATTGTCTAATATTTCATTCAAATCTTGACAAAAAAAAAGTTGAATTAAAAGTATGTTATGAATGTAGTCCGACTAGTAGCTCTTTGACATTTACTATAATATCTCCTTTTTGGTAGTATTTGGATTGAAATAAAACAAATGTGTAATAAACTTGAACTACAGTAACAAAAAAATGTTATCATAAACATGTAAATTGCTTAACTGCACTAATATTTAAATTTTTAAACATACTTACAGAATAAACTCTGAAAAAAACTTGCTGGCCTCGTTTGAAAGTTAACCTGAATGATTAATAACCGTTTTGGCTTATCTTACGTAAATATAATTAACAATAACGATCAGTTTGTTCAGAAATTTGCAAATTGTGAAATATAATCAGAAAAAAATGCTAAAATTATAATCATTTTTAAAACACCTAAGAATATATTCTATAAAATAAATTGTTCAAATTGTAATTCATTCTACATAGGTCAAACGATTAGGAATTTCAATCTTAAACACAAACACACAATCAATGAACAAATTGAGTTCTTAGAGTCACCTTTACAGGAAATTTTGGAATAGGAGCTGAGTTAAATTAAATCAAGTACCTATCAGAAATTGTTATTCAATAATTCTATGCTTTTGAAAATGACACTTTGATATCGAAATACGTACAAAGCGAATGAACTAGATTTTAAAAATTGAAAAATAAGAATGTGCTTTTCAAAATCAAGGATTTCACCCCTTTTTTTGCTTCAGTATTTGGTAATAACAAATCGTTAAGTTTATTTGCAATTAAAATTGCATTATTACTCTTTATTAGTCATAAGGTGTTTGCCTGAAGGTTGTAAAACTAATCGAGTACAGTGAACGTTAAGACATGTTAACTGAACTAATTAGAAATATTTTAACAAGATCAATTTCACACATACTGAAGTCTACCAAAGTAATAAAAAAAAACATATTTGCCAAATGTTTCTTTCATTGATAACCAACTAAACTGTCTGAAAATTATTGCAGCTGCTGTAATTTCTATTAAAATTTTCAAAGTTAATTATTAAGCAACGCCGGATTAAAATTTTTCTTTGTACTAATGGATTAGAAGGGAAATAATAACGACATATCGTGTGCACTCAATTATCTGTTTATAATTAAATAATAATATTATTACAAGGGAATTTTATTAAGAGAAAAGATCGTGTAAATTGGAATTTGCTTTCTTCGATTAATGATGTAATTGCTTCTAGAGTTAAATAATTTATTAGAAACAGGTTTTATTTTAAACCAAACGGATTTTTTTGTTTAAAAAACCAAATAGAAGAAGAGAATAATTATAGTTAGATTAAAACCTACAATAAACTGAGGTTGGTCCGTAAAATATAAAAGGTTGGAGGAGGTCAGGTATTTATGTTTAATTTTCCAAGAAAAAATCCCACCCCTGAAAGTTAGTGTCTTCTGGCAAAAATCGAGAAAGAAAACTCAAAGTTCAGGAGATTGATTGGAAAAATTCAAAGTAAACGGAGGTTGGTCCGTAGAATATAGAAGGTTAGAGGTCAGGTTTCTTTAGCATTCATGTTTGATTTTTCGAGAAAAAATCCCACCCCTGAAAGTTAGCGTCTTCTTGCAAAACTTAAAAAAAACTCAGTGCTCGGAAGCTTTATTGGACAAGCCCATAGTAAACTGAGGTTGGCCCGTAGAATATAGAAGGTTAGAGGTCAGGTTTCTTTAACATTCATGTTTGATTTTTCGAGAAAAAATCCCACCCCTGAAAGTTAGCGTCTTCTTGCAAAACTTAAAAAAAACTCAGTGCTCGGAAGCTTTATTGGACAAGCCCGTAGTAAACTGAGGTTGGCCCGTAGAATATAGAAGGTTAGAGGTCAGGTTTCTTTAGCATTCATGTTTGATTTTCCGAGGAAAAATCCCACCCCTGAAAATTGGTGCCTTCTTACAAAAATCAAGAAAGAAAACTCAAAGTTCAAAAGATTTATTGAAAAAATTCAAAGTAGGTAAACTGAGGTTGGTCCGTAGAATATAGAAGGTTAGACGTCAGGTTTCTTTAGCATTCATGTTTGATTTTCCGAGGAAAAATCCCGCCCCTGAAAGTTAGTGTCTTCTTGGAAAAATCAAAAAAGAAACCTCAAAGCTCAGAACATTGATTGAACAAACCCACAGTAAACTGAGGTTGGTCCGTAGAATATAGAAGGTTAGAGGTCAGGTTTTTCTAATAATTATTCATGTATGATTTTCCGAGAAAAAAATCCCACTCCTGAAAATTAGTGTCTTCTTACAAAATTAAAAAAAACTCAAAGCTTTGAAGATTGATTGGAGAAACCCACAGTAAACTGAGGTTGGTCCGTAAAAAATATGCGATCAAGGGTTAGATTTCCTTATACTGTTTTTCCGAGGAAATTCCATCTTGTTATTTTAAACTATGAATATACAGGGTGTTTATTCTAATTGAGCAAACATTTATATAATTATCCATAATTTTTCTTTTTATTGTCTATAGGTACCTACCTACTGCTTTTATGCTTTTATATAATTTGACAAACTTTTTTGCTCTTGTCATAAATTTTATTATCCAATTTGTTTTGGCAAATTTTTTTTAAACAGGAAGAGAGATATATCGAACACTGAACCCTTATTAGTTCGCTTAGTCGCTTATTATATCAAAAGTAATTAACATGAAATCTAAAACACGCTGTCCTTTCTGTGTCACAGAATATTGTTTTATCCTTTTTAGATTTTATTCTAGTGTCAATTTCTTAATTACGTATTACCTATAACCTTTAGAAACAAAAATAAGAGCAGGAAAGAAATTTCTATCAAAAACCAATCGAGCTCCAGTTAAATTTATTACAACCTGTTAACAGATCTAGATACCTACCTATACCGAAAACTAAATATTATCCAAAAAAATTTAATCGTGTTAATTTAATATTACCTAACAATTTTTACATAAAAATATGTAACGATATATAATCTGCAGTATTGGTAGGAACTGCATTTTTTTTTTGTTGCATCACATGCAACTTCTATATGTAACCAATATTTTAAGGAAATACCGGGTCAGTTTTTTAACTGTGTGTCATAAAAATAATTTCATCTTTAAACTAGTTAGATTATTTTTATTTAGAAAATTAAGGACATTCTAGTACAAGGTGGTTTGCATATTTAATTTTTTATATTTTTCTTCTAGTTACATCTGTACCACCCAAACTCAGAATGGGTACATTTTTAGGATAATTTCTTTAATTACTTTCACTTTTCAGTTCTAATTATTATATCACTGATGTGATCTCTTCCTAAAATAATTCTTCAGAAATAAATGGTTGCACTTTTTCAGTCTACCGCGGTATTAGGGGCACCGAGTTAACGTTTCATCCACAATTACACAAACCATCTTCAATATTTTTTTATTTCATCAGACTTGCGTGTTATACGATTTATTTTTGCCTTAAGGCTGTAATGTTACGGTAAGACCCTCCAAAACTTTCTCTTTCTTAAAATCTTACAAGACTTAGGTACCTGCTCTATATTTGGAATAGTTTTTTTAATCCTTACCATTTCTACTACAAAACTACTATTATAATACTTTTATACCTACTTTCTATAATATACGTTCACTAAGTTTACCCAAAAAAAAAAAAACTTAACAGTTTGATAAAAACTCTAGTGAAGGCTGTAAAACAAAAGTAATATGCGGAAGTGTTATGCAATGTGCATTACTTTGTTTAATAAAAATTAATTTTGTAACAATTATTTATTTAAAAAACTAACAAACTAATTAATTTAAGTAAAAAATTCTTGGTGACATTGACATTGGTATAAGGAAGAATTATTAAGAAAAAAAAAACCAGATCTTGTTGATATTTGGTATTCATTGAAGTTTTATTTCACGCACTGGTCTGGTCGTCTTTGACTTTGCTTCTTTGACATTTTAAACTATCCTAGGTTAAGGTTTTCTACTAATAATGGATTTCCTTTATTGCAAAAGCTTTAATAATTATTAATTATAGATAAACATAGAAGTCTGTAGTTTGGCGCCAGAATTTTGCTTTTAATTTTCGTATTTCACTTGCAAGTCTTCCTACTTTAAGAGAAATGTAACATTTGCATAAAATATATTTAATTATAACATCCAAGAAGGGTACTTCCTCCTTTCTTATTAATGTGTTAGCCTAATTAATAGAAGAGTAGACGTGATGGAAGTAGTTCATGTAATCTTACAGAGACGATTTATTACTTGTTTTATCGCGGTAAAGAATTTATTGCTCATCAATTAATATTTTTTTAAAAAACTTGAAATGCAGGGTAGGTTTTTTATTTTTAATGTGGGAATTCGGATATTACCAGATACGAACATATTTTTAGAAAGATTGATAGAAAAGGGACGAAACACGTAATACTATGAAAGACAAGACTATATGGAAAGCTGGCAGTGAAAGGCCAAAAAGGCGTTGGATATATGAGAGATGGTATATTAATTTGCACAAAACGGATCAGAATGAAAAAACAATGGGAAGGGGGATATTTCTAAAATTGACGGATAAAGCAGAAGATAGAAAAATGGAAGAAGAAGATATCTCAAAGATAAACTTAGATTGATCTGAGTCAGGTCTGGGTTACCCTTAATATCCTTCTCTGATGTATCCGTCTGGGTTCCGGATGAAGAATAGGCCCAGGGAATCCCCTGCCTGTCGTAAAAGGCGACTATTTGGGGCGATTGTCCTTTGTTGTTCCCGTTTTCCCCAAAATTATTTCGTGCAAGTGTAAGATGCGACATTTCGCGCTTCCTCGCTCCTGATACTTTTTTCTGTTGCATCCCTCTGGGTTCGGATGACGAATAGGCCAGAGAATTCCCTGATTTCATTCCAAAATGTTCTTATGCTTGACTTATCCTATTGCATCTTCAAACTGTAAATATTCATCCTTAGAAGATTTTATGTAGGCATTCCTTCATACAGCAAATTTGTTTAAATATTTGCCTTAACTATAGACAACTATTCAAACGAATCCAACAAAATCCGCTACAAACTCTTCAAGTGAAGTTTGCCCAGAGTCTAAGAGGAATGAACTACAAATTAATCAACGCCATAGGATTATAGGAATGTAGAAGACAACCACTGCAGGATCCATAATATTAAACAGATTCGAGGGTACGTTGGTACTTCTTTCAACCCGATCGCAATCGTCAAGGGGGAAGATAATGCACACAAGACGAAGAAACCAGATGCGCAGCGCAGATACCGGTACGAACCCTACATAAAAATATTGTCTGTAAGAAAATATTCAAAATAGTACAGTGGCGGATTGTCCATAAGGACATTCCACCAGAGCCTGCAAAGAAACCTACATTCTTAGTATTAAACTGCTTTAAAGTAGTACAGGTTAACAGAAATTGGATGGCTCGCGAATTACCTAGACCAGCAAGAGAGAACTGAAGTGTAAACAGCCAGCGACACGGGTAGTAGTGGTGTTCTCTCGCTCTTTTTTTACCACTGCGCATCTACAAGCCAGAGGTCATCTAATGTCTGTTGAACTGTAGTATGAACGCGTAGCAGGGGCACATAGGAGCTGTGACCCACGTGATTTCTTTTTTTTTTAATTAAATGTATTCGGCAGAGCGAGTCAGAGAAAGATAAATAGGGGGGAAAAGAGAGAGACAGAGAGAGAGAGTTAATTCCACCAGGGTTAAATAAAAATATAAACCACTAACTAGAAAAACATTTTTATTACCTACTCCTACTCCATATTAAAGAGTGCAAAAAACTTAAAAACTAATAGTCATACAAGCATTTAATATAGACTACCCTAACTGATAAGTAAAAACGTTTTAATGAGGTATGATTATTACCTAAGTAAGTTTTCAAACACTTACTTTTTTACATTTCCTACACAAAAAAAATTCAAACTAATATAGTTTGAATTTTTGTACTTAAAATATAAACGCTAAACAATAATATTACGATCTTTAGTTGCACATTTAAAACTTTAAATACTGATTATCAAAATATTAAATTGGAAAAATTGCAAAACTGAAATAAAGAAGCAATATTAAAGTAATAGGTTTTACAAAAAATTTAAAAAAAACTTATCCTAAGGGTCTAATCAAAATAAATATAAAGCAAAGTGTATGTGTTTTGCACATAAGCTAAAGCTGCTACATAAACCTGACGCGAGCTTACGTTACACGAATTTGTGCAATAAATAAATCCAGACAAAAAAATTATTAGTAATATTTAAAAAAAAAAGAGTATTTTTGCTTATGTACTAAAAACAGCCACAATTATTGAATCAGTCTTCAAAAAAGATTTTGTTTTTTTAAGTTTTTATAACAAGCCGTAATAATAAGGCACTTTTTAGATATAGGAAGCTCTCCACAGGTTCAGATTCATGAAAGGAATGTCCTCGCTAAGGCATGAAACCAAAACATTGCTGAAAATTAATATAAAAAAAAATAAATTAAAAACATTATTTTTTTTAAATGTAAATTTCTTACCTTTCGCTTAATTTCCTAAAAACATTCGTCTGCATATTTTGGATATCATCCCCATTATCACAGAAAACCCTTGCCAGGGTTACTTTTTCAATCTCAGCAATTTGTGCTTTAGAAAACGGTTTCGGTTGCTCGGTACTCGTGTAAAAGTAACGATCCCCACGTTTAGTACGCAACATTTGATCCGCAATAATACAAGAGAATGTTGGGCCAAATAGGGAGTCATCATCCGACCTCTCAGACATACCTCCAACTAACAAATCAATGTCTTTAGGGCTGCGATAGACATTCATTAAAGATTCTATTCTCTGTAATGATTAAAAGGGGGTTTAAAATATTTTAAAAGATAAGGGATGGGTGGGTTTTACCTCTAAAGTCATGACATCTGATAAATCGGTAAAGTCATCAATGTCGGGGAGGCCACATAATTTCCTAAAAGCGGTGTAAGTTGGAAGGCCGTGATCACGACCCCTTTGCACGTCCAAACTAAAAACGTCGAAGCCATAATCCCCGGTACCGTACATTCGGTTTGTAATCTAAGACAAAAAAATGTTAAAATTATTATTTTGTAAAACATTGTTTTGGTTTTGTTTTATTATGGAATTTGAGTGACTTGGGCGCGTCGCGGGATTGTCCGCACCTAAGACGCGGCATGCGGCACGCGGTAATACTTGCCTGTGATTGGTTCGATGCGGTAATACCAGCCCGTGATTGGTTGATGCGACTTACCGCGTGCCAATTATGGAACCGCTTTAAAGGTGGATCCGCAACTCGCGCGTTACGCGGCATGCAGCTTACGGTAACCCGCATTTAGTCTACGATTGGTAAAAAAATTATAATTGACTTACATCTTGGACATAATCCATGTCAAACTTTTGACTGTGTTGGGTAGCTAATCCTCGGATTAAAGCATCTAAATGTCCTGGTTCTTCCACTGTATTCGGTTTGTTGAAATGTTCTCGTAGGTTTAAAGTTATGTTCACTTTACGATTTTCCAAATACAAACTGAAATAATAAAAAATATTCTTGTTTGAACTCTTCAAATATAATTTTATTCAAAATTACGGTGAGGGGGGGGGGGAATCGGCAGTAAAGACACTTGGTGGTAGAAAACCAAGGAGGGATTTTTCTTTTAAATCGTGAAGTTAAGAATTTAGATTCAGGTTTATGTAAGGACCCCAATTATATTCAAGAAGCTCCTAATATGCACCCTACTTACAAATAGTAAAGGTGGATCCGTCAAGCGGAATACGGCATGCGGCGGTAAACCGCATCTAACCAATCGGAGGCTAGTATTAGGTACTAGTCCTTGATTGGTTAGATGCTGTTTACCGCGTGCCGCACCAGAGCGGATCCACCCTAATGTCTCATACAGGCGCGATTTTGGATTTGGCGGCAAATTGAAATTTAACAAATGAAACCAAAATTATACAAAAATCGCAAATCACGCTCGTAACTAAAATCTTTTTCTACCAACCTTAATTTATCTGCCATCAATGAATTAAGAGCTCGAAGTGCCGCAGTAGCAAAACTGTTAGCAACGCTTGGGTCAATATCTTCAGAATAGGCATCCGTAATGCGTATTTTAGAAGAATATTTTCTACCTATAACACGAAAAAAAAACTCTATAACGGAAAATTACACAAATAAAAATCTAACCTACCTAATATAATAGGAACCCATTCATTATACGTAATGTGTTGCATCTCGGCAATAACAAGTCTTCTCGCTTCTTGATATAACATTTCATCATCCCATTCTGGATTCAGAATAGCTAACTCTCCTGCAATTCGATTATGTTCCCTATGCCAAAGTGTATGCATTGCTGTAAGTTGCGGTTGGATATTGACACGGGAATCCCCTATACAGAAAAAAATTAAACTCGATCCCAAAACCATTTAAAAAAAACATACCTGACACAAAACAAGTTGATCCTGGTTGAATATACTGGCATTGATTCGTAGGTGTTAAAGAGATGGGCAAAAAATCGGAATTTAATTTTTTACTAACATGTAAAAGACCTCCGCGGAATTTCCGTAACTGCATCATTTTTCTCATATCAGATCCGTAAATATGTGAAGCATCCAAGAAATGTGTGGCTTGATTAATCTAGAGAAAGAAAGATATTTAAATAATTTTTTGTTAATGATTTAAAAATATTACTTACTTGTTCGAGTGGTCCAAAACTGCAATCACTTCTCATTGCACCCACGGACCGGACATAAGGCATACATTCTAAACTATATTTGGAATAGAAAATATCATCGCTGGGCACCGAAATTGATGCACAGAAAGGGTGGATGTAACGAGGGGATAAATTACTACCATCTGTATCGCAACATTCAATGGTATTATCTGAATGTACTGTAAAAAAAATTTATATTAGTTTCTTGGAGGGTAAGAATATTTTTACTAACTAATGAACTTTTTAAACTCTTAAGAGACTTACCCATTTTATTGGTTGCTGTATGCGCTAAATCGTGTTCAACAAACTGGCTCCATTGCATTACAGCTAAAGTTAATTCATTATCCACAGTATCACGATGTCTGCAAACGCTTGTGCTGATCAATCTTGCTGACGGAAGTGCAAATTTACGATTAACTGATCTACGAATTTCTTGTACCCCATCTAGGTAATGACCTGGGAGAAGTCTTTTGTAACCGGTGTATGATTTACCACGTAACCCATCGTATTGGTTATTACATGAACCATCTAATGAGCGATATTTTGAGTTTAACTCTTCTTCGGTACAGGAATTACGGATGCTGGGACATGATGAACGCATAGGGGTTAACATTAGGTTGTATTTGGAAATGTATTTTACACAATCTTGGGGACTTAAGTTATTTCTGAAAAATAAAAGAATATTGTTAGACTACTTAGTGACTTAGAAAACCCACAATAAGATTTCTTGGTGTTAGACTTAGAAAAACTATTTTTGATTTGTTTGGCTTTTCACTAGTTTGTTCCTTAAGGATTAGGTACTACTAACGAAACCCTAGATTACCCCCTACTTATGATTTTTTGGTCTGTATCAACCCCTTAGTTGACAAAAAAAACACAGATAAAGAGAACCTACAGGTTTTGATTTGTTTGGCTTTTCACTAGTTTGATTTTTTAAGGATTAGGTACAACTAATGAAACCCTAGATTACCCCCTACTTATGATTTTTTGGTCTGTATCAACTACTTAGTTGACAAAAAAAATACAGATAAAGAGAACCTACAGGTTTTGATTTGTTTGGCTTTTCACTAGTTTAATTTTTTAAGGATTAGGTACAACTAACCAAACCCTAGATTACCCGCTACTTATGATTTTTTGGTCTGTATCAACCCCTTACTTGACAAAAAAACAGAGATAAAGAGAACCTACAGGTTTTGATTTATTTGGCTTTTCACTAAGTTTGTTTCTAATTATTTTTGAATTTTTATAACGATTACAGTTATTAAAATTAAAGTCTTCCATGATTTTGATTCTTTGGTCTTTATCGAGCTAATAATTGACAAAAAGAAACAGAAGTATACAAACATAGGGGGGGGTGCTACAAATTTAAGGCAAACTGTTTCCACGACTTCTCAGGCTTTTCACCAACGGATCCTAATCAATGGGGTTTTATGAGATATTTTTTAAATGACCCGAATTCTGTTTGTTTTTTCTAACAGATTTAACGAACGTTATTTTACTATTTAGGAGTCAAGATAAAGGGAACCTACACGTTTAGACGCCCCTACTCAAATTTACAAACGTCCCTATTCAAAGTTTCTCATTTTTTAAAATTTATTTTAAAAGTTAAATTAATAAAAAAAAATCAAACTTACCTATTGCAATGAATATTCATAAGATGCATAGTTGCCCTAGTAGCAATAAGTGCACTTCTTCCTTGTCTTAAAGCTTCAACTTCAGGTTCTGATTCAATAAGTTGTCCATGTGAAGGACTGCCTGGTTTGATGTGGATATTTGACCAAGCAAGGTTCATTTCTAGCCTTTGCATACGATTTACTATTCCAGTAGCAAAACTAACGGATCTGTTTAAGTCCTTTTCGCAAATCTTCAACTTGATCTGTGGTTGAAGTTCGGCAAGTGCGTTAGGATAGAAAAAGGCAGGTCTATCGTTATCTACGAAAATTAAACTGAATTATTTGATTGTTTTTTGGATTGTTAGAATAAAGTTGTCGCTACAATAACGGTGGAAATGGAAGGGCGAGAAAAATCGCGTTCGTGGGAATTTTCTCGTCAGTCTATTCGCACCCTAAGGTTATTATGGCGACAACTGCTTACGTTTACCAAAATAATTGAAAAAAGCTCTGAATTTTTAGAATTTGCATTAAAATTAAGCACGGCAATGTTAAGGTAAATGTAAGCATACAAACTACTTATAAAAATAATTTTTTAAGCACTGAAAATAAAATTTATATTCAATCAATGCTTAAAAATTCTATAAATCTATAAAAACAAGCATAGCTTGTTATAAAATGATAAATTTTATGAACTGAACCCACTAATAATTATAAAACTGTTTTGTAGAGGTAAATATGAACAAATCCATCATATCTTATATAAATAAATTTGAACACAGTACAACAAACCATGCTTGTTGATAAATCATGGGTAAACTCATTTCAGAATTGTTAAAAGTATCGATTTTTAATTTAAACCGATTTTCCATTCGTTACCCTTAAAATAAATTTATTTTGTACATAAGGCTGAATATTTTCTTCATAATTCTGAAACTTATTTACAGGAACAATAAATTTTCAGTAGCAGGTAATTTTTTTGAATACCAATTCTGTTAGCAATACTTTGTAAAAAAAAAACAAAAAGCCCCTTTGATTCATCAAGTGTGGTAGGGTATTATTCGGACACAACCCGAAGTTTAAATGCCCTACGACTTCCTGAGGAATCGCTTGGGAGAATTAAAGGTAACAATTCTTACCTCTACAAATTTAAGCACAAACAGGATAATATAATCCTGAGTTTGCATACGAAAAAAAAATGGAAATCCATTATAAAGATGGAAAAATGGACACAGAGAAGCTATAAGCTTTCTCTGTGGCTTTTTTGCTATCTGGTTGGTTTATAACAACCTATAAAAGAAGATTGTTTGTATAACTTGGAAAATAATTCAATTGTAACTCATTTCCACTCACAGTTGGTGGGTTTTTCATTTTTTTTGGTTTCAAGTGTTTAGTGGGTTTCTCTTCCGTTACATGCTCCGTGATTTTTGAAGGAATTAATAATGTGTTTATATTTTATTTTTGTTATCCAGGGAAATTTGTAATTTCCTGTTTTGCATAAACAGAGATTAACTTATCGCATACGTAAATCTGTAAACCTCGAGTAAACAACAAATATTGTTTGGTTCTATACTCAAAAAACAGATTTAATAAAAATTTGTACGTTAATTTTCATCTAAGGACCACCCCGTAGCCCGTATAGAGGTAATTCCGAGGGGTAAACCACGCTAAAAGTTACCAATGAAAAATTCCCAAAACTTCTTCCGGATTTCCCTGCGACTACCCCAAGACTTCCCCGACTCTCTCAAACTTCATTAAGGCTTCCATGACTAACCGAACTTCCTCAATACTTCCCAAACAACCCCCAGATTTCCCCAAGATATTTCAGACTTCTCCAAGATTTCATAAACTCGGGCAAGACTTCCCAGGCGGCCCCCAGTCTTCCCAGAAACTAACCCAACGTCCTTAATAAATCTCAAACGTTGCCGGAGCTACCATAACTTTCCCAAGACTTTCCAAACAACTCCCAGACTTCCTCCAGACTTCCCCGCGACTTCCCAGACTTCTGAGAGATTTCACAACCTTCCATAGGACTTCCCAAACGACGCCTAGACTTCCTCAAGTTTTCCTCGAGACTGCCATAGGTTCTATGAAACTTCCCAGATTACCCGAACTTTCTCAAACTTCCCCGAGCCTTCCTCGGGACTACCCTAAAGTCTCTTAAGATTTCCTAAATGCCTCTCAGACTTCCCTAAGACCACCCGGACTTCCTCAAACTTCCCCGAGCCTTCCTCGGGACTACTCTAAAGTCTCTTAAGATTTCCTAAATGCCTCTCAGACTTCCCTAAGACCACCCGGACTTCCTCAAACTGCCCCGAGCCTTCCTCGAGACTACCCTGAATTCTCTTATACTTCCTAAATGCCTCCCAGATTCCCCGAGACCGCCTGGACTTCCTCAAACTTTACCAAGACCTCCCCTGGACTACCCTATATTCTAAGAGACATGCCAGATGCCTCTCAAACATCGCCGATACCGCCCTAACTTCATCAAGAGTTCCCACATGCCCCTTAGACTTTCCCAGGACTATCCTAATTTCTCCTAAACTTCTTCAAACTCCGCCGGGACTACCGTAACGTCTCTAAGGTTTCCTCATACTTGCCCGGGACTGCCCTAACTTCTCCGAGACTTTCCTGATACTACCCTAATTTCACCAAGACTTCCCACAGGTTTTTCAGAGTTTCCCAAGAGTACCCTAATTTCTCCTAAACTTCCTCAAACTTCCCCTGGACTAACGAAATATCTCCGAGGTTCCTCACACTTGCCTGGGACTACTCTAACTTCTCCCAGACTTTCCTGAGGCTACCAGAACTTTCCCAGGGCTTTCCCGGTACTACTCTAACTTCACCAAAACTTCCCACATGTTCTTCAGACTTTCCTGGGACTACCCTAATTTCTCCAAAACTTTCTCAGACTTCCCCGGCACTACTCCAATGTCTCTGAGGTTTCCTCATCCTTTCCCGGGACTACCCTAACTTCTTCGAGACTTTCCAGGCACCCCGAAGACTTTCCTGAGATTGCCCAAACCTACCCAGGACTTTCCCGGGACTACCTTAACTTCTCCTAGCTTTCTCAGATACCCCAAGACTAACCAGACTTGCACAAACTTCCCTAGGACTACCCTGGCGATGTAAAGCGGCCCACTCACCTACAGTTCGCCTGCAGTCCATGCCTGCAGTCCGAATGGACTGCAGTCCAACTTTCGGCACACACATGCAGATATCCGACAGGTCCCTGCCTGCAGTCTTGGCATGTTTCAACAAAACTGCGTGTGTGTGCCACTATATCTTAAGTTTTAATCTGCAGGCGAAATATTTAAATCAGTTTGAAAATTTAGGCAAGATCTGCAGTTAATTCAATAAAATGTGCGACAAAAATACAGAGTTTGTGACGGAATTTATTGAAATTTATCGTCAGTCTATGGAAAATAAAGGGTAAATGTTACTCCGATCGCAAACTAAAAGAAAGAGGTTATGCAAAATTATTGGAGTTTTACAAAACTGTTAACGAAAAGGCAACTATAGACCTATAGACCTTGGTTTCACTTAACAACAACACAATTAGCAACATACATAACTTTCTTTTCCTGGATATCAACATTTTTAAAGTCCTAGACTATCATAAAACAAATGCTTGAGCCAGACTTCAGACCGAAACTGCTAGTAAACTTAAGATGTGTGTTGAATTTAAAGATGGCCTGCAGGCCGTGGACTGTCAGTTCACGGCCTGCAGATTTGGACTGTCGTGTAGTCTGAATAATGTGTGGCGAACATCAGTTTTTGCCTGCAGTCCTAGACTGTCAGTTACAGCCTGCAGGAAAACTGCAAGTGAGTGGGGGCCTTAAGTACCTACAGTGGTACGTTGTACCTAGACCAAGTGATTTATCCCTCGGGGATATTTCTTATATACTGATGAACTACCTGGTAGTTCGCTTTACATTTGCGATAATTTTTTCCCCAAAATATAAACACATTATCCAAGGTGTCTTACACACTATATGGTATAAGTGCGGCTTGTACCTGAGAACGGGTATGTAGTGGAAGGTGCGACAGTTGAACCAATGTTCACTGAATGTAAGGACAGCATCCAAAGTAACACCCCCAGTAGATGCATGGCTAACCTTTGACGCATCATCTTTGAAATGACACCTGTAATTAAAACACAAATATTAATTGTTAATTCTTAAGCACACAAACGAACCTGACAAGAATGAAGGCCAAAAAAATATTTGATCGTAGGTATGTTACGTAACTTTTACGTAATTACAAAACAAATTTGATGTAAGCTTACTTTAAATATTAACACAACGTAATTAAACATCCGGTTAATTGGATAATAAAAGATTTTGATATAAAAATATTTTTAAGGCGGGAAATTCAAATATGCCCAAATATTTTTCAAGGCGGGAAATTCAAATTTTATTGTAAAACTGAAGCAAAAATTGATATCAAATTAGTACCTTCTTCTGTCAAGGCTTAACACCGACCTCAAAAAATATGGTTGCCACACCTTTTTTTATTAAAAATATATCGGTTTCGACCTTCACTAAACTCATCAACACAAAAAAATTATAACGTAACACAAACAAGGTCGGTTTAAATTATAAAATTTAAAACGTATTATACGAATTTATATTTTGCTCTCAAAATGCGATAAAATTATATGAAGCGCATTGTTTTAAATTACCACTTCGTTCAACCAGGTACATAGCTTTAAAAACATTCATTAAATTGGGCATAGGTAAAACAGAAATTTAAAAATAGATCTTATCCTTGAAGATAATTGTTTGTGTATGAGTACAATTTTCTTGCCACAGACTCTAGGTCAGTTATTTAAAGTAAGAATAAATAATTAAGGAATATACAATAGTGGACAAATTAAATGTTCTAGAATTTATTTTGATTAGCTCTCTCATAAAATCACGCCCCAAACAGACTGAGGGTCCCATAGACAAGAGAATCTTTCAATTAATTGCTATTAATCAGTGATCCTCGCGTGGTAGGTACCTTTTAAGGGGGACGTACTCAGGAGATTTTGGGAAATTGTTCTATACAAAAGTAGGTGTAGGTACCTCATGCTTCGATTTAAAACTTCCAGAACTTTTCTTATAAAAAAATTCTAAGACGACCTTGAATTATTCGTAAAGACGGTTCATTATTTTAATATTTTTGCAATTCAATATCCACGCGCACATAATTACTAATAAGCTCAAAGTTCGCCTCGATTAATAAAATTTTAAATTTATGATAATCATTGTTTACTCATTTTGAAAACAGACTTAACGTTTTGTGTGATGAAAGTTTAAAAAAAAAACGATACTCGTTCCAAAGTACTTTGATTATATTATAATAGTAAGGCAGCAGCTTCCAAGTGCAACAAGTACAAGAATTTAATCGTACGCGCCTCGGTTACGAAACGGAAACAAGAAGCACGCGGCCAGCGAATGATCAAGAAATATGGGAAAGCGTATGAAAGTTCCGCGGTCACTGATCAGTTAGTTCTATTGAACTTTATTTTTAATCAAAACTTCATTTTTAGGTCGAGATACTTTCCCCGTTTTACACATTTTACTATTAAGAGGTTTGGTAGAACGAGGTGTTCAAAATTAATTCGGAAAGCCCCGAAAAGAATTTAGTTTCATTCAAAATATTCTTTGGCCGGTCCATGGGTGTAAGAAAAAGGTCTTTTGCAGGCCCACAGTATAACTTGAATTCAGAAACACAGGACTTAGCCTAAATGTTCATTTTTCAAAATTAGACATACCAGAAGCGCATCTTTTATTAAAATATATTTATGAAGGGGAATCCCCCACATGAAGTGTCCAAAACTTTTGGGACAAATAAAAAATTTATTCCCTTGAATTTTTAGTAAATGGTAGACTAGAAAATTTTATCTCAATTCAAGCGATAGACAATTGTTTACTTAACATCATATCCAAAATTAAAAAAATTATATACAGGGTGTTCGAGAATCTTGCGACTTCTTTTATAAAACGACGATATTTTTTTTACAATGTAGCGGAAATTTTCCTAACTTTCCGAGTTCCAAAACACTTAAAGAATTTTTAAAAGAAAATATACAGGGTGTTGCGTCTGATAATAAAATTATTTTAGTGTTTTCTGATAAAAATAAAAGTCCATTTTCCTTAGAATAGTAAAAAGGAAACATTTTAATTTCTAAAAAATTACAGAACGAAATTAATAAACACCTAACCTTATACAGGGTAGGTCAAAAGGTAAACTTTAATAGGAAAATAGTACTTGGGATTTACATTTCAGATTAGTTTGCTTCTGAAGAATTTTCCTCAAAAACAGAATTTCGACCATATAATATTAAAATATACAGGGTGTTTTATCAAATTCCTAATACAGGTTACCAAAATCCCGAATCAGAGAATTTTTTTGTAATTATTAACAACAAACAAGAGATCTTAAAGTTCATTGAACGTTTTACTCACACAAACTTTACGAGTAGAGAAACGTTTTTAAAGATTTAATTTAAAAATAGATTAGTAGCTTGTTGGTTTGAGAGTGGAACTATCTGGTTTTTAAAAATTAAAATCAAATTAACACAGTTAACCTCATCCAAATGTTGATACAGAACGTTTAAAAACAATTAAGATGAGTCAAGTGTGTTTTAAACATCTTGAATGAAATATTTTTGGCTTCTTTACAAAAATACACAAGGCGAGTCTTGAAACTGCTGTAATTCTTTTTTTATTATTAAAAGAGGTTTGTCAAAAGAATTCTTTTACAATAAAATTATATTTTATTGGAATTTTTGAAAATTACAAATCTGAAAAGTAATCTTGTTACTAAAAGTAAATATTGTTTTGTAATTTTTGTATCCTTATAGATATTAATGTGGAATAGGTACTTAAAATTTTCCACTACAATATCGAGCACAGCCAACCAACATTGATCTCCTGCAAATATTTGTAGTAGATTTTATTCTCTGGTTACCACCAATCAGGTGTGCATAAACAACTTATGGTTACCGACTTCTTTTAAAGATTAAACTATAAATAGTTTTACTACTGCACTTTATATTCTGTGGGGTAATAATAAACTTAGGTAGAGAGGTATGAATCCAATTTTAAGATCTGATTTAAGATAAAATATGAGCCATCTACAGGGTTTGCTAAAAGTTTTTTAAGCACCAACGCCAACCTCCCCTGAAGGATATTAAAATATTTAATCAAAACAGAATTAAATCGATCCAACAATTATTGCTCTCTAAACCAAAATTTTTTTGTTAGAAACCAAAAACCCAAGCAAACTTTAATATTTAAATAAAAATATTTGGTACCAATTTTGTGTAACACCATCCCTTAAAAATATTAAAAAACATTTGGGTTTAATGACGAATTTTTTAACACGAGAACAAAATATCTAAATTTTTAAATCTTTACCCCCAAAGCTCTCTCCCCCTAACATCAATTTTTTAATAATTTATTAAAAAAATCCAACTCACCGGTAATAAAAAAAATTAAAACAAATAAAGGACACTTGTTAAAATGGCACAAAGTTTGCTCACAAATCGACGTGGTTTTGAACAACGCTTTCTGTACGTAAACAACTCTTAAAAGCGACCGAACGCGAACTGATAATATTGCGGTTCGCGGGCGTTTATAATTAAACGACGAAGTCACATGGTCAACAATAATAACAACCGGCTTTTATTTTAAGAATAGAATGCCCAAGAATCTATAGCGAATTTACGTACGTGTTACTCATTGCATCTAATTTGCATTTGGGGTTGTAGAAAGTTGCAAGGGACTGTCCCTAAATAATCATCCAAGAATCTAATAAAATATAATTATGTTTTATTAACAATTAAATATTCCAAGACTTGTCACTTGTATAATATGTTATGTTATATTTTTAGGGACGCTTATCCTTCCCCCCTCCCCAAATCAACCCTAAATAATAATTCACCCTACTGCATAGAAAAATATTTTTGCCGCATCAGTTGAATATAAGACTCTTTTTATCTGTGATTGTTGGACTTGATTTTTGGGAAGCACCATCTTACCCTCTTACCCTCCCCCCTTATCCTCCCTAAACTTCAAAAATTTACCTTCTTTCTAGGTAGGTAAATTATTTCGAACAACCTCCCAACTCGCCCCCTTTAAGCCTTCAGTAGATTAAAAAAGGCAATAATTATCTACTCCTTTTTCTCCCCCGGAATGTCATCCCCTCTCCCCTCCTTGTAAAAGTATTACAAAAAAAACAAATTCAATTTAGTAGGTACCATTACATCTACGTTTATAGTCTCATTCTCTCCGTCTTTCTATAACCCCCACCCCTTCTTCTGTTTTCCTCCTCTATTCATTTTTAGCCCATACCTAATACGTGCATCTATTTCGGAAGAGGGTGCAAGCATCTTCTGTCTCATATTCGTAACATTGGATCTACCCATAAAATAAAAGTTTTTATATTATTTTATGGATCTACCTTAGCAGTCAGTGATTCGCATTTCCTGGTCCTTCTACAGCTTCCCCCACCAATTCAGTTTTCGTCTCCCCCCCCCAAGGGTACAAGCATCCCCAATCACAAATCCCCCACCCCCACTTCAAGGTAGACATAAAATAATAATAAATTAAACCCATTAATGTTATCTCTAAATGTCTCGTCGAGCCCCCAAATTTCGTAATTGAAATCTTTTTATGACACTGGTATTTTTTTCTACTGTAGTAAACAGAAAGATAACCCATAAGTTGTCTATTTTCAGAAAAAATCACAATCTTATCTTAATCATTATTAGTTTTTTTACTTAATCACCCTCTGATTGTTCTATAAAGTAAAATCACGCATGCAGAATGTGATCTTGTTAACTTTACCTAACAATTACCCTTGATTCATAAAATCGTCTATTTTTGTTCAACAGCATTCCAGATAACATACATTTGGTAGTAACATTTCTAAAGTCGTTAGTCATTGTTAATTAACCATAAATTCTTAACAAAAGGGAACAGTTTATAATCAAAGGAAATATTTCAACAAAGCTGAAAAATGATTTTGCTCTTTATTAATTTGAAGAATTTTACAACCTTATAATAAGCTGCATTATATGCTCGTTACATAATACTAAGTATAAGATTTGAAAAAAAATTTTACAACAATTACAAAGGCCTCCCTGATTTTTCCTATTTGCCTACAGAGCAACGAAAGGGGCGTGACTAAGCACGTAGGTAATCTTTTTGTCTCATTTGACGTGACTATTTCAAATATTTCTAATGAAGGTGAATCAACTTCTTGCAATTCTAATTAAACGTTTTTTGTTTGCGTCAAAAAAATTAAATAAAATCCCCATTATTAGCACCTGTTTCATTGTCAGCTTTGCATCTGCATTTTTGCGATCATTGACGAGACCAAACAAGAAAAGAAATTTCCCAGTTCCAGTCTGGCAATTACCAGGACATTATTCTGGTAATTTTACCACGTCAGCCCCCTCACTAAGAAATTCCAACGGAAATTAAAAAAGTCGTACAAAACCACAATCCATTAAAGTAAAAAATTAAGGGTTTTAAATGTTACTAAGAAATTTATTTGTTTTAAATGAAAAAAAATTCCAGGGACGTATCCGTATCAAAATTTTTAACACCAATTCTGAACATTTTAATTATCTACAACCTTTTTATATTTTAATAATAATTTGCTTTATTCTTGGTTCAATTTGGCCAATAAAATCAGTTACTATTTCTGTTGGGTAAATGACATCTATTTTTTTTATTAATAAACAGTTTAGATCACTTGCTACTATATAAGGAATGGCCTATACTTGAACCTTTGCTCCTTTATCATTAAATTTATTGTTCAATCAATTAAGATTGTTTTAAAATACATTTGGCATTGGTTTTATTAATTGATAGTGAATAACAAAAAAATAAAACTGTGGTAGGTACCATACAAACATCAACAGGATTAATCTTGGCCGGAAATGTTTATTTACTATGAATTTCCGTTTCGTTTTAACTGTGGATGGTTTATTTAATGAATGACGAATTCTCTTTAGGCATAGTAGCTCCTACTACTACTTTCTTAATTAATTGAATGAAATTATTCATTAAGCAATCAAAATTAAACGTTCAGTACAAGAACCTAAATTGGATTTACGAGCCTATAATACCAGAAAGAAAACAAACAAGGCATGAAAAGTATAGTTTAAAAAAACCTAAGCTAGCAGTGCTAATTGGTGCAAAACAAAGACAGAATTTTGGGCCACAGGATCGTCTTATTGTCATTTTAAAATAATTTCTTACAGTTTAAAGCTATTGGGTCACAGTCGCGTTTTGAAAAAATAAATTTTCTATGGTTCAAAAGAGTGCGAGCTAACGTGCTTGTCTGTGTACTAAATGGAATGCACGCATGTGATTAGTCTGACGGTCCACAGGCCCAAACTATTAACGTTAGACATAAACTTTCCGGAAGTTTTTTGTAGAAAATTTTATTTTCTACAACATTGGTCTTATATTATTTTGCGCTATCTTACGCCGTTTTCGCCACGTTTCCGTTTAAAGCGATTGGCGCTGGTATTTTACGAAGCGCTAAATTGAACGCGTGCAGCGGTTTAGTCTGACGGTTCTCAGGCCCGAACTATTAACCTCAGACAAAAGTTTTCTTATAGTTTCTTGTAGGAAATTTAATGTTCTACAACTTTGATTTTATATTATTTTGCGCTAACTTGCGCCGTTTTCGCTAAGTTTCCATTTAAACCTAGAACGCTGGCATTTTACGAGTCGTTAAATAGAGCGCGTGCATGGGTTTACTCTGATGGTTCCCAGGCCCGAACTATTCACTTTAGACAAATGTTTTGCTAAAGTTTCTTGTAGGAAATTTTATTTTCTACAATTTTGGTCGTATATTATTTTGCGCTATCTTACGCCGTTTTCGCTACGTTTCCATTTAAAGCTATAACGTTTTTCCAGCCTCATTAGCGCGGGACAATTTACAAGACAGTAATATTTACAAATTTGAATTATTTCGGACGAGGCAGTAGCCGAGTCCTATAATATCAAATGGGTTTAAAGCGTACCCCACCGTGTAAAATCTCGCTGGACGCAACTCAACAAAATATACAAGGTGTTTCAAAAATTCTTCTTTGGGTTAAACTTAAATTAAAACGGTTATGATTCATTTTTCCCAGCAAATGTTTGTGTTTAAAAAAAGCATTTAATTAATAAATTTCCTCATTGTAAACAACAATTAAAAATTCCGCTAAAAGACACTTAAATGTTACAAATATCACGCAGTGGATACGTGACTAAGAAGGGGTTTCGAAAACTACCAGTATGTTAATGGAAATTTTGTAGAAATATTTTAATGTCAAAGATTGCAATTGCAAAAACTAAGACCTTCTCATAATAAAACTATTTCTTTTAGTAGTAACAATTAATTAATAGAACAACCAGAAGCCTTCATAATAATTCCCTTTTTTTTCTGGTAAATAATTAAACCGCACAACTAATTGTGGTTTCAAAATTCGATGAGTTAAATCAATCACGTGGATTTTACATGACTGGTTTTTTTGATGTGACATATTTTAATTAATAATTAAGGAGAAAAATTCCTGTTCTAATAAAACTGCAACTGTTTTAGTCACCACATTCACATATTTGTTATAATTATAAACATTATACATCCTTGTTCCCTTGAGCTTAGTGCGAACCTTTAAAAGTTTGCATAATAGTTTTAAAATGAATAACGAAATTTTTTGTCAAGTAAACAGGAAAATTTCATTAACATTTTTATCTGGGATAATTGGAGAGAAATATTCCACTCAGATGTTTAGTACTTTCCCGTATTTTTAAACCAATAATGCTTTTTGAGTCCCGTAAAGGCACTTTCGTGATGTATTCCTTATAAACAATTTTTTTTTGCATGCGCTTGAATTAACAAAAAGTTTAAGTCGTCAATATTTAATATTTGAACTGAATGTGAAGAAAGCCTAATAGGATAAATAAATAAATTGGGTATGAAAATTTTCTACTTTGATTAAATAAATGCTCGCTTCTACGTAGTTTTGAAACTTCACTTTGATGCCCCCAATTACGCTCTCCAAAATAATGAATACCAAAATTACTGTTAACTAATGTTTTTGTTCTGACGTAAATGTAATGATAATGCACCATGACAAACATTTAAACTTCTGACCTCTTCTACAAGAAATATTCTTATCAAATTTTATGAAATTGTATTAGAAATACTACGTGCCCGTACGATGTTAAATTCTGTGACCTTTTAAAAAGATGATTTAATTCGTGTTTCAGGAAATATTGTTTAACAAATGTTTATTCGGAAATTTAACAAAACTAACTTCAAAAGAACTAAAATTTTAATAATTCTTGAAATTTATGTAAACAACAATAAAAGAAAAAAGTTGTTTTTCTTGTTAGAAATAAAGAATCTATTACGAAATATTTAGAACTATGCTTTCAAGAAGGAAATTTTTCATTCATTCTGAAATGCTCAGAAATATTTTTCATGGTCCTGAAAATTTTCAGAAGAAAGTACATTTACAAGTCTGAAGAAAAGGTTCCTATTACGGGGTTTCTGTTAAAATATCGCTCCCACTCTCACAGGAAAGTTTATTGGGGGGTCCTGAAAATTTCCTGAAAAATATTTTTTCCTGAAAATTTCAGAAGAACGTTTAAATTTACGCATCCACAACACTGAAATAAAGCTTTGGAATTGTTGATAAAATATCACCCCCGTGAAGGGTTCTTGGAAGTTCAAAAAAAAATTCCTGAAAATGTCCTAAAAAAATTTTCATTGCAGATTCATAATCCTGAAAATAAAAATTCCATGATTTTAGAGTTTCTACTACGAGGTTGTTGAAAAGATATCGTCTCCTTATCATTCTATCAGGGACACCTCGTAAAGGGTTCCTGAATATTTTCAGAAAAATGTTACGTTCACAAGTCTGAAAAAAAAAGATTCAAACTTTCAGGGTTCTTATTATGGGGTTTCTGTTACAATATCGCTCCCCCTTTCACAGGAAAATTTTTTTACTGGTCCTGAAAATTTCCTGAAAAAAAACTTTTCCTGAAAATTTTAGAAAAAAATTTAATTTCACCTTCACAATTAATCCTGCAAATAATAATTTTCAAAATTTTTTGTATTACAGATTTTCTGATAAGATATCAACCCCTTGTAGTACCGCTTCAATTGTTGCTAATTTGAAGTAGAAAACTTTCCTTTAATAAAAAAAAGTACGGAAACTTACAAAACACGAAACAATGAAGATAAGAGAGAATAAAGTGAATTGGCCTTAATTTCCCCTCCATATAATATTACCTACTTGACGTAATTAATTATCATCTTCTAATTGTATTTATCTAGCAATATTTAAGCACAAATACGATAAGAGATGTTGCGTGGTCGTAGGTTTTATCTTTTTAACCATCCTGGTTTAGTTTTGCGTATGTGTTGGTAATATTATTAGTCCGTTAATATTATCTTTTTGGGGTATCAGCAAAGTTTTAGATTTAACATGACGCGGTTCCAGGTTCAATACCGACAATAATCATTATGCAGGCTGTTGCGTAATTTTATTTAATAAAAAATTCAGATTAAGAGAAAAAAATGCTGAAAAGATTTGCCTTTAAAAATGCTTGTATTTTCTTCTACAAAATATTAAGTTTTGCAAAAATGTTGTTGTTGTTGTTTACTAAAGTCGCTAATGGTGTGTTTCCGTTCAGGATAAAATAATCATTGTGTTCTAGTTGAATGGAATATAGTTAGTAGTACCAACGCTTCTAAAATATTAAGTATTCACGTGCATATTTATTGAATAATAGTATTTACCGTGAAATCTTAATCAAATCCGCGTGCCTATGATTTATTCAAAGTCGTCTTTAAAATAATTTATATGCAAACTCGTGTTCGTTACCACACATCTTTAAATATTCATAAAAAATGACACACACATAAAGCAGCTACTATGTAAATCACCCTCACGTATTTTGATTAAAATAATTCTTTGTTTATCTGAAGAAATTTACATACAGTTAATATTTAAATGAGGAAGTTATCTAAAGGAACTACTAAGTATCACATGCTACCATGAGCAATCTTTTAATGATTCATTCATAAAAGGTACTGAAATTATTATTATTATAATGGATTTTATAGATTTAGGATTGTTTAAAAAAAAGTTTCTGGCATTTTGGACTAATAAGTATAGGGTGGGGCAAGGGGGTTGCGTGGAAGTTCCATAGCTCCCACACAGTAACAGATACAAAAAAAAATTCTAATGCAGATGTAAATTCTGGATAAATGCGCATACATTGAAATTATTTTCAAATATACAGGGTGTTACAAAAACGTGTGGCATGCTTAAGGGTATTTTTTTAAATGGCAATGCCTTGAATATTTTTGCATATTTAACACTTCTCTTGGGATGTTTATGTAATGAATGTGAAAAGAAAATTTCTTCTGAAAAGTTTCAGGAAAATTCATGTTTTAGATTATCAGTAAGCTCTCAGCGAACTTTCCCTGAGAGAAAGGGGGTGACATTTTATCATCCACCGCGTAATAAAAGTTCTAAAATATTGAATTTTTTACTTTCGTATGAAAAGTATTTGTCCTGAAATTTTTAGGAAAAATCCCTGTTTTTCATCTCCGTTAACCCATGAGCCCCATCAAACCCATGGGGGGGGGGGAAATATTATCAAGAAACCCATATAAATGGTAAATTTTTACTCTCAGTATTCAGATCGCAAGGAAGTGCTTCTTAAATCTTAAAGCAATTTTTTTTCTCCTTTCTCTTGAATGGCAGCTAAAGTTATTAAATCATTTTTTTTCCTTTAAATATGGCACAACACAATCATATCATTAAAACGTTATCTTTTCACCAATACGGGGAGATAGCCGCTCTAACTATAAATATGTCACACTATCAGCAACAAACTGCAAAAATATTTACAATTATCAAAAATTCGAGGTCGTCTAATATCAAATTGATAAGAAGCTATAAAGTTTGCTATTATTAAATAGTAATTAAAAATAAAATATAGGTATTCATCATTTATTTCTGTAATTTAATTTGAATCTAAAAAGAATAATCTTCTACCCGAAATGCAACATTCATACAAACCACGCCCATGACTAGAAAGCAAAGACCTGATTGGTTCGTTGTAAAAGGGCCGCCTACTTTTATTTTAGCGGGAAATTCAAATTGTATACTGTTCTAAAAGCGATTTATGAAGTATTGAACTTAATCCAATCCTGTAAGTATTTGGAACAGTAAAAGACAGAGTAATTATCTAAAAACATAACACCTCGTCTTGTGAATGGAAGTTTTAAGCGGAAATCAAATTTGAGTGCAAACAAACAATCATAATATGTAAACAGGTGTGTGTATGTTGACCCAGGTACACGGTACACCTATCATCAAGGTCGTGTTTTCTGTTGACGAAGAACCGGAGAGGCGAGCACGCTGTTTTCGCGTGAATTGGATACATTATATTCAGAAATAGATTTGAGCTGCATAAAAAAAATGTTAAGTAGGTAAATATGCATGGGACGTATTAGGTGACCATCGTAGGTTGACATTTATTTTTAGTAAGTTACTACTAGAACTTTCTTTAGATTTTGAAATCGTGCGTAGACTATAAATATTTAAAAACTTTTTATAAGTTTAGAAGTGGTGGGCGAGAGGAAAATAAATTAAATGGAATATCAATTTTTTTGTTTAACTACTCCACTGAATGTTAAAGGTGAAACCCGTATTTATGCGTTTTAACTACGCCACTGGAAGTAATTTTCAAACACCTCCTTATCCATTGCTCCACCAACGAATATTACTATAAAAAATATTACCTACATCAAAATAAACATTTAGAAATGTCTAAGTAATTTATATCCTACGCCACTGGTCGTGTAATTTTTTTATAAAAATAAATTAATTTACCTTTTAACTACGCCTCTGGTCAATTAATTAAACATTAATAATTACCGGCAAACAAAATTAATTTCAGGTAATATTTAGCTATAAAATGTATTTTTCCAGTGGCGTACCTAATTCCTGGAAAAAATATATTTTGTCTCAAATTTTATTAACAAATCCGTGTTATTGCAACCTTGTATAATCATTTGACCTCCATCTTTCAAATGTTTTCAAGGAGAAGCTTCAGATTATCATCAAATGTGACCTAAAAAACGATGGGGGCTCGTCAATTGCGTTGGCAATCGTCATAAGGGTAACCTCTGATTTCTGACGGTCTCAAATTGATTCCTAAGAATTAAATCTTAGTTTGCCTTGTCGTAGTATCAAGGCGTAAAAAATTATTCAAAATAAGAGGTCAATGTAAGCGAAACTTTCACTTTACAAAAATTACTCTTCACGTCTAAACTTTCTTGCAAGAAAGGTGGGATAATTATTTTTTTAGGAACTTTAAATGAACAAACTTTGACGGATAGGTACATTTTAGGGGCGTTCCATACCAAATAAATTAATTTCCTTCCTGGTACAAATCTCTTTCTCTCGCTATCACTCCTCTCACTCTCTCTCTCTCTCTCTCTCTTGCACATACACCGTATTTTTCATCTAAAAAAGACAGTCAATGCAAATATCTAATATTTTACAAAAATAGTCTGCCATGCCAGACATAATAAATTAAAAAAAATTACAAGGTTGGGGTAATGAACTAAACCTCCTTTTGTCCCCCCCCCTTCTTCTACATATTTTAATCAAAAAATTCATCAAGTCATTGACTTCAATATCCAATACAAATATTCTCTAAAGAAACAAGCATTTAATTAAAAAATAAATTTTTACATCTTCCAGTGGTGTCCAAAATGTTATTTTTCTTTATATCCACAAAGAAACTTAAAATAAAGCGTGATTTTGTTTATCAAGCTTTATATTCTTTATTTTCTGTTGTTATTAACATTAATTATTGGGGAAAATTTAATTTGGGCCAAACCAAGAAGGGGAAACGAATAAATTTAGAAAAATTTACTACCGCTATGTTGCTCTACTGGAATCCAATTAAAGAGTTTGTTGAACTTTAACAAACACCACTGCTAAACGATTTCATTAACTGAACAAAAGGTTTGAAAAATAAGGTGCTTAACTACAACCAACAGCAGTGATGCATCGCAGATCGTATAATAAATAATGATTGGGGGGGTTGGGAGTCACTGCAAAGCATAATAATCTGATTTTTTTTCTTTCTTAGGCGCTAACTACCAAGTACAGTCTCCCTTATTGTAATAATTAGTAAAAAACAAAACAAAAATAATCATGGATGGGACTCGAACCCAGGACCTCTCGGTTGCTAAGTGAACCCTCAACCATCTAGCTACTCTAAATAAATTCAAAATATTGATTTTTTTTCTATAATTTCTGTAAATTATTATTTTTCATAAAAGAGCATATTAATATCTTTAAGTTTTGTTTCCATGGTAACACCCAAATAATCAGTTTCGTGCCCCAAGCGGACTTTCCTGCCGCTCGCAGAAGGCTCCTTTTATTTTTGTTTGATTTTCAGGAATTTTTCCTGTATTCCTCTATTCACATAATTTATAAAAACAATAATTAATTATTTATAGACACGCTTCTAGCGGTTTTATTTATATCGTTGATGGTTTGACGGTTAGCTATAATCAAATTTTTTCCTGTGTTGGAGGATACGTGCGGGTGATAAAATATATGAGTCATATTAATTTATTGACTTAATTTTAATATTCAACATGTTTTGATATTGCTATAGAATCAGGACAATAATCAGAAGAAGAGATAGAAAAGTACTTTCGCGCTTTGTTATCAAGAACAATTGGCGGTTAAATAGCAAAGTCGTCCAAAACCAGAGTTAGATGTTAGATTTTCCGGTTAAAGTCGCGATAAAAAGTGTAAAAGACAATATAGCAAAGTGGATTCTCATTCACTTTGTCATTGCATCCATATTTTCCTCTTTAGTTTCTTTCCATTCCATTTTAATTCTTAAATTCCTATCAATAATTAATTACTTCCAGGAAAAAGTAATTTTTTTTAAATTACCGAATTTATTATTCTACTTGAAGTTAATTTCAGTTTATTACCATAAGAAGTCAAAATGCCTTTAATAAACAAATTCCACAAACAAAATTTTATACCCTATTGTTCTTAAACCAATAAACTTTAATTTCTCATTCCTTTTCAAGATTAAAGATTGTTATATAATTTTTTTTTTCTTAAACAAGCGTCATTTAAATTCCCGTTTTACGCCTTGAATTTTTAAAAACATTTTAATTCGTATACGTTACAAAGATCACGTAGGTCTGGGGTTTGTCGTGGGAGAAAAACTTCTTAAAATATTATTTTAAAGAGTTTGTAGCCTCGTGGCGGTTGCTACCATAAATCAGAGTGGTTGCTATTGCTACCCCCAGGACCAGAGACTCGTATACCGAGACCTCGCCCAAATGAAAACAAATGATTTTTTTTTATTAATGTTACTATTTACAGATATAGTAATTCTAGAACTTTACAATTTATTTCCTGTTTCAAAGAGCAAACTATTTTTTCCTAAGATAACGTTTATTCTATCGATGTGCGTCAAACAAATTCAAAAAGTTATCAGGACAAAGGTTGGAAGTCACTAAGAATATAAACAATTTTTTTTATATAAAGTTGAGTGGTAAACAAAGTTGTTTTCCTTAAAATGATTCATGAATGGTCAATGAAGTAAAGGTAGTTCGTTATACCTCAGATATTCCAAGAATACAAAAAAAAAATGTAAATGATTGTTTCCAAACGGAAGTCTCTAATTAACTTAATCCCTGCAAAATTATTTTTAAACAAAACTACAAAAAACATCCCTTCACAAATCAAATTTAAATTTCAATCCAATTCCAATTATATTCGAATTCCAAACTTTCAAAAATATTTACTTAATAAAAAAAATATATATCTAGGTGTTCAAACTTTCTTATCAAACAAAACTGATTATATTTTTGTACGCCGGTCCAGTGGAAATTTCCGCTGAAACGCAGAAGACCTAAATTTGCATTTTTCTTAATTTTATTCAACAAGCATCACATAATGTTGTCGTGATTTTATAAAGAAGTGATTAATATTCAAAAATCACTCACCCATTATGTTACCCTAGTCGCTAAAATCAAATTTTTCCCGCAAGGGCGACAAGAAACCACTCCTATGGGTTATCAACCTAAGCACGACAAAGAAAACGATATCGATTTTAGTTTAGTAGTTAGGACTAGGGGACGCTAGGAGAAAGAAGCCTACGTTTTCGACACAGAAAACTAGTTTTAAAACTTTTAATTAACAAATTTTAATTAAAACCATAGGTTTTGTCAATTATAATTACAGATTCCTCCAAGAACGTGAATATTACCATATATTACCCAAGTTTTCCCAGGTTTTTCTCATTTCTTAGGTTTAATGAGAATTAGGTTTAATAATAACTGGTAATACTTGTAGTTGGTGTTGGTGAGAATTGAGAATTGTACAGTTGGGAATTTTACCCTAAAAACGTTGATTAGTGACATTAGTGACTTTAAAGCATTGTGAATGATTAATTGATGATTAAAAGTGTAATTACCATTAAAAAATAGTGCTTCAAATCATATTTTAACATTAAATTCTAGGTCTAAACGGAAGTAATTCCTTAAAATGCCTGTTTTGGACATAATTAATAACAACAATGCGTCCACCGAAACTCCTGAAGAAAACAATTCGGCCCCCATAAACCCTGTTGTGGGGATAATTTATCCACCCCCCGAGGTGAGAAGTATCCTTTCTAACACGATAAAGCTTTTAAATCATTTAGAAACTACAATCTCGTCTTAACTTACTACACCTAACCTAAATTTGTTTTTTACACTCGACAACAATTTAAGATTATTTATATATTTCCTGACAGGGTAAGATATTGTTGATAAAACCGCAAGCTTTGTTGCTCGTAATGGACCAGAATTTGAAGCACGTATTCGACAAAACGAATTGGGTAACCCGAAGTTTAATTTCTTGAACCCCGGAGACCCATATCATGCATATTATCAGCATAAAGTTAATGACTTTCGTGAAGGAAAGGGTAAGTTAAGATATTTTTGCTTGTATTTTAACTGAAATGATGATAATTAGCCATATACTAGTATTCGGTTATTGTTTAACTTTGAGTACTATGACTTAAATGTAACGAGAGCGAAGAAATCTGATTGGTGGGGATAACATAAACACCTTTAATTTAAATATTCAAAAGGGTAAATTAAAATTATTGTAGGACAAGAACCTACAAGTGGATTACCGAGTGCTATCTCAAAGTTAACAGTATCTGCTTCGGCCCAACAAAAACAACAAGAAATCCTTAAAGCTGTCGAACAACCGTTTATTCCAAAAGATCCCCCTACAGATTTTGAATTTATAGCAGATCCACCGTCAATCTCCGCCCTTGATTTGTAAGTTTAATCATTTTTTACCCCTGTTCATTTAACCACAATTTATTTACAGGGATATTGTAAAAATTAACGGCTCAGTTTGTAGCACGTAATGGTCGGCAATTTCTAACACAACTCATGAATCGAGAACAAAGAAATTTTCAATTTGATTTCTTAAGACCACAACATTCTTTATTCCAGTATTTTACAAAATTACTCGAACAGTATACAAAGGTAAGTTGAATAAAATTACTAGAAATTTTTCTATATAATATTTTGTAGGTCTTGATTCCCCCAAAAAG